>OZ024813.1:80943664-81543664 GCA_964017055.1 Chloromyia formosa | reverse complement strand
ATCAGCCATTTCAACGAGGCGTGATCCGTGACAACTTCGAACTCGTGGCCTTCGACGTAGGCACGAAATTTCTTTATTGCCAACACCGCCGCCAGACACTCCTGTTCAGAAACCGTGTAATTGCGCTGGGCCTGGTTCAATTTTTTCGACATGTAAGCAACCGGGGCCTCGGCACCATCTTCTGTCGTTTGCACCAACACTGCACCAATACCGGATTGGCTGGCATCGCAGTGGATTGCAAACGGTCGTTTAAAATCAGGACTTTGTAGAACGGGCGCGGAAGTTAGACTTTCCTTTAAAGCATTGAAAGCTTTGAGCCCATCGTCAGTCCAGGCAAATACCCGTTTTCTGGACAACATGTCTGTCAGCGGGGCTGACAATGTTGCGAAGTTGCTCACGAATCGGCGGTACCAACCGCACATGCTTAAAAATCGCCGGAGTTGTTTGATGGACTTGGGCACCGGAAACTCGGCAATTCCCTGCACTTTATCGGGGTCTGTGCGAATGGTCCCATTCCCAATCAAATGTCCAAGGTAACGCACCTCTTTCATAAGGAACTTACTTTTTTCGACATTGATTGTGAGTCCAGCATTTCTTATGCATAGGGCAACTTCTTGCAGTAAGAGGAGATGGTCGGCAAACGTTTCTGTTACCAGTAACAAATCGTCCAAATAGACGAACACCTGGTGTCGTAGGTGTGCCGGGATCACCCGATCCATCAGTCGCTGCATTGTTTGAGGCGCGTTGCACAGTCCGAACGGCATGGTAACGAACTGATACAACGGCCTCCCCGGTACAGTAAAGGCTGTCTTATCCCTTGAACACTCATCGAGAGGAATTTGCCAGAAGGCGTCTTTTAGGTCTAGGCTCGTTATCCATTGGGCCTTGGGAAGTCGACCTAGTATTCCCTCAATGAGTGGTAAGGGATAAGCGTCCTTTACTGTGACTGAGTTAACTTTTCGGGCGTCCAGACAGAGTCGAACTTTTCCTGGTTTCACCACCAGCGTCACTGGTGATGACCAGGGGCTTTGTGACTCCTCGATTACTCCCAAAGCCAGCATCCGGTCAATTTCTGCGTAAAGTGGTTTTTCGACTGCCGGCGAAACCGCGAAATGGCGTTGTTTGATGGGTTTGTTATCATCAACATCAATAACATGTTTGACCATATTGGTTCGACCGAGGCCTTCTACAGAAAAAGAAGGAAACATAGCAATGGTGGCTTGGAGTTTGACTTGCTCCGTAGGTGTTAAGAGATGTTGCTTTGTATTTGAAGAGAGAAGTGAAGGGGAAGCTGAACTCAAGGAGGAGATAAATAGATCCGTCGCCAGATCAAAGAGACGCACAAAATCTACTCCCAGATATAAATTTTGTGATAGTGAGGGAATTATCAGGAAAGTCATGGAGTGTGTTCGTCCCTTAAAAGTGACATTAGCAGTCACCCTTCCAACGGCCGACTGTGAGGTTCCATCTGCCGTTTTGACCGACACGGGAAAGCGTTCCCGCGGGAACTTATTTTCTCTGAGAAACTTGTCTGCGAATTTGGAGGCTAAACAGCTCACAGAAGCTCCTGTGTCCACCAGTCCCGAAACTTTCTCCCCTAGCAGTAAAACTTCCGCGTAAGGTCTGATATCACGACTCTCTGCACCGGAACAAATTGCCGAACAATAGAGTCTACGGTTTCGTCTGACTTTGTTCCAAAACCTTCGCAGACGCAGAGTAGAACGTGTAGGCGGCCTGGATGGCTGTGAGTTTTCAAAGATTCGGCGCCGAGCTTCATGATAAGCTTGCCACCTCACATGTAGGGGAAGGAAGCTATGGTGAACAGACTCATGGCCGCGCGGAGACTCGGAAAGGGTCTTAGGGGATGAAGGAGTTAGTGCTTCTGAGTCGGGGGGCGCGCTGGAAGATTCGCCCCCGTCTCCTTCGAGTTTTTTGGATTTTTCTTGCACTTGTCACAATTCGGTTTGTAAGTGTCGGGAGCACCGCAGCCAAAACAAAAGACTGTAAAAGGAGCCAGACAGTCTTCAAAACGATGACCACTTTCGCGACAATTCCAACATATTGTAGTGTTGGTACGGCTAATCGCCTCCACTGCATCCGGAGCAATACTCAAAGAAGGTTCCATACTTGACAACTCGGAAATATTTCTTCTGACAAAAGGCATTCGGTTTTGTGAACTAGCGTGGGTCTCTGCTTCTAAGTTTTCGGCACTATAAACCAGATGACGAAGCTGGCGAACGGAGTGTTGTTATGGACGGCTTCACCGGTCCATTATTGAAACACTGTATTCGTTTATAACTCTATTAAATTTTTATTAACAACTTGTAATCTTAACACTTAATACTTAATTTTAAGTTAACATTTGAAACAAAATTTACTTTTAAAAAATTTACTTTTACCAAATTTACTTTTACAAAATTATGTATCTTAAACTTCACGCGAGGATTTCCTGTTTGAGTAATGAGCGAAGATCGTCCTGCGCTATGCTATTTTATATCTTCTTTTTTCCATGCCTGGTTCCCACACACCAGGACATTTCTAAAATAGAACGATCCTTTCTTGGGAAACCATAAAATTCTCAACTGGTGTAAATTACCCAATTTAAGATATATGGTTCCGTTCGAATCATTTCTCAGAAGATTGTGCTACACATATTGTACACAAATGTGCGTAAAAGGACGGTTCTAGCGAAGTGCAGGTCATGGTGTTGATTACTTCTTTCGTGGAAAGAAGGAAGGAAGGAAAGATGTACCATTGTGGTGTTTTTGCGTCTCTGTTGTTTATGTGACGCATTGTGGGTGGCACATAACAACACCCCCCTTGGGGAAGACGGATGATAAATTGATTTTAAATTTATTATTCGTCGTAATTAAGTCTTCCGATGGAAGGCCTCAATCTAGACCGTGTCGATCGCGTTTGGCGAATTGGAGTTGTTTGATTAGCAGCTGAATTTGAAGTTGAAGGTAAAACCTCTGGTGGATTTTCGGGCACACTATTCCTTTCAATGTTGTTTATTGGAGTAGGAGGTGAACGTGGTGTATTGTATTGGGTTACTATTATTGGCCTGCAACAGCAGTGACGGTCTATTCTCAGAAAAGAGGGTAAGAATGGTTTTATGCATTTATATACTTTGAACAGTACAAATATTACTATTATAGATGAAGTCATTATGATGACATATTTATAGAAACTTCCATATTTCAGGAGATGTGGTGCTGAATGTAATTTATTTATTTGATCGTTAAGACTCTCAAGCTTATGTGATGCAATGTTGAGTTCGTCTAATTTAATGTTTGACAAATGAATTTCATCGAGGTAGAATTGAACTTCAGTCTGATTTAGTTTCTCTTGATTGCAGCAGTCATCTTCTATGATGTTGAGTCTTGGGATTATGTTTTGATAAGGAATAATCATTTCAGAATTTGCAATCAATTGAGTTTGTGGGGAATATGCTTTACAACCAGGTTCTAGGGATAAAATTCCGGTTTTTGTAATCTCAGTGTCTTGGATTGAGCTATTACAAGATATTGTAAGTATTTTTGGTTCACTTACAACATAGATCCATCTATTATTTAAAAGGTTTTGCCAAATTTCTATTTGCCCTGTTAAAAATCTGGTTTTGCAATCTTTTGGGATATTTTTGTTCACGTTCGTTAATAATGACACTTCACAGATTGGTTTACTGAGTGTCGCATATATAATGTGATTTTCGCACCCGTATTTGTTATTCTCCAATTGTTTACAGTGATCTAAGTTTTGGAATTGTGCATATTGCATCTTGTTTGTTGATATAGCAAGATGTTTGAAACTTGGTTCAATGTACGCATATGTTTGATGATTTGCATGAGGGATCGGTAAAGGTATGAGGTGATATAAATTGAAAGTTGTGCTGTCTACAATTGGAATCAGTATGACGTATATCATTCGTCGGTTAATGAAAGTGTATTGAATTTGAGCAATCTCTAGAATTTTATTGATATGTCGCCTTTTCAATTCTACTGGATATTCGTGGCCACTTTTAAGGTATTTGATAGAATTTGTTAGCTCTTCAAGTAACTGCTTTGGGCTAATTAGACTTGGATGGATGGTATTCTGTCTTGCAGAAAGGATTATGTTTACAATTTCCTCGAATTTAATATCGATTTCATTTATCAAGAATAGCAATATGCTGAAATGTTCAATTATATCCTCAGTTAATCTAGTTTCTGTGTTAATTAGATATTGACTTCTTAAGAAGGAATTAAAACGTCTGATATTTTCATTTAATTGCTTCTCAGATATTTTCAATTGAGAAATTGTATTGTTGAAATTTGTGATAGTGGTTTTGATAACACGAATTTGATCTTTCATTAATTGCTGAATGTCGGCGTCATCTTTTCCAACATTACCGATGACTTTGTCATAATATTCGGCATCATTGGAATCCATTGTTCCGAACAAAAATTTTGCGACTGATCCTACAATATTTAGAATACCTCTTTTTGATCTATCAGTATCATATCCTAACATGTCCCTAATCGATTCCTCTTTATTTACCAATTCTGGCAGTTTAATTTTAAATATATTTGCATTTTGAGTACAAAAAACTTTAACCTGCTCGGTGTGCATTAGGTCGCATAGTTTAAAGGAGGATTCTGAAGTTCTTTTAATAAGTTTTAATCTATCGGTATATGAATCTATATCTATATGGGTAACTATCTTAAGGTAATCGAAATAAAATTTAGTGGTACCAGTGTGTTCATAAAATAATCCGCTTCCAGCATCTATTGTTTGAACTTCGTATCCTGGCAAGGGATTGCATGAATATGCATTAAAGCATACGATGAGAAGAACGATTAACCTGTAAGAGAGGTTGGTTTTAATTGGTTGGTATGGACTTTTATAGTTTTATTATTTTTTAGACGTATAATAATATTTTTATTGTTGTCGCATATTTCTGCTATCTCAAACGGACCTTTCCAATTTGGTGTAAGTTTTTTCGTTGTTCCTGATTTCGTGGAATAGTTCTTCATTAGAACAAAATCTCCTGTCTTATACTTTGGGTTATGAATTTTCCTATCGTAGTACGTTTTACTAATTTCTTTTGATTTTATTATATTTTGTTTGGCGATTTGAAAAGATTTGTTCAATTTGTATCTAAGCTGTTCAACATAGGAATCATATGTATACCGAAATTCTGGGGTACTCGTTATAGAACTAGGTAAAACTGGTTTTGTCCCGAATACTAATTCGTATGGTGCATATTTGGTGGTTGAATGTACTGCCGTATTATATGCAAAGATTGCTAAAGGTACATATTCGTCCCAATCATTTTGCTGACTATTAATATAATGTTTTAAATAATCTTTTAGTGTTGAATGAGAACGTTCTAGTGCACCATTAGATTGAGGGTGATATGCTGTTGTATTAAGGAGCTTGATTTGGAACAGTTTAGCTACTTCTTTCATCAGCAGTGAAGTGAAGTCGGAACCTTGATCGGTAAGAATTTGTTTTGGTATCCCGAAGCGAGTGATAAACTGTAGTAATCTGTTTGCCACAGTTTTTGCTTCGTGATTAGGAATAGGATATGCATTTGAATATTTAGTAAGATCATCTTGGAGAGTTAGGATGAATCGATTACCTTCTTCTGTAATAGGTAAGGGACCCACGATATCGAGACTAATTTTTTCAAAAGGGCTACTCGCCGTAGAAGTTATCTCCATTGGAGCTTTTGTTAACTTTCTAGATGTTTTATTTAATTGGCATGATTCACAATTCTTTATGTAGATTTTTATCTGTTTTTTCATATAAGTCCATTTGTAATACTGTTTTATTTGATTATAAGTTTTATGAAAACCATTATGCCCAGAGCTTGGAGTATCATGAAACTCCTTCAGAATTGCTGGGATTTGATCTGCAGTCGGAGTTACTATTTTATTATGGTAAATATTGATTCTAATTTTTTCATTCCGAAATACGAATTGTATAATGTCGCGTAGTTTGTTATAATTAAACTGGTTGAATTGGTCAACAGGGTTTGGAATATTTATTTCATTAATTTTGTCTGTCTTAAGTTTTCCTTTCAAGTTTATTATACAATAAAAGAAATCTTTATAAGAAGGTTTTTCGAAGAATGAATGTTTGTAGAAGCAATGGTATATAATTTGTTTATCTTTTGAGACAGACTTCTCTATTTCATAGAGAGAGTGGTTTTTGTTCACGATAATTTCTCTATTTGGACTTTTATCTAGGAATAATGTCATATGAGGATTCTCATCACTTTTATCTGTTGCTGTAAAGTATGCAACATGTGATATTGTACTGCGTATATTATCGTTAATGTCATTATAGTCATATATTTTAGGGAACTCTGAATTGTAATAGAATTTTATGTAATCTTCGTACGTATCATCAGATTGAGCAATTAACACATTTTCCGTGATATTGGCCTTATTTTCATGGTTCTGGGTAGGGATAGGAATATCGACATCATTGCCAATTTTAATTCGCGATAAAGCGTCTGCATTCGCATTTACTCGACCTTGTTTGTAAACTATCTCATAGTCAAATTCTTCGAGTTTTAATCTCCATCGAATAAGTTTGCTTCCTGGATCCTTGCAGTTGAAAAGCCAAGTTAGTGGTCGATGATCTGTAACTATCTTGAACTTTCTTCCGTAAAGGTAAGGACGGAAGTTCTGCACAGCCCAAACTATTGCTAGCAATTCCCTTTCGGTAGTACTATAATTAGACTCTGCCCTATTCATTGTACGACTTGCGTACGAGACTGGAAGATCAATATTTTTATCACTTAATTGACTTAAGATAGCACCAATTGCGAAATTGGATGCATCGGTTGTGACTATGAATTCCTTAGAAAAGTTTGGATATTGCAGAATCGGGGCTGATATGAGTTTAGATTTTAACGTCTCAAAAGCTTCTGTTTGTTCGCGTGACCATTCGAATTTGATATCCTTTCGGAGTAACTTTGTAAGTGGTTTGGTAAGCTTGGAGAAATTCTCAATAAATCTTCTATAATAACCACAGAGGCCAAGAAAAGATTTTATTTCTTTCTGATTCTTTGGTATTGGAAATTTTTCTACAGCTAAAACCTTTTCCGGATTGGGGGAAACTCCGTCTCCTGAAATAACATGACCTAGATATACAACTTCATGTCGCATGAATTCGCATTTGAATGGCTCTAATTTTAGGCCACTATCTTTCATTCTTTCAAATACGTTTTTCAGTTTCATTTCGTGATCTTGGATTGAACTTGCATATATAACGACGTCATCGAGATAAACAAAGCATTCTAGCCCTTGTAGACCAGACAATACAGTATTCATGAGACGTTGAAACGTTGCTGGCGCATTCTTTAAACCAAAAGGCATTCTGGTATATTCGTAATGACCTAGAGGTGTAGTGAATGCTGTTTTTGCTCTATCTTCGTGTCTCATATTAATTTGATGAAATCCACTGGCTAAATCCAAGGTAGTGAAGTATTTAGAATGACCCAATTGGTCCAATATTTCAGTAATATTAGGAATTGGAAATACGTCGCATTCAGTAACGTTGTTTAATTTTCTGTAATCAACAACAACTCTCCATTTTTTCTCTCCAGAGGCGTCCTGTTTTTTAGGGACTACCCAAAGTGGAGCTGACCATGGGGAGTTTGATTGTTGTATTATACCTTGATCAAGCATTTTATTTATTTGCTTATTAACTTCACTCTTGTGGACTTCTGGATAACGATAAGTCTTTGCAGAAATCGGTCTGTTATCTGTCAAATTAATTTCGTGGTCAATGAGATTTGTACTTGTTAAAGGATCACCATCTAAGTGGAATATTTCCGAATATTCAGTGACGATTCTTGAAATCGACTCCTTTTCTTCCCTGTTTAGATGGTCAAGTCTAATGGATTCCTTTAGTCTTTCATGACGGTTTGAATGGTTTGTAGGATTATTTTGAAAAGTATATACTGGCTCAGATCCAGTAATCTCTTCTAATGGTTCGAGATAAACCTCGCTATATTTTAGTATTTCATCCTTTTCGGTAGAATTTAGGATGGATACAATTGCTTCGTTTTGATTATTTACTTTGGTTAAGGCTTCGCTTAAATATATTCCTGGACCTATTTCCTGTCTTTTAACAATACCTTCTTTGATTTCTGGATTTTGAATTTTCACTTTAACGTAAGTGATCGATCTTGCTTTTATCTTTTGTTTTACAACATCTTTTCTATACATTTTGGAATGATCTTTATATTGATCTTCATGAGATCTAGAATCTGCTAAAGATTCTTTAATTTGATCATCTGTAGTACAATGATTCCTTTGGAACTCATCGCTTTGACTACTATGTATAGTAGATGTATGTAAAGGGATTTTTACTTTCCCTACCATCAGGACTCGTTGGGGAAAATCCAGAAAACAATTTCGATTAAGGAGGAAATCATTACCAATTATTCCATCAAATGGAATATTCGATTGTTTTATAATGACAGAAAACGTGTGATTTATATTCCGTGTTGGAAATAGAAGCTTAATATCTGCTGTTCCTACGGTTGAAGTAGATGAGCAGATACCATGTAAATCAATTTTTGTTGTTTCATCAATGAGTGTATTCCCTACTAACGTTTGAGCTTTAACTATTGAAATTGAGGCTCCTGTATCTATTAAGAATCTGAAGAATTTAAACTTGGAATCAGGACTTTGAACTTTTATAAAAAGGTTGTTGTCACTAGAGGAATACGTGACGTTGTAACTTTTGGCTAATTCCCCTCTAGGAGTAATAAAGCCGATATGTCCCGTTTCCTCACATTTGACGAGTTGTTCCCGTTTTTTGAAGGTTGTTGTTGACGAGAAATAACCTCGTTTTTTGAATGGAGTTTTACAGAGTTTATAGATTCATTTTTGTTTGAAGTCTTTGCACCAGTATTAGATGGGGAATTATTCTTCTTTTGATTGTAGGCACGCTTCCTACACTCTTCTATTATATGCCCTTTATTTTTGCAATATTTACAGAATTTTTCACCGGCTGTACCAACATTGAAAGCTGCACCCGATTTCTGTTTTCGGTAGCAGTCTGCAGTATTATGATTTTTCATTTTGCAAACCTTACAAAATTTTGAGTTTTGATTAGAGCCATTAGTACCTGTGTAGTGCCTTTTTGTGAGAGTAATAATTTTCTCTTCTTCAATAGCTACTTGCATGGCTTCCGTAAGGGATTTTACATTTCGTGCTCTGATAATTTTACTTATTTCAGGATCAACATTTAAGATGAAAGTGTGAAGGATAAGGTCATTCATTGCTGCAACTCGACCTTTTAATTCTTCTTCGTTTTCAACTGATTGTTGCACGCAAGTAATTAAGTTTTTTGCTGCAGTTTCTATTCTCACTATATATTGAGAAATTGTTTCTTTTTGCATTTGCTTGCATTGTTGCAGTTCGATTAATAAATGATTGTAATGTTTCCGATCACCATATAGCAATTTCAGAAAATCACTCAGTTCGGACCATTCACTAAAAGTATGATTAGAAACGGCTATTTCAGCTTTACCCTCTAGCTGAGTTATAGCGTAATCTAACAAAACTGCTTCTTGTTCTGGGTATGCTAACTTAAAAGCTCTTTTGCACCCAGTTAGATATGAATTTAATTTGTCGCGATCCCCATTAAAAGGTTTAATAAATTTAATGAGGATGGACAAATTAACTTTTTCTGTCAGCATATCGCTGCAGGACTCATTCTCCTCGGAATCGCGTCGTGTTCTATCGGCTTGACCGATATTTGAGTTTTCTGGCTTAGTTGAAGTTGACATATTTTGAATTTTGTACAATATTTCTTATTTTATTCTTATCATTCATAAACACTTACTTGGTTGTTACCATTATTGTCTCGACTTTTGTTGAATTCGAAAATTATTTGCTGATTGTAAAACTGCCTTTGTCCGTCCGACAAAGTGGATTATAGCACTGCCTCTATCCGTCCGATAGGGTGAATTTGAAATTGCTGCCTCTATCCGTCCGATAGAGTGAATATGGAATTGCTGCCTCTATCCGTCCGATAGGGTGAATTTGGAATTGCTGCCTCTATCCGTCCGATAGGGTGAATTTGGAATTGCTGCCTCTATCCGTCCGATAGAGTAAATTTGGAATTGCTGCCTCTTACTATTTTTCGCCAGATACAGATTGGCTTTCACGTTGCTTTGCTCGACATGCAAAGTTTGTAACCGTTGTGTTTATCGTTGTTGTATTTGTTGTTTTTGTCACAAGCATAAGCTTTGTACGATTTATAGCAAAGTATTAATTTCTTGTATTACACTTTATTTTATTAAAGTCCACAGTTTATTAGTGTGATATTTTATTAGGATTATTATTATTTGGTTTGTCTTGGGTTTTTAATCTGGGTTTTTTTTTTAATAGAGTTACAGTGACATTTATACTTTTGTGTTTTATTTAAATAGTTCGATCACTAGATGGTGTTTAATTTTTGACACCATCCCACTTCTGACACCAAAATTTTCTCTGTTATGGACGGCTTCACCGGTCCATTATTGAAACACTGTATTCGTTTATAACTCTATTAAATTTTTATTAACAACTTGTAATCTTAACACTTAATACTTAATTTTAAGTTAACATTTGAAACAAAATTTACTTTTAAAAAATTTACTTTTACCAAATTTACTTTTACAAAATTATGTATCTTAAACTTCACGCGAGGATTTCCTGTTTGAGTAATGAGCGAAGATCGTCCTGCGCTATGCTATTTTATATCTTCTTTTTTCCATGCCTGGTTCCCACACACCAGGACATTTCTAAAATAGAACGATCCTTTCTTGGGAAACCATAAAATTCTCAACTGGTGTAAATTACCCAATTTAAGATATATGGTTCCGTTCGAATCATTTCTCAGAAGATTGTGCTACACATATTGTACACAAATGTGCGTAAAAGGACGGTTCTAGCGAAGTGCAGGTCATGGTGTTGATTACTTCTTTCGTGGAAAGAAGGAAGGAAGGAAAGATGTACCATTGTGGTGTTTTTGCGTCTCTGTTGTTTATGTGACGCATTGTGGGTGGCACATAACAGTGTATGGGGAGATATACCAGTCCACGGCGAAGCTCTAATCGGAGATTTCTTTTGAGGATCTCAACCAATTCCCATTCGGGAAGAGGTCGAGCAAGTCGATCGACCAACTCCATCACACTTTCGTGGTACGAGTCAAAACTTTCGGAACGACCCTGTTTTCTACCTCGGATCAACTCCAAGAGGTCGTAATCCGACAACCTTTCCTGGAACTGCTCGCACAGTGCTTCGCAGAAAGAACTCCACTCTACCTGGCCTGCCAAGCGGTGAAAGCGCCAGTACCAATTAGCGGCTTTGCCTGTGAGCAGGACATGCAAATGCCTGGTAACCAATTCGAGGTCCCCGTTTAAGGTGAAAGATGCCAGGGTTCGAATTTGGTACAGAAATTTAGCATACTGGGATCTTCTCCACTGAAACGGAGGTTCCAACCAGCAATTATTTTACTCCCGCGATCGTCTGGATAGCGGTTAGCGGCCGAATAACGAGGGTGACGAGGGCCCATATCTTGATCGGCCCAGGCCTCTCGTTGATCTGGGTAATTAGGTGCAAGACGATGAGGATCACCGTTACTCTCTACGAATTCGTTTTGGAATGTTTCCGAATGAACTTGTCTTCGCGTTTCTTCTGCCCGATATTGCGGCGGAATATAATTCTGCGGAGGTGGATTTAGTCGGTTACTGCGGGGACGGTAGTTGGCGGGTGGTTGACCAGTCGAAGATGCTCGTTCTTGACTAAAACCAGTGCTTAGGCTGTCTGAAGGCAAAGGAGGAACGGAAGAATGGGGTCGGCTAATAACTGCAGGCAACGCAGCTAACTGTTGGGTTATAGCTTCCGCAACCAACGTATGGATTTGTGTACGCAAATTTTCCAAAGAAAGGGGATCGGAGGACACCAAGGTAGGGGCAGAAGGAACAGGTAACTTGTCCCTGTTCAAAAGCGGAGGCGCTCTCGGAGGCGATGTAAGAGACTTTTCTCTAGTTTGAGACCTAGTCACAGGTCTCGGTTTGGGCACAGCGCCTTGGTTGGCCAGAGCATTCGCCCCTCGTCTCCCCACGTGATCATCCTTTTCAATAATAAAAGGATCTAAGCTTTCTGGTTGGACCGAACGTCGGCATAATGGACAGGAGGAGTTTTTTACTAACCAGTTGTTCAGACAGTCCTTATGAAAAGCGTGTGCGCAAATTGTCAGCACCGCGTGGTCTCCTAACCGAAAGTCCGAGCTACATATGGCACAACGCGTAGGATCATCCTCTACCATGACGGTCAGATCCTCAGTACTGCGTCTTACCGCCATAGTCGACCAAACAGGGGTAATGTTATGATGACAAATGAAAGAACAAAAAATACGGACGTCAGTTTGCGATTTAAAGTTCTGACAATCACATGTAGAGCTACAACAAAACAAATAATAACTACGCACGTATAATATTATAAATACTCTAATATAAGTTATGATTAATAACGCGGGTTTAGATAAAAAAATATATTTTATTTAATTACGACCCGAATGGTCTCAGATGTTTCTTAAGACTAATTGACAATATTTCTTAATGGCTAATTGCCACCTCCGTTGCTGATGTTGCTAAACGTGACCGGCAGGAAACGTGGGAACGATGCGCTCGAAGCAGACAGGTGTCGAATTGGTTAAAGGTGTCGGGTGATGACCTCGTCTGGTGTTCTGACGACTGGAATGTTGCTTGGCACATGAATGATGTTTAAGTGTTGCCAAGCACGGTGTTAACTCACGCATCCTTAAATTTGAGTGTCCTCACTCAATGTTAGAAAAGAGGAATATTGTAAATGCTGCCCCTTTCGGTACGTGGATGGTCCGGTGGATTTGGAATTTGGATCGGTGCATTTGCTGCCAAAGGTAATATAGTGGGGGGTGCATTGATGCTAATTTTGGTTCCTTTATTTTCCGTCCGAAAGTAGGATATGAATTTTGTTGTAAGCCAAATGGTAAGTAGGATGAAACAGAGTCCATAACATGTCCAGGTGTTAAGCTTACTGTCGAGTTGGATAGTAGCTAACTTTTTCGTGTTCTCCAAATGAAGTTCCCTTAGCATCTCTAAGGATAGAATTTCTTCAATGTCTTCGTTACTGTGTCCTGGTTGGATGAGCGGTGGTAGTAACTGGATGTTCGGTAGTTCCATTGCTGTAAACTTTTCGTTGTTAATAGTTATGCTCGTATTTTGGAATGTAACTAGGTAGGTTCCATTTAACTTCTGTTCCGTTTCGTTGATGTTAATTAGGCCGTCAAATTCGTTGAGAAATATTACGCCAGGAGCGAGTTCTTCGATTGATGGTAAGTGGTGGCTTCTTATCCTTGTACAACTAGTTTTCTTACTCCTAAATACATCGGTTATACATTTGATATTACTTAAGTCTACAATATTTTGTCGTTTGCATATATAAATTTGATTGGTAGTTTCGCAAGGACTTACTATGCCGAAAATGATGTCATTGTTTTTCAAAATATATTCATAGTCGATTTTATTTGCTAAATTTTGTTTCTTTATTGGTCTAATTAAGAATCTATCGAAATTTTGATTGGAAGTTATTGGTACATTGATACTGTAGAATATGTGGGATTGATTTTGACTAACGTTTATATCCGAAAATTGTAGTGCCTCTTCGACATTATTGTACGGGATATGTTTTTCGGAAAATTTATCTAAAATATTTGAAATTTCTTGTTTTGAAAGGAGGTTGGGATTTGCAATGTTTGCTTTTGCTAACTGAATTGATTGAACTAAATTTGCAAGATCCTCTTTTAGTAGCCTGATTTTATATTGCGTGCTCAGTACAAGTGTATTTTCGAAAATTTTGTCCCTTTTAATGGAATTTAGAATTTCGTTTGTAATATTGGTTATTTTATTTATCCTGTCGGTATGTTCTTGATTTATAAGGAGTTGCCTATTGTTGTTTTCAAGTAAGCCATTAACTCTTCCTTTCATTAACACGTGATCGTCGTGATCAGGATTTCCCGCGATCCATTTTATGGCGGAGCCAATAAAATTGAGTGACCTTTTATTTTTATGTTGATCTATCGAATCTATTAGATTGATTATTTGTTTGAGCTCGTGGTCTAGGAGAGGAAAGAAAGGATTGCTGGATGGGATGTGTTCAGTCAAGACAGTTGTAGCTTCCGCAACGAATTTTTTGTATTGTTCTATGGGGGTGATATGGACCAATTTCAGATTTCCTGTTTTGATTCTGGCACTTCCAGATTTTAAGGTCAAAAATTGTGAGCTTGAGTAATCGACGATCTGGATACTGGCATTTGCCATTGCGATGGATGACCTGGAAGAAAAATTAATTTTTTATATCACTTTTGTGAATATTTCTACCTGATTCGGTAATAACTATGGTCGGTTTGTTTTCCTTGACGATCTCCTTGCGGTATCTGGGTGTTAATTTACTACCTACACGTTTATTGACCTTTACATAGATCTCTTGTCCTACTTCATAATCCTTAATTGGTTGTCTGTCTTTGTTATGGGTTCGCAGGTCCTTTGCCTGTTTCTTTTTCAATTGTTCTACGTTATCTCTTCTGGACTTCTCCAGTTGTTCGGGATCTGTGGAGACAATTCGACCGTAGAATAGTTCGATAGGCTTTTTCCCAGTAACTGAGTGAATACTAGAGTTGTATTCGTAAACAGAGCGTTCCAAAAGTTCTTCGAAGGATCTATGGACGCCGGCCGTCTGTTTTGAGACACCTCATGATTTCAGTCAGTGTGGAGTGAAACCTCTCGACCTGGCCGTTTACTTCGCTTTTGTACGCGGGAGTTTTGTAGACGCTAATTCCGAGTTGATCTTGCATCATGAATAGTATTGATGCGGAATTAAGGGATTTTTCGCCGTTCATAACGAGGCACTTTGGCACTCCGTAAAAGAACAGGAGTTCCCGAAGCGGTTTGCGTACCTCTTCGATTGCCCTTGATCGTAGTAGCCGGGCCTGCGCAAATTTCGTGAATTTGTCTATTGCAGTAAGGATTAGATGTTTTTCGGTTGAGTAGATATCTATGTGTAAGGTGTGGCCGGGAAATTCAGGAATTGGAGTGGATTTTAGCTGTGGGTTGTTTGGTTGCCGATCGTACTTGTTTTCTCGACATACCGTACACTGTTTAACAAGACGTTTAATTTTGAAGTTCATTTTCGGAAAATAGTAATGTTGCAAAATTTGAAGTTTATTCTCGTGAGCGTTTCTGTGAGCTCTTTTGTGGAATTTTAGGATGATTTCATCCTGCTCGGTTTCATCTTGAACGCTTCTGACTTCTATTTGCGTGAATCGAATTCTGTAGTTGCGGAAGAAAGACACATAGATCTCTTGAATGAGGCCCATGATTTCTTCCCTAGCTTTGATCCCATTGATAACGTTCGGATTCAAATATCTTTTCAGAATCCCGATTAAGTTTTCGCGTGTGTACCCTCGCTCGGTAAACGTATGTTTCCAGTAGTTTGGGAAGGGTTTCTCGAGCTGATATTCCGTTTGCTCGCCGAATTTCAGGACAATCTGGTTTCGAAACGCATTCAGGGGTGTTTCCACAGACGGAATGAGGAGCTGGGATGAGCTTTCGTCACTGTGCGTGCAGGTCGACATGGAGTTGATGTTCGGGAGTCGAGAGAGTGCATCTGCTACCACGTTAGTCCTCCCAGGCTTATAACTGATCTCATAGTTATATTCCTCTAATATGGCTTTCCAACGCTTCATCTTCACATTGGTGTTCTTGTTACTTAGTGCGTAAGTCAGCGGTTGGTGATCCGTGAAGATGTTCACTTTTCGCGGACCGTAGAGGAAGTTCCTGAGTGACCTTAGAGCCCAGATGATCGCCAACATCTCCTTCTCATTGGCCGCGTAACACTCTTCGGTTTTATTCAGAGTGCGCGATATGAAGGTTATGGGCCGGTGTCCTTGGGACAATACCGCTCCGATAGCGTGTTGGGAGGCGTCGGTTGTTAGATCGAAATCTTTTTCGAAATCCGGGTAAACTAGAAGCACATCTTGAGACGTAAGAGAGTTTTTAATTTTCTGGAACGCTTCAAGAGCATTCGCGTCCAGGTTGATTTTCATTTTGTTTGAGAGATTTTTGGATACGCGCCCTTCCTTTCCCCTTAGTAGCGATGTTAGAGGGTTGGCTATTTTCGCGTAATCGCGAATAAATCTGCGATAATAGCCGGCTAAGCCCAAGAACGACCTTAATTCCTTTAAAGTTGTTGGCGGTGGGTGGTTAGAAATCGCCTCAACTTTTTTTGGGTTGGTTTTTATGCCATCTTCGGAGATGATGAAGCCGAGAAATTCGACGGACTTTCGTAGAAACTCGCATTTATCTATTTGGACCTTCATGTTCGCTTGTTCTAAAGTGGCGAACACCTGTTCGATATTCCGGAGATGTTCGTCCTCGGTTGCACCGGTGATGACGATGTCGTCTATATAGACATAACATCTCACCCCTATGTGTTCTCTAAGAATATCGTCGAGAGCGCGTTGAAAGATCGATGGTGCGTTTCTTAGTCCAAATGGGAGACGGGTAAATTCGTACTTCCCATTGTTAACCGAAAATGCGGTTTTCTCTATATCGGACTGTTTAAGAGGGATCTGGTGGAACCCGCTTTTAAGGTCCACGACAGTAAAGTATTTGCTTTTTCCCAAGTTTGATAGTACCTCGTTTATTTCTGGTATCGGGTACCTGTCAGGAATAGTGACGCTGTTCAGTTTGCGATAGTCTATGACGAGACGGTATTTCTTCTCGCCTGATGCATCCAGCTTCTTGGGTACCACCCAAACTGGAGCATTATAAGGAGATCTAGAAGGTCGGATTATACCATCCTTCAAGAGTTTCTTTATTTCAGTATCGACCACTGGTCTGAGAGCCGTAGGGTAAGGGTACGACTTCGAGTACACTGGTTTGTTGTCCACCGTACGAATTTCACCTTTCACCTCCGTTGTGTAGGTGAGGCTCTCATCTGGTTCGCAAAAGAGATTGGGATGGGATTTGATAATGGGCATGAGTTTCGTTATTTGTTGGTCTGAAAGGTGGTCTTTCCTAATGCCGATGTTATTGACTGCCTGCGTAACGTGCTGTTTGATAGGGATTCTAAGGCCGTTATTTATTAGAAGGAAGTTTTTCGCTGTGTAGATTACAGCTCCTAGTTCTTTCAAGGTGTCGTTCCCTATTATACCGTCGAAAGATTTCAGTGCGTGGAGTATAAAGAATTTGAGACTAGGATTAGGGGGGCCAAATAGGTCAATTATTGCATGGTGCGTTACTTTAATTTTTCCGGCTACTGAATTTGCAAAAAATATTTGTTCATTTGGGATATGGTTTCGGACACAGGACGGCTGAATATAATTTTTGTTCGATCCGGTGTCAATGAGGAATCGAAATACTTTCCCGCTCTTCGCTACATGCTCAAAATATGGAAGCGAAGAGCTGGTTAGTCTAAAAAATGAATGTCAGCGCAGTCAAAGTCCTGCTCTTCACCTTCAGTTACGGTTACGTCCGTGTAGTTGTAATTGGATTGGGATGAGTAATCGGCCTCTGCATAATCAGTTAAAGTCTGATTATCTATTTCACAGGCTTCTTCCTGTTGGAAGGTCTCCTCGTATTCGATTAATTGTTCCTGTTGTTCCGGATTACCAATATGGAAAGTACGCTGTTGTTTGTTGGGGGGAAGTCCAGTAGGTTGAGTCGGTCGCTTGGTGGGATACCGTTGCGCTGGCCTATTCTGGTAGTTTAGGGCGGCTGAACGAATTGAATGATCGACATCCATGGGTTCAGGCCTAGGTTGGGGTTTTGGGTACAGTCTGTAGGGAGAGGGATTAAATGGTCGCGGCTGTTGGAAGCTCGGATATTGTGGATGGAAAGGTTGAAGATTGGGATTGGTTTGGTAAGGTTGATTTGCGGGTAAAGATCTCATGAACGGGATTGGTCTCGGCTGGTTCTGGGGGGCTAAATTTCGGGGTTGGTGAAAAAGTTCGGGGTAGAATACATTCCTTGGTGCGGGAATGGGTTTTGATCTCGGTGGGATAGGTGGTGCATAAGATTGGGTATTAAGACGTTTCATGTTAGTATTGTTCGAATGGGCGTACTGCATACGGTAACTCATATTTTCCAGCTTCAAGCATAAATGAAGCGCTTGCGGCAAATCTGCAGGCTCCTTCATACTTAGAAGTTTTGGTAAGTCTCCGTTTAATCCTCTTATGAACGTGTCGAGGGCTTTGTCTCTGTAGGTTCGTACCAGTAGATCCATTGACTCGATACTCATATCCATACTAGATAGTTTATTTAGTATGATAGAGAGGTGGTGGTATACAGCGTGATAGAACCCTTGAATTGAATCCCTGCCTTGTACTAGGCAAGTCAATTGGTATTCCAAGGTACTAATGTCTCGTTTGTCAGCATAGTGCATAGACAAACATTTTGAGATACGTGCCCAGTTGAGCGGTG
This sequence comes from Chloromyia formosa, assembly GCA_964017055.1. NCBI lineage: Eukaryota > Metazoa > Arthropoda > Insecta > Diptera > Stratiomyidae > Chloromyia > Chloromyia formosa. The sequence goes on along the minus strand of OZ024813.1, from coordinate 81,525,150 downwards.
TATTGTATGATTCCAGGGCGGTATCCGCCTGCCCTGTAATCTTATTCCGGATTACGTTTAGTATCCCGAAATACCGCGGTGTGCCTTTAAATGGGTCGTATATTCTTAAAATACGCTCCACACTTTTTTTCCAGGACCCGAATTCGCCTGGTTGGCCGGAAAATTCGCGCAGACCCTTGACAACATCTGGGATTTTGTCTAAATCGGCCAGATTTCCCATTTGGTCTGGGTTTATGCCTTGGTCTGCATCGTTATTCCTGTCGCCATGTGGGTTTAAGATGGAGTCCACCAATTTCGGACATTCTCTAGTGACAATGCTGGAGATTAGTGCCTCTAGTTGTGCGTGACTAACAATTTGAGGTCCTGCACTAGGTGTCGGTGGGGCCCTGGTATTTTTTTACGTTATAGGGTAAGGAAAGGAGAGGAATTTGTATTTAGTTTTCTTTTTATACGAGCTCAATTTTATTGGCTCGCTATCTCGGAGGTAATCCGTAATTTAAGTAAAGGAAATGTTAAAAACTTACAAGAAAATTGCTATCATTCGTTGCATTTTCCGTACACTTGCACTTTACACTATATGTTTTGATTATTTGGTTGTTGGCACTTGATTACTTTTCTCTTTTTCCACTTAAATTTAACTTATAGCTACACTGATGAGAAGGGCGGCTGCCGGTCTATGCCGACTCCTGTTTGCTGGTGATATGTAGTTGCAGCTACTGGGGGGCCTCTTTTCCTTTCTCCTTGTTGACCAGTCGCGCGTTTTTAGTGACTTTACCGTCTTGCGATCGATCGGCAAACTTATCCCGAACCTTTCGTGCAGGTCTGCTACTTTCGGACGCGGATAATGCGGATATTCCGATCGCGTTGGTTATTCGTGCACCTTTTTTGTTATTACGCGAGCTGGTCCCTGCTCGGGCGCCAGTTATGATTAATAACGCGGGTTTAGATAAAAAAATATATTTTATTTAATTACGACCCGAATGGTCTCAGATGTTTCTTAAGACTAATTGACAATATTTCTTAATGGCTAATTGCCACCTCCGTTGCTGATGTTGCTAAACGTGACCGGCAGGAAACGTGGGAACGATGCGCTCGAAGCAGACAGGTGTCGAATTGATTAAAGGTGTCGGGTGATGACCTCGTCTGGTGTTCTGACGACTGGAATGTTGCTTGGCACATGAATGATGTTTAAGTGTTGCCAAGCACGGTGTTAACTTATACAAGTTGAATCAATAAACCAAGGAATTAATTAGGGGTGTCTTTGCATACCATGGGGGAGCTACTAGGGTCTTGGTAAAAAGTCTTGAGAAAAAAAAAAAAATATATACGACTGACAAGTATAAGCCACTTAAGATTTCTTCGTCGCGCGAAAAGGGTTAGAAGAGGGCGAGTACACCGCCCAAATTCTACAATTCCTCAGATCTTACTAGAAAGAAATCCAGCTACTTAACTATGCGTATAGGTATAAGCCGACATTATGAGACATTCAAGACAAAAAGGCAAGGAGGAACTTGGAACACACTCTCGGTCAGCACAAGGAAATGATTCCCAAGTACCGCATTCACGAGCGGTTTGTCCAGCTTCCGTTGCGTGGTCTCAAACCACTAAAGGACAACACAAAAGAATGTCTCAATCGGAGTTGAGAAAGAAAACAAAATGCTGGGGGAACTTGTGTGAAGGGCTTGGTGTTAGACTCCAAGAAAAGAAGTCTGGTATTCGGACCAAGTACCCGTAACACACATCGATGGGACTTAACGAGAGGGTTAAACTCTTGGGCCCCACGTTGGGCGCCATTTATGTAATGAAATCTGTGCTGCTGCTTTACAAAAACACCACCGGTACCTTGCACCTGCTTGCAAGCAGCTCAGTTCGGTGAGATGCGGGTCGGGGTCGTATAACGTAAGGTCCGGGACAGATGGTCACACAGCTCATCACTTGGTATCAGGTGCTCTAATAGCCCGATCTACGAAAAAGACTACAACAAAAAAAAAGGACCGAACCACCCTGGCCCGGATAAGACCAGCCTCTTACCCCCCAAATCGGATGGGACAGGGGTGGTCGGAAATAGGCACGACGGCTCCACGTCCCTAGAGGCCCCATTGAGCCCAGACACCCCCTTCAGAACTTCCTAATCACAACACATAATAGACATTGATACAATTATTTTTATTACAACAAAAAATACATAGATATATTAAATATTTTTTTTTAAATGGAATTTGAATAAAAAGAATATTACATTGTATTATCTATTTTTTCTCTTTTTTTCTTCTTTTTCAGCTAACTTTACGGATACGAATTAACGATTGCTACTTCCGGTGGCGGCCACTACAGGACAAGCACAATGCACAGCACAATTCCCAATAACGTACGCGGTCAAATAAATATTATTTTTTTTCTTACAATTATTAACTTGATCTTTTTGTTAAATTATATTATTTTTCTACACTAAGAAACATACACAAATTACTACCGTTCTACGGACATTCACAAAATACCTCGGTCTATTTTGTTTTACTTTTCTTTTGGACGGGTCTCCAATCCGGACGGCAAGCCTCGTGTCGGGCGCAGTCCCGTTGACGTTTGGTGGCGAAGCCCCGGCACGGGAGGTTTCCTGCCGCACGCACTCTGCCTCGTGTTGACGTTTGGTGGCGAAGCCCCGGCACGGGAGGTTTCCTGCCGCACGCACTCTGACACTCGTGTTGACGTTTGGTGGCGAAGCCCCGGCACGGGAGGTTTCCTGCCGCACGCACTCTGACACTCGTGTTGACGTTCGGTGGCGAAGCCCCGGCACGGGAGGTTTCCTGCCGCACGCACTGTGACACTCGTGTTGACGTTTGGTGGCGAAGCTCCGGCACGGGAGGTTTCCTGCCGCACGCACTCTGACACTCGTATTGACGTTGGGTGGCGAAGCCCCGGCACGGGAGGTTTCCTGCCGCACGCACTCTGACACTCGTGTTGACGTTTGGTGGCGAAGCCCCGGCACGGGAGGTTTCCTGCCGCACGCACTCTGACACTCGTGTTGACGTTCGGTGGCGAAGCCCCGGCACGGGAGGTTTCCTGCCGCACGCACTCTGACACTCGTGTTGACGTTTGGTGGCGAAGCCCCGGCACGGGAGGTTTCCTGCCGCACGCACTCTGACACTCGTGTTGACGTTCGGTGGCGAAGCTCCGGCACGGGAGGTTTCCTGCCGCACGCACTGTGACACTCGTGTTGACGTTTGGTGGCGAAGCTCCGGCACGGGAGGTTTCCTGCCGCACGCACTGTTGCCTCGTGTCGGCGTTTGGTGGCGAAGCCCCGGCACAGACTTTTCGTCAAATGCGCACTCTGACACTCGTGGCGGCGCACAACAGAAAAACCTAAAAACAGTAAAGGATTAGCAGCAGCATCCCGAAACTACCCCGTATCTACTTATTTTTAATGTTTGCAACTTACTTGCTGATTCCGAGAAGCGTTGCTCTAATTTCGTCCTCGAGTAGAGAGTACCTAAATAGAGACGTCCGTCTCGTTAGAAATCTGTCAGCAGAAGAGCCCATGTGGACGAAAGAATTTCCCTCTGAGACCCTCTACCGGGAAAATCCCAAAGCTCAGTCGCGAGGGAAATTGTTGGGAATTTCCCTTGTAACTTGGCCACCGCCACCTGTCGGATATTACTTTTATTCCGCTGTCGACGTTTTGACAGTTAATATTTTGTATTTCGTTTTCGTAAATTTTTAAGCCTGTGGGTGTATCCGTTTTCAAATTTGGAGAACTGTCACAACCCAATGAATCCAGTTCTTCAATTTGAAAACAGACAAGATACCTACAGGTCGTATCATCATTTGCCAAGAAATATGTCAACCTGACACGAGTTATTACACGTTATTGAAAAGTGCGGTTGAAAATAATTGTGGCAAACCGGGACGTAATAGTTTCAGCTGAATTAATCGCGAACTTCGCGCTTATCGCGATTACCGAAGCCAGCAGTTGGCAAATATCAAGCGCGTGGCGCCCACGGCCAGTCTCCTAAGTTAGTTGGACTGCTGCTGACATTTCCCCCGGTAAAAAGACAGCACTAATGTTGTTAACTGGGTGGGAGCTGTCATTTTTACATGCCTGTCACTCTCCATTGGTTGGCAACAAAATGGCGTCGAGTGTACCTTCCTTTTTAGTGTTCTAAAAGAACAAGCCTGGAAGTAGAGCACTAAAAAGGAAGGTACACTCGACGCCATTTTGTTGCCAACCAATGGAGAGTGACAGGCATATAAAAATGACAGCTCCCAGTTTACAACATTAGTGCTGTCTCTCTCTCTCATATACCGACGCGAAGTTAGCCCCCCCAATCTTACGGAATACGAATTTTTCAGTTCAGATCGTTTGTCGGTCGTTTGTCGGTGATTGTTGGTGACTTTAAAACGTTTGTCGTTTATAGACGTATCAAATATTTGCGTTAAGTTGGCCCCTCCTGAACTTAAAAATCGCCGTTAGGGAAAACAACTTGTTGGATTTCGATGCAAAATCGTTTGTCGGTCACATTTTTCGTTTGTCGGTTCTGAAAAATGAGTATTTATATAAGAAATTAGTAATTAGAGTTTTGCTTACGAGCTGTCATGCTGTCTCCCGTTTGTAGAGCTTCTCTGTAAACGGAGCATGGTTCGGATCTGTGCTATGGAGACTTTCATATGCATAGATGTGCAACCAGCTGATTTTGACGATCAGATGGTGTGGGGGCACCGAAATAAGCCATATCGAAATAAGGCATACGAAATAATCCATATGGATACTTTCGTTTGGAACCGAAAGTATTTATCGGAAAATTAACGAAATAATCCCTGCATGGATAATTTCGATTTCAAATCGAAGTAAAGTATGCGAAAGAAAGCGAGAATAGCCATATACTTACTTTCGTTTCTAAACGAAATTAGGCATTGAGTGTGGAACAGAAAGAATCTATGCATAAACATTTTCTGTTTCAAGTGCCGACGATGTTGACGAACCGGACGAAAGTTTCACCGCCAGGCATCTAGTCCTGTCAGCTGCAGTGAAACTTTCGTCCGGTTCGTCAACATCGTCGTCAAAATCCGCATTTTGGGGCGCTTCAATCCACTAAGATTTTAGCACAACAAAAAACGTATACTTACCCTATGAATTCCGATGAAAAGGCCGGAAATCACCTGTAATGTTGTCATTTGACAACCACTTTGAATTCACTTTTTGGAGCACTTCCGGGAGTTTCCGCTGAACTCACCGGCCCAAGGATTCGTCCCATGGTAGTGCTGTACCATTCACACCAGCCAAATTGCCGGAAAATTAACGAAAAGTGCGAAATTTTCCGTGTCGCACTTTCATAATCACACTCATGTCTCGCGCACTTTCGAGCAGTTCATTTTACTCGATATTTCCCGGCACTTCACGTTTTTTTGCACTTTCACACGGCACTGATAGCCACTTCTTTTATTTTCACTTAAAACCCCGACACTAAACTCACTTTTACGCACAAATATCGCGAAATTTTACCGGGCGACCGCGCGAGTTCACACTTGGTTGACTGCTTGTCATGTCGTTAGTGCTTTGACAATCAGCTGACACTCCGGCCTGAGAGTAAAGATGGCAGTGACCACACGCGTTCTTCACTTTGTTTACATATATAGTTCACTGCTTGTCATGACGTCATTGCTTTGACACTACGGCCTGTCAGTAAAGATGGCGGCGGTAGCATCTTTCACTACGTTTATATCGCGGGACTATCTTCGAGATCTGACTAAATCGATCTAGCTCTCGACGATATAAACGTATCGGTTTAGTTAGTTTTGATTTTGGCTTATCTCCACTTGCGATGCGGAACTGGACTAAAAAAAATTGGGACTATGTTTCTGTCATCGCTAATGTTGACGCGGTGGTTGACGTTTTCTCTGTTGTCGTTTTTTTTTGTTCGGCGCTTGTTTTGTTTGCAATTTCAGGAAAGTAGTGCGTGATCACGGGCAAGAAAAAGTCTTTCAGTCGTAACATTTATATCTGTCAAATTTATCTGTGCTGTCAACGGAGAAAGAAGAAGATGAAATACCTCTCCGTATGGTCGGTATAAACCAACAGTGAAGGCGGTCTTATCCTTTGACGCTTCATCGAGAGGTATCTGCCAGAACGCATCCTTCAAATCCAAACTCGATATGAATTCGGCCTTGGGGAGGCGGCTCAGAATGCCCTCGATGAGCGGCAATGGATAAGCGTCCTTCAACGTTACCTCGTTGACCTTGCGTGCATCCAAACACAAGCGAACCTTATTAGGTTTGATCACCATGGTGACTGGAGATGACCAAGCGCTTTGAGATTCCTCAATGACACCCATTGCAAGCATCCTATCTACCTCGGCATGGAGAAGCTTTTCGACGGCGGGAGAGATCGCATAGTGTCTCTGCTTAATCGGCTTACTGCCTCCGACGTCGATGGCGTGTGATATTAGGCTCGTACGCCCTAAGCCTTCCGCAGAAAAGGATGGGAACCATGCAATGCATGCATTGAGTCTAGCTTGTTGGGCCGCAGTCAATGGATGTTGATTGACTGGTGTATTAACAGATTCTATAGACGGTGCTGCTGAATATTGAAAGTCATCGAAAAGTGCTGGAGCAAGTTCGAATTTGCGCACGAAATCGATTCCGAGGTAGAGATTCTGACTGAGGGTTGGAATAATGACAAAGTCGATGGTCTCTGTACGCCCTCTGAATGTGACGGGTGTGAAAATCTTCCCAACTGTAGAGTGACGTGTGCCATCGGCTGTTGTCATCCCCCAACGGAATCTCTGCCAAGGATAATTGGAATCCACCAGAAACTGCTTGGCGAAATCCGAGGCAATTACACTGTATGACGCCCCCGTATCAACTAGACCACTTATTGAGGTACCAAGCAAGTGGACCTCAGAGTATGGCCTAACATCATCACGAGGACGGTCTGACAGAATACCAGAACAGACCAGTCGTCGATTGGCCAAAACCTTATGCCAGAATTGACGTCGACGTAACGTTGAACGTTTTGGGCAACTAGGTCGGATTTCGTCAGCATGGGAAATTCGACGCCGGGCATTCTGATATTCTGCCACACGCTCATGCAGCGGTCTAAGACTATGATGAACTGGAGGTAACGTTCCAAAATCGGATGGTACCATATGAGCGTTAGGTGCAGAATTCACAGTAGTTACTGCGCTAGACTGAGTAATCAATGAACCTGCCGAGTCGCAGGTCTCAGACTTGCAAGGTTGAATCCACAAGTCAGGGGTTTGGGTCGTAGCGTCAGTATAAGTCGTATTGTTAGACAAATCAGGTAAATTAGTAGACATAGAAGGTAATAAAATACCGGACTGCTTGGAGAGAACGAGGTTGTTCTGTTCCGCATGAGAGCGTCCGGCATCTTCAATATCAGAAATTAGTTTTTTGGATCGCTGGGAGGCAGATTGCACTGAACCTCCTGGGACGATCTCTGTTGGTACTGAGATCGGGGTCGATTTAAGTTTTTTAAACACCGCGAGCAATTTGGTTTCAAGATGCCGGGCGCTCCGCAACCGAAGCAGAACACTCTACGTTCTCCCGAGCAGTTGGCGTATGTGTGGCCTGTTTTACCACAGTTCCAACAGGCTGAAGGAGACTTCAACTCCTCCACCATTGGATTCGGTCTTTCCTCCTCTCCCGAATATTCATCGGCTTCCAGCTCCTCCACTCTCCGGTGATAAGCATGACCCACATCGCGCGAAGGATGAATCCGTTCCAAACGCTCTTCTACGCTCTGTATTTTTCGCACACAAAGGCGAAGCTCGCTTAAAGAGCCAATGTCTGCTAGACAGAGACGTCGTACAATATATGGACGAAGATTCCCCTGTATGATGCGAGTCAGCTCAGCCTCGGAGAGTTTGAAGGTCATACGATCGTTAATCTGGAGAATGCATTCCTCGAAGTCATCGAAACTTTCTCCAGATTTTTGTAAACGACCTCTCATCTTCTCAATGAGCATTCCATCATCATAGCGATTACCGTACCGCTCTTTGAGCGCTCCCTTCAATGTGTCCCACGTGTACCGATTCTCACATCTGGCCACAAATCGACGAAACCACATAACCGCACTCTTTTCAAAAAGAAGGTGTGCTCCTAAGCACAAACCATCATAATCTCCACCCAGCGTTCGGTCAGTGAACAGCTCAACCTGACGGATGAACTCGTCCACTGCCTCACCATCAAAGCGAAGACCCCAATCAGAAATGATCTTGAAGATCTTCCCCGGTGGATTGACGGCAATTTGACTTCGAGGAACTGTAGAAGCAGCTGTAGGAACCGATACAGGTGGGTTCACACTCAAGGAAGGCTCTGGTACGAGTGGTGGCAAACGTGCCTGGAAGAGCTGGTCCACGTATGTTTTCAAGGAGTCTGCTAGAACCCGATGAAAATCCGCAAGAGGCTGAACGGCCGACTCTCTAAGGGGAAAGTGAAAGCCCCCTGCACCCTGTTGTGACGTAGTTTTTTGGGCCTGCCACATTTGAGATGGCTGGCTGTCTAGATTTAATGGTGGTTGAGCACCAACAAACTGCGACTCCCCAGCCTGATTATATGGGTCTGCGAGTTGGTGTCGTGGAATCTGACCACCAAATTGGGATAACCCCGGTTGGAAGTTGGGGTTAAGATGTTGTGGTCTGGGAGTCTGACCACCAAATTGCGGCATCCCCTGATGAACGTTGGGGTTCATTTGCTCGCGTCTTGGTGTCTGACTTCGAAAGGGTGATACCCCAGCCTGAAAGGACAGTTGTTGAGGCCGTGGAGTATGAGCTATCAACTGTGGCACTCCACCTCCTGGACCGTGTTCGTCCTGTGGCGTGTTGATTGGCGTAGGTGTTACATCAAGGAGAGCTTGACGCTGTGTTTGAGCCCCTTCCTTAGGCTTCGCGCCGCGACCTCGCGTTGTCGGTGGGGAGTTTTCCACCGGCATTGTCAAAAATCCAATAATTCAATATTAATAATTATAATTCAACAATTCGAAAACCGAAATCAAAATATAGCAAAAAAAAACGTTACCGAAAATCGAGAAAGAAAAATGCGAAACGGCAATAATTAAGAAAAATAATACAAATAATATGAGCGGCAATATAAGCAAAAAAAATATTTAATTCAAATTGTCCCCGGCTCCTCATGCGATCTTCCCACCTCTCTTTACAAAATGATCATCATCATCTAACGAAATCAAAAGCAAAAAAAAAAATAAGTTCCAGAGATGATGAACCCTCTCGGCTGATTAAAATAGGACCAAGCAAAGATCTGATAGATTTGATCCAGCAAATGCCCTTGGCAGCCGTGAAACCTGTCGAACATCCACGAACGCAAGGCCGCAAAAATGGCACATACACCAGACAACGTAATTCACTTGAGTTCGCCGATACCCGAAAAGAATCACGCGGAACAAGAAACAATTTTCCGGATCAAAACTTGTAATTCTAAAATTTAGAGGTCGATGCATACACAAAAAGGTGACAATAAATTTTTCGGGTGCCCACGCTCGACTAAGTAGTAAACTACTGTCGCCGAAGTTCAATGAGCAGCTGAAAAATATTCGCCACGATGCAAAAGCATCCGATAAAAACTACACAACGTATGCATCGCCTGTCAGAGGATAGGAAAAGCTACGTTAACAGGTTAGGTTCCAAAACTACGTTAAGTGACTCTAATAAAAACTACGTTAACTAGGATGGGTTAAGGGATAGGATAAGGTATGCCGAGGTCCTTGGGGCCGGTGCAGCGTTAAGCTAAAATGTGAAGTCCCAAAGTACTCCAAAATTCAAGGACTTGGCAGTGGGGCTTCGAAACTCAAGATGGAATTTGAGTGGCTTTTACTAAGTGTCCCACCACTTAGTCTTTGCCGAAATTCGGGCCCCACGTTGGGCGCCAAAAATGTAACGGTTGCAGGAGCGGAAGTAATTGACGCTGCCGTGAAGGCCTGTCAAACATCAAAATGTCAAAACTTCCTACCTAAGTTGGTAAAATGACGCGTGCTGGCTGGCTTGCTCAGTGACGGGAGTGATGGGGTGGGTACACGACCAACTCAGGCCCTACCCGTTGACACTTTAAATGTCACGCGTCTGCCCGAGACAACACGACACTTGGACCGAGAAAAATATCGAGAAAAAGATAATAACATGCTGGACGAAGTGTCACAGCAGAAAATCACAATAGCAACTACACCGAGAGGGATGTCGATCATCACCTCTGGAACTTCCGCGAACCGCGGAGAGCCAAGATGTTGGGGCTCTGGCGCTCGCGTCCCTCCCAACCATGTCTAGGTCGCGCCTCGAATTCCTAGACCCCGAACTAAACTAAACCGAAAAGAGAGAGGGGAGAAGCTCTACATTAGGAGCTTTGGGGACACACGGTAATAATTTAACTTCTCATTTTAAATATGAAAAATGAAAATAAAGTCAGTACACGGTACAAAACAAAATTTAACTCACCCGCTGTCCGTGAGCTGACTCGATCAGCGCCGCCGTTGAGCTGGGAAGCACCCCCTCACCTCACGCATGCACCCCCACACACATACACCCCCACACACACACACACCCTTGCCTCACGCACTCGCAACGCTCTTGACCGGATAACCTCACAAAACGACAAAATAATTCTTCTTCTTCTTCATCGACTCCTACCGTCACGGAGATGGTAGTCCTTTGCAAATTCCCTGATTTCGCCGCCACTTTCGTTCGCTGGCCACTTGAACTCCGCCGAATGCAAATTCTTCACCCTGACGGATTCGGTTAAAACGTTTATGAACGGTGCGCAGACGGCCCCTTGAATTTTTTTAAATTTAGACGGTGCGCGAAAATGTGTAGCCACGGCACTTTCTCAAAAGCGAAAAAGCAGAGAAAAATTTCCCCCGAATACGGACGTTCACACAGCGCGTTCGTCTCCACACTCTTCACACGTACAAATTACCGGTCGCGTCACGAAACATCCGCATATCGCGCGAGGTCGTTTAAAAGCGATTTTCCAATTCCCGGACGAATGTTGAAGGGTTTTTTTTGCGAAAGAAATTGACGTCCTCACCGAAATCGCCACAACATTCCCATCCTCCACCACACCAACCTCTGAATCCCCGTTCCCGTCAAAACAAAACCCGAGCACGCGTTCCATTTTGACACAAGCCCCTCCGAAATAGTGCATATCGAAATAGTGCATGCACAATTTCGCATGCATTATTTCGGCGCCCTGCCGGTTCATATCTGACACACATCTGACATTTTGGAATTTGACAACAGAACAAGCGCATTTATCTCGAAACAATTCGAAATACACTAAATATTTCGAATTATGACGAAATAAATGCAATTGTGGAATCCAGTCTGACAAATGCCGAAATGTCAGACGTACATCAGAATTCGTTCATTACAACGTAATTCCACCACATACGAACTAGTAAAAAGTAAAGAGAAAGACACAAGCCCTCCACTGCGTAACACCCGCGCAGTCCATATAGAAGCACAGGAAGCACATGAGATGTCAACCCTCCCATACTTCTCCTTTGTGAGCAATAACATTCCATTTTGTCTCTCCGCCGCGGAACACCCGCCCGGTCCATATAGAAGCACATGGGATGTCAAACTCCCATCCCCCTCATCACCCCGATTCATATGACACCCATATCGCCTATATCCCAGTTCATCGCGAATAATGTCCTTTTATCCTGACCAGAGGGCTCGAGACGTCCTCATTAGTACTTTATAGCATCCGCCTCATCACCCCGATTCATATGACACCCATATCGCCTATATCCCAGTTCATCGCGAATAATGTCCTTTTCTCCTGACCAGAGGACTCGAGACGCCCTCATTAGTACTCCATAGCATCCGCCTCATCACCCCGATTCATATGACACCCATATCGCCTATATCCCAGTTCATCGGGAATAATGTCCTTTTCTCCTGACCAGAGGACTCGAGACGTCCTCATTAGTACTCCATAGCATCCGCCTCATCACTCAGATTCATATGACACCCATATCGCCTGTAAAGAAAGAATGTCCTTTTCTGCTGACCGAAGGACTCGAAACGCCCTCATTAGTACTCCATAGCATCCGCCTCATCACCCCGATTCATATGACACCCATATCGCCTATATCCCAGTTCATCGCGAATAATGTCCTTTTCTCCTGACCAGAGGACTCGAGACGCCCTCATTAGTACTCCATAGCATCCGCCTCATCACCCCGATTCATATGACACCCATATCGCTATATCCCAGTTCATCGCGAATAATGTCCTTTTCTCCTGACCAGAGGACTCGAGACGCCCTCATTAGTACTCCATAGCATCCGCCTCATCACCCCGATTCATATGACACCCATATCGCCTATTTCCCAGTTCATCGCGAATAATGTCCTTTTCTCCTGACCAGAGGACCCAAGACGCCCTCATTAGTACTCCATAGCATCCGCCTCATCACCCCGATTCATATGACACCCATATCGCCTATATCCCAGTTCATCGCGAAGGATGTCCTTTTCTCCTCACCAAAGGACTCGAAACGCCCTCATTAGTGCTCCAGAGCATCGGCCTCATCACTCAGATTCATATGTTACCCATATCGCCTATATCCCAGTTCATCGCGAATAATGTCCTTTTCTCCTGACCAGAGGACTCGAGACGCCCTCATTAGTACTCCATAGCATCCGCCTCATCACCCCGATTCATATGTTACCCATATCGCCTATATCCCAGTTCATCGCGAATAATGTCCTTTTCTAGACGCCCTCGTTAGTACTCCATAGCATCCGCCTCATCACCCCGATTCATATGACACCCATATCGCCTATATCCCAGTTCGTCACGAAAAATGTCTTTTTCTGCAGACCTAAGGACTCGAAACACCCTCATTAGTACTCCATAGCATCCGCCTCATCACCCAGATTCATGATTCAGATGATACACATATCGCCTATATCCCAGTTCATACGAAATAATCCATATGGATACTTTCGTTTGGAATCGAAAGTATTCATCGGAAAATTAACGAAATAATCCCTGCATGGATAACATCGGTTTCAAATCGAAATAAAGTATGCGCACGTAAGCGAAAATAGCCATATACTTACTTTCGTTTCTAAACGAAATTAAGCATTGAGTGTGGAACCGAAAGAATCCATGCATAGATATTTTCGCTCTCAATCGAAATTATCTCTTCAAGTGTCACAAAAAATTCCGGCAAAAATGTATTTATCCAAAATGCAGCCCGACGTCGGGCTGTCGCGAGTTAACTTTGTAACTACCTCTTCACATAAAAAAAAATCAAAAATTTAACTTTTGTTCACAAGCCGATTTATTCCTTGGTCTTAATTGTAACAATGATAATAACAGAATGAATTTGAATTTAGCTTTTCTTAGGTTTTAACCTTTACAAAAATGCTTCTGCTTATTCAGCAGCAGACAGAATATGAGAATATGAATAGGAATTTTCCAGATAATAGAAATACAAAGTCTAGCGAAAAATGTAACATGAACTTTAGCAAAAATGAAAAATGAAATGGAATTTGAACATATGGATAAAAATGAATTTGATGATGTCGGCGATGCGTGGAGGTATCGTAGCTTGGTGTCAGGGCTGCGTGGAGGTATCGTAACTCCTCCCCCCTTAGTGTAGCGAGGACCACAAGGATTTGGGTTCCGAAGCTGACGAAGATGGACAGGATGTGTTGCATGTTGAGATGTTAATTGAGGTTGGTTCGTTCGCTCGATATTCTTGCGAGTACCGGTATGCATGAATGAATTTCCAAATAATCGTGATTATGACAAGGGTAAGTATTCCTGGGCCGAAGATGAACAGTGGTTGTCTTTTGATTTCTGCCTGTATTAGCCTGATGGAATTTAGATTCTCTAGATGAAAATAATGTAATTTTTTAAGGTTTAATTTGTTTATGATTCGTGTTGAGTTCAAAGGCGTTAGATTTGCGGGGATGATGGTAAGTTTGTCCCAGAATACTTGCGGTTCCTCTTCGTAACTGATTCCGTTAATTTCGACTTTACAATTTTGAAAATGTATTAGCGTGGGGACTGAAATTCTTTTTTCCAAGATTCCGCAGTTTGATGACATGTTGACTTCTGTTAAACTTCTTATGAGGATGTAATTCCGCTCGGGTTGGATAACGCTTGGTTCTTCGATGATGTCAGTAAGTTCACAGGATGCGGCACTATTTCGTATTAGTTTGTTGATACAGGTTTCGGTTGACGTGTTCAAAAGTTTTCGTATTTTGCAGAATGAAATGTTCCCGATTTTTGCACAAGGTTCGGTCTCGAATTGTAAATGTTCCTCGTTTAGGAGTACATAAGGTTTAGGGATGTTTAGGTTATAGGTTTCGTTTATTGGAAGATTTAGGAGGTGGTAGGATGAGAAATTTTCTTTTAAGAATGTAGGGATTTGGATGATGAATATAAGGTTTGAAGAATTGTAGTATGCTTGTAAGGTCAAGTGTTCGTAAATTTCCTCATCGGATACAGTTGTTACGTTTTGTGCAGTAAGTAATTCGCGAATAATTTCTGTTTCGTTTCGACTTAGAATTTGTTTTGATATAATATTTAATTTTGCTAGATTAATGGCTTCCGAAATATCCTCTATGTGTTGGGTTAAAAGTTCGATATTGAAATTAGTTTGGTGTACATACTGCATGTAAATGAGGGTCTCTTTTTGAGTATGGATTTTGTTTCCGATTTCTTCTGAATAGCGGTTCAAGTAGTTTTCTAATGATTTTTGTTGCGAATTTATGTGAGTTGTAATGTTGTTAAATCGCTCAAGCATTTGGGTGTTTATAAGTATTTGTCTAGTCAGTCCTGCTTTGAGTTCCTGTTCGTTATGTTTGATCGCTGCCAATTCGGCGTTGATTCGAGTTGCGTCGTTGTTGTCCATGTTACCTGTAATTGTTTTTATTATAGTTCCAAGTCCGTCGATGAGTCCTCGTCTCGTCCTTGGTCGTGGTGTTAGTGCCTGGAGCTTCTGTTGGAGTTGTTTGTATTTGATGTTTGTTATTTCTTTTATAGAACCAATGTTTGGGTTTTTATTTATCAAATCTATGGATTGTTTTAGTACGAGGCAGTTTTCCTGATATTGCGTAAGGCGGCTATTACACTATAAAAGCTCTTTTACAAATATCTTTTATGAAAGCTATTTTCAAAGAACTTTTATAGTGTAATAGCCGCCTAAGAAAAGGTTTGCGACATGGACGTTGCTTGTTTCAACTACTTTTCCAATATGCTTGCACACCTTCCCCCTTTAGCGGCTAATATCATTCATAAAAGTTCTTTTGAAATATCATTCGTCAAATATATTTGTAAAAGAACTTTTATAGTGTAATAGCCGCCTAAGGTTGACTATGTGAACTAAGCTTGTTTGTGATTCAATTATCCTGGCTTGGCCTAACTTCATCGCGAGAAGGCCCTGGTTCCTGGTTAGATCCAGAATTTCGATCTTCTGGCATTGTACCAGTTTCGTGATTACTAACCTGAAATTTACGTTTGCGTTTAATTTTATTTTTGTGGCTTTTTCTGTGATTAGGCGTTGTTACTGTTATTTTATTGTTAGTATTGACTTTTAGTTTTTTAGCTCTAGGTGTTAATTTATTTCTTCTATTATTAAATTCGTAGATTGTTTCATTCTCATTAAAATTAGGTGGGGGTTCCCTGTTATCGTTAAGTTTATCTATTGTATGCTTATTGTGTTTTTCTATCACGTGTTTAATTTTTTCGTTTAGTTGGTTTCGGTAATTACGTAATTTGTTTAGGTATGCGTGTTCGGAAACGTGTTCGTTATTTTTATTAAAGATAGGGGTGCGACCAGTAAGTAACTCGAAAGGGGTTAATTTGGTAACAGAATGAACGGATTGATTGTAGGTAGTTAATGCTTCGTTCAAAATGTTTTTAGGGATTGCTTTCTTATCTTTGTCGTAAATTATTCTGTAAATTTCTGTTAATGTTGAGTGGAATCGCTCAACTGGGGAGTTTCCCGTTGAGTTTTGTGGACAGGTAATGTGAAGTTGGATGTCATTTTCTTCGCAAAATTCTTTGAATAGACTTGAGGTGAATTCTGTTCCTGAGTCGCATACGATTTTGTCTGGTTTTCCATGGTGAGAGAAGAACTGATTTAATGAAGTAATAATGTTAAGACTGTTACGTGCTCCTAGAATACTTGCAGAGGCGAATTTGGAAAATTTGTCCACGATTGTTAGTATTTGCTGATTATGAATGCTGTATACATCGATATGTAGGATTTCTAGTGGCTTAGAAGGGGTTTCAGTATACTCGTATTGGATTTTAGGTGGATGTCTATCGTATTTGAGCATTTGACAAACTTGGCAGTTGTTAATGATCTTTGTTATTTTTTCTTTCATTCTGGGAAAGTAATGGGTTCTCTGGAGGTGGATGCAAGTTTCGGATATCCCTCTATGGTTGCTTTTCTTATGATAGTTATTGATTAGTACGTCCTGGTCGTCGTCGTTAACGACGTCTATCAGAAGGTCTGTACATCGGACTATTTTGAATGTTTTCGAACGTGAAAAGTGTTGAGAGTATACCTCTTGAATAATTTGGAAGGTTTCGTCGTCGGTATAAACCGCACTTAGACGATTAGGGGGTAAAAACTTTTTTATTATTTCCAATATGCTTTCTTGTGTGAAATTTGGCATTCGAATGATTCTTCGTTTTTTGTTCCTAAATATCATATCAATGGAATTGGGTGGTCTTCCATCTGATTTTTCGAAAATGATTTGGCTTGAAAATTCGTTAAGTGGACATTCTGAAATGTGGATGAAATCTGAATTGTCTTCTTGGGCAGAATGTGCCGTTGAGGTGGACTCGTCTTGTATTTCGTTGTTATGGATTTCGACGCGGCTTAAAGCGTCAGCGTTTGTGTTTGCTTTACCTTTCTTGTACACAATTTTATAGTCAAATTCTTCCAATTTGAGCCTCCATCTTATTAGTTTACAATTTGGGTCTTTGAGTGAAAATAGCCAGGTTATATTACGTTTACACTATCCGCAGATTACTTCATCTGCGCCAGCTGAGATAATCTGCGACTGTCAAATACATACAATTTTGAACTCACCACACCCAGATTACGCAGCAGATGAAATAATCTGGGGATAGTGTAAACGTAATATTAGGGGCTTATGGTCGGTGATTATTTTGAATGGTCTGCCGAATAAATATGGGCGAAAATATTTTGTTGCCCACACAATTGCAAGTAACTCCTTCTCAATTGTGCTGTAATTTTGCTCAGTTTTTGTTAGAGTTCTCGAGGCATATGAAACCGGTCTGTCCGAACCTATTTCGCCCTGGCTTAAGACTGCTCCTACGGCTACATTACTAGCATCTGTGGTAAGATTAAATGTTTTTGTGAAATCGGGATATTGTATGATTGGCTCATTTGAAAGGAGGTCTTTGCAGTGTTCGAAGCACTCAATATATTGTTCGTTTAGAATTACTCTATTCCCTTTCCTCAGACATTCCGTTAAAGGCTTGGTAATTTTAGCAAAGTCCCTTATGAAACGTCTGTAATATCCTAGGAGTCCCAGGAATGATTTAATTTGTTTAGGGGTGCGGGGAATGGGAAAATTTTTTATCGCATGAATTTTATCCGGATTTGGTTTTACGCCGTGTGGTGTCACAATGTGACCAAGAAATGCTGCTTCCTTGTGAAGAAATTCACACTTGTCAATTTGTAATTTAAGGTTGGCTTCTCTGAGTCTAGAAAAAATTTTCTGCAGATTTTCGATGTGTTCTTGCAGAGATGTCGAATAAACGATTATGTCGTCCATATAGACGAGGCATATCCGTCCAATATAGTCCCTTAAAACGTTGTCAATAACTCTTTGGAATGTCGAGGGCGCATTTTTTAACCCAAAGGGCATACGAATGAATTCGTAATGCCCGTGTTCGACGGAAAAGGCTGTTTTGGGTATGTCCCTAGGATCAACTTCGATCTGGTGGAAGCCAGAAGCTAGATCGAGTGTAGTGAAGTATGAAATTTTCCCTAATTTGTCCAAAATTTCGGTAATATTAGGGATAGGATAGCGATCGTTTATGGTTTTTTCATTAACTTTTCTGTAATCAACGACCAGCCGCCATTTGCGTTTCCCTGAAGCATCTAACTTCTTCGGTACAATCCATATTGGACTGTTCCAGGGAGAATAACTGGGTCGAATGATACCTTGGTTTAAAAGCTTGTTAATTTGGTCTTGAACTTCGAGTTTTTGAGCTTCCGGATATGGGTATGACTTAGCATACACCGGATTATCGTCATTCGTAACGATTCTATGCTTTACTTGGTTGGAAAAGGTTAGGGTTTGTCCCTCTTTAAAGAATATGTCGTCAAACTGTCTAATTAATTTGCTTAATTTCTTTTTCTCTTCATCATTAAGATGATCTACTCTAATGAGTTTTGTGACGTCGTTAAATTCCACTGGATGAGTTCCATCATACCCACTATGGGTTTGACTGTGGTTTATCTCTACATAGTTTACGAACGGTTCTGTTTTTAGAGGCTGTTCTACAAATAGCGTCTGATGTTGTGTGGAAGTGTTAATAACTTCGACGTAACAATACCAGTCCTTCGCCTTGTAGATTCCTTCTGAAACAGTTAGATGTTCGTTAATTCTTGTTTCTTTTATGAGGACATTATCCTCCTTGGTATCTACGGGTAGTTTAGCTAATATTTTTGTTTGTGGTGGTACTTGGTATACTTTTGACATTATATTTGGTTTAAATAATAAGGGAATTCTTGCGTTGTCTGTTTCTAAGACTTTGTCTTTTAGGTTAACTTTCGCGTTTAATTTTTCCAACTCATCTACTACGATTAAGCCGTCGAAGTAGTTGTGGAATCGAAAAACAAGGAAATCCATTGTTCCTCTTTTCTTAAATTCGCGAAATGTATCGAAAGTTACTTTTCTATCAACAGAGTGTCGTGTGAAAACGGTTTTTATTTGAACGGGATTGATTTTTTCCAGATACTGAGGTTTTGTAAATTCCGGATTGATAAAGCTTATAGAAGCTCCCGTATCTATTAGTAATTTCATGGGTCTACCGAAAGGGGATGAAATATGTACGTATGGGAGTTGGTTTAGATCGTGTATATTAATGTCTAGGAATCCGATTTATTGGTCGAGGCAGGTAGACAAAAATTTGAATCATCAATTTCGTCATTGGGGGAAAATCTGTCTAGACTGGGAACATAGTTTTCAAAATTGATAGAATTTTGTGGGGATGTTTGCACATTGTGCATTTCCCTCGAATTATTCCCATTGTATTGCTGTTGCTGATTTTGTTTGATATGTGTGTTACCGCTAAAGACGTCCATTGGTACTGGAGCTGTTTTGCGTGAATGGCCGCTAAGGGTGTCCATAGGAATAGGTGCTTGTTGCTGTCCCTCACGAGTGTTATTGTTTCTATTATAGTTTTGGTTATTAGAAAAATTTTTAGGAGAGTTATTGGGACGATAGTTGTTACTTTGGTTATTTTGGTTGAAGTTATTATGATTTTGGGCAAAATTTTGGGAGTTACTATTAGGATTATTGTTATTGTTTTGATTGTTATGTGGGTTGCTTTGATTATTACGTTGTTGATTAGTCGGGTTATTATTTTGCCACCGTTGATTGTTATAGCTTTGTTGGGTCTGACTTTGCGTATTTTGTTGTGTGTTACGAGGTTTACTAGAAAATTTTGGGGCTGTTGTATATTAAGCATAGTATGTATTCTGCTCCCTAATACAAAAGTTAAGCGCTTCTGCGAGGGTTTTGGGTCTCATAGATCTAATGCTTCTTCCTAATGGTTCTCGTAACCCTATGAGAAATGTGTCTAAGCACATCTGTGTATATAGCTCACGTTTCGATTTTATTATATTTTCGTCCTTGTCATGAATTTTGATGTGGTTCGTGATAGTCGAATAGATTTCAATAATTTTTGAATAATACTGTTGTACTGTCTCGTTAGTCTGTCTCATGTTGTGTAAGTCTCTTATCAATGAAGTCTCGTTTCGCTTGTCTGAGTAGTGTAGTATTAGGTTCTCGCGAATTGATTCCCAAGTGAGGGGTGTTGCGTACATGTTAAGTACTTCATTTGCTTCACCCGTTATTTTGTTTCTCACTGCTCTAAGGATAACTTGAGCGTATGGAGTCCCATCTATTTCTTTAATAAGCTTAAGGATTTCCTCAACATTAGCAATAAATTCATACAAGAGCCGTGCATTTCCATCGAAATGAGGCAAATCTTTAATAGCATCTGGTATGCGTAATTGGGAAAATACCCGATTTATATCGAAACCACTTGAAGCACTATTCATTTGAAAACTGTTAGCACTGTTAGTATGAGCGGTTTCGGAATTTGGATTTTGAGTTAGATTTAAATCACTAAGTCCTACCGAAACGAATCCAGAATTCTCGGTCATGACTAAAAACTTTCTTGACTTTACCTTACGATAGGGGCTGGACATACAACAATTTAATTTAGGATTGGTTAAGGATACATAGGAGGTACTCACAAAATTTGTAAGATTCGTAGCATTCCGCAGAAACTTTTTAGTTCTCGTTCAATGTCACTATGTGTCCACTTTCCTTTATGAGTTGTCTTTCACTTTCACAGGATTGGCGGAACAACCGATATTCTCTCGATTTCACAAACTAGACTTTAAACGGACGGAACGACTACCGACTGCGCCAGTTAACTTTGTAACTACCTCTTCACATAAAAAAAATCAAAAATTTAATTTTTGTTCACAAGCCGATTTATTCCTTGGTCTTAATTGTAACAATGATAATAACAGAATGAATTTGAATTTAGCTTTTCTTAGGTTTTCACCTTTACAAAAATGCTTCTGCTTATTCAGCAGCAGACAGAATATGAGAATATGAATAGGAATTTTCCAGATAATAGAAATACAAAGTCTAGCGAAAAATGTAACATGAACTTTAGCAAAAATGAAAAATGAAATGGAATTTGAACATATGGATAAAAATGAATTTGATGATGTCGGCGATGCGTGGAGGTATCGTAGCTTGGTGTCAGGGCTGCGTGGAGGTATCGTAACTCGCGCTACAATGATGATGATGAAAGCAACCATAAATCATTCCTGTGACAAAGGTATACGAGTATTTATAGTAGGGGGATTCATGCTCACATCGTATTTGTCGTAAAGTTGTATACTTCTGTCATTTTACTATGGAGATGACAGAAGTTTACGACAAATACGACATATACGACAGGGAGTGTGAATCCCCCTTGTATATTTGGAGTATTTTCATCGTGGCTACATTGACTAGTATTTTTTTTTTATGGATTTTAACAAAAGTCCATGACAGATTACATTCGGGTCCGCGTCCAAATGGACGCATGGTGAGACGACTTTATGTCGTGCAAAATACCGCATTCTTACCAATGCAAAATTGATAGTTTTGGGCTTGATTTAATATAGATTGACCTTTCAAACTAAGTATTAAATTTAGTCCGGTCCCCGCTGTCATAAAAAGGGTAGATTGAGGACTAGTGCGAAAAATTGAATACTTAGAACTTCAGTCAACTCGATCATATTCGTGGCTTCCAAAGCACCTGATGAGAATAAATTATATTACGTCTACACTATAGCCAGATTGCTTCACCTGCGGCTTAATCTGGGTGTTGTGAATTGAAAATCGTATGGATTTGACAGTTTTAGATTCATTTCAGCTGGCACAGATGAAATAATGTAGGTGTAGTGTGAACGTATAATAATATAACCCAAATGATTTACATACAAAATGTTTTGAAGATATTGACTGAAATTTTATTGCAATGAAAATTCCATGCATTTAGTACAAATGCACCACCACCTACATCTAAGGCCCGACGTCGGGATGTCGCGCCGCGATGATGATGAGTACAAATGCACATACATGCTACTACCATTTGCTCCGATGCTGATTTGATGAACGATGTTATCAATGGTTCTGCATTTTGCATATCATCATCATCGTGGCGCAACAGTCCGACGTCGGGCTCTGGCCGCCTAGATCGTTGTCCTCCAATTATCTCGGTCACGTGACCGCATCCTCCAATCTTAAAAGCCCAGTAGTTGCTCGGCGTCAGCATATACTGAACTCTCCCAATGAGCTCTCGATCTTCCTGGCAGACTCGCTCCGTCGACGCGCCGTCCGTTCGTTACTTGTTTAGGCATGCGAACATCGTTCATTCGTTGTACATGTAATGCCCATTGAAGACGTTGTAGTTTCACGATTTTGGAAACTTCCAGCTCATCGTAGCGTTCATACAACTCATGGTTGTATCGGATGCGCCAGCCATCTCGGTCGTAAACTGCTCCGAAAATTTGCCGAAGGACTTTCCGTTCGAACGTGTTTTCGATTTTAGAACGGCAGAAACCTAGAATATACAATAAATTAGAAAAAAACATGATTATTTTATTTAGGCTGCGCGCATGTTGGCTCACGTTCGCGTGTCGCGTTCACGTATTTTATGTCAAACGGTTTGAGTCTATGGTTTCCAGCTAAAGACGCGAATCTGTCAATATAACAAATACTCGGCTATTGTCGTATCAACAAATTGAGTTCATTATTGTGCTTTAAAATGGATAATTAGGTAAGAATTGAGTGGCAAAACAAACGACTGGGGAGTATTAGGATGTGCATAAATACACATTTCATACTAAATTATTGGCGTTAATACACAATAATGAATCCAATTTGGTGATACGACAACAGCCGAGCATCTATCAAATTGACAGATTCGCATCTTTGGTTGCAAACCATAGACTTAAACCGTTTGACATAAAGCACGTGAACGCGACACGCGAACGTGTGCCAACTTGCGCGCAGCCTTAGTTGTGAGTGAATTAGTACTTACCGTCATTTACCTACTGTTTTTGCGTATTTCCAAACTCCTTCAATTAAAATTGTATAACCACAAAGACCTTGTGGTACTATCTTGCGGAGAACTGTAAATATATAATGTACATTAAAAATTTAATTTCAATATCAAATTTGCCAGCCCCCCCTAAAAAAATATTTTAGACTACGCCAATGGCACATAACAAAAGCCAAAAGTCATTTGGATGACAAAAGTCAAGTCGGCGATTCTTGTTAGCTTACACTTCACCGAATTCGTAAAAAAATGCAAATTTTAAATGAACACCGTGAAAATTACCAGTTGATTTTAAGGAGACTTCATCACAAATCATGTAAATATATACTTACATGTGCAACGATACGCAATTTGGACGTAAATACGTGGTGTTTTCGCGACCCGGTACAACGCACTTTATTATTAGTTTTATAAAAGTTCACGGCAATGACACGCGCTAATTATCGGCACAATCACTTTTAAATTCGTTTGTAATCGAGTAATTAATGCCAAATCGGCTAAACACAAGGCGAGAGCACTGGTATGTAGTCGCGAAACTGACGATACATTTGAATATATAACTAACAAAGGAATGGGTATATGCCTGTCAAACCATACAAATTGACAGCTTGAAAATGGGACGATCTTCTTCTTGAAAAAGTCGAGAGCTGGGAGAGTAAAGTTAACGGTTTTAAGATCACGTTGTGCATATGGCTGTCAAACGCTTTGCTCTAAAAGTGGCAAAAAGGAAATACGGTTGAATTCGCGAAAGTTTGGAGCCGGTTTTTGAGTGTAAAGAGCCGCGATTATGTAGAGAAGACACTAGTGAAATTTCCGGTAGGACAAATTGGTGCGGTAGTGAGTTGTGGTAAATTGAAATGCCTCGTCGGTGACTGCAAAAATAACCAGCGTATCCCTAAGACGGGGGTGTCTGCTTATAGGTAAAACATTAAATATTTAGATGTGATGTGCGCGTTACTTGTTTTTGTGAGTTTTCTGTCAGAAAACCGATATTAAAATGTTTGTTTTGGTTTCTGACTCCCCGCTGTATATATAGCTGTCAAATTTCCGCGTCCTATTGGTGGTTGGCATTAAAAGTCCCGTTCTTTCTCTCTCCCATGAAAAATTAAACGCGCTCTTCTCTCGTCCCATAAATTGAGCCTATGGGCCACTCCAGAAGTTCCTCTGAGGACGATACGACAAAAACTTTCGATCAGGAGTGCGTTCCATAACGTAACTATAGTCAGAGCTGTAGTCAACTCTGACTACTGTCATAGTCAGCTATAGCTATGGATGTTTTGGAACGACAATAGTCGTAAAGTAGCACAAACACCCGCCATATTTTTCACTACACACACATTTGCGTCGGTATTTCACTCTCCATGCAAAAATTTGTAACACACAAACACTCTTTCGCACCAATTTTCCTCAAATTAAATTTAACGTGCTCTAAACTGCATAAAACAATTCAAAATTAATGCAATAATAAAGTAATTTTGCACAACATTGACTGTTTACTGTCAGTTTGCCTTCGTGTGTGTGATAGCTATCGATAGCTTCCCCTCATGAGCACGAGCTAGAATAGTTGACTACAGAGCTGACTATTGTGTGTTATGGAACGACGATAGTCAACTACAATAGTTGACTATCGGAGTTATGGAACGGCAATAGTCAGTGATAGTTGACTATAGTCAACTATAGTTACGTTATGGAACGCACTCCAGATGGCTTTGGAATGACGTTTCTGTCCAAAGTGACACAATCGTCCAATGACGTTTGTGTCCAAACTGACACAATCGTTCCACAAACTCAAAGAGGAGGAGAGTGACGGGATTACACTTATGTTTCAAACACGTATGGGCTCTGTGTGAAAACCCCCGTTCCATATTATCTTCTAGTTCTTTGCTTATTTCCAAATGGCTTATTTCATGGTGCCATGGTTTGCACCATAGCCAAATATCTTGTTGGATTTGTTGGAAGCCAATAAAAAAGAAGAAGAAGAAGAATGGTTTCTGAAATGGGAAATATCTTGTTGGATTTCAGTTTGGAATAAACGTTCATCGGATTTGATATGTTTGAGGAGCCAAATCGTTACAATCAGATCTCATCAAATCAACTGTACAACTTGAGCGATGCTATTCCGGAATATGTGAATTTTTCTTCATGCTGGCCGATGGCGATGAATATTTCTTATGACTCAACTGTGACTAAGAGCGCGTTGACATGATCAAACTACGATTTGACAAACTAGCATTTGATGAAAAGTTGAGCACCGTCCAACTACGGTTTGACAGAAGCACAAGACATCAAACCAGTTTGACAAGGGGTTGACACATTCAAGTAGGTGGTTTGTCAAACCATAGTTTGATCGTGTCAACGCGCTTTTAGGGTGCCTAGGAGGAATTACTCTGGATGGACAATCAGGAGGTAAAAGCGCGTTGACATGATCAAACTACGGTTTGACAAACTAGCAATTGATGAAAAGTTGAGCACCGTCCAACTAGGGTTTGACAGAAGCACAAGACTTCAAACCAGTTTGATAGGGGGTTGACACGTTCAAGAAGGTTGTCAAACGTGATTTGTCAAACCGTAGTTTGATCATGTCAACGCGCTTTAAGTCGGCAAGATTACAGTTTCCGTGGCGCCGGGATCTGCCGACGGTTTTTTATTAACTCAAGTCCGCTTAACACGGGAAAATTATTCTTTTTTGGCAAATCTCCACCGTTTATGAGATATTTGCATCTAAATATTGCATTTTACTCCGACAAATGTGTCCCGGATAAGTAAAATTTGACGTTTTGAGTTCATTTTTCGGAGTGAAAAGTGAGTGCGTTCAGAAGGTGGCAAAAGAGCAGAAACCGCTCGCGAGCGGCTCCGCAACTGCTCGCGAGCGGCTCCGGAGCTGATCGGTTTGGAGTCTGCACCTTCTGAACGCTACTTCACCAGCTGACAAATCGACCAGCTGAAAGCTGACGATGACAATTTTAGACTTCAAGTGCCGAAAAGTGGAAAATACATGAATCCCACGCTGTCCATTACAAAAATCACGAACAACGTGAAAACAAATTCAGAAGCACCCGAAAACCAAAGAACTAGAAGCCGAAAACGGCGAAAACACAACAACCAATTTGATAACTGTCAAAACTCGGAAACTCGCAACATGAGCGTGAGGTTGAAAAAGAAGAAGAAGAACCTGAGCACTGAGCACTGATCAGTGAGCAGAAATATTTCTTGCTCGGTGAAATTTGATCATGATCACCCGAGCGGAAGTTGCTCAGTCACTTCTGAACCCGCTCGTTCTGAACATGTTCGCTGAGCGGAAGTTGCTCAGTTCCTTCTGAACGCACACAGTGTGTTTGCAGCGACTCATTCAGCGGTTCATTCAGCGTCAACTATGGATTTGACAGAACCCTGGTTACGCGCCAGCGCAGTGTTCTACGCCAGCCTTGATAGCGACGAAAGCATACAATACGATCCGGACTACGACGATTACTGCAATGGCTGCCACCACCATCCCTCGAAAGCCATCCTACCGGTGGTGACGTGCTAAAGTCCTAACAGCTCGGGAGTGAACCAACATGATTTCAGCCAACGATCCCAGCTTCGCGAGAGGAACCAAAACAACGGGCCGGAAATCTCTCGAACCCCCTGACTCTCCGTAACCAGACCAAAAGAAATCCCCAGGATCAGTTGGATCTCCTTGGAGCAATCATTTCGCGAAACAGAGAGCGAGAAACATGTTCTGGAGAAAAGCATAGCGCACAGTGACTCGAACGACAGTGCGAACGACGAGAACTTTTCCGAATTGATCCAAAACCCTCAGTAGTGAGTGTTTGCGAAAGGACCCTTGCAGCCCCCACGCTACGTCAGCCAACGTGGTGGCCTGTCAGGTATAGCGCAAGTTTCCACAACGCAACAGCCTCTTCGTACAGCCGACATTCGTCCTCACCACAGAGAAAGGTTCAATGTCGGAAGGGCGGCTACGTGGAGAAATTTCAACCAACACGCCGTTGTTAAGGCCCTGGCTGTCTTTTTGAAGAGGTAAGAAAACATTTTTTCGACTTAATCCCAAAATAGCGCTGTGACTTGGTTAATGAGTTTCATTTCTTATAGGACTGGCAAATTGAAGGTCCCGGACCAAATGTGCATAAGCAAGACTGCCAAATTCAAAGAAATTGTTGCCAAGTGACTGATTCTACGTTCGCTGTGCATCGATTCTCCGGCACTTATATCACCGGAGCCCAGCAGGTGTTGCATCAATTACGAAGATCTACGGTGGCCGTAAACGTAATAGAGTACATTCCTCTCATTTCTGCCGATCAGCCAATAGCAATTCTCATAAAGATCTGACAGCCTTAGAGCATGCCCATTTAGTTGAGAAACATCCTGATGGCGGACGGAAATTGACATCGACAGGCTAAAGAGACTTGGATCGTATTACCAATCAAATCGTCAGCAAACAAATAGTTGCTTGTAAAAAAAACTGGACAAATTATTCTGTCGTAAAACTTTTGAAATTCGTTTTTAATAAAACAGGAACCAGAGATTTTGGTGTTTTATTTTGATAAAGTGATGTGGGCATAGTTAAGAACGTTTCGGTGGTTGAGTTTACAAGGATTCTCAAAAAGTATGGTATAATTTGGAGCGGACTGTGTTTGAAGTAGAGCTGCGACATCAACCTCGAAACATCGATGTTTTATCTCGGTAAAATTTTGTAGATGTTTTGCTATGATAACTTTGCTAAAAAATTGCTTAAATTCAAGAGAAAAAATATAGATACATCCTTGTTAAAACAAACAATTTTATTAAGTGCACATTTTACGAAAAAAAACAAATTCAATTTTTAAAAAAAATTTAGATTTAAGAAAAAAATTGGGTATTAAGAATTCCAATTAAGTGTGTATTGCAAAAAAGCTGCAAATAAAAAAATAGTATGTATTTATTCCAGATGCCAAAATGTTGAGTCTACTGTCTGCAAAAACAGTAGTTTTTGAAGCTTGTCCCTTGAGAGAGAGCTTCTTCTGCTGGAAGCAATGTTCCCTGTAGCAGAGAACACTCTCTCAGAAAGGACCGAAGTAGCCATAATGGATAGGTATTTCATGGCAGTCTTCATTAGTGCGGAATTTCTGGGCACGTACCCCTGTTCCCATCCGTCCAGGGGGTTTTCATTCAACCTGGAGACCAGACCTTTTAAATACAGGGACAATTCTGCGGGCATTTGGGCAGTATCGAGTTCGTCTTTTACTCTGGGCCTTTTTTTCACTTTCCAATTTCCTTGCACTAGTTTGTGATGGTCTTCCCAAAGATATGTTCTTAACGATATTTTGTGTTCGATGTCGATGTTATCATAAAACATCGATGTATAAAAAACATCGAAGCCAAAACATCAATGTAGAAAGTACTCGATGTTTTTGCAAAACATCGATGTTTTAGAAACATCGATGTCGATGTCGCAGCTCTAGTTTGAAGGGGATACATAATATTACTATGTGCTGTGTCCTGCCTTAGAAAATCAATACAACTAATAGTATCTACTTATTCAAAGGAGAGCAGCTGAAGCTCTGTACAAGGTTCAAACCATGCTAAAATTTCGTCAATTCCAGTGGTCTCCGCCTGTAGGATGCTACAGAAATCTGGAAGACGAATTAACAAGGATCAGTAAAAACTTATGGGTTCCGACTCTCGAGTACCACCTACGTCCCACTCTTGCCGAGACGGTATCACGCTAGTATGGCCTCTATCCAGAGAGTACGCCGGAGAAGTATAGTCCGCGTCTCCTGGAATAGCCAGACCACTCAGTAAGGCCTGTTCCTAAGACCGGTCCACAGGTATAAGACCCGCCATAGACGGTGCGATCCATCGTCCACATAGTACCTGTGTCTAAATTAATAAAAAAAAGAAATGCCACGGCTGGGAATTGAGCTCGCGTTTTTTCATGATTGGCCATTTAACGGTACTATTCTATTCGTTGTGGGAAATTCATTGAATTGAGTGTCGCGGTGCTTCTGGCGAAATAGTTTGTGATTTTTTTTGTGATTTCGCGCTTTATTCGTTTCATTTTACTTTGTGTTTTTTCGGTTTCATTGTCCGCGGTAAATACTTTCTGTTTTTTTTCTTCAAATTTTCTCGTCCTATTTCTTGTGGTTTATTTTTTTTTTAATTTCCTTCGTAAATATGGTTCATCCAAATATCCATTCAAAATTGGAAAATTTAAATTATTTTTCGTCCTTCGACGAATTAATTGGCACTGACGCTCTTGCCATCGAATTCCTGGAGGATATGGGTCTGATTCCGTCTCGGTCTTCCGTCCCGCCGAACTGCGGTGTATGCAAGAACCCGATGAAGGTGGAGACCTTTGCATCGAAAAGCTTGGGTGGGTTTGGCGCTGTTCATCTAAGAACAGCAAGAAAAAAAATAGTAAAGGATGCAAGGCGATTATCAATCCAAGTATTGGCACCATCGTTGAGGGCGGAATATGCCGTATTAAAGTGAAGGAAGTGCTGGCAATTATTATCGCCTTTGTTTTGAACATGCTAGTCACTGCCTTGCAAATGCACTTAACGGCATGGAGGCGGATAGAAGGGGGGGGGGGAGTGTTTGCGGGAGTAGTATTAAGCTGTTCAACATTGAACAGATACTACTCCCATTTGCGAGAGGTGGCTGAGATAGTTGCCTCTCATAATTACTCAGTTTTAGGTGGGCTAGGGAAAACGGTTCAAATTGATGAAACCTTTTTGACGAAACGGAAATACAATAGAGGCCGCTTGACTGAACAGATGACAGTAGTTGTCCTTGGCCTCTATTGTAAAGATGACAAATGCGGCTTGTTCTTTAAGGTACCGTCGAAAGGTAAAGCTGATCTTTGGCCCTATATCAGAAAATTCGTTGATAGTAACACCAGCTTTGTTTGTACGGATGGGGCTCGGCAGTACTCGAACTTGAAGGAGATTTTTTCTCCAGAAACTGAGCACTTTACAACAAATCACAGTAAGGGAGAGTACGTCGACCCCGAAAATCTTATAAACACTATCAACGACCTGGAAAACCAGAATCGGCTTTTAAAAAAATCAATCAAGTCGAGACGATCGGATAAACTCCTTCACCAATATATGGCGTTGCATTTTTATCGACAGCATATATTGGAGAAGGAGTATAAGGACGATATGGGTTCACAGATAACACAGTTTCTTTGCGACATCAAAAAGGTGTACCCAGGTTTCGTCAATGGGGAGCTCTAAATGAGAACATTTAGAGCTTTATGATATTAGAGGACCAGGAAATCCCGGTAAAGCGTCAGTGCCTATCAAACGAGTATTTTTTTTTTTTTTTTTTTGTAATGCAATATAAGATTTTTTTTTCCCAATTCAAGAAGTTTCCCCCCTATAACTATCTGGAGAGGGTTTGGAGTCAAAAAATACTTCGAAAGTGACGAATCGAGGGGTCCCTCTCTGGAGAGGAATGCCAATAGATTCTACCTCCACGTGGTGCATTCTGGGTAACGCTAAAGAAATCTACAACTGTTATAGTCTCACCACAAAAGTATCCACTGTCTTTTCTTATAGACGAAGGTCATCTAAAAGATGCTTTGTTTTGGGTTTGGTTGTTATTGTATATTGTCGGGCGTTATTGTATTTTCACAATTTCCCCCGAAACGGGACGATTGGGGTAGATCAAAGGGTAGATGACAGGTCTTATCAACCAGTAGGTCGTTGGTTCGCGAAACCTGCCTGGAACGGCTTTTTTTCAGCGTGTTCATTTTATTTTAAAAACTCATAAAGTATGTGTTATAATTTATAATTTAAAATTTATATTTGGCTATGGCTCTGAGGTCTGAGCTATCGTTTAATGACAAAATCTAATTTTTGGAATATGCGTATTCTACGTAATATGGCCGGAAACAGAAGATCTGTATATCGGCGAAGCTCCCGATATTTATCTTCCGACGGAGGCTATTCCTTGTGCGCGGTGCGCAGTGTACATAAAGTAAATCACGGAATATTTTGAAGTCGAGAATTGACATGCACACACACTAAATTTGTAGAATTCACATGAACATGTATCCATACAAATGTCCATCGTAAACAATGATTCCCCAATGGACGATAGTTAGACCTGCCATAGACGGTGCGATCCATCGTCAGATCGATCTGACTATGGAATATGCGTATGCTAGGCGGGCGCACTGCCGACTGAGCTATGCAGCTTCCTGCCTGACCTATCCCTTATGCACATCATGATGTGTGCACCGCGTTCATTTTATTTTAAACACTCATCAAGTAATATTACAATTTATATGTTTTCCAATAATGCAGATAACTGCTCTTTGCTATCGTTTAATGGCAAAGACAGAATTCTAGAAAATGGACTGTACATAATATGACTGGAAATCGGGCACCGGTAACGCTCCAGATGGCCTATTAAGCTTCTGACGTTGCGCACACGCACAAAAATTTTAGATTTCAACCGACGGTTTGTGTGGCACATGAAGATGCCCGTGGGGACGGTAGGTAGCACAGCGATCGTGTTGCAGAAAAGTTGCATATTTCTATGGGGAAGCGCCAACACCCGCGATTACAGTTTCCGTGGCGCCAAGAACGAATGATGCCAATCGATAGACTTTGACCCCAAACCAGTGGATCTGAAGTCCTTTTCGCGGGACTCGACCCCCTTCGGAGGATATTCGCCCTCAAAGTTGATTTTTTGTATGGGGAAGTGCTAATGTCCGCGATTACAGTTTCCGTGGCGCCAAGAACGAATGATGCCAATCGATAGACTTTGACCCCAAAGCAGTGGATCTGAAGTCCTTTTCGCGGGACTCGACCCCCTTCGGAGGATATTCGCCCTCAAAGTTGATTTTTTGTATGGGGAAGTGCTAATGTCCGCGATTACAGTTTCCGTGGCGCCAAGAACGAATGATGCCAATCGATAGACTTTGACCCCAAACCAGTGGATCTGAAGTCCTTTTCGCGGGACTCGACCCCCTTCGGAGGATATTCGCCCTCAAAGTTGATTTTTTGTATGTGGAAGTGCTAATGTCCGCGATTACAGTTTCCGTGGCGCCAAGAACGAATGATGCCAATCGATAGACTTTGACTGCAAACCAGTGGATCTGAAGTCCTTTTCGCGGGATTCGACTCCCTTCGGAGGATATTCGCCCTCAAAGTTAAATTCTTGTATGGGGAAGTGCCGAAATTTTCTATGGGAAACTATCTACCAAAACTACCAAACTCATATAAACTTTAAGCTTTCGTCGCTAGGAAATTTCCATGTGCTACCTATGTGATAGATTTCATACCTTATCGATTGAATTCGAGTCCTTTTTCATTAACTCGAATCCGTTTTCTAATAACTTGAAGATATTTAATTCATTTTTTCATTCAGACATTCATTCAGCGTTCGATTCAGCGTTTAGTTAGTAAAGACAAGTATCATTCGGAAAACATCTCCGAAATATGGGGATTTAGTAGTGTAGGTGGGAAATTACCGATAGATGTAGCTGTTTCAGTTCCCCTTTAACAGTGTAGTTGCTGTCAAAATGTGTTGGAAGAAGAAGAATAGTGGTAGTTTCATAGCATTTTCGGAGAAGTTTGACTGCAAATATCTCGTAAACGGGATCGATTTGCCAAAAAAAAACAATTTTCCCATTGTTTGCAGGTGCGAATTAATAAAGAGCCGCTGGCAGATCCTGGCGCCACGGAAACTGTAAT
The DNA here is from genome assembly GCA_964017055.1 of Chloromyia formosa. NCBI lineage: Eukaryota > Metazoa > Arthropoda > Insecta > Diptera > Stratiomyidae > Chloromyia > Chloromyia formosa. The sequence goes on along the minus strand of OZ024813.1, from coordinate 81,492,581 downwards.
CTCCCCGGTAAGTCAATCAATTGATGGATCGTAACAAACCGGTGACCTCATGAATCATTGTGTGCGTTCAGAAGGAACTGAGCAACTTCCGCTCAGCGAACATGTTCAGAACGAGCGGGTTCAGAAGTGACCGAGCAACTTCCGCTCGGGTGATCATGATCAAATTTCACCGAGCAAGAAATATTTCTGCTCACTGATCAGTGCTCAGTGCTCAGGTTCTTCTTCTTCTTTTTCAACCTCACGCTCAAGTTGCGACTTTCGAATTTTGACAGTTATCAAGTTGGTTGTTGTGTTTTCGCCGCTTTCGGCTTCTAGTTCTTTGGTTTTCGGGTGCTTTTGATTTTGTTTTCTCGTTGTTCGTGATTTTTGTAAAGGACAGCGTGGGATTCATGTATGTTCCACTTTTCGGCACTTGACGTCTGAAATTGTCATCGTCAGCTCTCAGCTGGTCGATTTTTCAGCTGGTGAAGTAGCGTTCAGCAGGTGCAGACTCCAAACCGAGCAGCTCCGGAGCTGCTCGCGAGCAGTTGCGGAGCTGCTCGCGAGCGGTTTCCGCTCTTTTGCCACCTTCTGAACGCACTCATTACTTAATTTTTTATGTTTTCAGCGTGAATGAGCCGCCGATAAAATTTGGCGCGTAAAATGTTAAAATCGTGCCAATTGCTGCTAATACTTTACCCTAAAATATGAAAATTCATAATTTTTTACAATAAAATGCTATGTAAAGTGAAAAATGCTTTTAAAATTTAATAAGTTGATTGATGATCACTGGTAAATAATTAATAAAGAATTATATTCACTATCCAGCAATATTAAATTATTTATTGCAGATATGTTTACTAATATTACGTTTACACTATCCGCAGATTACTTCATCTGCGCCGGCTGATTTAATCTGCAGCTGTCAAATACATACAATTTTAAAACTCACCACACCCAGATTACGTCGCAGATGAAGTAATCTGGGGATAGTGTAAACGTAATATAATATACCTATAGATCTAGTATTACAAATTATAGAACAAACTTATATTAATCTCAACACTAATATACCACTTAATATATTAAAAGATATGCTTAATTTATGCCTTAATAATGCATATTTTAATTATAATAATATCATTTATAAAAACAGAGGTTTGACCATGGGTGGTAATTTAAGCGTTATAGCTGCTGATATATATCTACAACATATTTTAAACATTGTTAAAGAAAATGACAAAAACAATATACCCTATACTAAAAGTCTAGGGTATAAATATTATAATAATATTCTTTACCTTAAAATATATATTGATGATATTATAGCTATTGTAAATAAAGACGAAATTAATAATATCCTTTTTGACCTTAATAACATACATAATGACATAAAATTTACTATTGAAGAAGAAAATGAATTTAATAGTATTAACTTTTTAGATTTATCTATTACTCGATATAATAATACAATTAAGACTAAATGGTTTAAGAAACCTACATCATCCACTAATATTTTAAATAATTTCTCTCAACACCCTTCTTTTATGAAAAATAATAGTATTGATAACTATATATATCGTAAACTCAAATTAACTGAACAACAAGATTGGCAACAACAAATAAATGAAATAAAAACAATACTTATTAAACATAATTATCATTATAAAATTATTAATAAATATATCCGTAAAAACATACATAAAGTAAAACATGTTAATTTAAATAATCATAGTGATATTAATAATAGTACTAGTTCTAATACACATAATAATAATAGACATAATAATATTTATAATAGCTTAACCTATATACCATATTTATCACAACGTATTTCTAATATATTACCGAAAACAACTAATTCACATAATGGTATTCCTCTTAATATAAAAACTACTTATAAACCCATAAATAAATTAAAAAATATTCTTCACGCTGATACAAAACAAAAATTAGATACTGGTAAAAATAATAACATTATATTATAAAATCCCTTGTAAAACTTGTTCTGACAATAATTTAAATACTGCTTATTATGTATCCACTATTAGGCAATTAAATACAAGACTTAAAGAACACCAGAGTACTTATAGGATTAATAATAATCCTAATTCTGTTTTAATAAAACATCAAATGATTGATAAACACACCATGGATTTTGATAACACTATAATTATAGATAAAGATCGTAACAAGAATAAAATCCGTATAATAGAAGCAATTTATATTAACCAAAATTTTAATAATTCACTAAATTCAAGATCCGAGTTAGATGAATCAACTAAAAATATAATGTAATATTTAATAATTTGAATTAAAGTTACCTAATTAAAACATTTTGACAACTAAATATTTAATATATAATATATATCAATTTTTGTCTATACATTCTACTACCATTATAATAATTATTTTAATTTTTATGGACAGTTTTTTATTATATATTTTCTCGATAAATGTAAAGGTACATAATTTCTTTCTATGTTGTAAAATTATATTAATAATTTGTTGATTATAATCTTGAATTTATTTAGACTTGAAAATGCATATATAATCCGAAACGTTGTCTTCATCGTAAAATAAATAATTTAATATTGCTGGATAGTGAATATAATTCTTTATTAATTGCTTTTAAAATTTGTTTGAAAAAAGTTTGCTTTTTAACTTCCATCATGCTAATTTTTGTTTAAAAAGAAAATAAATGTGTTTTGTTCTGAACAGGTCGTGTTAACGTCATTTTATCCCGATTTTTAAATTTTGTACAGAATCCGAAATCCGCCTACCAACCGTAACAATTCATAAAATCCTTTCAGGTGTTCGAGGCAAGAAATTATTTTTTACTTAGTTGAACGTAAGCAACTATTGTGAACGTGAAAATGAAAAAAGGTTTTCTTGGAAAATATCTGTGAAAATGATTTGAATGCAATTCATTTCATTTTCACGTTCAAGGTGAAGTGTACAGAGGCCTTAACGTAGAAAACGACAAATGAATTCGGGGAAAACAACGACGATTAGAAAGCGAGAAAAACCCACTAACGGAAAGAGAAAAAAGCGGTATATACCAAATAAGTTGCGGCGATTGCGATAGACATTACATTGGCCAGACGAAGCGGCTCATCACGACGAGGTTCCAGGAGCACATGGGGGAAGTGGTAAGCGGAGAAAGACGAGGAATTAACTCGGTTCGATCAGCAGTGGCAATGCGTATTGTCGAAGAGTGACATTCTGTGACAAAAGAAAATCTGAAATTGTTACGACATGTAAATAAACCCTACACTTTGGACGCCTGGGAGAGTTTAGAAATATTGCGAAAGGATTCAGAAAAGTTGATGAACACAGACGAAGGAAACTGTTCATCCCAATTAATAAAACTGCTCGCAAAAAACCGAAGAACCGTGTTTTTTACACTAATCACTGTTTATTGTTTCTTTAATTACCTTTACCTTATTTACGTATCTTCGTATCCTTTACGATTTAATTGCATAACTGTAGCATCTAACTTTTTTATTATTTTACCTGTATCTGTATCTTAATAAAAAAATTTTTTTTTTACCGATTTTGTATTTAAGCACATGTGACCTTGCCAATGATTTAGTAGCTAGTACTGAAGAAGGGAGTAAATAGCTCCCGAAATACGTATCCAGGGACGCGGGAGCGTCCCGCCCCGCCAAAGAAAAACAAAAAATCGAAAAAAAAAATGGAAAAGCGACCAAGACTATGTTTACGCGACACAACAAGTACGGGTTTTCGGGCCCCTGTAGCTCCGGCCCCGGATGCTTGTTCGAGCTCAAATTTGGTATGGTCATTGTCCCTGGTCATCTTACAAAGTGCTGCAAATTTGATTCCGATACAAGGAAAAACACCCGAGATATAATAGTTTGAAAATGGCTATTTTTCAAATTTTTCTTGTTCTCGTTGTACTTTGACCGGTCTACAGCCTCGTAGGGAGCGTATCGAGGTCTGCTTTCTTTTCTCACGAATTGACTGTGTCCCAAGGGTGTGCATAGGCTATCATTTGCTCTGATCCGTGCAGTAGATCAAAAGATACATCCAAAAATGTGAAATTTTATAGTAGAGTTTCTCGCTTAAGTCTTTTTGATAATTTGAATGCGACACAGCAAATCACTCGCAGAGATCGCATGCCGACGTGGAGAGACGCAAACACTTGATTATGTGAGTACGTGACGACGACAGATGCAAAAGTCCGTGCGCTCGTCGGGTGAGGAGAACCATACGAGTTCATGGTTGCGGGCGTGGTTTGTGGCAAGTGCATGAATGAAAAGTGTGTCATGAAAAAATTGAAACTGAATGTTTATGGATGCATCTTAAGCTGTGTTTTGCTAGACAGCGGCTTGAATGGGCGATTTGCGACTGCGACTCGAGAGCAATTCATTCATTATTCAATGTCGGGGTTTTGTATGAAAATAGTACTAGTATGTTGGGCAGGTTGTCTATGCAATCAAGGATTTTTATATGTACGTGAGGAGAATGCATGGAAAGAGACGAATGTACTGTAGATGTAGAGTCCTTCGGTGGCAGCAAGGACATTCGAAAAAGGATATTTTTAGCAGTGAAGCGAAATGTGAGGGTCTCATATGAACCGGGATGAAGAGGCGAGTGTCCAGGAGTAGTGTAGATGTCATTTCGAGTCATTCGGTGGTGAAAAGGTCATTCACGAAAGTCAAGTGGGCAATATGGGTGTCACCGGGGTAAAGAGGCGAATTTCCAGGACTACTGTAGATGGCATTCCGGATCTTTCGGTGGCGACAAGGATATTCAAAAAAGGATACTTTTGGCAGTGAAGCGAAATACGGTCAGTATGGGTGTCATATGAATCGGGGTGGACACCCGAATATCCCGGAGTAGTGCGGATGGCATTTCGAGTCCTTTGGTGGCGAAAAGAACATTCATGAAAGTCAATTGAAATATGAGCAATATGGATGTCATGCGAACCGGGGTGATGAGGCGAATGTCCAGGAGTACTGTAGATGGCATTCCGGATCCTTCGGTGCCGATAAGGATATTCGAAAAAATAATACTTTTGGCAGTGAAGCGATATGAATTATGATGTAAGATGATTTTGTCCAATGTGTGGAAGATGGGAAGCGATGTCTAGGCAAGATGGATATCACATGACTGGAGGTGATGAGGCGAATGCAGTAGACTCTTAAAGGTATTTTGAGTCCTTTGGGCAGGAAAAAATATGTTCTTGGCAACGAAGCGATATCTAGGCAAGATGAGTATTATATTATCGGGGGTGATGAGGCGAATGCAGTAAACTACTGTTAAAGGCACTTTGAGTCCTTTGAACTAGAAAAATGATATTCTTGGCAAGAAAACTATTTACCCCAAATGGGTAACCTGAGTGGACTCATAGTCCGGCACGTAAATCCCCTTTTTTATCGAAGACTACCGCATTCTGTAGGAATCAAACCGGAGCCCAATGTATAGAAGGCGAACTTGTTTACCGTTGCGCCATCTGTATTACCACTACTACTTTGCAAAAAGATGTGATATCTCACAAAAACAACTCTGTTGTAAAAAAATCCCCGCCAAGGAAAACTCCTCAGCCGTAAAAAGGATTGATATGAACACAATACCGCCAAAGTACTCGTAGCTTCGCGCCTCGCTCTAGGGTATGCATATTGAACGCTGATTGCATTAGTTAATTTCTTTCAACGCGGTTTGGCGGGGAGCTTCCATTAAACAAAATAAGTTGAACAATCTGAATAAGAACGCAGTAGAAAATAGTCTATTATTCACTTCTGGCCTGAAGTGCATTTTCAGTATTTTGTAAGGCGGGGGCTTTATAACGAGATCCGGGCGAGAAGCCAATAATATAGGTACTTGGCATAAGAACTTACAGCATGATCCGCACGCAACTACTTTTTCATAATTTTGTCAGAGCGACATCGTTGCCATTATCACTGTCATTTTATCAATAAATCCGTTCGGCGGTGTGTCTTTAGGCTACGAAGCTCCCCGCCAATCAGCTTTGAAAGAAATTAACTAATGCAATCAGCGTTCAATATGTATACCCTAGAGCGAGGCGCGAAGCTACGAGTACTTTGGCGGTATTGTGTTCATATCAATCCTTTTTACGGCTGAGGAGTTTTTCTTGGCGGGGATTTTTTTTACAACAGAGTTGTTTTTGTGAGATATACTTAAATAAATAATTTTGTAGTAGGAGAAGCTACGTATTTTATAATTCTACACTACTTGTTTATCCTCGTATATGATACTTTATATGCTCATCCAACAAAAATTGAAATGCATGAATATAATTTTCATGGAGGAAGATAGAAAGCAAGGACGGTACGGAAACGCACTTAGTGGCAATTCTATTTTTGTAGTGGTCGCTTCGTTAGGATTATGTTGGTCATTTGTTGTTTTGTTTTCTTTTTTTTCAGCATTTATTTCAGCATTTACTACCGGTTCATACTCACGATTCGCAGCGTCGCATGGCACGATCAATGTCTCCCTTTGAGCTCGCTCTGTGTCGGACGTGTTGGCGGCTTTGCCTGACCGAAAGTGCTGGCAAATTGTTGCGTTCCTTCGAACCGGGGTGGCGCTTGCGGCCAAATTGATGGCAGCTCCTGCCGAAATCGTGGGGCCGAGTCGTGATGGTGGCGCTGGCTGGAGTTTTACATTTGACAAGAATCTTTAATGTAAAAACAGTGACTTTATTGTAGAAGGTGCAAACAATAAGTGAAGTCTTAATATCTATAATATTAACATTAAACCTCGCATTTGTATTTTAAATGCGGTATCAGCAAAACGGAGTCAGCATTCAACATGTATATGATTTGGTTATGATTGTGCAAAGTTTTGGGTAAAGGGGCTTACAATCGGGATAGCTAAAGCTCCTCCCCCCTTAGTTATTGCATCTCCTGGTGCAACTTTTTCTAATTTGTTTATTTCAATTTGAATTTTATCTTGATTTTTCTTACAATTTATCTTTTTTGTTTGAAATTTTGAATTCTTCTTTTTTGATTGAAACTTAAGTTTTTTAGGAATTATGAATGCGACTCCTCTTGGTTTACAATAACAAAGGTAAATTACAATGATTATAATTATTACAAAGATGATTGTTGATAATGACCAAATTGGTGGGTATTTCACATAATCCTTCCAATTTTCCATTTTTAAAAATTTTATATTGTCAATATCTTCTATTGTTAATTTCTCGGACAATGAGTGTGTATGGTTAAAATTTTTATTTACGTATTCCAAAACAATTTGCTCGAACCTTAAAACTGTATTTAAAAAAGTAATATTATTATATGTGATAGAACAATTAACAAATTTTAAACAAATAATTTTATGTTGCATTTCATTATACTTTAAATTTTTCTCTCCACATGTATGGCTAATATTTCCAAAGAAATTTTCGAATATTATTGTTCCTGGTTCGAGTTCTGTGACAATGGTTTTATTTTGTTTATTAATATTTTTAACAAAGTTACAACTTTCGTATATACATGGATATTTTTCGAATGGAACTGAACTATTAGTGTATTTGTAAAAAGTGTTATTTATTTTTATTGGAATACCTTCAGGTATGTTAAGCTCAAACTCTTCGGCATTATTTACTCTGTTAACTTGGTATGAATTGTGTAAACTAGTGATTATTGGAATTCGAATAACAAAATATAATTGAGTTTGTGTCGAAATGACGTCTAATTTTAAGAGGTTTAACTGCTCAACTGTGACGTTTAATTCCGTTAGTTCTTCACTTGTTAATAAAAATCTAGTCATTAGTTGCAATTTAGCAGAATTTATATTATCCAATATTTTTTCTAATTCATTCCGAAAGGTATACAATTGAATTAAAATGTTCAGTTCTGTGAATTCCAGTCTAGTCTGATTTGAAATTTGTTTTAGATTTTCAATTTGAGAAACGATTGTGTTCAGTTTTTCATGTGTTTTTTCATTAATTTTTAATTGTTTGTTATTATTATTAATTAAGTTTACTTGTCCTTTCTCTATTGCAGTAATGTGTGCTTGTATTTCTTCTCGGTCAAAGGTATCCATGGTTCCGAAAAGTGACCGCATAACTGTTCCGAATCCTAATGCTGGTGCTGTATAGTCGAGTATAGATCTGCGTTGTTTTCCGGTGAATAAGATGTGTTTTAATGCCAAGATTTCACTCCAAATTTGTTGTCGTAAGGGTTTTGTTGTCTCCTGAAAACTTTTGCTAGTTGTACGGGTGATCGCATTTTCGATTTCTCCGTAAGTTCTTTTAAATTCGATGACAGGAATTGAGTGGATTATAGTTGTGTAGCCATTGATTGTCGGCAATTTTCGGCTTTTTATCATCATATATCCCGCAGATCCATCGATTTGTTCAACTTCAATAAATTGTGGAAATGTTTCCTCTAAAATGAGACTAAATAATATTATTAGTATTTGATAGTTAATAATTTTTAACGGCTTCTGCTTGTAGTTTGACATCTTTTAGACCTTTAATTTTGTTAACCACAAAATCTTTGAATAGTTGTTTACACTGTTCACTTTTTAGTGTTTTCAATTTGTTTTTTATTAAGTTTTTAACGGTTGGATGGAGTCCTTTTAAAAAATGATACGGCGTATCCACACTGATTAAATCGCGTCCTTTATTTACTTTTATTAGTTTAGGGTGTATTTTATAACCGTCTGTCACATTAAAATTATTTTGTAACTCCTTCACTAAATATCTATTGGGTTTTCTTTTGTTTCGATTCACTTTGTCCGGTAAATTAATAACGTAATGTCTTCCACTAATTATTGGCACTTCACTTCTATTTCTGTTATAATTTTTAGCACATTTATTTTTATAATCAATCAAAGATTGTCTAACTACACTCCAATTAGCGACGTTCTGATCCACTTCATTAGGTGTATACTTATGCGAATAATGTATTGTTGAATTATACGTTTCAAGCGCTTTATTTAAAATGTCTATTAAGCATTTTGTGTTATTTTCAGTTCTTATTATTCGTATGATCTCAGATAACGTACGGTGTGCAGAATTTAAGTCACTCAACCCATTGTGGTTGTTTGGTGTTGTAATATGATGTTGAATCGCATTGTCTATCAAAAACTTCTTGAAGATTTCGTTATCGTAATCAGTTTCGGAGTATAATATTAATGGTTTCGTATTACTTTCAAAGAATTGTTTTAATATTTTTATTTGAGTACTCATATTTCGATCAGCAATATGGTATGCATATAATTTTTTTGAGAATCGGTCGAAAATAGTTAGGAACATTTGCATGTCTACGGTAAAGATATCAATGGCAATTTCCTGCATAGGTATTTCCGGTATAGATAATGGAATAAACTCGATTCTTTTAGGGTTTCTTTCGTACTTGTTCTTTTGACAAATGATACATGAATTTATATTGTTTTGAATTATTTTTCTTATGTTCGGAAAATAGTAATTACGTTGGAATTTTTGTGCATTTTCCCATGTACCCCGATGGTTTCCTTCTTTATATATTTTAATTATTATGGTTTCTGCAGCTTCTTTTGATTCAATGTCTTCGACTAATTTCGTACAAACTGTAAAGTTTTTGAGGTATATGTCATCATATGTAAGCTCAATAACTTTTTTAATTAAATATACATGCCTTTCTTCCTCTGCAAATACTCCTGTTTGTTTACTAGGGTCGATATTATTACGTAACCAATTAGTGCCGTTTATTTTAATTGTGTCTAAATTAACTTCATGTATTATGGTATTATTATTAATTGTTCTTCTTGTTGTGGCTCCATTCAATATAACTCGTATTTGTTGTTTGTATTTATTAATAATTGTATCTTTGGTTAGAATTTTTTCATGGTTATTTTCGATATTAGTATGGATGGTAGCATTTACGGTTTCTTCTACTATATAGGTATGTATCTCTTCAATACGTATTCGTGATAAAAAGTCTGCAACTTTATTTGTTTTTCCTTGAAAATATTCTATTTGGTAATCGTAATCAGCAATTTGTTCTCTCCATCTAAAAAGTCTTGAGTTTGTATCCTTATGTTTGTCTAACCACGTAAGTGGTTTGTGATCTGTTTATACCCTAGACTTTTAGTATAGGGTATATTGTTTTTGTCACGACGGAAATATGTAACACCTTAAAGGAGGCTCCGGAGGTATAGCAATGTATAAATGATCAGGGTCACCTCCTGATTCGATTTAGCCATGTCTGTCTGTCTGTCTGTCTGTCTGTCCGTCTGTCTGTCTGTCTGTCTGTCTGTCTGTCTGTCTGTCTGTCTGTCCGTCTGTCTGTCCGTTCGCACGATAACTTTCGATAGAATGAAGCTAGAGCCTTGAAATTTTGGTCAAATGTTGGTAGTGTAATCTAGTTGGATGGTATTGGAAATGGGCATGATCAGGCCAAGAGAACGCCTACCTCCCCTACATATGTAAAATACATAAATGTATCTATAACTCCCGATTAAAGAAACATGGAAAGCTCTAGCTTTGGTAGATTACTCATGTGGGTAATTTTATACTCTCCTGGGAAAATAAAATCGATCAGTTGGAAACTAACGGTAGTTTTCTTACAAAGAACCCCGTACTACCCTAATTTTCAGGTTTTTTATACCCTAGACTTTTAGTATAGGGTATATTGTTTTTGTCACGACGGAAATATGTAACACCTTAAAGGAGGCTCCGGAGGTATAGCAATGTATATATATAAATGCTCAGTGTCACCTCCTGATTCGATTTAGCCATGTCTGTCTGTCTGTCTGTCTGTCTGTCCGTCTGTCCGTCTGTCCGTCTGTCCGTCTGTCCGTCTGTCCGTCTGTCCGTCTGTCTGTCTGTCCGTTCGCACGATAACTTTCGATAGAATGAAGCTAGAGCCTTGAAATTTTGGTCAGATGTTGGAAGTATCATCTAGTTGGTTGGTATTGAAAATGGGCATGATCAGGCCAAGAGAACGCCTACCTCCACTACATATGTACAATAGTTAATGTATTAATAACTCCCGATTAAACAGGCATGAAAAGCTCTAACTTTGATAGATTGCTCGAGAGGATAATCTTTTACTCTCCTGAAAAAATCAAGTCGATCAGTTGAAAACTAACGGTAATTTTCTTGCAAAGAGCCCCGTACTACCCTACTTTTCGGGTTTTTTGTCTATAACTCTTGAACCAATTGACGTAGACACCTGATTTTTGGCATGTAACCCTGGGGTGGGAAGCTGCTTGAGTTCTAGTAAGTTGGGCGTAATCAGATCAAAGGAACGCCTACCTCCCCTACAAAAGTTCAAAAAATTAAATATTCTTTTAATTACGATAACTTTCGATAGAATGACACTAGCGAGTTGAAAATTTGGTGGAATGTTGTTAGTAAGATCTACTTAGTTGGTATTGAAAATGGGCAAGATCCGACCCAAGCAACCCCTACCTCCCCTACAAATGCAACTTCAAATAAGCGATAACTTTTGACAGAATCAAGCCAGCGACTTGAAGTTTTGGTCAAATGTTTGAATTGAGATTGGGTTAGTTGGTATTCAAGATGGGTTAGATCCTACCTAAACCCCTGCCTCCCCTAGAAATGAAACTTAAAATAAGCGATAACTTACTACAAAATAATGCTAGCGGCTTAAAATTTTGGTCAAATGTTTGTAATAAAATCCAGTTGGCTAATATTGAAAATACGTAAAATCCGACCTCCGAAACCCCTACTTCCCCTACAAATGAAACTTCAAATAAGCGATAACTTTCGATAGAGTGAAGCTAGAGACATGAAATTTTGTTTAAATGTTTGTAGCATGATCTTATTTGTTGGTGGCAATAATGAGCAAGATCCGACCCAAGGAACCCCTACCTCCCCTATAAGTGCAACTTCAAATAAGCAATAACTTTCGATAGGATGAAGCTAGCGACTTGAAAAATTCGATAAATATTTGTAGAATGGGTTAGTTATTTTAATTGATTTTAATAATGGTTAAGATCCTCCTGAATGATTGCCAACCTCCCCTATAAACTGGCCATATAGAGAACTCACTTTTCATGCATATGGTCGTTACCAATTAGTACTTTTGGTATCACCACTAGGTCTGTACAAGTCTAGGGTATATACGCTGCGGACTCCGGACCGAAGCGAAGCTTCGGCCTGGTTGTATATAACTCCTGAACCAATTGACGTAGGCACCTGATTTTTGGCATGTAACCTTGAAGTGAGAAGCTGCTTAAGGTTTTGTAAGTTGGGCATAATCAGATCAAAGGAACGCCTACCTCCCCTACAAATTTCAAAAAATTAAATATTCCCTTAATTACGATAGCTTTCGAAAAAATTATACTAGCAAGTTGAAAATTTGACAAAATGTTGCTAGTAAGACCTACTTTGTTGGTATTGAAAATGGGCAAGATCCGATCCAAGGAACCCCCACCTCCCCTACAAATGAAACTTCAAATAAGCGATAACTTTTGATAGAATGAAGCCAGCAACTTGAAATTTTGGTCAAATGTTTAAAGTGAGATTGAGCTAGTTGGCATTAAAGATGGGTAAGATCCGACTTAAGGAACCCCTACCTCCCCTAGAAATGAAACTTAAAATAAGCGATAGCTTAACGACAAAATAAAGCTATCGACTTGAAATTTTGGTCAAATGTTTGTAGTATGATCCAGTTGGCTAATATTGAAAATACGTAAACTCCGACCAACGAAACCCCTACTTCTCCTACAAATGAAACTTCAAATAAGCGATAACTTTCGATAGAGTGAAGCTTGAGACTTGAAATTTTTTTTAAATGTTTGTAGGGGGATCTAATTGGTTGGTGGCAATGATGGGCAAGATCCGACCCAAGGAACCCCTACCTCCCCTACAAGTGAAACTTCAAATAAGCGTTAACTTTCGATAGAATGAAGCTAGCAACTTGAAAACTGCGACAAATATTTGTAGAATGGGTCAGTTAATTGATTTTGAGAATGGTCAAGATCCCACTGAATGAGTGCCAAACTCCCCTATGAACTGGCCATATAGGAGACCCACTTCTAGTACATATGGTCGTTGCCAATTGGAACTTTTGGTATCACCACTAGGTCTGTACAAGTCTAGGGTATATACGCTTCGGACTCCGGGCCGAAGCGAAGCTTCGGCCTGGTTTTATAATAACTTTGTGTCCATATATAATGTACCTGAACTTTTTTAAACTCCATACAATAGCTAATAGTTCTTTTTGGATTGTAGAATAGTTTTGCTCTGCTTTGTTAAGTGTCCTTGAAATGAATCCTAAGGGTCGTCCTTCTTGTTGTAATACTGCTCCAATTGCTATGTTGGATGCGTCGGTTGTCAACTCAAATGGCAAATTATAATTTGGTAGACTCAATACTATGTCCGTTGTTATGATGGTTTTTAATTTTTCGAAAGCCTTCTTATATTCATCATCATTAGCATTTATAATTGATCCTTTTCTCAAATACTTCGACATTGGGGCTGCAATTTTTGCATAGTTTTGTATAAATTTTCTATAGTATCCGGTTGTACCCAAAAATCCTTGAAGTTCCTTTTCCGTTTTTGGTAATTTAAGCTTAGATATCTTTTCCAAATATTCTGGGTTGGGTTTTAAACCCTCGTTAGTAATGATGTGTCCTAAAAAATTCGTTGATTTGCTCAAAAACTTGCATTTCTCCAATTTAACTTTCAAACCATGTTTCCTGAGTTTTGTTAGAATTCTTTTGGTATTAACAATGATTTCCTGTAATGATGCTCCATAGATCATTATGTCGTCAAGGTATACTAGACATATTTCGCCAATCTCATCTGCGAGTATTTCATTGATCATACGTTGAAAGGTTGCCGGGGCGTTCATTAACCCAAAAGGCATTCGTTTAAATTGGTATAATCCCCAAGGCGTTGTAAACGCTGTTTTCTCTCTATCTTGTTCACGAACCTCAACTTGGTGATATCCCTTGGCCAAGTCTAACGTTGTAAAGTATACGGCATTTCCTAGTTGGCTGAACGTTTCCTCTATGTTTGGTAATGGAAATTTATCCGGTTTCGTTATCTCGTTTAATCGTTTATAATTAATTACAAGTCTTTTTCGTTCTTTACCATCGATCCCTGGTTTATTTTTAACTAAACAACATGGCGCTGCATACGGAGATTTTGATTTTTCAATTATATCATTGTCGAGCAATTCTTGGATGTGCTGTTTTAGTAAATTTACTTCGGATTTCGGTACACGATATGGTGCTTCGTAAACTGGTCTGGAGTCAGTTAGTTCTATTACATGTTTAGTATTAGTCGTCGCGGTAATTTTTTCATTCTCATTATAGAAAACATCTTTAAATTGTGTTATTATTTGTTTCACTTCACTCTTTTCTTCATCGTTTAAGTCTTTCATTAAATGTTCATTTATAATTCTTTGTTTTTCTAATTGTTCATCTTCTTTTTCAACGTTGTTTATTTGGTGTTTTTTAGTTTGAGGTATAATAATTCCTTTTAAGTATCCCAGGTTAAATTTTTGGATAGTATCCATTCCAAATATAACGTCATAGTTAATATTATTAACAATTCTGCAATCAATTTCTGCATACAATTCCGGCATTTTAATTTTTGTTTTTTGTGTTGAGTACGTTTTTCCTCCAACTGTTCTCATTTCAATCGGTTCCGTCCATTCAATCTTATATTCTGGGTGATATTTAGCTAATGTAGTTGTTGCTCCGGTATCAAATAAAATATTAATCTCGCGTTTAGTTTTCTGGTTAATTGTTTTAATTATTGGTAAATTCGATTTACTTGTTGTAGTTATTCGTATGTTATTATTTTCTGTGATATTATTTTGTTCAGCTCTAAACAGCTTTTCATTCAACTCTTGAATTTGTTTCCTAAGGTGTTCTACGTTATTAGTGTCTACCGACATATAAGAATTATTGGTTGTATTAGAATAATTGGAATTTCTGGTAAGGCGGCTATTACACTATAAAAGTTCTTTTACAAATATATTTGACGAACGATATTTCAAAAGAACTTTTATGAATGGTATTAGCCGCTAAAGGGGGAAGGTGTGCAAGCATATTAGAAAAGTAGTTGAAACAAGCAACGTCCATGTCGCAAATCTTTTCTTAGGCGGCTATTACACTATAAAAGTTCTTTGAAAATAGCTTTCATAAAAGATATTTGTAAAAGAACTTTTATAGTGTAATAGCCGCCTAATTCGGGTGTTATCAACTTCCATTGGGTCGCAATTTATATTATAGCGGTTATTATTATTGTTCTGCTGATTATAATTTCTACTATTTTGGTGATTGTTATAATTGGTGTCTCTACGTTGGTTATGATAATTATTGGGATAACTATCTCTTCGTTGATTATTATGAACATTATTGTTATTATTTTCTCTTGATCTGTAATTATTCCGACTATCTACTATCTTCAGTATTAGTATCTGCTACGTTTGTCATTGTATTTGATGTGGTTTGATTATTATTCACTATATTATTAGTATTTCGCAAAAACCTTTGTTGAAAATTTTGTATTAAATTTTCCACTTCAACATCACTTTCACTCATTGGGTATTGATAAGAAATGTTCTACTTATCTGTGTTCTGAATGCGCTTAATCAGCTATTCTGGTTGATTCGAATTAGAGATGTTCTGCTTTGCCCACAGGTTCAGATGAATTAGATATTTCACTACACTGATCTTTTGGATAAGCACAATAATCATACTAATTAGAATACCGACTGCGCCAGTTTTACATTTGACAAGAATCTTTAATGTAAAAACAGTGACTTTATTGTAGAAGGTGCAAACAATAAGTGAAGTCTTAATATCTATAATATTAACATTAAACCTCGCATTTGTATTTTAAATGCGGTATCAGCAAAACGGAGTCAGCATTCAACATGTATATGATTTGGTTATGATTGTGCAAAGTTTTGGGTAAAGGGGTTTACAATCGGGATAGCTAAAGCTCTGGCCGAAAGTGGTCTGTAGCGCCCGCGGTGGCGCTTGTCAACTAATTGTTGGCGGTTGCCTTTGTCGCAGCCGGCGTCGGGGCGCTCGCGCTGTAGCGGACGTGGTACCGGCTTTGGCTGCTGCCAAATTGTTGGCGGCTAAGTGGCGGGGCTTTTGTCCGAAGAAGGTGCCGGCTTGCGGCCAAATTGAAGGCAGCTCCTGCCGAAATGACGGGGCCGAGATGTGGTGACGGCGCTGCCTGGCCGAAATTGCTGCCAAATTGTTGTGCTCCTTCGAATGCGGTGGCTGGCGTTCTTCCCTGGCGGCTCGCTGCGGTATTTGGTCACGCTCTGTGCCCTGATTCGATGGCGGCTCCGTGGCCGAGCTTGGTGGCGAATTCCCGGCAGGCAGAAACCTCGTCCGACTTGGGGGTTATGTTTTGTTTCTCACGCTGTAGCGGACGGCGTGCCTGCCGGCCGAATTTCTGCTTTTTGACCCGAAACGATGGCATGATTAACAATCACGCGAATATCGTTTAATCAGGCACCTACCTGTGGTGTCCTCCGCCTTAATTTTCGGGTTGATTCTGTTGCCACTTGCTCTAGGGTGACTCGCTCCTCCACCTGGAATTGACACCTGTCAATTTGATAATTCGACCTTCCCACTTTTCATGAAATTTCGGAACATAATGGTTTTAGCCTTTTTAGGAGAATTCTCTCTATTAAATTAGGGAGAATTTTTTTAATTCCTTAATTTCCGGCATTTTCGCGTTAGGTAGTCTATTCCCGCTTTAGTTGGTAAGAACCTAGAACCCATCCGGGGGGATTCGTCGGTCCTAAAGCGGAAATTTCCTGAGTTTTGTGAAAATTCTCCCTAATTTAATAGAGAGAATTTTCCGAAAAGGGCTAAAACCATTATGTTCCGAAATTTCTTTGAAGAGAGAGTATATGGGGAAGTGAAAAAGAGCGAGAGAAACGAAGCAATTCGGCACAAGTGAGGAAGTAGGAAGGGGGATGGAAATTTGACATCTCTTTTGCTCTATATGGACCGGGCGGGTGTTCCGCGGCAGAGAGACAGACGAATGTTATTGTTCCAACTGGAAAAGTAGGAGAGGGGATGACATCTTACGTGCTTCCTGTGCTTTTATATAGACTGTCTCTCTCTTTACTGTTTACGACTGGAATTGCTTCAAGTAGTTTAGTGTTGAGTATATGCGGATTGCTCCTCCATAGGTATTCTCTATGTGAAATTTCGAAGGTCGAACTATCAAAAGACATGGTGGAAAGTTCAATATGGAGCCGCGAATCACACCTAGATGGCGTTCAGTCATATTTCCAGCCAGCGGATGGCCACAAATGGCTTCGAAAGCCGTTTTCCTCCACGCGATGGCCCATCGTGTCCACAACTTTGAACAGCTGATTTAAGTTGAGAGGCCACTACACAATTATCACAGTGCTACTACCACCGACTTTCTGTCATACACGATCCAGCTGCCGTGATGCACAGAGCGACAGGATACGCAATTTCCTGATGGCTCATCGTAGACCATTGTGTGGAAGGACGGTATTTGAAAATATTTGAATTTACATTTGGTGTGCGATGGCGGCCATCAAAGTCACCATCGCGATGGGCCATTATCTGTAGCAGGAATAAGAAAGCATTTGAATATTTTTAAATTTCGTATTTCAAATGGGAATTGAATTATTAAAAAAAAGATAACGTTGTTGTATTAACAGAAGTTTGTCCGGGAATGATCAACAACTGATCACTTAAATTGCACAACCAGAATGCTGTCATTCCCGGAACTCCCATTAAAATTTACTTGTTCCTATGAGAATAAGAATATAAATGCATAAAATCTGTTAAAACCCTACTTACGTTGAGGGATACCGTTTGTATTCTTTTGAGTACATTTAGCATTCCTGGAACAAAATAATTAAAAAAAAACACCTTCAATGCTCCATTCTGGTGTTATAGGCTCTACCTTGCCAACCGTCTCGATGAAAGTTTTGCGCATCTTTAGGGTGACCCAAGCATCGCGGAACAATCCAGAAAAAAATCAATCAATCAATCAATGCTTCATTCTAATGCCGGAACATTGTGTCAAATGGCGGCATTTTTGTCCTCCTTAAAGCACTCTTTTCAGGACATTTGTAGCAGAACGGCAACAACACATCATGGGGGACCTCCAGTTGAACCGGACAAACACAACATCAGCGCACTTACCTAGATAATAAGGCATCAAGAATCAATGGGCGCGGTCCTGGAAGCCTGCTGATATGGATCTGACTTTTCTGTTTTCTCCTCTATGTGCTTCCCCCTCCAGTAAATTTAGTACAGACAACTGTCAATTTTTCGATCTGAGAAATATTCCCACGGACGGCATACACGACCGTCTTGTCAAAAAAGATCTGTCAAGTTTTTAGTTTCAAAATGGAAAATTTAATTATTGCGGAATTATTGGATGATTTCATCATCATCATCATCGTGGCGCGACAGCCCGACGTCGGGCCTTGGCCGCCTGGATCATTGTCCTCCAATTATCTCGGTCACGTGACCGCGTCCTCCAATTCTGGGAGCCCAGCAGCTGCGCGGCGTCCACACCTATTGAGCTCTCCCAACGAGATCTCGGTCGTCCTCGCAATCTCGCTCCGTCGACTCGTTCTGCATTCATTACTCTCTTAGGCATGCGATCATCGTCCATTCTTTGTACATGCCCTACCCATTGAAGTCGTTGTAGTTTGACGATTTTCGAAACTTGCAGCTCATCGTACATTTCATACAACTCATG
The DNA here is from genome assembly GCA_964017055.1 of Chloromyia formosa. Classification (NCBI taxonomy): domain Eukaryota; kingdom Metazoa; phylum Arthropoda; class Insecta; order Diptera; family Stratiomyidae; genus Chloromyia; species Chloromyia formosa. The sequence goes on along the minus strand of OZ024813.1, from coordinate 81,473,923 downwards.
GTTGTACCGGATGCGCCATCCATCTCGATCGCAAACAGCCCCGAAAATTCGCCGTAGATGATTTCGGTGATATCCAAATTGTAAATAGTGTGCAAAGCATACTAAATATAGTGCGTGTTGTCATGGATAACAACATGACAAACGATTGGAGTTTGTTGGACGGGATTGAGCGCGAAAACCGACCCAGAAATGCAAATTATTTCCAACAAATAGTTCCCCGATACGACGACTTCCTATTCAAGGAGCAGGTTTGTAGGCTAAAGGCGCAGCAAACTACCACTAAACACTTCGCAACACGTCCTGCACGCTGGCTAACGGATTACTGGCTATGTTGCTTTGGTGACCGAGGCGCCGGTGACATCTGAGAACTGTCAAAATTTCTGATTTTAGAAATTGACCGGAAAAATATTCAGATCCAGAGGAGGAATTGTCAGATCCAAAAGTGACAGTTGTCTGTACTAAATTTACCGGAGGGGAAAGTAAATTGAGGTGAATTTGAGAAATGTCAAACCCTGATCGGCTCGCAGGAACGCAGCCAATATAAAAAGTTGCTTTTCAAATTGAAGTCGTTCAGGCATAATCGTCAGTTGATTGCCTTGTTAAACAACCAATAAAACATTATGCCGGAAACTTCATTTTCGCACTAATTCCTACACTTCACGAAACAAAAAAGTTAAAATCTAATATTTCAACATTTTGCATTAATCGAATGAAATTCACGACATTCAACAACCGCCATATTCTCACTGCGGCTCTCTCACAAATTTATCACGTGCCACCCGAATGTAAACAATATTTTTCCACGGCAACTTAAAACACGCGAATTTCGTCGAAAATTCAGGTTTTCCTCAATTTTTTCATTTCACCATAAGCGCGACACTCCAAATCGACCGGGAACCCAAATTTTCCGTGTAAAATGTTCCGCCGAACCACTCGCGTTCCATTAAACACAGTGAAAATTTTAGTTTGACATCGGCCTACTTTGCCTAGTAAGGCTCTAAAAAGGAGAGTACGCTCGCTACCATTTTGTTGACATCGAATGAAGATTTGTGCCCGTCGAATGGACATATGAGAGAGAGAGACAGCACTAATGTTGTAAACTGGGAGCTGTCATTTTTATATGCCTGTCACTCTCCATTGGTTGGCAACAAAATGGCGTCGAGTGTACCTTCCTTTTTAGTGCTCTACTTCCCGGCTTGTTCTTTTAGAACAGTAAAAAGCAAGGTACACTAATGAGGTTACGCTGATGTGGGTAAAAGGACACATAGGTACAACAGGAAATGAGGCGGCGGATGCCCTAGCAAAACAGGGATCTGCGGCACCTTTCATTGGCCCAGAACCCAGAGTTGCTCTGGGGAACGGCATGATTGGAGCGAAGGTTGGGAAGTGGATGGACTCCATGCATCAACAAAGATGGCAGGAGCTAGTCACTTGCAAACAAGCTCGGAATGCAATGACCAGCCCTTTAGGCAGGGAAGCGAGAAAGGTACTTAGTTATAAACGGAGTACCCTAAGCTGGATAACTGCCTTGGTCACAGGGCATGGTAATTTTAAGGCTCATCTGGCCAAGATGAAAATCGGGGAAGATGACGTTTGCAGGCTATGCCTGGAGGAGGCCGAGACGGCAGCACACATTGTGTGCGAATGTCCAGCACTGGCTAGCACGAGGTTGAGGATCACAGGCAAGCACACGATAAGTGTAGAAGCCATGAGTGAACTCAGCTTCAAACAAATGCTAGCAATAACACGGGACTCAGTGATGAAGAAAGAGGTCGACAATTATCAGTCGACATCTGGAAGTCACTGATGACCGGGAGGGGGCGAAAAGGGACCCAAACGTTAGTGGTCTGCTTCGGCTATCCCCCAGAGTATATAATATAATAAGGTACACTAGACGCCGTTTTGTTGCCAACCAATGGAGAGTGACAGGCATGTAAAAATGACAGCTCCCACCCAGTTAACAACATTAGTGCTGTCTTTTTACAGGGGGAAATGTCAGCAGCAGTCCAACTAACTTAGGAGACTGGCCGTGGGCACCACGCGCTTGATATTTGCCAACTGCTGGCTTCAATAATCGCGATAAGCGCGAAGTTCGCGATTAATTCAGCTGAAACTATTTCGTCCCGGTTTGCCACAATTATTTTCAACCGCACTTTTCAATAACGTTATAATTTATTTCACTTCTTCCTTAATTCTATCCAAGACTAAAATGTACGGCCGACGGTATTAATTACGTTACTTAACTCTAATCACCTGAATTAACTTATTCACTAAATCACTAAATCCTATACTACACGGTGGCGCTACCTGTTAATCGATATTCCGGGGACTTCCCTTAACGAAGGCAGGTTTTCAAAAAGAAAGGACATACATCCTCGATACAGCAGCAAAGAACGGGTACTGCACCGAAGCAATAACAAAAACTAATGAGGAAGAAAGACGACCAAATATGGAAAAACCAACATACAACATTATTCGGACAAGCCAGCGCCAGAGAAGAAACAAAATGGATTAGTATACCCATGTCCAGTAATTTCTATAAAATAAGATCACTTAAGGAAAAGTTTAACATCAAAGTTGTCGGATCCAGCAGAGACGCTACGCTGAAAAGACGATTAGAAAGCGAGAAAGACCCACTGTAACGATTCGTGGATATTGGTGATGTTCCTCATCCGGTAGGTTGCAACATTGGAAATCTGTTGACCGAATCATAGTCACAGCCAAACAAATCCCAACGCCAGCATACCAAATGAGGCGACGAGTATCCACTCTGCTTGCTAACGTATAATCGGGGGAATATTCGACACAATGTGCAGGAAGGGCTTTTCAAAACTTAAGAAATAATCGACAAATAGCAAATCATTACCTCTTACCAGCAGCGTCACAAGTCCGCAAATCGTCCTGCAAAAGTACTCGTATGTCTGGAGTATAACTGATACCACGCATATTCCAAGTGTGCGATGAGACACAGTCTGCTACCAATCCCTGGTCTTCTCGAATTTCTCCCAGCCGCGGCACAATTATCGATAAACACACGGCAACTAAACATAAACACGGCCACTAGAACCACTTAATAACACAGTCGTGACATTTCACATTGTCAAATTGAACACCCAAATGTCAAAGAGTTGGGGGAATGTAAAAATTTCCCATCTTTAATTTGAGGGTGTTCAATGCCATTATGCGGTTTTACACAACATATAGCCAGGTTGGGGAACTTGATGAATCTTCAAGGGCGTTTCCGGTTAGGGGTTCAAGTGAACTCGAAACGCAGTGACGTGTGGAAGCAGTGGAAGATTGCTGGAAGAGGTATCGGCGAAAATCTGAATACTCAAATTCCCTGGTGAGAATTAGAAGTTCTACTGTGTTAGCAAAGATAATTATTTGTGTTTTCCTTTAGTGATTTGCGCTCCATGGTCGAGCCGAAATCAAACAGCAGAAAGAGTGGAAACAAAAATCCTCTTAAGTAAATTCCTCAATGAGGATTATCACAAGGCGTATAAAATAAGTGGACCGTCGAAGAAAAAAAGGTATCGGCGAAAATCTGAATACTCAAATTCCCTGGTGAGAATTAGAAGTTCTACTGTGTTAGCAAAGATAATTATTTGTGTTTTCCTTTAGTGATTTGCGCTCCATGGTCGAGCCGAAATCAAACAGCAGAAAGAGTGGTAACCAAAAATCCTCTTAAGTAAATTCCTCAATGAGGATTATCACAAGGCGTATAAAATAAGTGGACCATCGAAGAAAAAAAGGTATCGGCGAAAATCTGAATATTTAAATGCCCTGGTGAGGATCATAAAATTAATTGTTTAAACAAAAAAAATAGTGATACGTGATTTTTTTTGTGATTTGCGCTTTTAGTACGCTGCGCTGGTAGCGTAGGTGAAAGAGGAGGAGAGGCGGGCGTAACCATAACCCCAAAAAACCAGTGTAGTAAGGGTTAATACGTCGCTGGATGCCCTCTTCGCTCTCTGACCCTGCCGTATTGCGTGGGCCCCATCCAACACGGATGAGCTGGATCCACCGCAATTCCTCGGTCACTACAGCCATCGGAATTACCGGCACTTTGTGCCGCCCAAGCGTGACAGCCAGCGCCGCTTCCAACCAAAAAAGGCAACCAAGCAATAACAGAAAGAAAAAAACGGAAAAAAAATATTGTCGCGCTCTATATGTGTTAATGTGTTATCGTAAATAAGTGTATTATGTTGAGAGCAAAATGTGTCCAAATTTCCACGCCACTTAGGCGATAACATGTTTTATGTATATATATATTGTTAGGTTAAGTTAGGTTAAGTTACATAGTCGCGTAAAGATGCTACTATCCGTATATTCTGAGCGGATCATTAATTTGCCAACGTCGTGGGATCTCCAGTAGCGGCCGCCACCGGACTCCTCCCAGCGTCAATATAGTAACCGTGAGTAGAAAAAAAAAGAGAAAAATTTTTAAACAAAAATATAACCAAAAACTCTAAATCTTATATATTGTATATGAAATTTGCCCATATTTATTCTCCCAAATGATGCTGTCCTAAAGTTTTCCATAAGATGTCGTGCCTGTGTCTTCCCAAATCGCCCCAATAGCACCTTATGTCTTTTGATGAAGTTATTGTGAGGTGATGACGTAAACGTCTCCACCAACTGCCGCGTTCCTCGCCATGACTCCTTAAGGAGATAATTTGTCACAGGTATCTGCGTCGGAACGAGCTTTGTCAATGAATGACGTACTCCGTACTCATCGGCGGATGCCACCTCCGCCTTGTGCCATACTCGAAGAGACCACCGAGTATCGGTCTTCGGATCGTTCCATACGTCTTGCGTTTTCTCCGATAGGGGAAAATTCCCAGTTTTTTTGGCACCTGATTTCATAGAATGTAGTAGGGAAAAAAGTCAGCGAAGATCCGACCCATTGCCGAAATTCCTCCCGATTTGAGCTGCCCACCAGCAGGTGCCACTGTCGGTCTGACTTTATCCCGGATTCCTCCCTTACCACGGGGGTTGCTACAAAATGGCGCCCAACGTGGGGCCCGAAAAAATGTGCATACAGCTATTTGTTTCAAGTATTCACTCCTTACCATCTGGAGTAATATAATAGCCAGGTTCCACTTCCGCTTCTTCCCAAATTATTAAGTGCTTCGTACTTACATTTGTGCTAAACGCAATTTGAATGGGCAGGGAAGAAGGACGGATTTCTATTATTGATATAATTCTTTTTGATTTTAGGGATTTAACAATCCAGGAGCCATCTGCGTGTTTGTTTATGGCAATGTTGCCATGCGAAGGATACCACTTGATCCACCTAGGAATTGAGTTTGTTTTTGGGGTTCCTGAAAAAAACAACCTATGTTGGTGATGTGTGTTTTCCTCGCCTTCGTGTGACAGATGGTTAACTCCTGTAGTGGTCCCGATATAGGAGTGGTAGGAACAAGTTGTTCGTGCCCATTGATTTTCGGATAGAGGGGAATTGCGAGATGCTGGTGGCATTGCCGCCGCACCTCGACCCGTAATTGATGAAGAAGTGGGCCTGGTAACTTCGACTACTTATTCTTCCTATTGTCATATTTAACTTTCGATTTTGATACTTCTTATATTTGCATTTTTGAATTTTCGTAATAAATTTTCACACGGAGATACCTTTTTACAACTGAACCACCCTTTTTGGACATAAGTAACATCGTGAGTCACTAATAAAAAAGCGATGGGTAACATAGGCAAGACATCTGTATAAATTTAAAGAAAAAGAAAACACAGTCTCTTTTGGAGTTGTTTTGTATTGTTTTTTTGTTGGAACATTTAGTCCGTTTAAAATTGATAAATTTAATAATAGAATAGGCTTAAGTTTATATATTGCTGCTAGTGACCGATTGAATTGATTGTGATCCAAATATGCCCCTTACGCGCAGTACAGAAGATTTGACCGGTCGAGGAGATGAAGAAGACGTCACAAGTTGTTCAATTTGTGGTGTCGACTTTAACACAAATGACCAAGCCGTGCTTACTCCTTGTGCTCATGTCTTCCACAGTGACTGTCTGAACAAGTGGCTTCAGGACCATGGTACTTGTCCTCTCTGTAGAGCTCGGTGTGATCCTGGTAGACTGTCTACCTTTGCTCTCCAGCCCACCAATGTTCTAGACACAGGAGATGCCGCTACTGGTGTCCAAGATCTGGACAGTTCATCTTCCAGGTTGGGGCGTGGAGATGAAGAGAACGGAATGAACCGAGGCCAATCTGGTGCGATGCCTAAGGGTCGAGTTTCCCTTACTCGTTCCCAGTCACGGGCTAAAGTATACACATCTCCCTTAACACGTAGAAGTGCAGCAAGCAATGGACGAGCATCAAATGCTGCCCAAAACGTTTTCACGCCAACCGATATATTTGCTCCATCTTATTCCTTGCAGTTGCCACCGCCATTGCGGCCAATTAATGAGCATCCTACTTCTCAATCACGTGCAGGTCCTTCTCGGGAGTTGTTTGCAAGTGAGGAGATGCGTGCGTCCATTCAGCAACTAGTTGCTGAAGCCTTGAGCCAACAGTTAGCTCAAATATCGCTGGGTCAACCGACCACCGCTCCGTCCTTGACGAGATATCCGCCGGTAACTCGTGAGTCCCGAGGGGGGGAACGGCCATCTTCTAGTATGTTTCAATATGATCAAGCTCCTGAACCCCTAAACGTACCAAATAATCGACATCTGGCCTCACCACGAAATTATGACCGAGTTAGCAAATCGATTGCTGGATGGAACCTACGGTTCAGTGGGGAGGATCCGTTTTTACCGGTGGAGAAGTTTCTCTACCAGATACGAACTTTAACACTCTCTACTCTAGGAGGGGATTTTGATTCAGTGACTGGCCATTTACATTTGCTTCTGTCGGGAAAAGCGGCGAATTGGTATTGGAGATACCATCGTACGGTCAGAAGTATTGAATGGAGTTCATTTTGTGAAGCATTACGGGATCAATTCCGCGAACGTCTCTCCGACTACTCCATCTTAGAACAGCTGCGCAGACGAGAACAAGGTTCTAGGGAATCGTTCGATTCATATTATGAGAGTGCGATGGAACTTGTAGACCGGCTGGAACGTCCCTTGCCTGAATGGGAATTGGTCGAAATTTTGAAAGCAAACCTGCGTTTTGACTTACGCCGCGAGATCTTACGCTTCTCTATCCGCACGTTGCAAGAACTTCGTTCATTCGTTTACAAAAGTGAAGCCCTTGAGTTAGAACATCGTTCTAAATATGCAACTCATAGAAATCTCTCTGCTTCGCACTCGAGAGTGTCAGAGTTGGTGAAGGAAGAGGTGTTGGAGGCGGATAGCTTATATGGGCAAGAAGCCGTGGAGTCCCTCACGGGGGTATTCACGTGTTGGAATTGCCGCGAGGAGGGACACCGTTTCGTTGAGTACCAAGTGCCACCCTCTATTTTTTGTTATGGTTGTGGTGCTCCAGGGATATATAAGCTCAATTGCTTGAAATGTTCGAAATTACCAAAAAACGGTCAACCCTCGAGGACCTGTCCACCACCCAGGCCCTCGAGTTGCCAGAAAACAACGAACCTCCCGCAGTAAATTTATCTTTACCAATGGCTTTAGATCAGACAAAGTCAACTCCGCTGATTAACTCATGTAACATCATCACACAAACCGCCACCAATGTATCAACAACGGTAGATGGCAGATCTCCAATCATCCAAAAGCCAGATAACGTCTTACAAAATCATTATAGTTTCAAGCCCCTTCATTTGCGTTGGCAAGAGTATCATGCCGCCCGTAAAAGAATTTTCCACGTGGAAACTATTGAGCGTCGATGTCTCAATAGGTCCACACGTCGTATGCATGCCTTTTGGAAACGCGTGAGACAAAATCGTAAGTTGTATGTCTCAGCCGTTTGCGCCGGTCCTAAAAATTCCGACATTCGGCCCTATGCTGATATTTATCTTTTTGGTCGACAAGTCTCGGGGTTGATAGACACCGGAGCCACTGTTAGTTGTTTGGCATCCGATTTGGCGAAGGAATTTATAGGTGAAAATAAAGCACCCTGGGATCGATTTGCCCTCAGTATTAGTACTGCTGATGGTACTCCTCATGCGGTAGTAGGACAGGTTACGACTGATATTACGTTCCGCGGTCGAACCCTGTCAATGACCTTTTTGATCATTCCCTCACTCACTCAGAACGTATATCTGGGTGTAGACTTTGTCAAACAATTTGGCCTGGCTTCCGACTTGTTTGGGGTTCCGAGATCAACCTTGTCGCCTTCATGTGAGCAACTCGATATGAATGTTAACAAACACCTCCTCGATCACGCACAACAAGCGAAACTCAATGCCACTATTGCAATGTTTCCGTCTTTTTCCTTGGAGGGCTTAGGACGTACAACATTGTGTAAACACGTCATCGATGTCGGCGATAGCAAACCGATTAAGCACAGACACTTTGCAGTCTCTCCCGCCATCGAAGAGCAACTCTATAAGGAAATTGATAGAATGCTTGCATTAGGGGTTATTGAGGAATCACAAAGTGCGTGGTCTTCGCCAGTTACTTTAGTGGTAAAGCCTGGTAAAGTGAGACTCTGCCTGGACGCGCGCAAGGTGAATGCTGTCACGGTGGGGGACGCTTATCCTTTACCTCTCATTGATGGTATCTTAAGTCGGTTACCCAAGGCTAAATTCATTACTAGCCTTGACTTAAAGGATGCCTTTTGGCAGATACCACTCGATGAGAGTTCTAAGGATAAGACGGCCTTCACCGTGCCAGGTCGGCCGTTGTACCAGTTCGTGACGATGCCATTTGGACTGTGCAACGCGCCGCAGACTATGCAAAGGCTAATGGACCGAGTCATACCCGCTCACCTTCGTTACCAAGTGTTTATCTATCTTGACGATCTTTTGATCGTAACTGAAACATTCGACGAACACCTTCTCGTGCTTCGTGAAGTTGCCATGTGTATGAGGACTGCCGGACTCACTCTGAATGTGGAGAAATCCAAATTCCTTATGAAAGAAGTCCGTTATCTAGGTCATATCATTGGCAACGGCATCATCAGCACTGACCCGGATAAAGTTCAGGGTATTGCTGAGTTCCCTCTGCCCAAGTCTGTGAAGCAGCTTCGCAGATTTTTAGGTGTATGTGGGTGGTACCGTCGTTTCGTTAAGGATTTCGCGTCAGTGTCTGCACCCCTGACAGACATGCTGCGCGGAGGACGTGGTTTCTCCTGGACGGAGGAAGGGCTTAAGGCATTTACCGCATTAAAACAGAACCTAACTTCTGCCCCAGTACTACACAGCCCGGACTTTGCGAGACATTTCGCAATTCATTGCGATGCTAGCCAGTCTGGTCTCGGGGCTGTGTTAGTGCAAACCAAAGAAGATGGTACAGAGGTACCCATTGCGTTTATGTCCAAAAAGTTCAATTCCGCCCAGAGAAACTATACAGTCTCCGAGCAGGAATGTCTGGCAGCGGTGACAGCACTTAAAAAATTTCGCGCTTACGTCGAAGGTCATTAATTCGAGATAGTGACGGACCATGCATCCCTGAAGTGGCTGATGTCACAAAGTGACTTAAACGGTCGTTTAGCCAGATGGGCGTTAAAGCTGCAGGGATTTACATTCACGATCTCTCATCGGAAGGGCACACAACATCTTGTACCCGATGCTTTATCCAGAGTTCATGCCACTGATGCTTTGGAGTCTCTGGACTTAGTTGAATCCTCGTTGGAAGTGGACCTGTCAGCCCCTCAGTTCAAATCTGACTCGTATACTGCCCTCATCGCTCGGATTCAAGAGAATCAACACCTCCTACCGGACGTAAAGGTAATAGATGGGTTCGTGTACCGGCGTTCAGAGTATGCGACTGGTGATGTCGCACAGGAAGAAAATTCCTGGAAGCTATGGATCCCCGCGGAATTAACCGCTGCTTTGATATCTCGAGCGCATGATCATCCTCTTGGCTCTCATGGAGGAGTGGGGAAGACACTAAAACGTCTCAAGGTCCTTTTTTATTGGCCCAAGATGGCAGTGGATGTTTACAAGCATGTTACATCTTGTGTCCTCTGCAAGGAAACCAAGGCTCCTAATCATGTATTACGCCCTCCAATGGGAAATTTTGTAGTGCCAGATCGCATCTTTCAGCGATTATACATAGACTTCATAGGACCGTATCCGCGATCTCGATCAGGAAACATAGGGGCGGTAGTCGTGTTAGACCACCTATCTAAATTCGTTTTTGTGGAGCCGTTACGTAAACTTAGTGCTTCTTTGCTTATTAAGTTTTTGGAGAAACGAATTTTCCATGTATTTGGAGTACCCGAATGTATTATTTCAGACAACGGTGTACAGTTTAGATCCAATGCTTTTGGAAACCTAATGAAAAATTATGGCATTAAGCATCAATTTACCGCGTTATACTCACCTCAAGCGAACGCGTCGGAGAGGGTGAATCGCTCCCTAGTTGCAGCCATAAGATCCTACATTCAACCCGATCAACCTAACTGGGACGATAAGCTCTCCACCATAACGTGCGCTCTTCGCTCCGCACACCATTCGGCTACGGGTTTTTCACCATATTTTGCAGTCTTCGGGCAAGTTATGTTCCTACACGGTAGTACCTATTCCCTCCTTCGTCCATTGGGCATGCTATCCGACGCTACGGTAGATGTAAAACCCGACGAAAAAACCGCAATCATTCGTGCTGAAATACAAGAAAAAATTAAGAAAGCAAATGACACCAATCGTCAGACATATAATTTACGATCCCAACCAACAGAATACAAACCAGGTGACCTTGTTTATCGACGAAACTTTGCGCAAAGCAATTTCCCCAAACACTATTGTGCCAAGCTAGATAAGAAGTTCCGCCAGGCACAAGTGGTAAAGAAGGTGGGAACGGCTTGCTATCTATTGTCTGACCTGAAAGGGAAAATTATTGGCACTTTCCATGCCAAAGACTTTAAGCGATGAGCTTCAGGCTCTTCTACCTCCACGTTCGGTAAAATCGACTGTGGTGTAACGATTCGTGGATATTGGTGATGTTCCTCATCCGGTAGGTTGCAACATTGGAAATCTGTTGACCGAATCATAGTCACAGCCAAACAAATCCCAACGCCAGCATACCAAATGAGGCGACAAGTATCCACTCTGCTTGCTAACCTATAATCGGGGGAATATTCGACACAATGTGCAGGAAGGGCTTTTCAAAACTTAAGAAATAATCGACAAATAGCAAATCATTACCTCTTACCAGCAGCGTCACAAGTCCGCAAATCGTCCTGCAAAAGTACTCGTATGTCTGGAGTATAACTGATACCACGCATATTCCAAGTGTGCGATGAGACACAGTCTGCTACCAATCAATGGTTTTCTCGAATTTCTCCCAGCCGCGGCACAATTATCGATAAACACACGGCAACTAAACATAAACACGGCCACTAGAACCACTTAATAACACAGTCGTGACATTTCACATTGTCAAATTGAACACCCAAATGTCAAAGAGTTGGGGGAATGTAAAAATTTCCCATCTTTAATTTGAGGGTGTTCAATGCCATTATGCGGTTTTACACAACATATAGCCAGGTTGGGGAACTTGATGAATCTTCAAGGGCGTTTCCGGTTAGGGGTTCAAGTGAACTCGAAACGCAGTGACGTGTGGAAGCAGTGGAAGATTGCTGGAAGAGGTATCGGCGAAAATCTGAATACTCAAATTCCCTGGTGAGAATTAGAAGTTCTACTGTGTTAGCAAAGATAATTATTTGTGTTTTCCTTTAGTGATTTGCGCTCCATGGTCGAGCCGAAATCAAACAGCAGAAAGAGTGGTAACCAAAAATCCTCTTAAGTAAATTCCTCAATGAGGATTATCACAAGGCGTATAAAATAAGTGGACCGTCGAAGAAAAAAAGGTATCGGCGAAAATCTGAATACTCAAATTCCCTGGTGAGAATTAGAAGTTCTACTGTGTTAGCAAAGATAATTATTTGTGTTTTCCTTTAGTGATTTGCGCTCCATGGTCGAGCCGAAATCAAACAGCAGAAAGAGTGGTAACCAAAAATCCTCTTAAGTAAATTCCTCAATGAGGATTATCACAAGGCGTATAAAATAAGTGGACCATCGAAGAAAAAAAGGTATCGGCGAAAATCTGAATATTTAAATTCCCTGGTGAGGATCATAAAATTAATTGTTTAAACAAAAAAAATAGTGATACGTGATTTTTTTTGTGATTTGCGCTTTTAGTACGCTGCGCTGGTAGCGTAGGTGAAAGAGGAGGAGAGGCGGGCGTAACCATAACCCCAAAAAACCAGTGTAGTAAGGGTTAATACGTCGCTGGATGCCCTCTTCGCTCTCTGACCCTGCCGTATTGCGTGGGCCCCATCCAACACGGATGAGCTGGATCCACCGCAATTCCTCGGTCACTACAGCCATCGGAATTACCGCCACTTTGTGCCGCCCAAGCGTGACAGCCAGCGCCGCTTCCAACCAAAAAAGGCAACCAAGCAATAACAGAAAGATAAAAACGGGAAAAAAATATTGTCGCGCTCTATATGTGTTAATGTGTTATCGTAAATAAGTGTATTATGTTGAGAGCAAAATGTGTCCAAATTTCCACGCCACTTAGGCGATAACATGTTTTATGTATATATATATTGTTAGGTTAAGTTAGGTTAAGTTACATAGTCGCGTAAAGATGCTACTATCCGTATATTCTGAGCGGATCATTAATTTGCCAACGTCGTGGGATCTCCAGTAGCGGCCGCCACCGGACTCCTCCCAGCGTCAATATAGTAACCGTGAGTAGAAAAAAAAAAGAGAAAAATAATATTACCGGCATCGACATTGACAACAACCATAACAAAACAGCAAAACAGCTGTTTGTCATTCAAATACATAAGAGAATTAAATAATTATTGTAACTTGCCTACTGACCTATATTTAGCATATATCCGAACCATTCACAATGAATTTGTCGTATTATGACATTGTATGTAGTAATGTGCAGATTGATGTAGTATGCCCTGAATTCTTATACATTACCGCGTATTATAAATAGTGAAAGGGAAGAATACGAGTATTATGTATTCCCTACGATCGGAAAATGTAACATTGCATTTTACCGTATAACTTTTGAACTTTGTTTTAACTCATTCGTTTTAGAGCTTGCGATTTGATAAGTGCGTTTTTTGAAAAATACTTAATTGAAATAGAAATTGGTCTTTTGTAATAAATTTACCAAGCTGATTTTACTTTCGGTTGCTTGTTCGTTGAAATTGGTGAACGTTAGAACATTTTGAACGAAACATTTTGGTCCGTCGAGCCGGATCGGTATTGAAATCGTAAGTCGATTATACTATATTCTTAATTTTTGGTTGGTTTTGGTTTGTGGTTGATATGGAAGGTTTTGTGGCACAGCAGAAGGTAGCATTGGACCTCCTTATGAGCACAAAAGTAAATTTCGGGAAAGATCCCAAACAAAGAAAAACGAAATTGTACTTCGGTAAATTGATCGAGAAATTGAACGATCAGAGGGATTCCTTTGTTAAAACCCATCAGAGCATTATGGGTTTAATTGTTAGTGGTGCAGACCTTGCAAGTCCCTATTTTAAAGAAAATTGGTACGGGAGCTATGAAGAGACTCACTTGCAGTTTTACTGTGAGCTACAATCATTGCAAGACGAATTTGAAGCAGATTCAGTAACTGCGGAGGAGCAGCAAGCGGTGAAAGTGCTAAAAACAAGTTCGAATAGTTCCGAGGTAAAACTACCAAGCATCACTCTTCCCAAATTTGCCGGTAGTTACAAAGACTGGGAATCATTCCGGGATCTTTTTATGTCGATCATAGACAATAGATCAAATATATCTAATGTTGAAAAATTACATTATTTAAAGGGAAGCTTAGACGGTGAGGTTGCATTTCTCTTGAAAAACATTCATGCGACCGAAGCAAACTACGAGGTCGGTTGGAAAATTCAATAACAATAACACGAACGCGCTCCTTAAAGCTCAGTTCGACAAGTTATTTAGCTTGAATAATGCCAGTGAGTCCCCTCAGTCACTGAAATTATTGATTGACCATACGGTCGAATGCGTGCAGGCCATCGAGCACATGAACGTGGAGAACCTTTGGCATACCACTCTTGTTCATTTAACAGCCCAACGACTACCAAAAGAAACAAGACAATTATGGGAGCAGCGCATTGCTTCGGAAGAGAAATTACCCACTTTTGAAGCTCTTAGGTTTCGTACACTAGAGGCTTCAGGACTAGATAGCCCAGCACAAAGATCAGGTCGTCCGAGTCGAAATACGAGTATACAGTCGCATTTTACAGAATCGCAATTAGTATGCCAATTCTGTAAGGAAACCCACCATATAAGACAATGTCCTAAATTTTGTAACGCTGACCATAGAGCCAAATTTGAGAGCATTAAGAAAAATGGGTTATGTTTGAACTGTCTTGCGAAGGGACATTTAGTTGTAAATTGTCCTAGCAATTCACGATGTCAAAAATGTCGGAAAGCTCACCATACTCTACTGCATAGGGAAAACGAAGCTGATGAATCATCGAGCTCAGTTACTCAGCCAGCACCAACTTCATTTGCGCATTCGGGAATGATACACGATATAGAAGACGTTGCTGCTAGGAAGTTTGTATTGTTAGCCACAGCAGTCGTTACAGTTGAATCACCTAAGGGTCAAATCCAATTGCGTGCGCTCCTCGATCAGGGATCCCAAGCCTCATTCATCACTGAATCTGCATACACAACTTTTAGAACCGAATTCAGCGAAAGTGAAAGCCTTAGTGAATGTCTTGAGAAAATCCTGGAAATTAGAGGAAGTGCCACGTCGTCGTTTACCAACAAAGGAAGAATTGGACTGCGAGCAGCACTATAAGGAGAACACGATTAGACAGGATAATGGACGCTATATGGTGAGGTTGCCATTCAAACCAGATGCGAAGAAAATATTGGGTTGCTCCAAATAGACCGCAATCTCAGCTTATAAGCACTTGGAAAGACGTTTGGAGAAAAATTCTGAATTGAGAAAATCGTATACGAAAACCATCGACGAATATCTCGAGCTGGGATATGTAGAGCAAGTAGCTGCGAAAAGGGAATACCATTTCCAGAACGGTCAACGGATTTGTGATCTTCATTACTTACCACATCATCCAGTTTTCAAAGAAAGCATTACAACAAAATTAAGGATAGTATTCGATGCTTCACGGAAAACTGGTTCGGGAATATCGCTCAACGACGCTCTGATGACTGGACCGGCAATTCAAAATGACATGATTGATGTTTTATTGAGATGGCGAATATATAAATATGTTTTCATTGCAGACATTGGCAAAATGTTTCTACAAATAGGAATGCATCCAGAAGACGCTGACTTCCAAAGATTTCTTTGGAAACCAACTTTAAATTCGGAAATCCTAGAGTATCGTCTGAATACTGTAACTTTCGGGATTACCTCGTCACCACTTTTGGCAATTAGAACTTTACATAAACTAGCCGATGAAATCAAGGAAACCAATACCAACATATACAAGTCAATAATGGAGGACTTCTACGTCGACGATTTACTCTGCGGGGGTATTAAGTTGGATGAAACTATTAACCATAGGAAAGAGATTTCTACAGTGTTAGAATCGGCTGGTTTTAAACTGAGAAAGTGGGTAGCAAATGATCCGAGAATTTTGGAAGGTATTCGCCGAGACGATATCGAATTAAAATATCCCCTCGACCTGGGGTCGAATTATAAGTTCCGTGAACGGACTACTCGTCACGTAAAAACGAGTATTTCGTATTACACACCCCGTGAACGTAGCAAACGTATCGTAATTGGCTATTATGGTTTCCGTCAACGTATACGATATCGTATCAATCATTCGATCCCCCATTCGATTGCATTGAACCGATCGTATAGCACAAATTTCGTAAGAAAAATGGAAGTAAATGATTGTAAAACGCACGTTTATTGGTTATTCTTCAATAAATTAAATTTAAATTATTTCTTTAGAACCACTAAGCTTAATAATGAGCAAAAAATTTTGTATTTTGGGCGAGTTCAACTCTGTAAAGGTGCGTTCAGATCAAGTGAAATCACTCGCGCAACTGGCTCGCGAGGAAAAATTGCGTGTAGTATGAACATGTTCCTCGCCCGAAATTAATCTCTCGAGAGGAACTCGCGGTGTGACGCACCTGGTTGCTCATTGTTAGTTGCTCGCGCGCAACTACTCAGCCTCATATTTCACCTTGTGTGAACGCTGCGCGGGAATGTTTCGCGTGAGGATGAAAGCATTGATTTTTAATTTAAGCTTGTAAGTTCAACTCTGTACAGGTGCGTTGAGATTAACCGAAGCCATTCGCGATTGAAGCTTGTAAGTAAGTAAGCTTGGTCATAGTGTTCTCGATGTGATGTAAAGCATTTGTTTTACACCGCATTCGGCCACCGCAAAGCGGATTTGGTTCACAATTCGTACTTGTGTTACTGTCGAGGCACATACCACTATCGAAGAGTTCCAACTCTTCAGTCTACCATAAAGGCGGAGGTATGGGTCTTAAGACCTGGATCCATGCCATCTGCACTCATAGTAACACGTTCCTCATTGCAAACACTTCCGAATAGCGAACTGATTGGTTTCTTCAATTCCAACTATTGGACGATTGAAGAGTCTCCCCTCAGCCACTTACGTAAAAGTGCTATGTAAAGTCGAGTTCATGTGTATTGACATGAGAATCCACCGTAACCACCGCACCACACAAAACAATATTACCATTCCATACCCGGTAAAGACTTACAATCACAGACCAGCCGAATTCAAAAACACGACGAGGACGCCATGGTTAACTCATCCAAACTGCCGTCTCACCCTCTCTAGTGTCTGTTGTACGCAACATTGCGCGTTGTGTGAACGGAAAGGGCGAGACTGACCTTCAGGGGGTTTCGTTTCGCGTAAGTTACCTCGCGCAACAATTACGCCAGTGGTTTCGCCAAATCTAAAAATACCTTTAAGCAATTCCTCCGCCTTCCGTCATACAAACATCGCGCCGAGCCATTACCGCATGTTCGCTTCTATTCGGTCCATCTTTAATATAAACACACGCACACAAATCAATCACAAATTAAGAAAAAAAAAAGACAAGAATTTACACAAACCTTCTGTTTTAGCTCTCCTTTTTAGTATTTTTATTTTTTTGACATTAACTTGTCATATGTATTTCCAATACGATTAGCTTTGAATCTACTACATTCCTTGAAAAATTACGTTCCGTTAGCAATCGTATATGATAATCCCAATGTATTCATTCGTACGAACAGTAACGTAATTTTTTTCATACGATTGTCGTTCCGTTCACGGAACTCATAATTCGACCCCTGGGGTCGAATTATAAGTTCCGTGAACGGACTACTCGTCACGTAAAAACGAGTATTTCGTATTACACACCCCGTGAACGTAGCAAACGTATCGTAATTGGCTATTATGGTTTCCGTCAACGTATACGATATCGTATCAATCATTCGATCCCCCATTCGATTGCATTGAACCGATCGTATAGCACAAATTTCGTAAGAAAAATGGAAGTAAATGATTGTAAAACGCACGTTTATTGGTTATTCTTCAATAAATTAAATTTAAATTATTTCTTTAGAACCACTAAGCTTAATAATGAGCAAAAAATTTTGTATTTTGGGCGAGTTCAACTCTGTAAAGGTGCGTTCAGATCAAGTGAAATCACTCGCGCAACTGGCTCGCGAGGAAAAATTGCGTGTAGTATGAACATGTTCCTCGCCCGAAATTAATCTCTCGAGAGGAACTCGCGGTGTGACGCACCTGGTTGCTCATTGTTAGTTGCTCGCGCGCAACTACTCAGCCTCATATTTCACCTTGTGTGAACGCTGCGCGGGAATGTTTCGCGTGAGGATGAAAGCATTGATTTTTAATTTAAGCTTGTAAGTTCAACTCTGTACAGGTGCGTTGAGATTAACCGAAGCCATTCGCGATTGAAGCTTGTAAGTAAGTAAGCTTGGTCATAGTGTTCTCGATGTGATGTAAAGCATTTGTTTTACACCGCATTCGGCCACCGCAAAGCGGATTTGGTTCACAATTCGTACTTGTGTTACTGTCGAGGCACATACCACTATCGAAGAGTTCCAACTCTTCAGTCTACCATAAAGGCGGAGGTATGGGTCTTAAGACCTGGATCCATGCCATCTGCACTCATAGTAACACGTTCCTCATTGCAAACACTTCCGAATAGCGAACTGATTGGTTTCTTCAATTCCAACTATTGGACGATTGAAGAGTCTCCCCTCAGCCACTTACGTAAAAGTGCTATGTAAAGTCGAGTTCATGTGTATTGACATGAGAATCCACCGTAACCACCGCACCACACAAAACAATATTACCATTCCATACCCGGTAAAGACTTACAATCACAGACCAGCCGAATTCAAAAACACGACGAGGACGCCATGGTTAACTCATCCAAACTGCCGTCTCACCCTCTCTAGTGTCTGTTGTACGCAACATTGCGCGTTGTGTGAACGGAAAGGGCGAGACTGACCTTCAGGGGGTTTCGTTTCGCGTAAGTTACCTCGCGCAACAATTACGCCAGTGGTTTCGCCAAATCTAAAAATACCTTTAAGCAATTCCTCCGCCTTCCGTCATACAAACATCGCGCCGAGCCATTACCGCATGTTCGCTTCTATTCGGTCCATCTTTAATATAAACACACGCACACAAATCAATCACAAATTAAGAAAAAAAAAGACAAGAATTTACACAAACCTTCTGTTTTAGCTCTCCTTTTTAGTATTTTTATTTTTTTGACATTAACTTGTCATATATATTTCCAATACGATTAGCTTTGAATCTACTACATTCCTTGAAAAATTACGTTCCGTTAGCAATCGTATATGATAATCCCAATGTATTCATTCGTACGAACAGTAACGTAATTTTTTTCATACGATTGTCGTTCCGTTCACGGAACTCATAATTCGACCCCTGAATTTCGATCAAGGCTACAAATCTCTCGGCATTGTTTGGTTTCCAGGCGGCCAAGGCCCGACGTTGGGCTGTCGCGCCACGATGACGATTGTTTGGCATCCGGTAGCTGATGAGTTTAGCTACCACTTTGATTTCGAAACTAATAGTGAGGCAAAATACACTAAACGAGAGCTCTTATCGAATACAGCACGTATTTACGACCCAATGGGTTGGTTGACCCCAGTGATTATCATGCCTAAGATGTTATTACAGTCACTTTGGTTGGTCGGAACAGGGTGGGATGATCTTATTCCCCCTGAAATAAACGCTCAATGGTTGAAATTCAAAGACACATTAAATAAAATCCGAAATGATGGTTGTATATTGATAATAATCCGGAAATTGAGCTACATGGTTTCAGTGACGCGTCTTTGACTGCCTACGCGGCGGCAGCTTATTTGGTAATACGATATCCGACCATCACATACGTACGTCTTCTTTTAGCGAAGTCCAAGGTTGCACCGATAAATTCAATTTGCGTAGCACGGCTGGAGCTTTGTGGAGCAGTCCTGTTAGCAAAGCTCATACGTACCATCAAGGATAATATACTTATCTGAATGCGAATCCACGATCATCACAGCGCACATTCCTAGCGTCACACAAATTCAGCAGCCAGCGTCTACAGGATCATCTGAAACCACGAAATAGAAAATAGAAACAATTATTATATTATTTACTAAATTTAATTCTAAAAGAGACTTACCGGTATCGACATTGACAACAACCATAACAAAACAGCAAAACAGCTGTTTGTCATTCAAATACATAAGAGAATTAAATAATTATTGTAACTTGCCTACTGACCTATATTTAGCATATATCCGAACCATTCACAATGAATTTGTCGTATTATGACATTGTATGTAGTAATGTGCAGATTGATGTAGTATGCCCTGAATTCTTATACATTACCGCGTATTATAAATAGTGGAAGGGGAGAATACGAGTATTATGTATTCCCTACGATCGGAAAATGTAACGTTGCATTTTACCGTATAGCTTTTGTACTTTGTTTTAACTCATTCGTTTTAGAGCTTGCGATTTGATAAGTGCGTTTTTTGAAAAATATTGTACTTAATTGAAATAGAAATTTGTCTTTTGTAATAAATTTACCAAGCTGATTTTACTTTCGGTTGCTTGTTCGTTGAAATTGGTGAACGTTAGAACATTTTGAACGAAACATTTTGGTCCGTCGAGCCGGATCGGCATTGAAATCCTAAGTCGATTATACTATATTCTTAATTATACCCTAGACTTTTAGTATAGGGTATATTGTTTTTGTCACGACGGAAATATGTAACACCTTAAAGGAGGCTCCGGAGGTATAGCAATGTATATATATATAAATGATCAGGGTCACCTCCTGATTCGATTTAGCCATGTCTGTCTGTCTGTCTGTCCGTTCGCACGATAACTTTCGATAGAATGAAGCTAGAGCCTTGAAATTTTGGTCAGATGTTGGAAGTATGATCTAGTTGGCTGGTATTGAAAACGGGCATGATCAGGCCAAGAGAACGCCTACCTCCCGCACATATGTAAAATACTTAAATGTATCCATAATTCCCGATTAAATAAACATGAAAAGCACTAGCTTTGGTAGATTGCTCGTGAGGGTAATCTTATACTCTCGTGGAAAAATAAAATCGATCAGTTGAAAACTAACGGCAATTTTCTTACAAAGAGCCCCGTACTACCCTACTTTTCAGGTTTTTTGTCCATAACTCTTGAACAAATTGACGTAGACATCTGATTTTTAGTATGTAACCCTGAGGTGAGAAGCTGCTTCGGTTTTAGTAAATTGGGCATAATCAGATCAAAGGAACGCCTACCTCCCCTACAAAATTTAAAAAATTAAATATTTCTTTAATTACGATAACTTTCGATAGAATGACACTAGCTAGTTGAAAATTTGGCAGAACGTTGGTAGTAACATCCTGTTAGTTGGTATTGAAAATGGGCAAGATCCGACCCAAGGAACCCCTACCTCCCCTAGAAATGAAATTTTAAAAAAGCGATAACTTACGACAAAATAAAGCTAGCGACTTGAAATTTTGGTCAAATATTTGTAGTAGGATCCAATTGGCTAATACTGAAAATACGTAAAATCCGACCAATGAAACCCCTGCTTCCCCTACAAATGAAACTTCAAATAAGCGATAACTTCCGATAGAGTAAAGCTAGACATCTGACATCTTTTTTTTATGTTTGTAGGGTGATCTAATTGGTTGGTGGCTATGATGGGCAAGATCCGATCCAAGGAACTTCTACCACCCCTACAAGTGAGACTTCAAATAAGCAATAACTTTCGATAGAATGAAGCTAGCGACTTGAAAAATTCGACAAATATTTGTAGAATGGGTTAGTTAATTGATTTTTAGAATGGCCAAGATCCTCATGAATGTATGCCAACCTCCCCTATAAACTGGCCATATAGGAAACTCACTTTTAATGCATATGGTCGTTGCCAATTTGTACTTTTGGTAGCACCACTAGGTCGGTGCAAGTCTAGGGTATATACGCTTCGGACACCTGGTTTTTGGTTGGTTTTGGTTTGTGGTTGATATGGAAGGTTTTGTGGCACAGCAGAAGGTAGCATTGGACCTCCTTATGAGCACAAAAGTAAATTTCGGGAAAGATCCCAAACAAAGGAAAACTAAATTGTACTTCGGTAAATTGATCGAGAAATTGAACGATCAGAGGGATTCCTTTGTTAAAACCCATCAGAGCATTATGGGTTTAATTGTTAGTGGTGCAGACCTTGCAAGTCCCTATTTTAAAGAAAATTGGTACGGGAGCTATGAAGAGACTCACTTGCAATTTTACTGTGAGCTACAATCATTGCTAGACGAATTTGAAGCAGATTCAGTAACTGCGGAGGAGCAGCAAGCGGTGAAAGTGCTGAAAACAAGTTCGAATAGTTCCGAGGTAAAACTACCTAGCATCACTCTTCCCAAATTTGCCGGTAGTTACGAAGACTGGGAATCATTCCGGGATCTTTTTATGTCGATCATAGACAATAGATCAAATATATCTAATGTTGAAAAATTACATTATTTAAAGGGAAGCTTAGACGGTGAGGTTGCATTTCTCTTGAAAACCATTCATGCGACCGAAGCAAACTACGAGGTCGGTTGGAAAATTCTGAACGACAGGTTCAATAACACGAACGCGCTCCTTAAAGCTCAGTTCGACAAGTTATTTAGCTTGAATAATGCCAGTGAGTCCGCTCAGTCACTGAAATTATTGATTGACCATACGGTCGAATGCGTGCAGGCCATCGAGCACATGAACGTGGAGAACCTTTGGCATACCACTCTTGTTCATTTAACAGCCCAACGACTACCAAAAGAAACAAGACAATTATGGGAGCAGCGCATTGCTTCGGAAGAGAAATTACCCACTTTTGAAGCTCTTAGGTTATTTGTACAGGAAAGATTTCGTACACTAGAGGCTTCAGGACTAGATAGCCCAGCACAAAGATCAGGTCGTCCGAGTCGAAATACGAGTATACAGTCGCATTTTACAGAATCGCAATTAGTATGCCAATTCTGTAAGGAAACCCACCATATAAGACAATGTCCTAAATTTTGTAACGCTGACCATAGAGCCAAATTTGAGAGCATTAAGAAAAATGGGTTATGTTTGAACTGTCTTGCGAAGGGACATTTAGTTGTAAATTGTCCTAGCAATTCACGATGTCAAAAATGTCGGAAAGCTCACCATACTCTACTGCATAGGGAAAACGAAGCTGACGAATCATCGAGCTCAGTTACTCAGCCAGCACCAACTTCATTTGCGCATTCGGGTATGATACACGATATAGAAGACGTTGCTGCTAGGAAGTTTGTATTGTTAGCCACGGCAGTCGTTACAGTTGAATCACCAAAGGGTCAAATCCAATTGCGTGCGCTCCTCGATCAGGGATCCCAAGCCTCATTCATCACTGGATCTGCAGTTCAGCAGCTAGGACTTAAACGAAATCGGTCAACGGTCAATCGAACGTAGCCTCATCTAAATGGAATGTTTGTGCCACTCTGGTTATGCAACAATACCAATCAATACGATTCAATGCTTTGGTATTAAATAAGTTGACGAATATGGTTCCGTCACGACTTGTAGCTACATCTCTTTGGAAGGAACTAGACGATATAAAGTTAGCTGATCCCCATTTTGACCGCCCAGGAGGAATTGACGTGCTTCTTGGAGCTGATGTATATGCGTCAATAATACTCAGCGCGGTTCGCAGGTTGTCCAGGGGTCCACTACTGCAGAGCTCAAGACTTGGATGGATCATCTCTGGGGCAATGAGCGAGGAGACGGTAGGAACATACACAACTTTTAGAACCGAATTCAGCGAAAGTGAAAGCCTTAGTGAATGTCTTGAGAAATTCTGGAAATTAGAGGAAGTGCCACGTCGTCGTTTACAAACAAAGGAAGAATTGGACTGCGAGCAGCACTATAAGGAGAACACGATTAGACAGGATAATGGACGCTATATGGTGAGGTTGCCATTCAAACCAGATGCGAAGAAAATATTGGGTTGCTCCAAATAAACCGCAATCTCAGCTTATAAGCACTTGGAAAGACGTTTGAAGAAAAATTCTGAATTGAGAAAATCGTATACGAAAACCATCGACGAATATCTCGAGTTGGGATATGTAGAGCAAGTAGCTGCGAAAAGGGAATACCATTTCCAGAACGGTCAACGGATTTGTGATCTTCATTACTTACCACATCATCCAGTTTTCAAAGAAAGCACTATAACAAAATTAAGGATAGTATTCGATGCTTCACGGAAAACTGGTTCGGGAATATCGCTCAACGACGCTCTGATGACTGGACCGGCAATTCAAAATGACATGATTGATGTTTTATTGAGATGGCGAATATATAAATATGTTTTCATTGCAGACATTGGCAAAATGTTTCTACAAATAGGAATGCATCCAGAAGACGCTGACTTCCAAAGATTTCTTTGGAAACCAACTTTAAATTCGGAAATCCTAGAGTATCGTCTGAATACTGTAACTTTCGGGATTACCTCGTCACCACTTTTGGCAATTAGAACTTTACATAAACTAGCCGATGAAATCAAGGAAACCAATACCAACATATACAAGTCAATAATGGAGGACTTCTACGTCGACGATTTACTCTGCGGGGGTATTAAGTTGGATGAAACTATTAACCATAGGAAAGAGATTTCTACAGTGTTAGAATCGGCTGGTTTTAAACTGAGAAAGTGGGTAGCAAATGATCCGAGAATTTTGGAAGGCATTCGCCGAGACGATATCGAATTGAAATATCCCCTCGACCTGAATTTCGATCAAGGCTACAAATCTCTCGGCATTGTATGGCATCCGGTAGCTGATGAGTTTAGCTACCACTTTGATTTCGAAACTAATAGTGAGGCAAAATACACTAAACGAGAGCTCTTATCGAATATAACACGTCTTTACGACCCAATGGGTTGGTTGGCCCCAGTGATTATCATGCCTAAGATGTTATTACAGTCACTTTGGTTGGTCGGAACAGGGTGGGATGATCTTATTCCCCCTGAAATAAACGCTCAATGGTTGGAATTCAAAGACACATTAAATAAAATCCGAAATATTAGAATACCGAGATGGTTGTATATTGATAATAATCCGGAAATTGAGCTACATGGTTTCAGTGACGCGTCTTTGACTGCCTACGCGGCGGCAGCTTATTTGGTAATACGATATCCGACCATCACATACGTACGTCTTCTTTTAGCGAAGTCCAAGGTTGCACCGATAAATTCAATTTGCGTAGCACGGCTGGAGCTGTTTTTGAACAGCAAAGCTCATACGTACCATCAAGGATTCATCAAAGGTATTCAATGCTCCTACATGGTTGTGGTGTGACAATAAGACTGTATTGGCTTGGTTACATGAACAACCAATACGATGGACAGTTTTTGTCGCAAATCGAACGTCCGAGATCTTCTCATTGGTGGGCAATGTCCAGTGGCGATATGTCCCTTCGAAGGAGAATCCTGCGGATTTGGCTACTCGTGGAGTGGAGCCTGCATCATTGAAGGATTGCGATTTGTGGTGGAATGGACCCTATTGGCTGAAGCAAGGACCAAACACTTGGCCCGGTATGATCGATATTGAACCTACGAAACAGGAAAGAAGAAAGCAGATATCAGTATATTTTAGTCAGCAAGCAAGCGATCTGGATGACATAATTGAACGGTTTTCGACAATGACACGCCTAATTAGAGTTACAGCCTATTGCTACCGATTTCATCGACTTGCTTCGAAAAGTGACAATAACAGAGGATTTTTGACTTCAAAGGAATTGCTAAAGGCATTTGAATTTTGGTTGGTTTTCGCTCAACGTAAAGAATTCGGATCGGAAATCGACAATTTGCATTTAAAGAAGCCCATATCAAACAAGAGCAAAATAAAAACGTTGAATCCTAAACTGGAGAATGGTATACTACGTGTCGGCGGTAGACTTCAAAACGCTGAGACATATCCAATTATCATCCCAAGAAATGGAAAGTTCACAGAACTTTTACTGAGGCAAACGCATAGGGCCACGCAACATGGACAAACACAACTAATGCTAGCCGTTCTTCGTAGAAAATGTTGGCCAATCGATGGCAGAAACACGGTCAAAAGTTTCGTACACAAATGCATCAGATGCTTCAAGGCCAAGGCCAATACATCGAATCCAATTATGGGAAGTCTTCCGACACCAAGGGTAACGGTGTCACGACCGTTCACTCATACGGGTATCGATTATTGTGGACCATTCGATATAAAGGATCGTCGAGGAAGAGGATGCCGACATAATAAAGGCTACATAGCAATATTTATATGTTTAGCCGTAAAGGCAATCCACATAGAACTGGTTAGTGATTTAACTACACAAGCATTTTTAGCTGCATTTCAGCGCTTCACCGGTACACGAGGTCTATGCAAACATGTATATTCGGACTATGGATCGAATTTCGTTGGCGCGGATACCGTTTTTCGAAAAATAGTAGATGAAAACAGAAAAACCGAGGAGTTAATGGCGAGTGAAGGAGTGGAATGGCATTTCATTCCCCCGGCCTCACCTCACTTTGGAGGTTTATGGGAGGCCGGTGTGAAATCCGTCAAAATGCACTTACGGCGTGTGGTTGGCGCTAGCTCCCTCACTTTTGAGGAATTCGCAACAACACTAACCCAGATAGAAGCCTGCCTCAATTCTCGCCCATTGTGTCCTTTGAACGATGATCCATCGGATCTTACACCTTTAAGGCTGCGCGCAAGTTGGCACACGTTCGCGTGTCGCGTTCACGTGTTTTATGTCAAACGGTTGGAGTCTATGGTTTTCAACCAAAGATGCGAATTTGTCAAATTGGCAAATGCTCGGCTGTTGCCGTATCACCAAATTAAGTACATTATTGTGTGTTACAGCCAACAATTTAGAATGAAATATGTGCTTATGCACATCCTACTACTCCCCAGTCGTTTGTTTTGCCACTCGACGCTTACTTAATTATCCATTTTAAAGCACAATAATGAATTCAATTTGTTGATACGACATTAGCCGAGCATTTGTCATATTGACAGATTCGCGTCTTTGGTTGCAAACCATAGACTCAAACCGTTTGACATGAAACACGTGAACGTGAGCCAACATGCGCGCAGCCTAACACCGGCGCATTTTTTGATAAGTGACACGCCACTAGCTTTACCCGAAGTAGAAGAAAGCGTCAATCGCTTGGACCGCTGGCAGTTAACTCAAAGGCTTGCACAAGACTTTTGGCGACGATGGAAAGAAGAGTTCATAACTAGACAGCAGCAACGTCCAAAATGGCTGAGCACCAAGGTAAACATAAAAGTTGGAGAATTGTGTTTGGTCAAGGACGATAAATTGGCTTCATACAAGTGGCCACTTGGAAGGATCACCGAAGTTCACCCTGGAGCCGATGGTCTTGTGAGAGTAGTCACAGTACGCACGGAAAAAACTGTCTTAAAAAGGCCAATTACGAAAATTGCAATTTTACCAATGGATCACGGCGAGAGCTTGGAGACGAATTGACCCGGTAATTGATTTGATCGAACGAAATAAAAATGGAATTGGAACATAGAACACTTAGAACCAGGAACACATAACTTTGAACTTAGAACATAGAACACTTAGAACTTAGAACACAGAACACTGAGAGCCTGGGACACATATCACTTTGTACTTTAAACACTGCATAATTCGACGACCGGTAGCGCAGTGTGTTGAGGCATCAGTCTCATGTTTGACTACCGGCGTTTCGGGTTCGAATCCCGTCCACGACGACGTTCGTGGCCATGGATGTGCGGGAGGTGTATGCTGGCAACTGCATTCTCCGAAACCAGTTTATGCCAACGAAACGTCAACTGGGCCACATGGAACAGTTGACGCGCTATGCCCCACAAGGGGTTAGGGCAATTGAGTAGTATACAAAATAGACTTTTGAAGAGTTCACGACCCTAAACCAAACCAAACCACCAAAATTTTAGAATAAACTTACGTTCGACTTAGCGAGAGAGACGCGCTATAACGTCTCACGTTCCTGCATCAGGCAGTGTCGGCATGGCGGAAATGCCGTCGATACATCGCCTTGATGAGTGATGGCTGAATTAGAGTATGCGCGAACAACGCGGCTTCTGCTGCCAAATAAAGTTGAACCAATGTATTTCATATGGCGATAAGTATACTGCGCGCGAACAACACGTCGCGTCGCTCACGTCGCGAAAGTTGAGACGAGTTCAACTTTGTCGCAATCAACGGGCCGCGAAATATCAATTCACAATAGGCATGTGGTTTAAAACTCTGGGTGATCATTTGTTTTGTTGTAAGTTACTGTTATGCGCTTGGAAGTGGATGTTTCTATTCTTAATTCAAAAAAGTGTTTCAAGTTTGTTAGGAAGCCAGTTTTTCACAGCTCGAATGTGTCAAAAGAACGCGAACAAGAGATTTGACTACAACTGGCTGAACAGCTGATTTTCGTTGACTGCGACTTGGGGACGTAATTCGCGCACAGTATAATTCCGAGGTTAAGGAGGTACAACGTCAACGAAGAGTTGGACCGCATCATATCGTCTTTGTATCAACACCCGGAGAATACGGACGCAGACGTAATTCGTCACGGTCATTCCTGTTTACAGTCCACATTTGAAGATAGAAGAATACAATTGAAGAGCCCGTTTGAAGAGCCAATCTCGATTAGTCGGTCGAAACGAAAGTGGAGCATCGCCTACTGCAAGATAAAAATTTATTGAAATTATTTGAATGCACTTATTAAGTAACTCTACTAACTAATTTCTTTGAATACCCGTAGTTTCAATCTCCACCGCAGAGCAGTAGCAGCAAAACCATCCTAAACGAATCATGAGAACTCATGAAATCATGATGTCTCATCAGGGGGAGAATGTTTGAGATTCCCGCGACGACGAACCTAGAAAGAAGAAAAGCACAATTTCAAGCACAATTCAATCACAACACGGTATTCACTTACGACTCGAAGACCGCTTCCTGGTTGGATACGTTGCGTCAATAGCTGAAATAGTGAAAGGGACCACAGAGTATCACTAGCGACAAAACAATTTCGAACATTGGTAACGTACTTATCTGAATGCGAATCCACGATTATCACAGCGCACATTCCTAGCGTCACACAAATTCAGCAGCCAGCGTCTACAGGATCATCTGAAACCACGAAATAGAAAATAGAAACAATTATTATATTATTTACTAAATTTAATTCTAAAAGAGACTTACCGGCATCGACATTGACAACAACCATAACAAAACAGCAAAACAGCAAAACAGCTGTTTGTCATTCAAATACATAAGAGAATTAAATAATTATTATAACTTGCCTACTGACCTATATTTAGCATATATCCGAACCATTCACAATGAATTTGTCGTATTATGACATTGTATGTAGTAATGTGCAGATTGATGTAGTATGCCCTGAATTCTTATACATTACCGCGTATTATAAATAGTGGAAGGGGAGAATACGAGTATTATGTATTCCCTACGATCGGAAAATGTAACGTTGCATTTTACCGTATAGCTTTTGTACTTTGTTTTAACTCATTCGTTTTAGAGCTTGCGATTTGATAAGTGCGTTTTTTGAAAAATATTGTACTTAATTGAAATAGAAATTTGTCTTTTGTAATAAATTTACCAAGCTGATTTTACTTTCGGTTGCTTGTTCGTTGAAATTGGTGGACGTTAGAACATTTTGAACGAAACACATGTAACCTTGCCAATGATTTAGTAGATAGTACTGAAGAAGGGAGTAAATAGCTCCCGAAATACGTATATACTTAAATAAATAATTTTGTAGTAGGAGAAGCTACGTATTTTATTATTAGATACAAACTACAAGCATCAGAAACGATAACTAACTAAGTAGTGTAGAGTCAGAGACATTTTTTATGGCTGTCTGTGTGAGTGGAAGAAAAGAAAAAGAAACGAACACGATTTAAGATCTAGGACTAAAATAATAATAACTTTTTTGGGGTTATGAGGAATGAAAAAAAAAGAAACATAAATGAAGTAAAATAATTGGAAAAGCTAGATATGTATGTACACAGAACAATCGATCGATAAAAAGATAAAACACTACATTATAAATATTTCACTACTATATTATTTTAATATATTTAGTAAATAACTAAACAAACTTAATAATTTATAAAGAAATTGGAATAGTTAATATAATAAGAGATAAATAAGATACAAGAGAAAAAATAATAAAAATTATGGATATCTCTGACTAAAACGGTTTTTTTCGCTTTCTGGAGTCCTAAGGGTCCTCTATCCTTCCGTTCTCGTCGCGCGGGTAGTACCATCAAGTTTCGCTATGGGGGTTGAGCAATATTGCGCGGCTCAACCCAAGGCCGGGGAGGGAGCGCGGAGCCCCATCGCCATAAGGGGGCTCCCGTGCTAGTGGTAGGGATGTATGGGGATTTTCGTGTCCGAATTTTTTTTGTTGTATTCTTGAGGGACACCCGTATTGTATCGTCAATCGGATAGGCGCGTGATTTTTTTTGTTTTGTAGCGATGACGAGGCAGAAATACCCAGCAAATCCCCGCCCACACTACCGATAGCTGAGCTAGCTAACAAGCACACGTTATCTCGGGTCATTTCTGAGGAGGTTTTGACACTTAGATGTCACGGCTGGTCTGAACGACCATGCCTCGACCTCCGTCCTCATTTCTGAGCACAGCTCAAACAACCAATTCGTTACAGGTTGACGAAAGTGGCTGCGTCATGGAACCAAGGAATATGCTGTGCTATTCCAGTCCAGTAATCCAGTCCAGCACTGGACTTGGTTCCATGACGCAGCCACTTTCGTCAACCTAAAAGAAAGCATTTGGATACTTTTAAATTTCGTATTTCAAATGGGAATTGAATTATTAAAAAAAAAGATAACGTTGTTGTATTAACAGAAGTTTGTCCGGGAATGTTCAACAACTGATCACTTAAATTGCACAACCAGAATGCTGTCATTCATTCCCATTAAAATTTACTTGTTCCTATGAGAATAAGAATATAAATGCATAAAATCTGTTAAAACCCTACTTACGTTGAGGGATACCGTTTGTACTCTTTTGAGTACATTTAGCATTCCTGGAACAAAATAATTAAAAAAAAACATCAATGCTCCATTCTGGTGTTATAGGCTCTACCTTGCCAACCGTCTCGATGAAAGTTTTGCGCATCTTTAGGGTGACCCAAGCATCGCGGGACAATCCAGAAAAAAATCAATCAATCAATCAATGCTCCATTCTAATGCGGAACATTGTATCAAATGGCGGCATTTTTGTCCTCCTTAAAGCACTATTTTTAAGACACTTGTAGCAGAATGGCAACAACACCTCATGGGGGACCTCCAGTTGAACCGGACAAACACAACATCAGCGCACTTACCTAGATAATAAGGCATCAAGAATCAATATAAAAAGTTGCTTCTCAAATTGAAGTCGTTCAGGCATAATCGTCAGTTGATTGACTTGTTAAACAACCAATAAAACGTTATGCCGGAAACTTCAACTTATTTTAATATCCGCATTTTTGCACTAATTCCTACACTTCACGAAACAAAAAAGTTAAAATCTAACATTTCAGCATTTTGCATTAAAATCGAACGAAATTCACGACAATCAACAACCGCCATATTGTCACTGCGGCTCTCTCACAAATTTACCACGTGCCACCCGAATGTAAACAACATTTTTCCACGACAACTTAAAACACGCGAATTTCGTCGAAAATTCAGGTTTTCCCCAATTTTTTCATTTCACCATAAGCGCGACACTCCACTTCACAGCATATCCACTTTTTACTACGCAAATCGACCGGGAACCCAAATTTTCCGTATAAAATGTTCCGCCGAACTAAGGCTCTAAAAAGGAGAGTACGCTCGCGGCCATTTTGTTGACATTGAATGAAGATTTGTGCCCATCGAATGGACATATGAGAGAGAGAGAGAGAGAGACAGCACTAATGTTGTTACCTGGTAGCTGTCATTTTTGCATGCCGGTCACTCTCCATTCTTCGTCAACAAAATGGCGTCGAGTGTACCTTCCTAACTAGTGCTCTAGCCGAACCACTCGCGTTCCATTAAACACCGTGCACATTTTAGTTTGACATAGGCCTACTTTGCCTAGTAGTTGTGTCTGTGACCGGCCTACTTCCAGGCTTTTTCTTTAGAAGGTTTTGGTTTATACCGACCATGCCGACCATATGGAGAGGTACTTCTTCTTCTTTCTCCGTTGAAAGCACAGATAAATTTGACAGATATAAATTTTACGACAGAAACAAACTTTTTCTTGCCCGTGATCACATTTGAGTATGTAACACTGGAGTGGCCTATAAGAAAAATTTATGGGACGAGAGAAGAGCGCGTTTAATTTTTCATGGGAGAGAAAATGAACGGGACTGACAACCAACAATAGGACGCGGATATTTGACAGCTTGGGGAGATTACAGTTTCCGTGGGTTCCGACTCTCGAGTACCACCTACGTCCCACTCTTGCCGAGACGGTATCACGCTAGTATGGCCTCTATCCAGAGAGTACGCCGGAGAAGTATAGTCCGCGTCTCCTGGAATAGCCAGACCACTCAGTAAGGCCTGTTCCTAAGACCGGTCCACCGGTATAAGACCCGCCATAGACGGTGCGATCCATCGTCCACATAGTACCTGTCTCTAAATTAATAAAAAAAAAGAAATGCCACGGCTGGGAATTGAACTCGCGTTTTTTCATGATTGGCCATTTAACGGTACTATTTGAATTGTTCGTTATTCGTTGTGGAAAATTCATTGAATTGGGTGTCGCGGTGCTTCTGGCGAAATAGTTTGTGATTTCGCGCTTTATTCGTTTCATTTTACTTTGTGTTTTTTCGGTTTCATTATCCGCGGTAAATACTTTCTGTTTTTTTCTTCAAATTTTCTCGTCCTATTTCTTGTGGTTTATTTTTTTTTCACTTCCTGCGTAAATATGGTTCATCCAAATATCCATTCAAAATTGGAAAATTTTAATTATTTTTCGTCCTTCGACGAATTAATTGGCACTGACGCTCTTGCCATCGAATTCCTGGAGGATATGGGTCTGATTCCGTCTCGGTCTTCCGTCCCGCCGAACTGCGTTGTATGCAAGAACCCGATGAAGGTGAAGACCTTTGCATCGAAAAAACTTGGGTGGGTTTGGCGCTGTTCATCTAAGAACAGCAAGAAAAAAAATAGTAAAGGATGCAAGGCGATTATCAATCCAAGTATTGGCACCATCGTCGAGGGCGGAATATGCCGTATTAAAGTGCCGACTGAGCTATGCAGCTTCCTGCCTGACCTATCCCTTATGCACATCATGATGTGTGCACCGCGTTCATTTTATTTTAAACACACGTCAAGTAATATTACAATTTATGTATATGTTTTCGAATAATGCAGATAATAGCTCTTTGCTATCGTTTAATGACAAAGGCAGAATTCTAGAAAATGGACTGTACATAATATGACTGGAAATCGGGCACCGGTAACGCTCCAGATGGCCTATTAAGCTTCTGACGTTGCGCACACGCACAAAATTTTTAGATTTCAACCGACGGTTTGTATGGCACTTGAAGATGCCCGTGGGGACGGTAGGTAGCACAGCGATCGTGTTGCAAAAAAGTTGCATATTTCTATGGGGAAGCGCCAACACCCGCGATTACAGTTTCCGTGGCGCCAAGAACGATAATGATGCCAATCGATAGACTTTGACCCCAAACCAGTGGATCTGAAGTCCTTTTTGCGGGATTCGACCCCCTTCGGAGGATATTCTCCCTCAAAGTTGATTTTTTGTATGGGGAAGTGCTAACGTCCGCGATTACAGTTTCCGTGGCGCCAAGAACGAATGATGCCAATCGATAGACTTTGACCCCAAACCAGTATATCTGAAGTCCTTTTCGCGGGATTCGACCCCCTTCGGAGGATATTCGCCCTCAAAATTGATTTTTTGTATGGGGTGTGGTGTATCTTATGTGACACAACCCATCATCACTTCAATTTTATAATTACGTCAACAAACGACCTTGCCTTTATCTGTGCCACGATATTACGTATTATCCAAAACAAAAACATTGCGATAATTCCAGTAAGCTACATGCACTTGTAATTTGATCATACATTGTTGATGGACGTACAAGTCGCGTGCTCACATGGAAATATTTTTGAATCATCAAAACATATGTAATACAGGTGAGTAATGGCAGAGTCGTTGACCATAGGAAAAGTGGAGCAATCAATTGCACTTTTTCCTATGGGAACTAATCAATAATGAATAATGAGTAATCGATAAGAACTTAGCAAGTAAGCATAAATTAAGTATAAAGACTTGTTAACTATTAAGTAAAATACACAGTCGTTATAGCATACTTGACAAGTGTGTTATTACTAGAGTGCCTATCCATCTCGGCACCGAGACCACCAAAGGAGTGCCTATCTGGCGGCACCCGAAGGTATTGCCTTTAGTGGCATTGGCCAGTGGCATCTAGTTGTGCCGGCCCTCTCCTCTTGCCAACAAAAATTATAATTATTTCTTTCTTCTCTAACATGGCCCGTAGACGACAAAAATGGAAGCAAAGCCTCCCCACATGGCGATCCTGCCCACCTCGACCGGAACTAAAGTAGTAGAGCAGTCTGAAGATGAGAAGCTGCGAGAAGTTCTAGCTAGAGTAAAATTTAGTATAGAGAAACAACGCCCTGAGAAGGAAAAGAAGAAGATATCGTTTATCAGCTGCGCCGCGGATACTTCTATCAACCGCAAGAACGGGATAGATACAAAGAAACTACTGGAGGAGTATACAGCAAACCCCCCAACAACAAACGAGATTCCACGGTACACACCATGTAAGATACCGAGCGGACCACGACCAATTACGTTAGAAGATTATAAGAAAAGAAAAACTGGAAGTGCAGAAGCCAAACTAACAACGATACCAACTCTGAAGAAACCGAAGAAGCGGAGAGGAGGCGTACAGGTACGAAACAGAAGATTAATAGCTGCGCTCAAGCGGGATATACAAGAGCGAACGACCCGAGATTGGCAAAGGGACCAAGAAATATACAACAGAATTGCAGATCTGGAAGCACAGACGTTCAGAAAGAAGAAAGATGGGAGGACAACAGTCGATAATCAGCAACGTAAATGAATACGAGATGACTACTTTAGCCTTAGTTATAATCATTATAATCTATTTTATTATAAATAAGATAAATAAGAATTGTAAAAATTATATTAGACATAATATTAATAGAACGGTAAACATATAAAAAAAAAAAAAAAAATTTATATACAAAAAAAAAAAAAAAATTTTTAAAATAATATACCTTTCACTATAATATAATTGGGTATTTTTAGTAATTTGATTTTTGATAATTTGAATTTCCACATAATTCCCATACTTTCACTAAAAATTTTCCAATTAACAATTTTTGTCGTCTTGGAATCCAATCCACTACCCAATGAAAGAACTGGTGAATGAGATCGATAGAATTTTGAATAGCATTCTAAAAAATCCAAATAGAACTTATACTAAAGAAACAATCCTTCAGAAATTAGAATACATTTGCGAACTTAAAAATAATTTTCAACAGGCACAGAAATCCAAAGAAACCATCACTATTGAGATTGAATTTAAAACCAAATTCCTCAAAACAGAACATCTATTGCAAAAACAATTAGATAAATACAAGATGGCTACTTTCAATATTAGTACGGCTTCGAAAGCTATACCAATATTCACGGGAAACTACAAGGAATTAGAATCTTTCCTTAAGGTTGTAGAAATTTTGAGTTCAGGTTTAGATGCTGTTGAACATAAAAAACTAATAGAGTTTACATATCACGTGAAATTAAATTCTATGGTAAGAACATCGGTTTGTGCAATAAGTGAACCAACAACATTTAATGAGTTATCAACTATTCTCAGAGAAAGATACAAGAGCTCACTTACAATACCTAAAATCCATACCATTCTTACAAACTATTCTCAAAACCAATTGTCAGTGACAAATTTCAAAGAAAAAATTTTATCATTAATCGCAGAACTTAATAGCTTACAGATTAAGGAATTAGGGATTTCCGCATCAGAGGCTGAAAAGAAAGTCGTTACAAAGATGAATGACGTCTACGCCCTGAACATATTTAAAAATGGTTTGAATGAACAACTAAAAAGTACAGTGTTCGCTGCTCAACCAAAAACTTTTACAAATGCTGCAAACCTAGCATCAGAGCTTGAGAAAGCATACTCAAGTAATCAGGTCATGCACTATAAAAATAGGAATAATAATCAAAACAAAAATAAGAATAATAATAATAAGGGACAAAACTATAGCAATAATAAAAATAATAACCAACGTAAAAATAATAATAACGCTGGTAATAAAAATAATACTAGGAATAATAATAATAATAATCAGAATTATAACAATAATAGTAACACTAGTAATAAAAATAATAACACTGGAAACAATAATAACAATAATTATAGACAAGGAAATAATTACAATAAAAATAGAAATACAAATAATAATGTAAATATTATAAATGACCAGGGAAACGTAACAGACCCGGAGATCGAAGAATAAGTAATAAAAATATATCACTTCCCTCCGGTTCAGATAAAAACATATATAAAATATCGGATAACCTAACCAATTATGTCACACTTAGAGTATTGAATGTTAAGAGAACATTCACATTCCTGATAGATACTGGAGCAGACATCTCTATATGCAAAGAGATCATTCCATTTGAAATCTCAACAGAAAACAGGTGTAGACTTACCGGAATTACTAATGGAGAAATTTTTTCATTAGGCACATCCAGTCTAGATTTCGCTTTTGACGAAAACAAACTAAGTCACAATTTTCATATTGTAGGCAACGATTTTCCGATTACCACAGATGGTATACTGGGAAGAGATTTCCTTATAAGATATATGTGTAAAATCGATTATGAAACTTTTACTATCAACATTTCTCTCAAAGGTGAAGAATTTACTTTACCATTAAACACAAAACCCTTGTGTATCAACCAGATACATTTACCACCCAGATCCGAAACCATACATCCAATAAATCTAAAGTTAGATGAAGACAGCGTCGTTCTTAACCAGGAAATTCAAGAAGGAGTTTACATTGCAAATTCCATCGCACCCGCGAGAGGAAATTGTCATATCAAAATCCTAAATACCAACAATGCTAATGTCTCACTATCAGCCATCAGAATAAAAACTGAACCATTAAGACTTTATTACGTTGCAAAATCTTCGCAACAAAATTCACTAGATCAAGAGAGATTAGAGAAACTCTTAAAATTACTAAATGTAGAATTAAAAGACAAAAATGCGGAAGATTCTCTCATTAAGATATTCAAAGAGTACCAAGATATATTTCATCTTGATGATGAACCACTATCCACAAATAACTTTTACACACAAAATCTTTCGACTACCGACTCTAATCCAACATATGTAAAGAATTACAGACTTCCTCAAACACAACAGGAAGAAATCAATAGACAAGTTGAAAAACTGATGGATGATGACATTATTGAGCACTCAACTAGTCCATACAATTCACCATTATTACTAGTTCCCAAGAAAGGAACAAACGACACAAAGAAGTGGCGACTTGTAGTTGACTTTAGGAAATTGAATACAAAAATTGTTAATGACAAATTCCCTCTTACACGAATAGAAGATGTTCTAGATAAGGTAGGAAGAGCAAAATATTTTTCAACGTTAGATATGACTAGCTCTTTTCATCAGATCAGTTTAAATAAAAAATCAAGACCACTTACTGCATTTTCAACCTCTAATGGACACTTTCATTTCAAACGGTTACCATTCGGCTTAAAAATATCATCGAACAGTTTCCAGCGAATGTTAACAATAGCTCTTTGTGGCTTAGATAGCAACGCGTTCTTATATGTCGATGACATTATAGTCTTTGGTTGTAGTTTGCAAAATCATAATGAAAATTTGATTAAGGTATTCAAACGACTACAGAGATACAACCTGAAACTGAATCCTACCAAATGTTGTTTTCTAAGACCAGAAGTTGTATACTTAGGTCATTTAATAACTAAAGATGGTATAAAAACCGACCCATCAAAGTTCCATGTTATAAAAAATTATCCTACACCAAAAAATGCAGATGAAGTAAGACGATTCATTGCATTCTGCAACTATTATCGCAGATTCATTCAAAATTTCGCTCAAACAGCAAAATGTTTGAACAATCTATTGAAGAAGAATCAACCTTTCATTTGGTCAGAGGAATGCCAAACAGCATTCAACTCGTTAAAACAGAAACTGATGAACCCACCAATCCTACAATACCCTGACTTCGATAAAACTTTTATTGTAACCACAGACGCATCTGACTTAGCACTTGGTGCAGTACTTTCACAAGGTGAAATAGGTTTTGATCTACCGATTTCATATGCTAGCAAATCGCTAAATAAGCACGAAATCAACAAACCTGTGATTGAAAAAGAATTATTAGCAATTCACTGGGCTATAAACTTTTTCAAACCCTATATCTTTGGTCGCAAATTTATAGTTGTCACAGACCATCGACCATTAGTAGCTTTATTCTCTCATAAAAATCCCTCCTCTAAATTAACGAGAATAAGACTGGATCTAGCGGATTATGATTTCGAGATCATATACAAACAAGGTAAAACTAATACAAACGCAGACGCGTTATCAAGAATCAAAATTGATTCTGAAATGTTGAAAGAAATGATTCCAACGTCTATTGATAATACGACTCCAAGAACACTTGATATACTAGCTATCACGCGAGGTATGTCGAAGAAAAGTGATTTACTCTCTAACAAAGAGAATCAAACTGACAGTCCAGATGAGAGCATCACCCAACAGAAGCGTCATGAACTTCATATTTGGGAATGCACATCTCTATCGGACATCAGAAATATAAATAAATTGAAATTTATATTAGAACGCAATGGCCGCAATCATATTTCACAAACTGCAAGATATAGTGATAATCCACATAACTCAGGTTATCGGTCGGAGAAACTATCATCAAATATGCGTTTTGAAATAAACGAAAACGAGGTAATCGTAAGATACAGTGATAATCCTCACAATCCAGATTGTCTGATGGAGAAACTAGTATCACAAATGCAAAAACTCGGAATAATAGAGCTAGCGCTAAGTGAAAATGATGATATTTTCATGCTCTTTAACAAAACAGAAAGACAAATTCAATGAACTACAACAAAAGAATGTTGAAAAGTTCGCCAAAGGCCAAAAATATGATAGTGCACTAGAACAAACTCAAAATATTGAAAATTTCAAGCGTTCACAATTGAGAATTATAATTTATAAACCACCCATAAGAATAATCGATAGCGCAACACAACAAAAGCTTATCGAAGAATATCACAATACACCTTATGGAGGACATTTCGGAGTACGTAAGACAATATTAAAACTAAAACAAAAATTCGTGTGGAAAAATATGTCGAAAATGGTTAAATCCTTTGTATCAAATTGTTTGTCATGCAAAAGGAATAAACAAACCAGACACATTAAGGAAAAATTAATTTTAACTGAGACTCCAAACTCTAGTTTTGAGATTATCGCTATAGATACAGTTGGACCGTTGAGAATCTCCAATGGATACCGCTATATCTTAACGATACAATGTGAATTAACAAAATTCATAATTGCTTATCCAATCGAAACAAAAGAGGCAAACAATATAGCTACTACATTAGTAGAACAGTTTATATTAAAATATGGTTGCTTCAAGATATTGAAATCAGACAGAGGTACAGAATTCCTAAACGAAACTTCAAAAAGTATTTGCGATTTACTAAAAATTAAGCAGGTGTTTTCAACCCCATATCATCACCAAACATTGGGCAGTGTCGAAAGAAATCATAGAGTTTTGAATGAGTATTTATTGAATTTCGCACAAGATGAAAACTGGGATAAATGGATACCGTATTACACTTTTGCGTATAATACAACTCCACATGTGGATACTCAATATACACCATATGAATTAGTTTTTGGAAAATTAGCAAACCTACCCAATGATATTATTGAAAGCAAAGAACCGATTTATAATTTCGATAAATATGTCAATGAACTGAAAGTAAGACTACAGAAATCTATACAGACAGCAAGCAATTTAATAGATATTGCAAAAAGGAAAAGAAAACAATTATACGATGAAACTAGTTATGTTACATCTAAATTTAGAATAGGAGATTTTGTATTGATCAAAAATGAAAATAAAAAAAAGGTGTTTCACCATATATAGGACCGTATAAAATAATAGAAACGTCAGGTGTAAACACTACAGTAAGAATTAATGACAAAGACAAAACATACCACAATAACATGTTAAAACCTTTAAAAAATTAAAACATTGGTATGAGTTACACAGATAACAATTTAACTAAAAAATTATTTAGTCATTACTAATTAAATTTTTAATCTTGTTATAAATTTATTTCCAAATGTAAATAAATTTCTCAAAGGGTGAGGGTGTGGTGTATCTTATGTGACACAACCCATCATCACTTCAATTTTATAATTACGTCAACAAACGACCTTGCCTTTATCTGTGCCACGATATTACGTATTATCCAAAACAAAAACATTGCGATAATTCCAGTAAGCTACATGCACTTGTAATTTGATCATACATTGTTGATGGAAGTACAAGTCGCGTGCTCACATGGAAATATTTTTGAATTATCAAAACATATGTAATACAGGTGAGTAATGGCAGAGTCGTTGACCATAGGAAAAGTGGAGCAATCAATTGCACTTTTTCCTATGGGAACTAATCAATAATGAATAATGAGTAATCGATAAGAACTTAGCAAGTAAGCATAAATTAAGTATAAATACTTGTTAACTATTAAGTAAAATACACAGTCGTTATAGCATACTTGACAAGTGTGTTATTACTAGAGTGCCTATCCATCTCGGCACCGAGACCACCAAAGGAGTGCCTATCTGGCGGCACCCGAAGGTATTGCCTTTAGTGGCATTGGCCAGTGGCATCTAGTTGTGCCGGCCCTCTCCTCTTGCCAACAAAAATTATAATTATTTCTTTCTTCTCTAACATGGCCCGTAGACGACAAAAATGGAAGCAAAGCCTCCCCACAGGGGAAGTGATAACGTCTGCGATTACAGTTTCCGTGGCGCCAAGAACGAATGATGCCAATCGATAGACTTTCACCCCAAACCAGTGGATCTGAAGTCCTTTTTGCGGAATTCGACCCCCTTCGGAGGATATTCGCCCTCAAAGTTGATTTTTCGTGTGGGGAAGTGCTAACGTCCCCAATTATAGTTTCCGTGGCGCCAAGAACGGATGATGCCAATCGATAGACTTTCACCCCAAACCAGTGGATCTGAAGTCCTTTTCGCGGGACTCGACCCCCTTCGGAGGATATTCGCCCTCAAAGTTGAATTTTTGTATGGGGAAGTGCCGAAATTTTCTATGGGAAACTATCTACCAAAACTACCAAATACATATAAACTTTGGAAAGTGAAAAAAGGTCCAGAGTAAAAGACGAACTAGATACTGCCCAAATGCCCGCAGAATTGACTCTGTATTTAAAAGGCCTGTGGTCTCCAGGTTGAATGAAAACCCCCTGGACGGATGGGAACAGGGGTACGTACCCAGAAATTCGGCACTAATGAAGACTGCCATGAAATACCTATCCATTATGGCTACTTCGGTCCTTTCTGAGAGAGTGTTCTCTGCTACAGGGAACATTGCTTCCAGCAGAAGAAGTTCTCTCTCAGGGGACGAGCTTCAAAAACTACTGTTTTTGCAGACAGTAGACTCAACATTTTGGCATCTGGAATAAATACATACTATTTTTTTTTATTTGCAGCTTTTTTGCAATACATACTTAATTGGAATTCTTAATACCCAATTTTTTTCTTAAATCTAATTTTTTTTTTAAAAATTGAATGTTTTTTTTTTTTGCGTAAAACGTGCACCTAATAAAATTGTTTGTTTTAACAAGGATGTATCTATATTTTTTCTCTTCAATTTAAGCAATTTCTTAGCAAAGTTATCATAGTAAAGCATCTACAAAATTCTACCGAGATAAAACATCGATGTTTCCAGGTTGATGTCGCAGCTCTACTTCAAACACAGTCCGCTCCAAATTATAGCATCTTAAGGCTTCACACCTTGCCTCGAGTCATGACCGCAACCCACTGCTACCATACTTTTCGAGAATCCTTGTAAACTCAACCACCGAAACGTTCTTAACTATGCCTACATCACTTTATCAAAACAAAACACCAAAATCTCTGGTTCCTGTTTTATTAAAAACGAATTTCAAAGTTTTACGACAGAATAATTTGTCCAGTTTTTTTTACAAGCTGCTATTTGCTTGCTGACGATTTGATTGGCAATACGATCCAAGTCTCTTTAGCCTGTCGATGTCAATTTCCGTCCGCCACCAGGATGTTTCTCAACTAAACGGGCATGATCTAAGGCTGTCAGATCTTTATGAGAATTGCTATTGGCTGATCGGCAGAAATGAGAGGGATGTACTCTATTACGTTTACGGCCACCGTAGATCTTCGTAATTGATGCAACACCTGCTGGGCTCCGGTGATACAAATGCCGGAGAATCGATGCACAGCGGACGTAGAATCAGTCACTTGGCAACAATTTCTTTGAATTTGGCAGTCTTGCTTATGCACATTTGGTCCGGGACCTTCAATTTGCCAGTCCTATAAGAAACGAAACTCATTAACCAAGTCACAGCGCT
Source organism: Chloromyia formosa (assembly GCA_964017055.1). Lineage (NCBI taxonomy): Eukaryota > Metazoa > Arthropoda > Insecta > Diptera > Stratiomyidae > Chloromyia > Chloromyia formosa. The sequence continues at coordinate 81,431,535 of OZ024813.1, read as the reverse complement.
ATTTTGGAATTAAGTCGAAAAAATGTTTTCTTACCTCTTCAAAAAGACAGCCAGGGCCTTAACAACAGCGTGTTGGTTGAAATTTCTCCACGTAGCCGCCCTTCCGACATTGAACCTTTTTCTGTGGTGAGGGCGAATGTCGGCTGTACGAAGAGGCTGTTGCGTTGTGGAAACTTGCGCTATACCTGACAGGCGACCACGTTGGCTGACGTAGCGTGGGGGCTGCAAGAGTCCTTTCGCGAACATTCACTACTTTGAGTGTTCTGGATCAATCCGGGGAAGTTCTCGTCGTTCGCACTGTCGTCCGAGTCACTGTGCGCTATGCTTTTCTCCAGAACATGTTTCTCGCTCTCCGTTTCGCGAAATGATTGCTCCAAGGAGATCTAACTGATCCTGAAGATTTCTTTTGGTCTGGTTACGGAGAGTCGGGGGGTTCGAGAGATTTCCGGCCCGGTGTTCTGGTTCCTCTCGCGAAGCGGGGATCGTTGGCTGAAATCATTTTGGTTCACTCCCGAACTGTTAGGACTTTTGCACGTCACCACCGGTAGGATGGCTTTCGAGGGATGGTGGTGGCAGTCGTTGCAGTAATCGTCGTAGTCCGGATCGTACAATGTTCGATGTTATAAAACATCGATGTATAAAAAACATCGAAGCCAAAACATCGATGTAGAAAGTACTCGATGTTTTTGCAAAACATCGATGTCGATGTCGCAGCTCTAGTTTTAAGGGGACCGATTCCTTTATACATACATAATATTACTATGTGCTGTGTCCTGCCTTAGAAAATCAATACAACTAATAGTATCTACTTATTCAAAGGAGAGCAGCTGAAGCTCTGTACAAGGTTCAAACCATGCTAAAATTTCGTCAATTGCAGTGGTCTCCGCCTGTAGGATGCTACAGAAAGCTGGAAGACGATTCAACAAGGATCAGTAAAAACTTATGGGTTCCGACTCTCGAGTACCACCTACGTCCCACTCTTGCCGAGACGGTATCACGCTAGTATGGCCTCTATCCAGAGAGTACGCCGGAGAAGTATAGTCCGCGTCTCCTGGAATAGCCAGACCACTCAGTAAGGCCTGTTCCTAAGACCGGTCCACCGGTATATGACCCGCCATAGACGGTGCGATCCATCGTCCACATAGTACCTGTCTCTAAATTAATAAAAAAAAAGAAATGCCACGGCTGGGAATTGAACTCGCGTTTTTTCATGACTGGCCATTTAACGGTACTATTTGAATTGTTCGTTATTCGTTGTGGAAAATTCATTGAATTGGGTGTCGCGGTGCTTCTGACGAAATAGTTTGTGATTTTTTTTGTGATTTCGCGCTTTATTCGTTTCATTTTACTTTGTGTTTTTTCGGTTTCATTATCCGCGGTAAATACTTTCTGTTTTTTTCTTCAAATTTTCTCGTCCTATTTCTTGTGGTTTATTTTTTTTCATTTCCTTCGTAAATATGGTTCATCCAAATATCCATTCAAAGTTGGAAAATTTTAATTATTTTTCGTCCTTCGACGAATTAATTGGCACTGACGCTCTTGCCATCGAATTCCTGGAGGATATGGGTCTGATTCCGTCTCGGTCTTCCGTCCCGCCGAACTGCGGTGTATGCAAGAACCCGATGAAGGTGAAGACCTTTGCATCGAAAAAACTTGGGTGGGTTTGGCGCTGTTCATCTAAGAACAGCAAGAAAAAAAATAGTAAAGGATGCAAGGCGATTATCAATCCAAGTATTTGCACCATCGTCGAGGGCGGAATATGCCGTATTAAAGTGCCGACTGAGCTATGCAGCTTCCTGCCTGACCTATCCCTTATGCACATCATGATGTGTGCACCGCGTTCATTTTATTTTAAACACTCGTCAAGTAATATTACAATTTATATGTTTTCGAATAATGCAGATAATAGCTCTTTGCTATCGTTTAATGGCAAAGGCAGAATTCTAGAAAATGGACTGTACATAATATGACTGGAAATCGGGCACCGGTAACGCTCCAGATGGCCTATTAAGCTTCTGACGTTGCGCACACGCACAAAATTTTTAGATTTCAACCGACGGTTTGTATGGCACTTGAAGATGCCCGTGGGGACGGTAGGTAGCACAGCGATCGTGTTGCAAAAAAGTTGCATATTTCTATGGGGAAGCGCCAACACCCGCGATTACAGTTTCCGTGGCGCCAAGAACGATAATGATGCCAATCGATAGACTTTGACCCCAAACCAGTGGATCTGAAGTCCTTTTTGCGGGATTCGACCCCCTTCGGAGGATATTCTCCCTCAAAGTTGATATTTTGTATGGGGAAGTGCTAACGTCCGCGATTACAGTTTCCGTGGCGCCAAGAACGAATGATGCCAATCGATAGACTTTGACCCCAAACCAGTATATCTGAAGTCCTTTTCGCGGGATTCGACCCCCTTCGGAGGATATTCGCCCTCAAAATTGATTTTTTGTATGGGGAAGTGATAACGTCTGCGATTACAGTTTCCGTGGCGCCAAGAACGGATGATGCCAATCGATAGACTTTCACCCCAAACCAGTGGATCTGAAGTCCTTTTCGCGGGACTCGACCCCCTTCGGAGGATATTCGCCCTCAAAGTTGAATTTTTGTATGGGGAAGTGCCGAAATTTTCTACGGGAAACTATCTACCAAAACTACTAAACACATACAAACTTTAAGCTTTCGTCGCTAGGAAATTTCCATGTGCTACCTATGTGATAGATTTCATACCTTATCGATTGAATTCGAGTCCTTTTTCATTAACTCGAATCCGTTTTCTAATAACTTGAAGATATTTAATTCATTTTTTCATTCAGACATTGCCTGCGTTCACATTTTGGAGCGCTTCGGTTATTCAGCAATTGAAGTGCATGTAAACGGAAAAAATCACTGATTTTTCCGTTTGCATGCATTTCAATTGCTGAATAACCGAAGCGCTCCAAAATGAGTGCGTTCAGAAGGTGGCAAAAGAGCAGAAACCGCTCGCGAGCAGCTCCGCAACTGCTCGCGAGCAGCTCCGGAGCTGCTCGGTTTGGAGTCTGCACCTGCTGAACGCTACTTCACCAGCTGATAAATCGACCAGCTGAAAGCTGACGATGACAATTTTAGACGTCAAGTGCCGAAAAGTGGAAAATACATGAATCCCACGCTGTCCATTACAAAAATCACGAACAACGTGAAAACAAATTCAGAAGCACCCGAAAACCAAAGAACTAGAAGCCGAAAACGGCGAAAACACAACAACCAATTTGATAACTGTCAAAACTCGGAAACTCGCAACATGAGCGTGAGGTTGAAAAAGAAGAAGAAGAACCTGAGCACTGAGCACTGATCAGTGAGCAGAAATATTTCTTGCTCGGTGAAATTTGATCATGATCACCCGAGCGGAAGTTGCTCAGTCACTTCTGAACCCGCTCGTTCTGAACATGTTCGCTGAGCGGAAGTTGCTCAGTTCCTTCTGAACGCACACAATGCGTGCGTTCACGTTCTTGAGCGTTTCGGTTATTCAGCAATTCAAATGCATGTAAACAGACAAATCAGTGATTTTTTCCGTTTACATGCATTTCAATTGCTGAATAACCGAAACGCTCAAAAATGTGAACGCAGGCAATGTGAACGCAGGCATTCATTCAGCGTTCGATTCAGCGTTTGTTAGTAAAGACAACTATCATTCGGAAAACATCTCCGAAATATGGTGATTTAGTAGTGTAGGTGGGAAATGACCGATAGATGTAGCTGTTTCAGTTCTCCTTTAACAGTGTAGTTGCTGTCAAAATGTGTTGGAAGAAGAAGAATAGTGGTAGTTTCGGCAAGATTACAGTTTCCGTGGCGCCGGGATCTGCCGACGGTTTTTTATTAACTCGAGTCCGCTAAACACGGGAAATTTATTCTTTTTGGCAAATCTCCACCGTTTATGAGATATTTGCATCTAAATATTGCATTTTACTCCGACAAATGTGTCCCGGATAAGTAAAATTTGACGTTTTGAGTTCATTTTTCGGAGTGATAAGTGTGTTTGCACACCGCCATCTTTATCCTCAGGCCGGAGTGTCAAAGTAATGACGTCATGACAAGCAGTGAACCATATGTAAACAAAGTGAAAAACGCGTGCAGTCGACCTCATGAAATCTGATGATTTTCGTGCGTAAAAGTGATTTTAGTGTCGCGATTTGAAGTGCAATTGAAAGTAGTGCTCGTCACTGATATTTGGAAGTGAAAAAAACGCAAGGTGCCGCGAACTTCCGAACAAAATGAACTGCTCGAAAGTGCGCGTGACATGAGTGTGGTTATGAAAGTGCGACACGAAAAATTTCGCATTTTTCGTTAATTTCCCGGTAATTTGGCTAGTGTGAATGGTACAGCACTACTTTGGGACGAATCCTTGGGCCGGTGAGTTCAGCGGAAACTCCCGGAAGTGCCCCGAAAAGTGAATTCAAAGTGGTTGTCAAATGACATCATTACAGGTGATTTCCGGCCTTTTCATCGGAATTCATAGGGTAATTATACGTTTTTTGTTGTGCAAAAATTTTAGTGAATTGATGCGCCCCAAAATACGGGTTTTAAACGCGTTGTTGACGAGCCAGACGAAAGTTTCACTGCAGCTGACAGGACTAGATGCCTAGCAGTGAAACTTTCGTCCGGTTCGTCAACATCGTGGTCAAAATCCACACTTTGGGGCGCATCAATCCACTTAAATTCTACCACAACAAAAAACGCATACTTACCCTATGAATTCCGATGAAAAGGCCGGAAATCACCTGTAATGTTGTCATTTGACAGCCACTTTGAATTCACTTTTTGGGGCACTTCCGGGAGTTTCCGCTAAACTCACCGGCCTGAGGATTCGTCTCAGGGTAGTGCTGTACCATTCACACTTGCCGAATTGCCGGAAAATAAACGAAAAATGCGAAATTTCCCGTGTCGCACTTTAATAACCTCGCACTTTTCAATACACCATTTTACTCGATATTTCCCGGCACTTCACGTTTTTTCACTTTCACACGGCACTGATAGCCACTTCTTTTAGTTACACTTAAAATTCCGGCACTAAACTCACTTTTACACACAATTATCGCGATATTTCACCGGGCGACCGCACGCGTTCACACTTCGTTGACTGCTTGTCATGTCGTTAGTGCTTTGACAATCAGCTGACACTACGGCCTGAGAGTAAAGATGGCAGTGGTTTGCAGCGATTCATTCAGCGGTTCATTCAGCGTCAACTATGGATTTGACAGAACCCTGGTTTACGTGCAGTGTTCTACGCAATGTCTTGAGGGTAAATTAAGGACTACCTTTCCTCAAATCGCGAACTCCGAGGCGACACCAATTTCAAACAAAAAGGAAACTCGCGTTTTCAAAGTCCCAAAACCGAACCACCAGTTACCCCGCCCACAAAGCCAAGCGACAACGGATTGGTGCGACTTTGACGGAGCCTGCAACCAGCATCCCAGCCTTGATAGCGACGAAAGCATACAATACGATCCGGACGACGATTACTGCAACGGCTGCCACCACCATCCCTCGAAAGCCATCCTACCGGTGGTGACGTGCAAAAGTCCTAGCAGCTCGGGAGTGAACCGACATGATTTCAGCCAACGATCCCCGCTTCGCGAGAGGAACCAAAACACCGGGCCGGAAATCTCTCGAACCCCCCGACTCTCCGTCACCAGACCAAAAGAAATCCCCAGGATCAGTTGGATCTCCTTGGAGCATTCATTTCGCGAAACGGAGAGCGAGAAACATGTTCTGGAGAAAAGCATAGCGCACAGTGACTCGAACGACAGTGCGAACGACGAGAACTTTTCCGAATTGATCCAGAACACTCATAGTAGTGAATGTTCGCGAAAGGACTCTTGCAGCCCCACGCTACGTCAGCCAACGTGGTGGCCTGTCAGGCATAGCGCAAGTTTCCACAACGCAACAGCCTCTTCGTACAGCCGATATTCGTCCTCACCACAGAGAAAGGTTTAATGTCGGAAGGGCGGCTACGTGGAGAAATTTCAACCAACACGCCGTTGTTAAGGCCCTGGCTGTCTTTTTGAAAAGGTAAGAAAACATTTTTTCGACTTAATCCCAAAATAGGACTGGCAAATTGAAGGTCCCGGACCAAATGTGCATAAGCAAGACTGCCAAATTCAAAGAAATTGTTGCCAAGTGACTGATTCTACGTCCGCTGTGCATCGATCCTCCGGCACTTATATCACCGGAGCCCACCAGGTGTTGCATCAATTACGAAGATCTACGGTGGCCGTAAACGTAATAGAGTACATCCCTCTCATTTCTGCCGATCAGCTAATAGCAATTCTCATAAAGATCTGACAGCCTTAGAGCATGCCCATTTAGTTGAGGAACATCCTGATGGCGGACGGAAATTGACATCGACAGGCTAAAGAGACTTGGATCGTATTACCAATCAAATCGTCAGCAAACAAATAGTCGCTTGTAAAAAAAAACTGGACAAATTATTCTGTCGTAAAACTTTGAAATTCGTTTTTAATAAAACAGGAACCAGAGATTTTGGTGTTTTATTTTGATAAAGTGATGTGGGCATAGTTAAGTTGAGTTTACAAGGATTCTCAAAAAGTATGGTAGCAGTGGGTTGCGGTCATGACTCGAGGCAAGGTGTGAAGCCTTAAAGATGCTATAATTTGGAGCGGACTGTGTTTGAAGTAGAGCTGCGACATCAACCTCGAAACATCGATGTTTTATCTCGGTAGAATTTTGTAGATGTTTTGCTATGATAACTTTGCTAAGAAATTGCTTAAATTCAAGAGAAAAAATATAGATACATCCTTGTTAAAACAAACAATTTTATTAGGTGCACATTTTACGCAAAAAAAAAAACAAATTCAATTTTTAAAAAAAATTGGGTATTAAGAATTCCAATTAAGTATGTATTGCAAAAAAGCTGTAAATAAAAAAAAATAGTATGTATTTATTCCAGATGCCAAAATGTTGAGTCTACTGTCTGCAAAAACAGTAGTTTTTGAAGCTTGTCCCCTGAGAGAGAGCTTCTTCTGCTGGAAGCAATGTTCCCTGTAGCAGAGAAAACTCAGAAAGGACCGAAGTAGCCATAATGGATAGGTATTTCATGGCAGTCTTCATTAGCGCCGAATTTCTGGGCACGTACCCATGTTCCCATCCGTCCAGGGGGTTTTCATTCAACCTGGAGACCAGACCTTTTACATACAGAGACAATTCTGCGGGCATTTGGGCAGTATCGAGTTTGTCTTTTACTCTGGGCCTTTTTTTCACTTTCCAATTTTCTTGGGGGGGGGGGGGTAACGGCAGTGTATCAATTCGCTGACGGCCAATGTCTTAGCGATAAGACAGTTTGGAAAAGGCAGATAGCTGTAGCCTGAATGGCTGACGAACACCTAAGCGTCTCAGGTTTAGTAGGATGGAATGACTTGCGTAGTTGGACCTGCTACATAGTTGTGTGGGCTCCAGCACGTTTATTAAACCATCTGAAGCAGCTATCTCCGAGGCCATCCACTGAATGGGGTTAAGCGACGTGCTGACAACTCGTCCTTGTAAAAACCACTCCATGTCAAGAAACCTGGAACAAAAGCCTCGGATTGGACGGATCAACAACGACGACCACGCAAACGACTAAAGGATTATTCTTTCGGATCCTGGAATGTACGCTCCCTGAACAAACCGGGGGCCGAGAAGGCCCTCCTTCAACAGGTCGAAAAGTACAAACTGAGCATTACTGCAGTCCAGGAAACAAATTGGCTTGGCAGCGAGATTAATGACAAGAAATCGCACACAATTTTTACAAGTGGCAAACCATCGGGCCGCAAGGAGTTTGGAGTAGCATTTATAGTGAACAATCGCCTCAAGGCCGGTTGACACGTTCAAAGTGCACTTTGGCAAAGTATGACTTGAAAAGAATGTCCACCATTGTGAATTACCACTTTGCTACTTGCAAAAAACGCTGGTTTTAGCATGTCTAGGGAATTCACACCAAAACACATTATTCAGACCACTATAAATTGAATTAAAACCACCAACACCTCACTACTTCCCGCTCCAACAACTTTTTTCTGTGAACTTGTCGATTTACAATCAATTCTTTGATGGAAAGTTGAGCACCATCCTACTTTGCTTTGATAGGATGCTAGAGACTTCAAAGCACTTTGAAGGGGGTTGACACGTTCAAAGTAACCTCAAAGTAGGTTGTCAACGTACTTTGCCAAAGTGTACTTTGAACGTGTCAACATACCGTCAACCAAATTGATCACGTACTCATTTGCAGGAGATGGGCGTCTAGTGTCATGGATGTCCGCTCCTATCGAGGAGCAAACTACGATTCAGATCATCACTTGGTGAAGACGACCTACAGATGTAGAATTTTCTCAGTGCACCAATCAAGAATCAGCCCTCCCAAATTCTTTGCGGTTGATAAGCTTTTGAGCGATGCTACAGCGGTGGCGTATACTACCGCCCTTAAGGAAAAACTATCACCTATGCTACACAACATCAGCAACACAGGCGTCCATGGGTTCTGGGAAGAACTCAAGGGTACCATCAAGGATGTCGCAGAGAAGGTCGTGGGATATAAAGCCCGGCGAGCGCGAAATGACTGGTTCGACGAAGAATGCAAAAACTCACTTGACGCGAAAAACGAGGCCCACAGACAATGGATTCAACGAGGAACCAGAGCCAGAAGAGAAAAATATGACGAGCTACGGCGAATATCGAATAGAATAATTAGACGTAAGAAACGCAAATACTTTGACGAGCAGTTGCTGAACATAAACGAAAACTTAGCTAATAGGAACACCAGACAAGCGTACAAACTAGTAAATACAATTAAGAACGGCTACCAACCCAGGACTAGCCTTTGTAAGGACAAGGATGGAAACATCATCAGCGACATCCGATGGCGATGGGCCTCTTATTTGAAGAGCTTCTAAACCGACCATCTAACATCCCCACACAGGAAGCTCTCGACGATATTGTTGATCTAGGCCCACCCATTCAACCCCCGTGTTTGCGGATCATCGAAATGAAATGGGAAAGCATAATAAATAATGAGTTAATAAACATATCAATCAAAACGCTTACTTAGTTGTATTCCACAGAGCATTCGAAGGTTCTTCGTTGACCGTCTCTCGATCCACGTCGTTATCTTGCCATCCTCCTGTTTGGCTGGATCTCCGGCTGAAAGAAAAAGAAACACAAAGAATCAAATTCCACAGATGACATTAAACGGATCTACTTATCTAATATTGTCCTCCCACGAAGAGCGAATTGTTGACGTCCATGCGAATCCGATGTTTGTTTTCGTCTTCGATCAAGTGTCAACAGGCTTTGACTTTGACGCTGTCCCAAAGCCACTGAACTATCAGCTGAATTAAAGTCTACACATTTTATGATTGTATTAGTATTCTGTAAATTGTTCTAAAAACCTGAATTCTGTAAATTAATGAGTAATTGAAGAGAAAATTGGCGGGAACCTGGCTGTCTGGATGGAGCCGTCGTCGCGAATAGTCGATGTATAAATATGTCTGAATACTATCCGAATATCGTTCGTACTTTATTATTATTTATCGTTAATTCAACACAGTGTCTACGAATTAAGTAGACATTTATTGGTCCGTCGAGCCGGATACTGGTGAGTCTCTAATTTCTCCCTGTATCCCTTTTTTCCTATACTGCATTACCCTTGAGAGTGTCTACTTTGACGGGTTGAAATTGCTGAAGCGAAACTGGTCGAAGGGTTGGTTGCGCAACAGAAAGCCACTGGGGAAGCCATTCAAAGTTTCGTAAAAAACTACAAAAAGTGCGCTAAAGATCGCATCACTGTAGGTTATTTGAAGGGACGGTTGGATGGTCTACGAGTTCTTTGGGAGAAGTTTAGCAATACACATGCACAAATTTGCACAACCGTTACCGATCGGGATCTACCGTACTTCGTTAAGGAGACTTACGAGTTTTTCGAAGACCTTTGCTACGAATGGGTCGGACAGATCACCGATACCCTCGATGAGAAAATGCCATCAGCCTGTAACGATATGCCTTTCTAGCGGTAACGTAATTGAAGATCAGCCTCCTTCGAAAAGTCAGCTGAACTTCAACTTCAACATTGCCAGACGACGCATGCTGGATACGTAGCTCAGTGACGGCGAATACGGGGTGGATTTGTTTGGCAACATTGAAGCTCCTACGCGTTACATTAAAATAATGTCAGTGCGTCATGCGTCAGTGCCCTTAACCTTAATCAAAAAGTTAACTCAAACACCACCAATTTGTTTTTATAAAATAGGAAAACAAAAAAAAAACCGCATTCCTAAATAAAGTTTTAAATCCTACACAAAAGAATTGCAATACTGAGAGAGGGACCTCAGATGTCAGAGGGGTCCCAGCGCATTTCCCTACCTATCCCTGGATTAGGAGCCTCTATTAAATTTTTATCTAATCCCCTAAGTTAGCTCTTCAACACTCTAGATTACATACCCTTAATAATATCCACCTGTGAGGGAGAAAACGATAACTGATACTCAATTTCTTTAAGTATTCTGCATCTTCATGATGAGCATTTATTCAAACAAAAGACAAATTCAGTCAAACAACAACAGATTTAGCATTAATCCAAAGAGAATTACGATTCATCGAAAATAAATTCAAAATTGAATAAATCCATGAAGGGTCATTCAACGTTTTTCGGGTTTCAAGTTTCACGACGTGACAGAAAACCAATAACTAATAGGAAGAAGGGGGCCTCTTGCGCAAGGGGTGTTCCTACTTTTAGGTGTGATCTAATTTCCAATACTAAATGCCAAACGACGTCAAGTGACCCTTGACTTCCAGTTAATGAAAGCGAGTAATTACATATATGGATAACTATTAATATACTATATACCGAATTGATAAGAACAAAATAAATATGAGGTGTTTCCGATTTTTGATACTTAAATAATATGTTTTTTTTTTCTTGTTGCCGTAGCGAGACTTAGGATTCTCGCTTCAAAAGATAATACGCGTACTGACTTAAAGTTATATAATCTATACAATCAGCAGTCACTTTATGAATCCGTTTCCAGTGATAATACTTCCAACTGGTAACTTGTGCTTCAAGTCCCTTTCTTTTCTTTTCAAAGGAGTTCCAATTTGTTATTATGCTCCGGGCTTTTTTTGAAGCCCGAGGTGCCAGACCCGCTAAGCGTCTCTAAGCAGTGTATGACTGGCGGCCGCAGATGTACACAGTGGCGTCTGCACCTCGGGTCCAAGTGATTGATAGAGGTTTCTCCTTTTTCGGATATATGCATATGTTTATATGTCTATTGGTTACACCTGGAAAGAAACATTCCATATTAAGATCTCTTCTACAGATCGATCTTAAACCCGGACGTGCAGCAGTCCATATATTTGAGCTAAGTCCCAAACGTACGACCTTGTCAAGAATATTAATTAAGAAAAAAAAACATCGACAATTTTATCTTGCAATACTATTTACATGACAACGTGAAGCTCACTTTCGCAATGCCGTCAAAATTATTTCCTTGTGACCAACCGACAAATTCATAAGAAGTTGGCGTCATGCAAAATAGAGGAGATCATTTGCCAAATACAGATGCAATTTCAGCACAACAGGCGATTTCCATCAGCTCGGCCTGTTCAAATTGCCACGAAATAGCCAATAAAATTTGACCGAGAAGGACAAAAATTCCTCATATGATATCCATACGAAAAGATATAATAATGTCCACTGCAGTCAGAAAATGGTCATTCCGTAAAAAAATCAACGGAAAGGGCGCATTCCGTCGCACGACACATAACAAAATCTAGTGGTTGACAGTAAGTGCCACAAAGCAAAGCACCGTGCATCCGCAAGTGAAAGAGAGTCGAATTATCTTCTGACATACATATTTCATGAATTCCGACACATTGCATTTGAAAGTTATTATGATTACAACAAAATGTAAACCTTTGTGTGTAAGTAACAACTTTCAAACTCGTGCCTGTACGGATATCTGCTGTTGGACTACGCGCCAGTCGGGATTCCGAAGCAAACAGTCCAAATCAGCTGGTTTGTACAGTGCCAGAGAGCAACACTCGTTTGAGATTCACCCGATATCAAATCAAGAGAGACTTGCTTGCTTTGGTACGAAGTGAATTCAAACATCACCATATGAATAGCGGACTTCGTGTACCACTATATCTGCTACAAACACTGTACCATCTCTGTCCGTTTACATTGGGAATCCGGACTGGGGAATGACAGTTGTCCGCAATTTCCCGTAGTGGATATCAAAACCATTTTCTGCCCAATTGCGAGTAGATATGTGATGGAAGAGGCTTCCAATTGGCAGATATGGTCCAATGTTTGCAGCAAATATTAAGCAGCCGAGGGATAATACCGACACACGATCGCGCACAAATTGCATATTTTTAAGCCGCCTTCGCACTATACGGCCTCGGTCGGGACAGATAAAATCCAAGCGGCGGAACTTTATTGACGGAATTTACGACGAACCTGGCACTTTACACACTTTATGATCGCGCAAGAAAACTCACAATTATCCAAACTGAATAAAAGTACCGCCGTTTCGATTTTAACTGCACCGCGAAACCCGTACATTGCGAAGGCTGCTATATAGTTGCAGCCTACCCACTTTAAATTGTAGGATCTAAGAGGAATTGTGAAAATAATTACATACCTAATTGTATCTTATTTTTTTGCCTGGTTCTTTCCTATTTTTTCCCAATCAGACATCCTTAATTTGCATGGGGACGTAGCACGGTGCGTAGTACGGGCCAACTCAACCGGAATTTCAAAAATATTTCAACTCGAATGAGATGAAATGAGTTTTCGGCCCTTGAGAATGCCTAGAGGAATATTTATATAAAAATACTCGTATGAGTAGTTATCGAAACACATATGTTCCATAAAAAAAAATTCAAACTCCCTAACTCACTCACCTGCCGAAATTTTTGCTAATAGAAGTAGCTGGTCCCGCGATTGCCGTATGATTGCGGGCCGTCGCGTCGGCAAATTGCAAATTTGCAACTCATTGCAAACCGCTATTCTGTCAATAACCCGCTTGTGGTAAGTTTACACGGGCTGTTGACAGAATACCTGGTTGTGAGATGCGATATTGTGGAATCTAAATATAGTGCAGTATCTACATCCACAATTCATTACACACAGCTAATTCGTAATGTTTACATCACGAAGAAGCTGCAGATTATTGTATCTGGAGTATGTCGTTCACGTGGTATATACCAGCCTGTCGACCTTGGAGATCAGACAATAAGTATCGGTTATGGCCAACTTTTTTATCCACACGGCTCTCAAGGAATTTGAGATCGAGCTTGGAATTGTAGTGTTGCGCAGCATCGCTACGAGCAAAATTTCTCCGCAAAACCACATCTCCAGGCTGGAACTCAATGTTCCTTGAGCGCAAATTGTATCCATGCGCATGTTTAGTCTGGGCAGCTCGGATATGTTCCTGGACTTGTTGCCGTAATACCGTCAATTTATCTGCTCTCTCAAGAGTGCCATCGGAGTCAGCCAATAAATTGAGCTGTCTCAACAGTGAATAGGTACCCCCATGAGTGACCATTGACTGGCCAAACAATAGATAGTACGGGGTGCATTTGATAGACGTATGAAACGAAGAGCGAAGGGCGCAATTGATGTCCGAAAGCCTCATGTCCCAATCTCTTTGGTCAGGGTGTATATACGCCCTCATAGCGGCTACCAAAGAACGGTTTACTCGTTCGGAAGCATTAGCTTGAGGCGAGTACAGGGCAGTGTAGAGGTGTTTCACACCGTATCGGTCCAATAAGGAATTGAAGACATGAGACTTAAATTGAACTCCATTATCTGTCAAAATAGACTCAGGCACTCCGAAGACGTGGAAAATTGTTGTTTCTAGCCAGCGAACCAAGATGTCAGCTGTAAATTTTCGAATGGGTTCCACAAAGGAAAACTTCGTCAGATGGTCTAGTAAAACGATAGCACCCACATTTCCAGACTTAGACCTTGGATATGGTCCGATCAGATCCATATACAGACGTTGGAATATCCGTTCGGAAACGAATTGGCCCTCGATAGGGGGACGCATGCATTGGTTGGGAGCCTTGGTTTGCTTGCACTTGATGCAAGAAGATACAAATTCTCTGACCTGTCTAGCCATTTTTGGCCAGAAAAACAGAACTCTAAGGCGTTCTAGAGTTTTGGCGGCCCCACCATGAGCACATAGTGGATGCTCATGGGCACGCTTCAGCAAGTCGGCTGTCATTGGCTCTGGAACCCAAAGCTTCCAAGCCTGACGCTCTTGCAACTCGTTTCCGGACGAATACTCACATCGCCGATATATGAATCCGTCTGTAACTCGTAAGTCCGGCAAGCGGGTCTGGTTTTTTGTAATGTGGTCTATCAGCTCTAAGTATGATGCAGCACGAAAGTGATCGGAGTTCAAGTCTATTTCAACCGACTCGTGAAATGGATCGATGGCTGAAAGGGAATCCACGCAGTAAACACGCGATAATGTATCGGGCACAACATTTTGTACGCCCTTCCGATGCTGGATTGTGAAGCGGAAGCTTTGCAGCTTCATCGCCCATCGAGCAAGGCGGCCATTCAGATCTGACTGATTCATCAGCCATTTTAACGATGCGTGATCAGTAATAACCATAAACTCCTGACCTTCGACATACGCGCGAAACTTTTTTATCGCGGTGACTGCCGCTAGACACTCTTGCTCCGTGACCGAGTAGTTTTGCTGGGTTGAAGAAAGTTTCTTCGACATGAAGGCTATTGGGACTTCTGCTCCATCTTCATTTTTTTTTGCGTGAGCACCGCTCCTATGCCTGATTGGCACGCATCGCAGTGGATGGAAAACGGACGCTTGAAATCTGGGCTGTGCAACACTGGGGCTTTAGTCAAGCTATCCTTAAGGGCTCTAAATGCCGAGAGACCTTCATCAGTCCAAGCAAATCTTCGGGCTTTACGGAGCATATCAGTCAATGGGGCAGCCAGGGCGGCGTAGTTCGGGACAAAACGCTGATACCAACCACACATTCCTAGGAAACGCCTAAGTTGTTTCGTGGTTTTAGGTAAAGGGAATTCATCGATTGCTTGAACTTTAGCTGGATCGGTCTTAATGGTACCGTGGCCAATTACGTGTCCCAAATAGCGAACTGCCTCCATGACGAATTTGCTCTTCTCTATATTTAGCGTTAACCCAGCCTTTTTCATACATAGAGCAACCTCTTGTAAGAGCAAGAGATGTTCCTCAAAGGTAGCCGAGATCAGCAGCAGGTCATCCAAATAGACAAACACGCAGGTGCGCAAATTCGCTGGGATGACGTGGTCCATAAGCCGTTGCATCGTTTGTGGTGCGTTACACAAACCAAAAGGCATGGTAACGAACTGATACAGCGGCCTGCCGGGTACAGTGAAAGCTGTCTTATCCTTTGACGCTTCGTCGAGAGGAATCTGCCAAAACGCATCCTTAAAGTCCAAGCTCGTAATGAACTGGGCTTTCGGGAGACGGCTCAGAATCCCATCTATAAGCGGCAAAGGATAAGCATCCTTCAAAGTCACCGCGTTAACCTTACGCGCATCCAGGCATAAGCGCACCTTTCCGGGCTTGACTACCAAGCTAACTGGGGATGACCAGGGGCTTTGAGATTCCTCAATTACGCCCATTTCCAGCATCCTATCTATTTCCGCATAGAGAAGTTTTTCGACGGAGGGAGAGACTGCAAAGTGTCTCTGCTTAATTGGCTTGCTGCCTCCGACGTCGATGACGTGTGAAATTAATGTCGTACGTCCTAAACCCTCCGCGGCAAAAGAAGGAAACATGGAAATGACCGCATTGAGTTTAGCTTTCTCGATTGCTGACAATGGATGTTGTGAAAAAGGTTGACTACTATCTACTAAAGCAGGCAAGGCCGCAGAATATAGGGCATTCACAAATAAGTCAGGATGTAAAGAACTGATTCGCAGGAGGCGAATAATGTCATTCCCCTTAGGAAATGACCGAGTCAAGCAGAGCGGCACCTGCTGGCGGGCTGCTCAGTTTGGGAGAGGGATGGTCGGTCGGGGTTATGTCTCCGCTGACTCGTCAGATCTATACGAAGTGTCAATCAGGTGCTGGAGAGAGAGAAAAAAAAAACAGGGGAACTAGGGGTGGACACAATCCACACACTTCCACGTTCGTCGGTCTTGCCAAACGTGTCGTGTCCACTTCTGACCAAAAGTCCAGATATGATGCAATAGAGGACAGTTATGTCGTTTTTATTCTTTTTCTTGGTCGGAAGTGCCTAGTTCCCCGATGTTTATCCCTGCCTTCCCACCACGAATAGCGCGCGTTTATGCCATTATGGCTGGTAACAGCCGCCGTAGCCCGAAGAGTACATAAGGAAGGGTCAGACTGGCATCGTATCACAAAAAAATCAGCAAAGCATGAGGTCACATACAATCATATATATTCGCCCGAAAAAATGTTAACACCGTAATTATATTATTTAAGTAATGAATCGAAAAATAGAAAATATATGTAAATATTACAAGGTTTATATATAAATATTACTCTAGAAATTTAAATACTCAACAGTATCTCACAAAAAAAATACACGTTCGATTTTTACACTAACCATATATAAAGAAAAACATTACGTTAGTAATTTATATATTTTACAATAACTATTCAAGATTATCTCGCGCACCTCACTTTTGCTACCAATACGAAAATATGACACAAAAAAAATAGACCCAATTTTATACACGTTTTTTTTTGTTTTTGTACTACTCACGGTTTCTTTTCTTTTTTGGTTGCGATTCGCGAATCCGGTGGCGGCCGCTACGGGATGTTGGTGTATGTCGTTTGTGGTTGCGCTGGTGAGGTTTTGCAAAGAATCCTGACTTCTTTTTCTTTCTTTTTTTTTGTTTTTAAATCTATCGATACGCACGTAGTTGACACATAACACTTAAACGGCACGACACGAAACACAGATGTGATGTATAGCGATAAGTAGATTGACAGCCTTTGTTTAGCGAGGCATCGGTAGCGTCGGCAATAGCATCGGCACCGCTTCGTTGCGTAAACCCATGAAGAAAAAATAACCAAGACACTTCTACTTCCTTATAAAAAAGGCACGGGTGGGAGGCAAAAAAAATAGCCCGGGCTCCTACGGCGTTGGCCCCCTTAGACTTCTAGACAAAGGTTCAGGGCACAGCCGGACGTCACGGGCCCCAGATTTATCGGGCAACCTTCTTTTCCACCGCCTACGCCACCTGTTGCCACCGAAGGTCTAAAAAAAAGGTGATTGAAAGGGTGTAAGGCGCGGCTCTGCTATTTTTGTCTTTTATTTAATTTTCGGGGATAATTACCTTTGAAATAGCTTTATTGGTGTTCTCCCTTCCGCACCACTACCACTCTAACCGCACTTTCCAATAACACGGTGGAGCGAGGGCGATCTAGGTCCAGCGCAGCCCCTGTCGATGCTAGCTGTAGGAAATTCCCGCACTCGAAATAAATTTTTCTATTGATTTTCCCCAGGCGGTGTGGGCGTCGCCCGTAGCGCCACCGGGATATGCCACTTGATCTAAAATACGAACTAAATTCGAAAAATTATAAATTTTTCCTTTTTTTCCCTGATGGGGCTACTCACTCTGGGTATTTAACTCACTGCATATATAATATGCTTTTTATTGGAGCCTATGGAGGTCTCCGCCGGTCCGTACACCTTCGCTGCTCCGCTAAGAAGAACACGCGGTGGCCAGCAGAATTTCCATTGTCCCCTTACCGGAAACGCCACTGTGAGGTGAGGAGAACAAAAATAATTCAACTCATGATCCACAGGGGAAATTTGCAAAATACGTCCATTTTTGGAACGCTACCTACGGGAAATTTGTCAACGTCGCATATGGTGTGACAGAAGTTTGACATTTTTCATACTGTCAGAGTAAATATAAACAATGGTGCGACCAGTTGTGGTAAGTCTCTCAGAGGAACTTCTGGAGTGGCCCATAGGCTCAATTTATGGGACGAGAGAAGAGCGCGTTTAATTTTTCATGGGAGAGAGAAAGAACGGGACTATTAATGCCAACCACCAATAGGGCGCGGATATTTGACAGCTATATATACAGCGGGGAGTCAGAAACGAAAACAAACATTTTAATATCGGTTTTCTGACAGAAAACTCACAAAAGCCAGTAACGCGCACATCACATCTAAATATTTAATGTTTTACCTATAAACAGACACCCCCGTCTTAGGGATACGCTGGTTATTTTTGCAGTCACCGACGAGGCATTTCAATTTACCACAATTCACTACCGCACCAATTTGTCCTACCGAAAATTTCACTAGTGTCTTCTCTACATAATCGCGGCTCTTTACACTCAAAAACCGGCTCCAAACTTTCGCGAATTCAACCGTATTTACTTTTTGCCACTTTTTGCACAAAGCGTTTGACAGCCATATGCACAACGTGATCTTAAAACCGTTAACTTTACTCTCCCAGCTCTCGACTTTTTCAAGAAGAAGATCGTCCCATTTTCAAGCTGTCAATTTGTATGGTTTGACACTCAGAGGAACTTCTGGAGTGGCCCATAGGCACAATTTATGGGACGAGAGAAGAGCGCGTTTAATTTTTCATGGGAGAGAGAAAGAACGGGACTTTTAATGCCAACCACCAATAGGACGCGGAAATTTGACAGCTATATATACAGCGGGGAGTCAGAAACGAAAACAAACATTTCAATATCGGTTTTCTGACAGAAAACTCACAAAAACAAGTAACGCGCACATCACATCTAAATATTTAATGTTTTACCTATAAGCAGACACCCCCGTCTTAGGGATTCGCTGGTTATTTTTGCAGTCACCGACGAGGCATTTCAATTTACCACAACTCACTACCGCACCAATTTGTCCTACCGGAAATTTCACTAGTGTCTTCTCTACATAATCGCGGCTCTTTACACTCAAAAACCGGCTCCAAACTTTCGCGAATTCAACCGTATTTCCTTTTTGCCACTTTTAGAACAAAGCGTTTGACAGCCATATGCACAACGTGATCTTAAAACCGTTAACTTTACTCTCCCAGCTCTTGACTTTTTCAAGAAGAAGATCGTCCCATTTTCAAGCTGTCAATTTGTATGGTTTGACAGGCATATACCCATTCCTGTGTTAGTTATATATTCAAATGTTTGACAGGCATATACTCATTCCTTTGTTAGTTATATATTCAAATGTAAGTCTGGTTCAGGACGTGGCAGCGACCGGTTGCTTGATTGTAGACCTGTTGCCAATTCAAGTGCGTGGATTCAGTGTACTGTTAGGTGGCGTGAGTAGCCATTTTTGGTGTGTGATTTTCGAGTGAATAAATAGTGGAAATAAGTAAGATCTTTCAATTTTTTCTGCAAATTTAGGGTTAACTCCATCCTATTTGACTAAATAATAACTATTATGGCAGGTAAGGGGGCGGAACCCCCTGATAGGGGGAGAAGTAGAAGTGGATCTTTCCGGCAATCTAGAGATAACACTCCGGTAAAATCAATCGGGATTCAAGAATCCGTAGAATATGCAAAAAATAATAGCACAGTCGCAAAGCAAAACAAAGTTATAAATAACGAGGATGAGCGAATGGATACATCAAATCTGAAAAATAATAAGGAAAGAAGCTACCGGTATAACGGAACGTCAACAGTTAACGCTTATATAGTGTTAATGCAGTTGATCGAGGATGCGAGGATCTGCGATATTGAAGTTAATGAACTGCTCACTAGCTGTCGTATTGAGGGTATCCTTAGCATAAAAAGTGCGAATTTCCGAACAGTTAAAGTATGTTTTGATAATTACCAAAACGCAAACAAATTTATGAACAACGAAACGGTCAGATCTAATGGGTACAAAGTATATATCCCACAAAGTAGCGTATCTACTTACGGGTTAATCCGTGACATTCCTACAAGAATTACTGAGGAACATATGTTGGAAGTCCTTCAGTCTGAGGCGAAGGTTCTCAGTACATATAGATTCACAAGGAAAGATAACGAAGGAAAAATAGTACCTACCAGAACAATTAAAGTAGAATTTGAGGGCAAAATTTTACCTCCAATTGTACGTTTTGGGTACGCCAAGAGAGTAATTAGCTATTTTTTCCCGAAAGTTAGGTTATGCTTCAATTGCGGAAGAATCGGCCATGTTAGCAAATGGTGCAAGTCTAACAATAGGCGATGCCTAAAATGTGGTGGTGACTATGATAAATGCAAAGAACAATGTAATAGCTCAAAATGTATCTTATGTGGTTCGGACTCACATAATTTCTTCCATAAAGACTGCCCCAAAAAAGAAGCAGAACAAGAAATTATCAAAGCAATGGTCATAAGGGACAAATCCAGGAAAGAAGTCCTAGAGGAAAAACTTGTTAACTTCTATAGTATTCTTGGATCTAATGAATACAACAATGATTTTCCTGAAGTCTCAGAACAATATCCTTACAAATCAAAAAAAAACATCGCAAAATCAAACATCTGTGCACACACAGGTTAGGAACCCTGTGGAGGACCATAATAAAATAATGATTAGAAAAAGATCATTTGCTAGTATGGCAAGGGAAAGGAAAGCTAATGAAAAACTAATTGAATCAAGGCGCATTCATAATGAAATAATTGCCCCAGTTACAATTGAGAGGAGATTGGCTTTCGCTTTCCCAAATGGTAGAGCATCTAATTTCGAAATAACTAACAATAATAATGAAACAAATTCCCCAGCAAAGCGTTACGAAAACAGGGGTTACAGAGATAACCACAAGATCGTTGTTGAAAATTACGAAGATATGTGCGGTGAATTATTAAAGTTTATAGGAAATGTATGCGACAAAGATAATCCAGGAAACAATGAGTTTATTAAAGAATTTAAAAGAAAATTTGAAGCAAACAAAATGAAATCTGATGTAATTTTTTTTGATAATATTCAAGGTAAAAATAATTAAAAATTAAAATAAAGTAAAATGAAAGTATTTCAATTAAATATTCAGGGTTTGGGAGACAAAAATAAAAATAATCTAGAAACGTTATGCCAGGAACAAAAAATTGATATTGTGGCCCTACAAGAAACCATCCTTAGTGGTGACAAGAAACCGTACTTTAGTAATTACTTTAGTTTTTACAAAAATCGAGACGACGGTTATGGTGGGGTCGCAATATTGATAAATAAAAAAATCCGTTGTAGACAGGTGGTCATAAACAACCCTCTTAATTTTATTGTTGTGGAAACAACAAATCTGCCGGTGAATTTCATTTTCGTTAATGTGTATATATCACCATATAGGGATAGAACTCATGAAACTGTATGGTTAACGAACTTAAATGATTTATTCAACCAATTACGCAGTTTCAACAATAAAAATGTTATCTGGGTAGGCGACTTCAATGCCCATAGGGTGGAATGGGGAAGCAGGTTGAATAACAGCAGAGGTACGATACTTGACCAACTGATTGGTGAGGCTGGATTATCTATGTGCAACAATGGTGCGCCTACTTTCATTAGTAATAATGGTAATCATTCTGTCTTGGATCTCACTTTCACCAATCGTCCGGATTTGGTTAGAAACTGGCACACATATAACATTAAAATTTTTGGCTCCAGACACATACCCATTTTGTTTTTTATAGGTTCCACAGTTGTAAAAAGAGACAGAATAGTAAACAACAACATGCTGGAACAACAGCTTAAAAATATTAATTTTTCTAATAACTTAAATAATTTCAATAAAGAAATGAAAAGGTCAATAAAGGCAGCCACTTTTTATGTAAAAAAAAAATCATATAAACCTAAGATGTGGTGGAATAATAATTTGAAGACTCTTTTTGATAAATTTGTCCAATTGTCCGCTAAATTTAGACGTTCCAGTACGTCAGAGAATCTCTTCGCTCTGAACGAAGCAAGACAAAAATGGAAAGAGAACGTCAAAAAGGAAAAACAAAGGAGTTGGAAAGAGTCTATAAAAAAAATTAACAGCAGTTCTGACAGCGGCGAGATGCATCAAATTTTTAGGAATGTCCAGATGTCTCTCTTGAACCCCCCGGACTATGGGTCGTGGGATTATGATAAAAAGACAGAATTTCTCAATAGTTGCAAACCACATATTGAGGTTCAAACAGAGTATAACCCTAGGGTCGAGGCAAGCTTGGACAGGGATCTATTCAATAACGAAGAGCTGGATAATGCGGTCAGAAAAAGAGGTAACAAATCGGCACCGGGTTTGGATGGGATTGCGTACAAACACATTAAAATGCTGCAACCGGAAATGAAGGAAAAATTCCTGGAGATTTTAAATACCTGTTGGATTGATAATGATATTCCTCCCGAGTGGAGGGATATTAAAATCATTCCTATCCCAAAGCCTAATAAAGATCTATCCAAAATTGAGAATTTCCGACCTATCTCTTTGCTGAGTGTTCCTCTAAAGATTCTGAACAAGATGATCTTATCCAGATTGAATTCCTTTCTATATGATCATAAGCTCCTAAATGATAAGTCATATGCATTCCGAGAAAGAAAGTCTACGTGTCATTGTATTAATGACCTAATAAATAATGTCTTGGTTAACAAATCTGAAAAATGCATATCTGTTTGCGTGACTATGGATATTAAGGCGGCATACGACAGTGTTGATAGAAAAACACTCATATCAACAATGATTAAGAGCCGAATTCCCCCGGAATACATTAATTGGATCGATCAATTTCTAAAAGATAGAAGAATCTGGCTATCTGACGTTTCAATGGTAATCGATGGTGGAGTGCCTCAAGGAAGCTGCCTGAGCCCCACACTCTTTAACATCTTAACCAACGAATTACATAATATAACCAACAGCAATAATATACTGTATCAATTTGCTGATGACTTTTTAATCTTATCCCGTGGAAGGACCCTTCAAGAGGCAATAGCTAATCTCGAAAATTGCATTGTAAACTTTATGGACATACTAGCGAGACTCAATTTGAGCATAAATATAGAAAAAACGCAGTTCTTCATTTTCTCAAAAGCCAATTTAAGTCAACACAGTGTTAAAGTTGGAAACTCAACTATTAACAATGTAAATATCTTGAAGTATCTTGGTTTCATGTTAAATTGGAGTCTGTCGGTTGTTCCTCATTATGATGCAATAATAAAAAAAAAAATAACTTTAATAAGGCTACCTTTAATCTAATTAATAGCCAAACTGAGGGATTGCACCCTGCAAAAGCCTTGACATTATTCAGAACACATATTCGACCTAAGGTCGAATATGCGAGAACCACAACGTGCAATATGAATAAGAAAACAGTGGACAAAATTACTGTGTACTTTAACGCATTCCTCAGAAGATGTCTGGGAACAACTCCGTCTACTCCGGTGAGTAATCTGTATATGTTAGCGAACGAGCTTCCACCTGAATTAAGAAGCCTCTGGCTAACAGCCAAGGAAATGGCAAAAAGATGCACGTACGAGGAAAAATTTTTAGAATTTTGGACAAATAATGACATGGTCCAGACGATGAATTCTAGCTATGCTAGATGTTGGAATATATTTGGTGATAAATTAAAATTCTTACCCACATTAAATATTAATATATCTACCAAAAAAATGGTGATTTTTAACAAGGCGCAAGATTTAGGAATTACAAATGAGACTGATTTATCTCATATAAGTTTAAGAAGTATAACTAAGCTAGATATTAGGGAGAATGAGACGATACTATACACGGATCCGTCCAAAGATCCTGATAGTGTGGGTGCGGCCTTTATTAACATCAGCGATCAGTATGGGGAAAAATTCAAACTGCCTGTCAGTACCTCTATTGTAACGGCCGAACTTTCGGCCATTCTAAAAGCCATCCAATATGCAGTGGCCAACAACTTCAGCAATATAACTATTTTTACAGACAGCAATGTGGCTTGTGACATCCTCAAAAACAAAGATAACGCGTCGGTTACATCTTATGCGATTAAAAACTTAATCAATAGAGCGAATATAGAAAGGGTTATAATCATCTGGATTCCGGCCCACAAAGGCATCTTTTATAATGAAATAGTTGATGATTTGGCTAAACAAGCCAGGCTTGGCGGGACCGCATATAGTCCTCCAAGTTCCATCCAATCGACATTAAGAGAGATAAAAGATCTGATCTTTAATATGTGGCAGGATAAGGTTGACGAGGTTTCGCAAACCAAGGGCAGATTCTTTCACAATTTAGTTAACAACGTTAGAGAAATTAGCTGGTTCAAACAAAAAAATACAAAAACACGGAACCAAAAATTGTAAAAATCGCTAATCGAATACTAACAAACCACAGTTATAATAATGAATATTTGGCTTTGATTGACAAGATTCCGTCGGCCGATTGTTTTCAATGCGGTGTCCCGCAAAATAATGAACATATCATAAAAGACTGTCCAAGAAACTATGGCATTCGAGCTCTTATCCCGGGTTGGAGTCGGTTTGGTAGTGGTACCTATGCTGATCTCATTAAAGGTATGAATTCAGATACTTTGATTTGTGTTGCGGCTGAAATTAAAAACAGAAAGATCCACTTTTAATAGAGTAAGAGTCAATTTTGTTTTTATTATGTGTATTTCTAGTAAAGTTTGGAGTCGCCTTATTTTTTGTTGGGAATTGAATGATTTTATTTAATTTACATGTAATATATTATTATAAAAAAAAAAATTGTATATGATATATATTTATTGTATTATAAAAAAAAAAAATAATAATACTGCAGTGACAGTACATGGAATCTACGCATCTTCTCTATTTTATTCTCGTAAACAACGGCCTCAATGGGTCAATTCTATAAATATCCATTGTCCTGAATTGGAAATTTTTTTTTTTTTTCGGGAAGTTGTTAAGCCAAAGAACAACTCTGACAAGCCTAAAATCTAATAGGCTATGTTTTTTGCAAATTGTGAAATTGCTAATATGTGAAACAACGCCATGGTGGCAATTGAGTTAAAAGTTGACCTGAATTAATTATATCATAATCATATCAGTAATAAATTTAAAACGTCGTCATATTGAAATAAATTATAATAAACTTTAATCTGATATCGATAATATCAAATGTTAAATTGTTACACGATGGCAGTACAATCCAATTAAGGATTAGCCAACCGACTTCGTTTGGAGCCCCACTCGTGGACTTCTGATTTTATCAGCGGTGACATCGAGGACCAAGCCCGGCTTAGTCACAGGAGAAGAAAAAAAAAAAAAAAAAGACCAGTTGTGAAGTTTTCGTTTAAAAGTGAAATTTAAGCGACCGGGTGCGACCAAGGAAACATGTAAGTATCCCAAAGTGTACATGGTGGTTTTGTCCGACTGAAGTGTGTGTCCACCTTCGCGTTTGCTGTGTTGTGATTTGAAAACCAGCCAACAAACGTTGAAGGTGGCCCAGATACACTTCAGTCACATCAACTTCGGATTGCCGGACCAATTATAGTATAGATGTGTCCTTTTATAAGTGATAATTTGCATTCTATCCGGATCGAGACCCATTGTGTCGTAGATGACGTTGTAACTTGTTGGGGAGACGGTTCCCTGACGTACCGACTGCGACACCAAGTAGAAGTCATAACGTTCCGGTAGTGTAATAACATCATCAGCCACTGTACCCGGCCGCGGATTTTGACCTCGTGCAAAGTAGCGGGTATTGATTGATTTCGAGACAATGATGAATGCAAAACGCAGTCCTGACTAATGTCCGGTAATTGCATTTCCTTTATTTAAACAATTCCTTTATTGACATCGCTTTGGGGTGTATTTGTTTTCTGATGTGGTGGCCTGTACATATTATATTCAGGCCATCACTCAGAAAACAAACTTGACACCGCTGGGCTCCGACGTCATGACAATATGTCAAAGGAATAGAATTAACTCATTACAGGGCAGCAACTTTTGTCCACCTATGGATTCCCGAAAGATGCTGAAGATCATCTGCGAATATCTTTGGCATGATATTTGCCTAAAACTTTGCCTTTCAGATCCGAAAGTAGGTAGCACGTCGTGCCAATCCGTTCGGTAATCTGAGCTGGTAGGAACTTCTTATCTAATTTGGAGTTGTAATGCTTGGAGAAATCGCTCTGCGAAAAATTTCGCCGATATACAAGATCTCCCGGTTTAAAATCGACGGGTCTAGATCGAAGATTATACGTGCGCATATTGCTTTGGTAAGCTTCTTTGATTTTTTCTTGTGCTTTACTACGAATTAATTCGGTCCGGGTATATGGTTCCACGTCTGCCGTTGGTTCCATTATTAAATTTATCTTACGCAAGAGTTCATACGTTTCCCCATTCATCACCATGTTCTGTCCAAAAACGGTGAAATACGGTGAGAATCCGGTGACGGAATGGTTCGCAGAGCGGAGAGCACTACAAATGGCTGAAATTTTTGCATCCCAATCCCTCTGATCGGGTTGAATATACGATCGGATAGCTGCTACTAACGAGCGATTTACCCTTTCCGAAGCATTAGCTTGGGGAGAGTATATTGCTGTTAGCTGGTGTTTGATTCCGTACAGATCCAGAAGGGATTGAAATAGTGCTGATTTAAACTGAACTCCATTGTCAGATATTATGGTCTCCGGCACGCCAAACAAGTGGAACACGTTCTTTTCCAAAAAGGCTACGAGTAGTTTGGCGCTGAACTTACGAACAGGCTCGACTAAAACGAACTTGGACAAATGATCCAACACCACAATCGCTCCAATATTTCCAATTCGCGAACGGGGATACGGTCCGATAAAGTCGATGTACAGGCGCTGGAATATGCGATCTGGGATGACAGCTTTACCCATGGGAGGTCGTAGGATTTGATTTGGCGCTTTTGTCTCTTTACAAGTGATGCACGCATTAACATAGGCTTTGACATCTACTGCCATCTTCGGCCAATAATAAAATAGCCTTAGGCGTTTCAAGGTTTTAGCGAAGCCGCCATGTGCGCAGAGTGGGTGGTCATGCGCGCGTGCAATCACTTTTGACGTCAGCTCCTCAGGGATCCATAATTTCCATGAGTTTTCTTCTTGAGTTTCTTCACCAGTCGCATACTCCGAGCGCCGATACACGAACCCATCGACAACACGCAAGTCAAGCAACCGATGTTGATTAGATTGTATTTTTGCTATTAACGCGAGATAGGAAACTGACTTGAAGTGGGGTGACTGCAAGTCTAACTCAAGAGTTGGATCCAAGCAGGCCAAGGAGCTAATACAATCCATAGAATTCACTCGAGAGAGCGCATCCGGGACTATATTCTGACTGCCCCGACGATGTTTAATAGTAAAATCGAACCCTTGAAGTTTCAGAGCCCACCTCGCAAGTCTGCCATGTAAATCTGTTTGAGCCATCAACCATTTCAAGGATGCATGGTCGGTAATAACTTCAAAATTGTGACCCTCAACGTAAGCCCTGAATTTCTTGATCGCCAATACCGCCTCTTGCTCGGAAACAGAGTACTTACGCTGGGCGGCGTTGAGCTTTTGAGACATAAACGCAACAGGTAGTTCTGCACCATCTTCGTTTATCTGAACCAACACTGCTCCAATACCAGTCTGACTGGCATCGCACTGAATCGAAAATGGTTGGTCAAAGTTAGGGCTTTGCAGAACAGGCGCAGAAATCAGCCTTGCCTTTAAACTCTCAAAAGATTTACTTCCTTCCTCTGTCCAGGTAAATACTCGTTTCTTTTGCAGCATGTCCGTCAACGGTGCAGACAAAGCAGCAAAGTTATCGATGAAGCGACGGTACCACCCGCACATGCCTAAAAATCTCCGGAGTGACTTAACGGATGTCGGTAATGGAAAGTCCGCGATACATTGAACCTTATCGGGGTCAGTTTTAATAGTGCCATTTCCAATCAAGTGTCCTAGATAACGAACTTGCTTCACGAAAAACTCGCTCTTCTCAATGTTCAAAGTCAAACCGGCCTTGCGGAAACAAAGAGCGACTTCCTGGAGAAGCAACAAATGCTCCTCGAATGTCTCCGTTATTAACAGAAGATCATCCAAGTAGATGAAGACCTGATGCCTCAAATGTGCTGGAATAACTCGGTCCATTAGCCTCTGCATGGTCTGAGGAGCATTGCACAATCCGAACGGCATAGTTACGAATTGGTACAATGGCCGACCTGGAACCGTGAAGGCCGTCTTCTCCTTTGACTCTTGATCGAGAGGTATTTGCCAAAAGGCGTCTTTTAAGTCAAGACTCGATATAAATTCGGCTTTTGGGAGTCGACTTAGGATACCGTCAATCAAGGGCAAAGGATAAGCGTCCTTAACAGTGACGTCGTTCACTTTCCGAGCATCCAGACACATTCGGACTTTTCCGGGCTTCACCACAAGGGTGACAGGCGAAGACCATGGACTGGTCGACTCCTCAATTACACCCATCGCAAGCATCCTGTCAATTTCAGCATAAAGAAGCTTTTCGATGGCGGGAGAGACTGCAAAGTGTCTCTGCTTAATAGGCTTGCTGCCTCCGACATCGATGACGTGTTGCACAAGGCTTGTACGTCCTAAGCCCTCCGCAGAAAAAGAAGGGTACATTGCGATGACTGTATTGAGTCTCGCCTCTTGTTCTGGAGAGAGAAGGTGGTTGTTGGGGTCAGTGGCTCTTTGTTCCGAAGACAGGCTCGATGGACAAAGAGAAGATACAAATAAATCGAAAGCCAGTCCGAACAGACGAATAAAATCAACGCCCAAATACAAGTTCTGACTTAAGGATGGCATGATTAGTAACCATAATTTCTGAGTTTTACCTCGAAAGGTAATGTCAGCCAAAACTCTCCCTACTGCCGAATGTGAAGAACCATCAGCGGTTGCCACGCTGAGAGAGAACTTTTCATATGGTTGTTGTTGGTTTTGAAGGAATTGCCTGGCCAGATCTCCTGCCATGCAACTAACACTAGCTCCTGAATCTATCAGACCAGAAACTTTACTGCCAAACAGTAAGACTTCGCCGTAAGGCCTCACATCGTGGTTAGGCTGAGTACCGCAAATAGCCGAGCAATAAAGTTTTCGGTTTTGTCTGACCTTTTTCCAAAAATTCCTTAACTTCGCAGTGAAACGTTTTGGTCGCCGAGAGGAAACAGAATTGCCAGAAAAAATGCGATCGCGTGCGATCTTATATTCTTGCCAACGTACGTGAAGTGGCTTGAAACTGTAGTGGACTGAATGGTTTATTAGGGATGACATAGCAGAGTTTTGTTCCGAAGAACGAATCGGAGTTGTCGCAGATTTTTGCATAAGTTTCGGTGCCGAAGCACTTGCTGAGGAGGATGGTATTACGACAGAGGTCGTCATAGCAGGTGAATGTTTAGTAGAAGCTGGAACTGGAGAAACAATAGTATCTACTGGCGGGCTCCCGAGTGTTGTAGAGGTGGTTTCGCTTTCCCGTTTTTTGACACACTATTGCATTTTTCGCACTGTGGCTTATAGGTGTTGGGTGTACCACAGCCGTAACAAAATATTGTCCGAGGACCGCTGCAAACATCGTACCGGTGTCCCAACTCTCGGCAATTCCAACATTGTGTATTTACGTTGATAGCCGCCACAGCCTCTGCATCGAACTCCAACACTTGTTGATCCTCAGTTAGCTCTGAGATATTTCTTCTAACTGGTGGACCCCGATGAAGTTGAGTCTGAGAAGTCGTTTCGGCCTCCAAACTTTCCCAACAATACACGAACTCGCGTAACTGCCGTATTGTTACTATTGGTAAATAAAGAATATCGCGTGTAACAATGGAACTCGGAGGACGAGGGTTGGTGCGGCCGTGAAGGCCTAATGACACTACTTGTCGAAGAACCACTCTCTGTTGACCACCCATGACGTGCGCTGGCAGACCAACTCAGCTGTCGGGAGTAGCGGGGTGGGCGAAAACACGGCAGTCATCAGCCCCCTCCATTGGTGTACAAAAGAAGTTATCGCACGTCAGCCCGTTATACAAAATTCAAAAATACTCTAAAACCCGCGATGAAACAATAGCAAGTAAACAAGCAAAAAAAATGAGAAAAACTAGTGGTGGTGCCTGCGCACCAAACTCCCTAAGACTCGAAACACAAAGTCCCGTGCAGGGACAGGGGCTGCATCAGCCAAACTACAAACTGTGGCACGAAGGCCAACAAACGATAATAACGAGGAGAACCGTCCAATCAGGACAGATCCGCTTCCTCCTCAGGTCAGTGAGCCTATCGATGTTTAACGGCTCCGTATGGGCCCCAGATGTTGTGGGCCCGGCGCGACTTAGCCCTCCCAACCATGGGTTTCAGGCGCCTTTCTTATTAGAAACCCCCAAGCCGTTTTCAAAAATTCAAGGCGAGAGAGGAGGGAGAGGGAATCACGCTAGCTCTAGCTCCTCATTGTGAATTCATTTTTAAGGAAGTCTAGACTGCTGCGTCCTCGAGCATTACCGATACCTAATATTAACTTAAATTTTTTTTTTTTTTTTTTTTTTTTTTTTTTAATTAAATCTAGGCTCTATAATATTTCTGTAATTGTTATGTAGTTAATATAATAAAGAAAAAAAAACACATGAATAACGTATGATGTATGTTGCATTCACACGGTCACCAGTATAAACCGCATATGGTGTGCAATTTCGTCACACTCGTTCAATCATTCTGTACCGTGCGGCAACCAAGTAGAGTAGTAGTAAAGCAAAAGGTAGACTTCGTTTTGAATCACATTATATGTATCATACATTCAATACACTTGTCCAGAATCATACTTTCAATCCGTTGTCTATGCGTGATATCATAGATTTTGTACAACCGGTTTTATTTACTTCATTTTATTTACTTCAGCATTTAAATTTTACGATTATCGCATTCAAATTGCATTTGTTTGTTTGTTTTTATTTGGATAAGACAAAAAAAAAAATTCAATTATTAATATTGTAATAATGTTTACTGTATATCTCTTACGATAAATGGAAAGACATACTGGGTTCACTAACGGCCACTTTCAATTTAGCACACATCAACTCACGGCTCGAATATTCCGACAATTTCAGATAATTCAGGCCTATCATCGCAGAAGGTAAATAGACATCGAGATTTTAATTTGAATCTACTGTCTTACGGACAATGGTTAGCGGTGACGTAGAGATCTAAGGCACTAGTTGAATGTCGCTTTATGGCTATCTGCCTGTGACCTACGCAATGTCTTGTTCATGCTCCCCATCTCAGCTGGGATACGAAATATAGTAATTGAAACATGAAAGAGTACTTAGCTGGGCAATGGTTATGCTGCTGGTTGATGATGCTACGCTGCTGTTGGAGAGGGCGCAATAGTTGTAGCCAGTTGATGGAGTAACGAATCCCTAGTAGCCGCTGTTGTTGTAGTGGGCTGAGAAGGTGAATTGAACTGGATGCGTCTCCGAATCGTACACAAATTCTCTTCGTCCGCTCACACTGGCGGTCACGAAGCAACTCTTGTGTGCACTGCTGCACCAAAAAAAACAATCGAAACCCGATTCGATGCACAACCTAGCCTCAGCTTAATAACAGCAACAACAACCTACTTTCAGGGCACCCAGGGAAAAAAAAAAAAAACGAACGGTCGTTTGGTCGAGAAGTCTCTCGGGGCACTTGGGACACGATCAAAAAGAATAACTTTTCGTTTATATTTCACCAGATAGTACGTATACTACTAACGAATTTTATGAAATTTTCAGGGCAATCCACGGAATCCACTACTTTTGAATTGCAACCTGCTCGGCGATCTAGAAAGCACTCTCGTATATACTACAAGGGGTCACTTCAGCACACTCAAATAAACGCTTAACGCGCGATTCGAAACCACAACTATGCATTCAATCGTGCACTCTTCCTTCAGATCGAATTTCCCCATTAAATAACTAGAATCGGGCTGTTCTCCGTGTATACAATTTTGGCATGGAGCACTTCGACCCCGACCGTTTTCCGCCCGCAAACTCTTGATTAAATTTATTAAATTTCGCGCGTCTACGATTTGCAATTTTTCAAAAGCAAAAAAAAATAACCATTGATCTCGCGATAAAATTCCGATTTTTTTTTTTTTTTTTTTTCGTGGTGCTCACCACCGTGGTCCCGAACTCACTCCCTTTTCCATCCGGTCCCAAGTTCTCGGTCCGTTTTCATGCGGTCCCAAGTTCTCGGTCCGTCCGCTTATCCGTGGCGCTGACGGAAAACATTTTTGTTGCTCTCGCCGCCCAGAGATTTTTTTCCCGGATTTGGTTTAGCCAGTCCCGTAGGCAAAAATTTGATGCATTTATGAAAATTAACGCTACCGTGAATGCGGTAATATTTTCATAATTACACCAAATTTTCTCCTACCGGAAGGCGTTTTCTTTTTTTCAAAGAAAAATGGCCGGTGCGATACCGAGTCAAATCCGAGATACCGATGGCGGCAAAAATTTTCAAAATATGTAGCGGAAAGAGTTGGACCATATGCCGGTTGTTGAAAAAGGGTACATTACAACACAGGTGAATCTTCGCTGCCAGTGCGGTCGCGAAGATTCAGCTGCATGGTCTAGTGAACGGAAAGGAATGTGTAGTGGTTACTAGGATCTCAAATCCTTGGCGTGAAACAGGCCCAAGGGCTTCCCATCCATATCGGTCAGTTTATAGCACGAGGAGCCTACCACCTCTCTTATCATACACTTTACAAATTTAGGCCCTAACTTAGCATTATAATGAGCGATGGCATTACTAGGGGTAAAGTTTCGGCAATAAACTATATCGCCTACTTTAAATTTAACCGGCCTGGCACGCAGGTTGTAAGTACGCGCATGGTCATGACAGGCAGATTCTAGGTTCTTCTTTATCTGCTGTCGAACCAAGTCTAACTTAACGTCCATCTTCACTCCAGCAGTGGGGTCGTCAAGTTGAAACACTTTTCGTAGTATACGGTATGTGCTTCCGTGCAAAATCATGTTTTGACCGAACAATGCGAAATATGGTGAATAGCCAATGGTGGTGTGGTAAGACGATCTAAGCGCACAGTTAATCTTAGAGATATTAACATCCCAGTCAGATTGGTCTGATTTAACGTAGGCGCGGATAGCAGCAACAAGAGAGCGGTTTACGCGTTCCGACGCGTTGACCTGCGGTGAATATAGCGCGGTGTAAAAATGCTTGACGCCATAGCGTTCAAGCAGGTTTTTAAAGATTATCGCACGAAATTGCACACCGTTGTCTGATACCAACATCTCAGGTACTCCGAACACATTAAATACCCTCTGCTCAAGAAATTGTACTATGACATTCGCGGTGAACTTCTTAATTGGCTCGATGAACGGGAATTTCGAAAAGCTGTCTAACGCGACGATAGCTCCAATGTTACCTGCTTTAGAGCGCGGGAAAGGACCTAGCAGATCGATATAAAGTCGCTGGAATATACGATCGGGGACAGGTGGTGCACTCACTGGTGGACGAAGAGTTTGATTTGTGGCTTTTGTTGTTTTACAAACTTCGCAACTTGACACGTAGGCTTTAACCTGGTGACTCATTTTGGGCCAATAAAATAGAAACCGAAGCCTGTAAAGCGTTTTCCCAATCCCTCCGTGGGAACACATTGGATGGTCATGGGCTTTTCGTATCAATTCTTCGGTTAGACCACTGGGCACCCACAGCTTCCATGCCAGTTCCTCCTGCAGTTCGTCCCCGCTCGCATGCTCCGAACGCCTATAAACAAATCCGTCCACCACTTTTAAATCTGGAAGACAATCTTGTTCTTCCTTAATTCGAGCGATTAGAGCGCAATACTCTTCTGACTTGAAGTGTGGCGACTCCAGATTAATGTCCAACGAGGTGTCATGTGGGACTTGAAGTTCAGCTATATCAACGTCGTGTACCCTAGATAGCGCATCAGGGACTACATGCTCCTTGCCTTTGCGATGGGTAATTGTGAATTGGAAGCCTTGCAACTTCAGTGCCCATCTGGCTAAACGGCCGTGCAAGTCTCTGAGTGACATCAGCCACTTCAGTGACGCATGGTCTGTAACAACTTCAAACTGTTGTCCTTCGACATAAGGCCGAAATTTTTTTATTGCGGTCACCGCAGCCAAACATTCTTGTTCGGTGACGGTGTAATTGCGCTGGGCCGTAGTCAACTTTTGCGACATAAAAGCTATGGGAGCTTCCTCACCTGCGTCCGTAATTTGTACAAGCACGGCTCCTATGCCATCTTGACTGGCGTCGCAATGTATTGAAAAAGGCCGTGCGAAGTCCGGGCTGTGAAGGACGGGTGCAGAGGCAAGGGACTCCTTCAATAGCTTGAATGCCGCAAGTGTTTCCTCGGTCCAGGCAATTACTCGACCCTTCTTCAGCATGTCGGTAAGGGGAGCAGATACAGTAGAAAAGTTAGGCACAAATCTGCGGTACCAACCGCATATTCCTAGAAACCGACGTAACTGCCTTATCGATTTCGGCAACGGAATGTTTGTAATGGCAGCTACCTTGTCTGGGTCTGTTTGAATCGTACCATTTCCCACAACATGACCTAAATATTTTACCATCTTCATTACGAAATGGCTCTTTTCCACATTGATCGTTAACCCAGCTTCTTGCATACAAAGAGCCACTCTGCGGAGGAGTGTGCAATGCTCCTCAAACGTTGACGAAACGATCAGTAGATCGTCCAAGTAAACGAAGACTTGGTGACGGATATCGGCAGGAATAACCTTATCCATCAACCGTTGCATCGTTTGAGGGGCATTGCACAGCCCAAACGGCATTGTGACAAATTGGTAAAGCGGTCTGCCAGGAACGGTAAATGCGGTTATCTCACGCGACGCCTCATCGAGAGGGATTTGCCAGAAGGCATCCTTCAAGTCGATACTGCTTATATATTCTGCCTTGGGCAGCCGACTTAGAATCCCGTCGATAAGGGGAAGCGGGTAAGCGTCCTTGACGGTGACGCTGTTAACTTTACGTGCGTCCAAACACATTCTTACCTTCCCTGGCTTAACCACAACCGTCACCGGAGAAGCCCAACTGCTATGCGACTCCTCGATTACACCCATTTCTAACATCCGGTCCAACTCCGCAAACAGTAGTTTTTCAACCGCTGGTGATATGGGGAAGTGACGTTGTTTAATCGGCTTGCTATCGCCTACGTCAATGGTGTGTTTGATAAGGGAAGTGCGCCCTAATCCTTGCTTCGAGTAGGACGGGAAGTCAGAAATGATTGTATTGAGGGTCGCTTCCTTATCGGGTGCCAAACGGTGACGATTGTCGTCGGGGGAAAGTTCATTAATATTCAGTGTACATGTGGGGCTACTAACTGAGAAGAGATCAGACGCGAGATGAAATAAGCGCACAAAATCCACGCCTAAATACACGTTTTGACTTAACGATGGTATAATTAGGAAAGTCATGCTTTTTTTCGTCCCTCGGAACGTGATAGGAGTCGTTACTTGTCCCAGCGTGGAGTGTTTCGTCCCGTCCGCAGTGGTTAAAGTCATACTATAGCGCCTCCATGGATGTTTGTTTGTTTCCACAAACCTTCTAGCAAAGCTAGATGAAATAACTGATACCGAAGCTCCGGTATCTATTAAACCGACCACTTCTTCATCTAAGAGATGAACCTTGGCATACGGGCGCAAATCATCAGTGGGCTGATCAACAAGCACAGCTTCACACAGATTACGACGTGAAGTTTTAACGTGTTTCCAAAAGTTGCGCAGTCGAAGGGTGGAACGTTTCGGTATGGGCTTCGTTATTTCTTCACATTCAAAAATGCGTTTTCGAGCCTCGTTATATTCTGTTACCCTGACATGGTAAGGTTTAAATGGCTTTGTGGGCGCGGCGTTGGCACGCACTGTAGGCTCCATTAACTTCAATCCTAGGGAATCAGTCTGCGTCGGTTTGGATACCATGATACGGTACGAAGGCACCTCAAACAAAGGTATTGGAGTTTCACGGCTACATGCTGTTGGAGCAGAGGGATGTACGCTGGTGGACAGAGGATGTACTGGTGAAGCCGAATCATTTCGATTGGAACATGGAATGCCCGTTGAGTTGCATTGTAAATCTGTTGTGTTTACATCAGGTGTAGAAATCCCAGATAAGATTTCGTCAGTCAAAGGCGAAGCGGACAATGAAATATTAGAAGAGGTCCTATCAGGTGGTATGGTCGAAGCAGGTATTATTGTCACGTCCAGTGTTGTGGGAATATCCGGTAGTGTGGATACTTCAGGCGTGGAAGGAATATTTGCAAAGGAAGACACATGCTGTTGAGTTGTAAGCACCGAAATCGGGGATGGAGCATACCGTTGAATTGAGCGGGAGTGACCTACGGCATCGGGTCGTATTGCG
The DNA here is from genome assembly GCA_964017055.1 of Chloromyia formosa. NCBI lineage: Eukaryota > Metazoa > Arthropoda > Insecta > Diptera > Stratiomyidae > Chloromyia > Chloromyia formosa. Next base: position 81,395,228 of record OZ024813.1, on the reverse strand, counting down.
TCCCTTTCGAGGATGTCGTGGTGTTGTGCATCCTCTTGGTTGCGTTTTTTGGACAGCTACAGTTTGGGCATTGTGGTTTAATGAGGTTAGCGGCACCACATCCATAGCAAAACGTGCGGCGCTCTGCAGCGCAAACATCATAACGATGCCCCTTTTGCCGGCAATTCCAGCAGATGATTTGTGCTGCTATTTCCGCAATGGCGGGAACGTCGGGATTCGGTTGGTACACTTCCCCATAAGCGTCATAGGTATCAGACTCGACATCGCGATGGCTTAATTCCGCAACTTGGGGACGTGTTGAGGAACGCGGAAAACGCATGTGCCTCATTTCCTCATCATCATTTTCCATCCGGAGGACAATTGTTCGCAGCTCACGAATGGAAGGGATGTATTGGTGTAGTATTTCGCGACGATAGTCCGGTCGCAGATTACTACGCAGGATATCTAATAGCATTTCGTCCTGCATGGGACGGGTTAACCGGTCTGTAAGTCTTAAAATGCTTTCGTAGAAGGTATCGAATGATTCATTGAATCGCTGTGTACGATTGCGAATCATCTTCGTAATGCCGAGATCGGTTAGCCGGTCCCGGAATTGATCACGAAGAGATTCCTGAATTGATGACCAATTCAGCGATCCATGGGCGCGATGGTAGCGCCAATACCAGTCAAGGGCCTTTCCAATCAGAAGAACATGAAGACTGTTGCATAACGCACCAAAATCTCCTCGTAGTGTTTGACGCGTCAGCGCTTCAACTCGATATAGAAACGAATCTACGCTTATACTAGTATCTTCCCCGCTAAATTTCAAGTTCCATGATGATAATATTGCCGCCAACTTTTCAGGGGAACGGTGTTCAGGGGGCTGCTGCACCTGATATCTGTTACGAGTTGGTGGTGTGAAAGAGGAAGTACGGGGTTGATTCGGTCGGCTCATGCTGTTCCGGGGAGCAGGTGGTCGTCGAAAGGCGCTGTCCGACCTCGGCGGTGCGGGTATATTTAACCTATTTGGTTGGCGACCTAACGAAACTCTTGTTGATGGATTCGGATCAGCTCGATATTCGGGAGATAGTACCTGAAATGCTGACACAACCATTGATTCCAGTCGTGGCAACAATTGATCTATGACTTCGTCGGCCACAGGACTTACTGCTGAACTTGTGGCCGCATTAGTTGTCCTGTCAGTCTCTTTCGGGGAGATCTGTGGTCTCGGCACCCTGTTAGCCTGTGACCTTGTTACCATCCTAGTCTTTGGTAATGCTCCTCTAGATGGTGTAGGGCGCGGATCGAAATTTTTAAAGTTTGGATTTCTTGCCAACGAAGAAGAAGAAAACTGCGGTACTAATTCATCCCTTTTAACCGGTTCACGACAGTTCGGGCATGTATTGTTGCTGGTCAACCATCTTTGAATACAAGCATGGTGGAAATCGTGAGTGCAGGGAGTCCGCACTAAATCTTCGTTGGGAGTCATTGCAGCACTGCATATTGTGCAACGATTTCCCTCCTCCTCAACAAATAATGCATTCAGATCAGTTGACTCGATGCTATGTCGCCTTGCCATTATGACAATTATTATATTATGATTGTGTGGTAATCCAAACTTTAATCGAACTAAGGTTCTCACAACTAAAAGGGTTTTACACCACCGGTCCGATAAATCTTAGGTAATATATAAATAGTCTGGGTTTATATTAATTCACGAGCTTCAACACCCAATAAATTTTTTTTTTTTTTTTTTTTTTTTTTTTTTTTTTTTTTGTAATACGAGAAACAAATATGGATAAAAAAAAAAGTAATATCCAATGGAATATCTGGGGATTATTAATTCAATGAGAAATTGCTGCAATAATCGGCTTTTTACTAAAGCTAGTCAGCGCAAAAAAATAAGTATGTATAATAGTAATATGGTTTTATGTAAAAGTCTAAGTACGAGCCTTATAAAAAGACAAGTATCAAAAGAAATTGATACAGATTTTATGTATTTTACATATGTAAGGAATGTGAGTGATAATAATATTCACACGCAATCCACGAGAAGCAGGTGAATGAGTGCGAAAACCCTGTAAAAATAATATACTTAGTGACTTAGTACTCGTATAATATATGTAAATAGATACGAGAACGTCTATCAGTATGCAGGAATTCAGAAATTGTATTCAAATAAGAAAGTGCTGAAAAATGTGCGAAAATTGATTAATTACGTATTAATATGAATGAAGCCGAGCTTACTGGACTTAAGGTTCTAAACTTCTCGAGTTTTCACAATTCAGGAGATATCGCCAAATCCAAAATGAAGATAAAACCACTTACGGTTTTGTTTTTATACATACAAAAAAAAATATCGAGTTTGCATAGTTGTTCAATTGTATATACAGTCGAAAAATAATGTTGATAGAATTAACGTATGTTGTATATCGTATAAGATCCGAATTATGGCAATCGCAAGCACCGTACAACCAAAAAAAAAATATTCGAATTCCAAGAAATGGAAAGTTACTAAAGATAATAACCCGTTTAAAGACAGGCTTAAGCGGTAACTACTAATTTATGGTAGATAGTAAGTCATCAAAGAACTGATTAGGCAGGTAGAGAACTCAATATAAGACTATACCAAAAAGCAAAAAAAAAAAAAAGTATGAAATAATTTCAAATACACCCTCTCCTCCTCTCCTTCCTTGAATAAAAAAAATTAAAATCGCGATTAATCACGATACTGAAACAAAACCTTACTTTGATCTGACCTGAAAAGAAATAGAGTATGTCCTTCATGGAGGCTGTAAGAGGGATAAAAGCAATAAAAATTATTAGCTGAATCAAGTCTCCCGCCCAGCTTATCCTTAACAACCGCAGGAGACAGGTCGCATAGCTGGCACCATTGCCCACTACACGCAATTCCTTTATCTCCGTTGGTCGCAAGTCAAAGCTAGACGAGATAGCGATTCAGACTATGTCAGGGGAAAATATGCAATCAACCACCTTACATGGGTAGTAGAGGCCACCTCCTCAGCTAAGTCCTGGGGTGCTTCTGCAGTCCACTAACCGCAGCGAATTATGCCGCTTCCATCCCTTGTGGCCGGCCTTCAGCTCGACCATACGATGGCCTTGCAACTTCCGTGGCCCTCAGCCCTTCTCGTTGCGTGCTGCCTGCACGACCTGCCATACGATGGCCAAGATCAGGAAGCACACGCAACCCCCATTGGAGAGTAGACTGCTCGTCATCCCCCTTGCAACTTGCAAGGACTTTTGAGCAGACGGCTCATCCCAACCATGTAAGGCCTACTTAAGACTCTGATCTGCCACAAAAAGGTAAGGCTGTTTCCTCCTCTCTTCCCGGTAAGATAATCGACACTCACATCAATTAATCCAAAATTCTCGGGAAGGAGGAGGACATCCCTTACGAGGTCAAAAAACCTCCAAGACTAAACAAAGCAGATCAGGACCTGTCAAGGGTAGGGAAACGCTACGTTAAAAGGATGTGGAACGGGAAGGAACACCAGTCCTACGGTCTGCCTGGGCAAGCAATGACGTGTAGCCAAAATCTCAAAGATTTGGAGTGCTAATGCACTCCGAAGAATTTAAGGACTGGTGTGGTGGGGCAATAAAAATATGAGGACCCGAGATGGAGTTGGGTCCTCTTCGTCCAAGGACGAAATGCCTAAATTTTTGGCCCCACGTTGGGCGCCATTTGTAACAATGGAACTCGGAGGACGAGGGTTGGTGCGGCCGTGAAGGCCTAATGACACTACTTGTCGAAGAACCACTCTCTGTTGACCACCCATGACGTGCGCTGGCAGACCAACTCAGCTGTCGGGAGTAGCGGGGTGGGCGAAAACACGGCAGTCATCAGCCCCCTCCATTGGTGTACAAAAGAAGTTATCGCACGTCAGCCCGTTATACAAAATTCAAAAATACTCTAAAACCCGCGATGAAACAATAGCAAGTAAACAAGCAAAAAAAATGAGAAAAACTAGTGGTGGTGCCTGCGCACCAAACTCCCTAAGACTCGAAACACAAAGTCCCGTGCAGGGACAGGGGCTGCATCAGCCAAACTACAAACTGTGGCACGAAGGCCAACAAACGATAATAACGAGGAGAACCGTCCAATCAGGACAGATCCGCTTCCTCCTCAGGTCAGTGAGCCTATCGATGTTTAACGGCTCCGTATGGGCCCCAGATGTTGTGGGCCCGGCGCGACTTAGCCCTCCCAACCATGGGTTTCAGGCGCCTTTCTTATTAGAAACCCCCAAGCCGTTTTCAAAAATTCAAGGCGAGAGAGGAGGGAGAGGGAATCACGCTAGCTCTAGCTCCTCATTGTGAATTCATTTTTAAGGAAGTCTAGACTGCTGCGTCCTCGAGCATTACCGATACCTAATATTAACTTAAATTTTTTTTTTTTTTTTTTTTTTTTTTTTTTAATTAAATCTAGGCTCTATAATATTTCTGTAATTGTTATGTAGTTAATATAATAAAGAAAAAAAAACACATGAATAACGTATGATGTATGTTGCATTCACACGGTCACCAGTATAAACCGCATATGGTGTGCAATTTCGTCACACTCGTTCAATCATTCTGTACCGTGCGGCAACCAAGTAGAGTAGTAGTAAAGCAAAAGGTAGACTTCGTTTTGAATCACATTATATGTATCATACATTCAATACACTTGTCCAGAATCATACTTTCAATCCGTTGTCTATGCGTGATATCATAGATTTTGTACAACCGGTTTTATTTACTTCATTTTATTTACTTCAGCATTTAAATTTTACGATTATCGCATTCAAATTGCATTTGTTTGTTTGTTTTTATTTGGATAAGACAAAAAAAAAAATTCAATTATTAATATTGTAATAATGTTTACTGTATATCTCTTACGATAAATGGAAAGACATACTGGGTTCACTAACGGCCACTTTCAATTTAGCACACATCAACTCACGGCTCGAATATTCCGACAATTTCAGATAATTCAGGCCTATCATCGCAGAAGGTAAATAGACATCGAGATTTTAATTTGAATCTACTGTCTTACGGACAATGGTTAGCGGTGACGTAGAGATCTAAGGCACTAGTTGAATGTCGCTTTATGGCTATCTGCCTGTGACCTACGCAATGTCTTGTTCATGCTCCCCATCTCAGCTGGGATACGAAATATAGTAATTGAAACATGAAAGAGTACTTAGCTGGGCAATGGTTATGCTGCTGGTTGATGATGCTACGCTGCTGTTGGAGAGGGCGCAATAGTTGTAGCCAGTTGATGGAGTAACGAATCCCTAGTAGCCGCTGTTGTTGTAGTGGGCTGAGAAGGTGAATTGAACTGGATGCGTCTCCGAATCGTACACAAATTCTCTTCGTCCGCTCACACTGGCGGTCACGAAGCAACTCTTGTGTGCACTGCTGCACCAAAAAAAACAATCGAAACCCGATTCGATGCACAACCTAGCCTCAGCTTAATAACAGCAACAACAACCTACTTTCAGGGCACCCAGGGAAAAAAAAAAAAAAACGAACGGTCGTTTGGTCGAGAAGTCTCTCGGGGCACTTGGGACACGATCAAAAAGAATAACTTTTCGTTTATATTTCACCAGATAGTACGTATACTACTAACGAATTTTATGAAATTTTCAGGGCAATCCACGGAATCCACTACTTTTGAATTGCAACCTGCTCGGCGATCTAGAAAGCACTCTCGTATATACTACAAGGGGTCACTTCAGCACACTCAAATAAACGCTTAACGCGCGATTCGAAACCACAACTATGCATTCAATCGTGCACTCTTCCTTCAGATCGAATTTCCCCATTAAATAACTAGAATCGGGCTGTTCTCCGTGTATACAATTTTGGCATGGAGCACTTCGACCCCGACCGTTTTCCGCCCGCAAACTCTTGATTAAATTTATTAAATTTCGCGCGTCTACGATTTGCAATTTTTCAAAAGCAAAAAAAAATAACCATTGATCTCGCGATAAAATTCCGATTTTTTTTTTTTTTTTTTTTCGTGGTGCTCACCACCGTGGTCCCGAACTCACTCCCTTTTCCATCCGGTCCCAAGTTCTCGGTCCGTTTTCATGCGGTCCCAAGTTCTCGGTCCGTCCGCTTATCCGTGGCGCTGACGGAAAACATTTTTGTTGCTCTCGCCGCCCAGAGATTTTTTTCCCGGATTTGGTTTAGCCAGTCCCGTAGGCAAAAATTTGATGCATTTATGAAAATTAACGCTACCGTGAATGCGGTAATATTTTCATAATTACACCAAATTTTCTCCTACCGGAAGGCGTTTTCTTTTTTTCAAAGAAAAATGGCCGGTGCGATACCGAGTCAAATCCGAGATACCGATGGCGGCAAAAATTTTCAAAATATGTAGCGGAAAGAGTTGGACCATATGCCGGTTGTTGAAAAAGGGTACATTACACGCGGCGTATTTCTAGTCTTAGATTGCGTTTTAAAATTTCAACCAGCTCCCATTCTGGCAACGTGCGTGTGAGCCGGTCTACTAATTCCAAGACTCTTTCGTGGAACATATCGAAAGACTCCGAACTTCCTTGCTTACGATTACGGATCAACTCCAAAAGGTCATAGTCTGACAATCTCTCTTGAAATTGATCGCGTAGAGCGTTAGCAAAGGTGTTCCAGTCAACATGTCCAACTCCCCGATGGAATCGCCAAAACCAGTTGGCCGCCTTTCCCGTAAGCAACGCATGTAAATGGTTAGTAACCAATTCCAATTCTCCGTTAAGAGTTAGTGAAGCCAAAGTTCTTATCTGGTATAAAAACTTTTCTACCGGTAGGAAAGCATCTTCCCCGCTGAATCGAAGATTCCAACCAGCAATAATTTTCGCTATGCGATCGTCAGGATAACTGGGCATTCCAGCTCGTCGAGTAATCCGTGGATTCGCCTGCGCTCTCGTCTCCGAAAGAGGGGGTTGGTGGTATGTTGGAAGATTATTAGACAGTGGATGTTGATTGGATGTGGGCATTGTTAATGACTCGTGTAAACTAGACCCAGTTCGACTATCCGTAGGCAAAGTTGGAACGGACGGATTTCTCGAATGATAGTTTACCGGTAAGGTAGCCAATTGATGAGTTAGAACTTCAGTCACCATCGCTTGTAAGGAAGTCCTAAATTCCGCACTCGAAATAAATTCACGAGACAATCCCCGTGAATCCTGAGATTCTTGACCTGGTGGGTCAACTGCGGGAAGTCCTACGGACGGCTGAACATAGCCTGGAGCTAAAGATGGTGCCTGCTCATGAGATGGGACGTGATGTTGATTGCCACTAGAAACAGTATCTTTTGAAAAAGAAGTTAATGTCTGGCCCTTCGCTTGTGACCGCGTTACCGGACCAAGACTGCGTGGGACGGCACCTTGTCTTGAGGTAGCCATTTCAACCGATTCTGCCTCTTTCGAATGTGATGCGGTTTCACCAACAGCTGTCAATGAAGCTGCGCCTATATCCTGCTGTCTTTTATTTAGGTAAAATGCTGAAAGACGACCCGGGTCGCAAGAGCATCTACACAAGGGGCAATTTAAATTTTTCATTAGCCAAGTATTCAAGCACTCATTGTGAAATACATGAACGCACTGTGTGATTACAGCTTGATCCGTGGAGAGGAAATCAGTGCCGCAAATCGAGCAGCTGGTGAAATCATCGTGCTCTATGCTCATAAGGTTTTCCGAACTACGCCGTACTGCCATTTTATCGAAATATTATGTAAATATATAAAAAAAAAAACGAAAAAAACAAAACGTGAACGAACTAAACGAAACGATGCCATATGTCTTCGACACCTTCCCTATGCATTGATGACTATAAGCCAATATCGGGTGGGAACATTTTAGGAAAAAAAATGAGATCATTGCATCTCTCATTAGCAAAAACAAACACGTAAGGAAAATAATCAGGCGAAGCTACTCGTTCATTTCTTCGTCCGAGAAGGGTCGAGATGCGGCGACAACACCACCAGCATTTCGCAATTCCCAGCCATCTGAAGAGAATGAGTGCGAACAACCTGTTCCAATTACTCCTTCGATTAAGACCTAGACAGGAGAACATTTGTGACAAAAAGGCGAGGAAAAATCACCTACAGCAAACATAAGTGAGCTTTTGAGTAAACCCAAAAAGACTCAATTCCTATGTTGACTAGGAGCATCCATCACATGGTACTACTACCATAAACACACACACACACAAGTGTTCCTGTATTCAAAGAAAATTAAGCGAAATAAACTAGGAGAGAAGTAGTCCGAAACCTCCCCTGCCCATACAATTGCGTTAAGCACAAAAAAAATATAAGTACCAACGTACTCAACATATGGGAAGATTCGGAAGTGGGGCTTAATATATTACTCAAGCTGGTTGCGAGTAAAAGAAACGGTTTGTTCCTCTTTTCGGGCCCCACGTTGGGCGCCAATTATGTAAAGAACTGATTCGCAGGAGGCGAATAATGTCATTCCCCTTAGGAAATGACCGAGTCAAGCAGAGCGGCACCTGCTGGCGGGCTGCTCAGTTTGGGAGAGGGATGGTCGGTCGGGGTTATGTCTCCGCTGACTCGTCAGATCTATACGAAGTGTCAATCAGGTGCTGGAGAGAGAAAAAAAAAACAGGGGAACTAGGGGTGGACACAATCCACACACTTCCACGTTCGTCGGTCTTGCCAAACGTGTCGTGTCCACTTCTGACCAAAAGTCCAGATATGATGCAATAGAGGACAGTTATGTCGTTTTTATTCTTTTTCTTGGTCGGAAGTGCCTAGTTCCCCGATGTTTATCCCTGCCTTCCCACCACGAATAGCGCGCGTTTATGCCATTATGGCTGGTAACAGCCGCCGTAGCCCGAAGAGTACATAAGGAAGGGTCAGACTGGCATCGTATCACAAAAAAATCAGCAAAGCATGAGGTCACATACAATCATATATATTCGCCCGAAAAAATGTTAACACCGTAATTATATTATTTAAGTAATGAATCGAAAAATAGAAAATATATGTAAATATTACAAGGTTTATATATAAATATTACTCTAGAAATTTAAATACTCAACAGTATCTCACAAAAAAAATACACGTTCGATTTTTACACTAACCATATATAAAGAAAAACATTACGTTAGTAATTTATATATTTTACAATAACTATTCAAGATTATCTCGCGCACCTCACTTTTGCTACCAATACGAAAATATGACACAAAAAAAATAGACCCAATTTTATACACGTTTTTTTTTTGTTTTTGTACTACTCACGGTTTCTTTTCTTTTTTGGTTGCGATTCGCGAATCCGGTGGCGGCCGCTACGGGATGTTGGTGTATGTCGTTTGTGGTTGCGCTGGTGAGGTTTTGCAAAGAATCCTGACTTCTTTTTCTTTCTGTTTTTGTTTTTAAATCTATCGATACGCACGTAGTTGACACATAACACTTAAACGGCACGACACGAAACACAGATGTGATGTATAGCGATAAGTAGATTGACAGCCTTTGTTTAGCGAGGCATCGGTAGCGTCGGCAATAGCATCGGCACCGCTTCGTTGCGTAAACCCATGAAGAAAAAATAACCAAGACACTTCTACTTCCTTATAAAAAAAGGCACGGGTGGGAGGCAAAAAAAATAGCCCGGGCTCCTACGGCGTTGGCCCCCTTAGACTTCTAGACAAAGGTTCAGGGCACAGCCGGACGTCACGGGCCCCAGATTTATCGGGCAACCTTCTTTTCCACCGCCTACGCCACCCGTTGCCACCGAAGGTCTAAAAAAAGGTGATTGAAAGGGTGTGTAAGGCGCGGCTCTGCTATTTTTGTCTTTTATTTAATTTTCGGGGATAATTACCTTTGAAATAGCTTTATTGGTGTTCTCCCTTCCGCACCACTACCACTCTAACCGCACTTTCCAATAACACGGTGGAGCGAGGGCGATCTAGGTCCAGCGCAGCCCCTGTCGATGCTAGCTGTAGGAAATTCCCGCACTCGAAATAAATTTTTCTATTGATTTTCCCCAGGCGGTGTGGGCGTCGCCCGTAGCGCCACCGGGATATGCCACTTGATCTAAAATACGAACTAAATTCGAAAAATTATAAATTTTTCCTTTTTTTCCCTGATGGGGCTACTAACTCTGGGTATTTAACTCACTGCATATATAATATGCTTTTTATTGGAGCCTATGGAGGTCTCCGCCGGTCCATACACCTTCGCTGCTCCGCTAAGAAGAACACGCGGTGGCCAGCAGAATTTCCATTGTCCCCTTACCGGAAACGCCACTGTGAGGTGAGGAGAACAAAAATAATTCAACTCATGATCCACAGGGGAAATTTGAAAAATACGTCCATTTTTGGAACGCTACCTACGGGAAATTTGTCAACGTCGCATATGGTGTGACAGAAGTTTGACATTTTTCATACTGTCAGAGTAAATATAAATAATGGTGCGACCAGTTGTGAAGTTTTCGTTTAAAAGTGAAATTTAAGCGACCGGGTGCGACCAAGGAAACATGTAAGTATCCCAAAGTGTACATGGTGGTTTTGTCCGACTGAAGTGTGTGTCCACCTTCGCGTTTGCTGTGTTGTGATTTGAAAACCAGCCAACAAACGTTGAAGGTGGCCCAGATACACTTCAGTCACATCAACTTCGGATTGCCGGACCAATTATAGTATAGATGTGTCCTTTTATAAGTGATAATTTGCATTCTATCCGGATCGAGACCCATTGTGTCGTAGATGACGTTGTAACTTGTTGGGGAGACGGTTCCCTGACGTACCGACTGCGACACCAAGTAGAAGTCATAACGTTCCGGTAGTGTAATAACATCATCAGCCACTGTACCCGGCCGCGGATTTTGACCTCGTGCAAAGTAGCGGGTATTGATTGATTTCGAGACAATGATGAATGCAAAACGCAGTCCTGACTAATGTCCGGTAATTGCATTTCCTTTATTTAAACAATTCCTTTATTGACATCGCTTTGGGGTGTATTTGTTTTCTGATGTGGTGGCCTGTACATATTATATTCAGGCCATCACTCAGAAAACAAACTTGACACCGCTGGGCTCCGACGTCATGACAATATGTCAAAGGAATAGAATTAACTCATTACAAGGAGCCAGTCCAAACCGACGCACGAAATCGACCCCCAGGTAAAGATTCTGGCTGAGAGATGGAATGATAAGAAATTCGATAGTTTCTGTACAATCACGGAAAGTAACCGGAACTAAAATTTTACCCACAGCGAAATGGCGAGTACCATCTGCAGTCTTCATTCCCAGCCTGAATCGTTCCCAGGGATAACGGCGTTCAGTAAGAAGTCGTTCAGCTAGGTCCGAAGCAATCACACTACATGAAGCACCAGTATCAATGAGGCCACTGACCGTTGTGTCTAATAGCGATATTGTGGCGTAAGGTCGTACGTCACCTCGAGGGCGATCATAAAGAACCTCAGAGCAGTAACGTCGTCTATTGGAAACCACTTTTCTCCAGAATTGTCGCAGCCGCACGGTAGACCGTTTACTGCGACAAGGCTTGAGTTCACAAGTCTCAAATATGCGACGTCGAGCTGCTTGATAATCTTGCCAGCGTTCATGTAAGGGGCGATAACTGTGGTGCTGAGAAGGTGTGGCAGGTATCAACGCTTCGTCTGACGTTTTGTAGTTAGTCGAAGCTGAGGAGTTCACGATAGTCACTGCGCATCGCTGAATTGCGGATGAATCAGAAAGATCTGCAGTAACTATGTCAGGATGATAAGACAGGTCTGGTATTTGAGTGGACACGTTATGAGATGTGCGCATCGGGGATGCATTTGTCACGCCAGGTTTAGGAAAGTCAGGTGTGGATGGGAGAGTCCTTTCATCTGACCCAACGTCTGGTTTTAAGGATGAGTATCGGGGAAGTCCAGTTGACACTGCGTTTCTTTCGAGACCTTCGGTTGGTGGGGAGGCCTCGGACGATACATGTTTTTTGGCCCCGAACAGCGCGGGCATTGTGGCTTGAAGACGTCGGGAGTGCCACATCCAAAACAGAACCTACGCAGTGGTTCGCGGCAATCCGCATAAGTATGACCATGTTGACGGCAATTCCAACACACCGAAGTGTTGCGCAATTCTGATATTGCCGGAGTGTCTACATAGTCTTCATAGTAGTCCACCTTGGAAGTTGAGTAATGGGCATCCGGGTCAATATCACCCGGACCTGAATTTAAAGCGGAAACATGTTCGCGTAGCGACGGTCGTGCCGCACGCATTCTTCGAATAGAGCGTTCTATGTCTTCTGCGCGATAAGCACGTCGACAAAGCTGTTCGATAGAATGGATATCAAACTGTCCCACACTTCGTTTAACTTCTGGAAGCAGATTTCTCTGCAAAAGGTCTAGCAATTCCATCTCGTCCATTCGATGAGGAAGGCGGTCAACTAGCTGCATGACAGCATCAAAGAAGGTTCCAAATGCCTCTCCTGGCTTCTGCCAGCGAGTTCGAATTTGCTCCCGAATGTCGGATTCGGAGTATTGATCACGAAACCGGTTGCGTAAGGCATCTTTTAATTCTGGCCATGAAAATCGATTCATGCTTTCGTGAAACCTCCAATACCAGTCGCTAGCCTTACCCACAAGAAGGGCATGGAATTGCTGACACAAGGCATCGAAATCTCCACGAAGCGTACTTTTCGTGAGAGCCTCTATTCGATAGATAAAGCGGTCTATCGAGATGTTACGCACTTCCCCGTCAAATTTCACATTCCATCCCGCCAAAATGCTACCCACTTTGTCTGAAGGTAACCGAGAAGAATGATAAGACGTTGGCGAAGGTCTTGCAGGTGCTGGCAACTGACCGAACGGTGATCTACCATAGGAAGGTGTGTTTGCTCCAATACGAGCTTCAAAAGCAGCTTGAGTCCGCTCCTGTGATTCCCTGGAAGGAGTTAAGTTCTGTCTGAGTCGAGTGGCCTCGATCGATAATCGCTCAATTTTCTCTTCAATCTGAGCGAGTAGATCATGAGCCGTCGGCTGAGCAACCGTCTTTTCGGATGCATTCAGAACATTTCGCTCTGGTAGACGCTGTTCAGTCTGCTTCTTTAGCGTCTGCGATCTGGTACGTGGTGGATCCGAGCGGATCACTTGTTTAGAGATTGCTCCTGTTCCAGTTGATGGGACTGAATCTCCGTCCTTCTGATGAGATGGAGGTGGACCCATTATTCGTGTCAGCTGTTGGGCTGTGCAGGGGCGCTTGCACTTGGGGCAAAAAGCATCCTGATCAAGCTCCTGTGTGACGCAAACGGTGTGAAAAGAGTGCATACAAGGAGTTTCACTCACTTCTTCATCAACCCAGAGGTTCTCTCGACAGAGAGAACAAATCTGTCCAGCCTCTAACGAGGGCTGTACATCTGTCTTAGCAGGACTTCGTTGCAAAGGCATAATTCAAAAAAAATTCTCAGATACGCGTTCACTCTAGTAAATGAGTACAATAAAGTAGGTAAAAGCAAAAGTGATAAAAAAAAATATGAGAGTCTTATAAGATATATGAAAGATGAAAGGTACGTAGATAAATATAGAAATGAGAAAATCGTTAGTTCAGAGAAATCAGTTATCGTTCCCTTTTTCCCTTCACAGGTGTGGGTGACGAAATGTCACAAAAAAAAATGGTAAAGATAAAAGTATGTTTTCAAGTGGTATCGGTATAGTAATCTCGTAAAGTGTTTAGCATTGCAATTTAATTATTAGGATTCAGAAACTCTGAAAAAAAAAAACTATCAAAATACTAAAAGGATTAAGAGTTGTGGTACGTCCAATTGCGTCGGAACATCAAACACCATCCCAGATGTCTAAGAAGAAGAGTCGTTAAGACAAGGGTAAACCCTTGACAACGCAAGTCTCAATTTCTCCGTCGACATCAAGTTTTAGTACCGAACGGAACCGAAGCAAGGAGACGAGACCAGACTTGTTTAGTTTAGAGAAAATATTTGTTAGGAAGAGGCACTATCACATAAAGGTGGCAATGGGACCAACAAAAACAATAGCTCGAGTAAAGGGGGTAAACTCCCTAAGTCGATTTTTCTAAATGAATTGCGGAGCATTGTCCACGATGCAAAAGCACCAAAAAACACAGACAAAATAGGCCTCTCCTATTGGGGAAGGGAAGGTAAAAACTTTACTGTAACTAGGAAGGGAAAAGGTAAATTCAGAGAGCAGATTTAGTAGAAGGGCTATAGTATTCCAAGTACCAAGACTTGGTTGTAGGGCCGATTTTGGACACTCGGATGGAACTGAGGTCCAGGAGTACAAAAAAAAACTCCTGTGCTTTAAAAATGGGCCCCACGTTGGGCGCCAAATGTAACGATATGCCTTTCTAGCGGTAACGTAATTGAAGATCAGCCTCCTTCGAAAAGTCAGCTGAACTTCAACTTCAACATTGCCAGACGACGCATGCTGGATACGTAGCTCAGTGACGGCGAATACGGGGTGGATTTGTTTGGCAACATTGAAGCTCCTACGCGTTACATTAAAATAATGTCAGTGCGTCATGCGTCAGTGCCCTTAACCTTAATCAAAAAGTTAACTCAAACACAACCAATTTGTTTTTATAAAATAGGAAAACAAAAAAAAACCGCATTCCTAAATAAAGTTTTAAATCCTACACAAAAGAATTGCAATACTGAGAGAGGGACCTCAGATGTCAGAGGGGTCCCAGCGCATTTCCCTACCTATCCCTGGATTAGGAGGCGCTATTAAATTTTTATCTAATCCCCTAAGTTAGCTCTTCAACACTCTAGATTACATACCCTTAATAATATCCACCTGTGAGGGAGAAAACGATAACTGATACTCAATTTCTTTAAGTATTCTGCATCTTCATGATGAGCATTTATTCAAACAAAAGAAAAATTCAGTCAAACAACAACAGATTTAGCATTAGTCCAAAGAGAATTACGATTCATCGAAAATAAATTCAAAATTGAATAAATCCATGAAGGGTCAATCAACGTTTTTCGGGTTTCAAGTTTCACGACGTGACAGAAAACCAATAACTAATAGGAAGAAGGGGGCCTCTTGCGCAAGGGGTGTTCCTACTTTTAGGTGTGATCTAATTTCCAATACTAAATGCCAAACGACGTCAAGTGACCCTTGACTTCCAGTTAATGAAAGCGAGTAATTACATATATGGATAACTATTAATATACTATATACCGAATTGATAAGAACAAAATAAATATGAGGTGTTTCCGATTTTTGATACTTAAATAATATGTTTTTTTTTCTTGTTGCCGTAGCGAGACTTAGGATTCTCGCTTCAAAAGATAATACGCGTACTGACTTAAAGTTATATAATCTATACAATCAGCAGTCACTTTATGAATCCGTTTCCAGTGATAATACTTCCAACTGGTAACTTGTGGTTCAAGTCCCTTTCTTTTCTTTTCAAAGGAGTTCCAATTTGTTATTATGCTCCGGGCTTTTTTTGAAGCCCGAGGTGCCAGACCCGCTAAGCGTCTCTAAGCAGTGTATGACTGGCGGCCGCAGATGTACACAGTGGCGTCTGCACCTCGGGTCCAAGTGATTGATAGAGGTTTCTCCTTTTTCGGATATATGCATATGTTTATATGTCTATTGGTTACACCTGGAAAGAAACATTCCATATTAAGATCTCTTCTACAGATCGATCTTAAACCCGGACGTGCAGCAGTCCATATATTTGAGCTAAGTCCCAAACGTACGACCTTGTCAAGAATATTAATTAAGAAAAAAAAACATCGACAATTTTATCTTGCAATACTATTTACATGACAACGTGAAGCTCACTTTCGCAATGCCGTCAAAATTATTTCCTTGTGACCAACCGACAAATTCATAAGAAGTTGGCGTCATGCAAAATAGAGGAGATCATTTGCCAAATACAGATGCAATTTCAGCACAACAGGCGATTTCCATCAGCTCGGCCTGTTCAAATTGCCACGAAATAGCCAATAAAATTTGACCGAGAAGGACAAAAATTCCTCATATGATATCCATACGAAAAGATATAATAATGTCCACTGCAGTCAGAAAATGGTCATTCCGTAAAAAAAATCAACGGAAAGGGCGCATTCCGTCGCACGACACATAACAAAATCTAGTGGCTGACAGTAAGTGCCACAAAGCAAAGCACCGTGCATCCGCAAGTGAAAGAGAGTCGAATTATCTTCTGACATACATATTTCATGAATTCCGACACATTGCATTTGAAAGTTATTATGATTACAACAAAATGTAAACCTTTGTGTGTAAGTAACAACTTTCAAACTCGTGCCTGTACGGATATCTGCTGTTGGACTACGCGCCAGTCGGGATTCCGAAGCAAACAGTCCAAATCAGCTGGTTTGTACAGTGCCAGAGAGCAACACTCGTTTGAGATTCACCCGATATCAAATCAAGAGAGACTTGCTTGCTTTGGTACGAAGTGAATTCAAACATCACCATATGAATAGCGGACTTCGTGTACCACTATATCTGCTACAAACACTGTACCATCTCTGTCCGTTTACATTGGGAATCCGGACTGGGGAATGACAGTTGTCCGCAATTTCCCGTAGTGGATATCAAAACCATTTTCTGCCCAATTGCGAGTAGATATGTGATGGAAGAGGCTTCCAATTGGCAGATATGGTCCAATGTTTGCAGCAAATATTAAGCAGCCGAGGGATAATACCGACACACGATCGCGCACAAATTGCATATTTTTAAGCCGCCTTCGCACTATACGGCCTCGGTCGGGACAGATAAAATCCAAGCGGCGGAACTTTATTGACGGAATTTACGACGAACCGATTTCGATTTTAACTGCACCGCGAAACCCGTACATTGCGAAGGCTGCTATATAGTTGCAGCCTACCCACTTTAAATTGTAGGATCTAAGAGGAATTGTGAAAATAATTACATACCTAATTGTATCTTATTTTTTTGCCTGGTTCTTTCCTATTTTTTCCCAATCAGACATCCTTAATTTGCATGGGGACGTAGCACGGTGCGTAGTACGGGCCAACTCAACCGGAATTTCAAAAATATTTCAACTCGAATGAGATGAAATGAGTTTTCGGCCCTTGAGAATGCCTAGAGGAATATTTATATAAAAATACTCGTATGAGTAGTTATCGAAACACATATGTTCCATAAAAAAAAAATCAAACTCCCTAACTCACTCACCTGCCGAAATTTTTGCTAATAGAAGTAGCTGGTCCCGCGATTGCTGTATGATTGCGGGCCGTCGCGTCGGCAAATTGCAAATTTGCAACTCATTGCAAACCGCTATTCTGTCAATAACCCGCTTGTGGTAAGTTTACACGGGCTGTTGACAGAATACCTGGTTGTGAGATGCGATATTGTGGAATCTAAATACAGTGCAGTATCTACATCCACAATTCATTAGCCCCCTCCACATCTCAGCCTCCTCTGCCGGTGGTACCCCAGACCTGTAACCATCGCACATCGATCACGCTCCCACCAATCAACCTTCCCAATTTTTCCGGGGACTATTCCGACTGGAGATATTTTCGCGACATGTTCCAGTCGTTGGTCGGTAATAATGATTCGCTGACTAGTGTTCAGAGACTTCATTATTTAAAATCCTCAGTCTCTGGAGAACCCGCCCAGCTGCTTCGATCATATAACATGGCCGATGACAGCTTTGAAGACGCGTGGAAGGCACTCAACCAACGCTACGAAAATAAGCGATTGCTTGTGAATAGCCAGCTGGCTATCCTGTTTTTAGAAAAAACGGTCACCAAGGAAACAGCTACAAGTCTCAAGTCCTTATACGACAACACGAACGAGAGTATCGCCGCTCTTAAAGCTTTAGATGTTCCAGTGGAAAAGTGGGATCTGGCAATCGTGTTCAATCAAACGCGTCATCTCCCTCAAGAAACGAAACGGTTGTGGGAGCAACATATCTGTATTAATACCGAACCTCCTACTTTAAGGCAATACTTGAGCTTTCTAGAAGGCCGGTTTCGTGTTCTTGAAGCTCTGCCCGACGATGCGCCCAGCAAATCCTCTCGAACGCATAATATACAGTCACATACTGCTACCAAAACATCCGCCTGTTGTTTATGCAACCAAGATCATCATGTTCGGCGATGCCCTCTATTTGTCCAAAACCCGGTTCATACTCGCGTGCAAATTGTTAAGGATAAGTCCTTATGTTTTAACTGCCTGGCCTCAGAACACACTGCGCAAAATTGTCCTAGTCAGAGAGGGTGTTTCCATTGTAGTAGGAGACACCATACGCTCCTACATGACGCTCAACCATCGACGAGTCCTGAAACCCAGGTCACAACGCTTCACACTCGAAAGGGTCATGAACAGGTTCTGTTATCGACCGCGCTTTTGAGAGTACACGTACACGGCCGCAGCTATCAATTACGGGCTCTTATCGACACTGGTTCACAGGCCTCATTTATCACCAGCACTGCATTTCAACGTCTTCGAATAAAGCCGACATCCACCATTGCGACTATCTCCGGCCTTGGCGGCACACGTACTAGTACGTCTTACAAATCTGTGGAACTCAACATTAGTTCTCGATTCGACGACGTCATCCTGACGAGAGTTAAAGCCATCGTATTACCTTCGCTGACAAAGCAGCTTCCGTCTACACAGATTAAACTCCCAATCTGCCCACATCTTGCAAATATACAATTGGCCGATCCTAATTACAATGAGCCGGGAGCTATCGACATCCTCTTAGGATCTGACGTGTATCCCGTTCTTATGCGTGAAGGAGTTCGAACTGGTCCTGATTATACTCCTGTCGCACAATCAACTGCTTTAGGATGGGTCTTGTTGGGACCCGTCAAGTCGAACGCCCAAAACCAGAAACTGATTTACTCGTTCCACAACAAATTAGATTTTAAATCTCAATTGATGAAATTCTGGGAAATCGAGGAAGTAAACACTTGTCCAACTAGCTCGGAAGATGGCATCCAATGTGAAAAGCACTTTCAGGAAACACACCAGCATGATTCACAAAGCCGATACGTTGTAGCTCTTCCTTTCAAGAGATCACCTTCAACATTAGGTGAGTCGTTTCCGCGAGCAATGTCCCAATTGTTGTCCCAAGAGCAAGCCATTAATATTGCACATCAAGTTCAACACGATGCGTCGCAGCAACAGGAGATCATTTTGCAAAAACCGCATGCTGCCAATCAACAGCAACTGATTCAGCAGTCTATGGCGAATCAGTCCAATACGCATCAACATGTGATTATGCAGCAAACGCCTCATATTTTTCTTCAACAACAAGCTCCACCGCAACAACTTCAGCAACAAGACAACAATCAAATAGTCATCAGACCCATGCAGATGAATACAATGAGCCAGCCGCGTTACGCTTATCAGCAACCGCAGCAAAGGACGGTAGTGTATAATACCCAACCTCAAGCCGCCTTACAAACTAATCATCAGCAGCATGTTCAACAGCAACAGCAGCACTTACCCCAGCAACAGCAATCAACTGCTTCAATACAGAATCGGGTTGGTCTAAGTCAGCAAGCCCAACCCAGTCGACAACTTATTATCACGAGTCAGCCTCAAATGCAATCCAACTTGATATACCAATCCCCTCAAACTCAACAGCAACAGGGTACACAAGTAAATCTTTTACAGCAGAAACCACCGGCGGGAGCGTCTCGCATCGTGCGTTTTACGACGCCGCGTGTGTCAGTAGTTAGCCAAAATGTGGCACCTGAACTTAGCCCCTTTCGCACGGCGACTACTACCCTTCGTTTTCAGTCGCCACAAGTGAATGCATCAAGCCAAGCTTCTACGCCATCTCCGGTGTCTTCGTCGTCGAGTACCACGAGCAAAGTCATGACACCTGTTGTTAAGCAAGCGGCACCACGTCGAACGAATACGGGCGGAAAAGTACGCGCAACGTCAACGCCGCGTACGCCTCGTGCCGCGATGGCGGGTCGTGCAGGCACAATGGTCACACAAGCCCTCCAACAGCTGCAGCAGCAAGTACGTACAATGCAAGTTCAACAAACTCCGACGTCTACAATGGCTTCGCAACAGCCACAGACCCAGGCCACACCACATCTTGTGCGACAAGGTCTTCCGCCTCTCGTATCAACGCATATACAACGTACTCTTAATAGTGCGATTACTACAAACGCAGCTGCTACGCCCAAAGGGGTCTTAGCCGGTGGCCAAATGGCGCAACGTGTGATAGCACCTCAAACTATGCGCACTCCTTCGCCGGGTGCAGGTCAAACCGGTCAGCAAATATCTACGAAATATCGGCACAGGTTGACCAATCTGGGTGATTTAGAGGAAAGCATCCAGGCAGTTGTTGTAACGAAATCATGCGAACAAAGTACTAATACGGTTACGACATATGAAGCGAATCTGGCAAAGACCTACAGACTACAGTGACCACCTCTGGTATACGTCGTCCCATACCAAAAATTTGTCTTTTACCTACGGACGATATATGGAACGTGAACGCTCAACCCAGTGATCATACTAAACTCTTACCAGTCGCTATTGAGAACTCCAATGCAGTCCCAACCTTGAACCAGTCTTCGATATCTGTGCCAGCCATAGACCAAAAGTAAGCTAAGCTCTCTCAAAATCCTATCCTTTGTTACAATATTTTCCTTCAAACTATCTTTCCTCCGTTCGAGATCGGCGAGTCGGGGCGCCGTAAAACCCCTAGTTCCGGGA
This sequence comes from Chloromyia formosa, assembly GCA_964017055.1. Lineage (NCBI taxonomy): Eukaryota > Metazoa > Arthropoda > Insecta > Diptera > Stratiomyidae > Chloromyia > Chloromyia formosa. The sequence goes on along the minus strand of OZ024813.1, from coordinate 81,374,566 downwards.
TGTCGTCTATGCGCATGGGGGAAATCCCGCGTATATATCGCGACATTATTCCTTCGAATCTACTTAAACCCTCAACATCCATTCATCTTGAAACAAACCCAATGTTTCAACGCACGGGAGAATGTTTGCTGATCATCGAAATGAAATGGGGAAAGCATAATAAATAATGAGTTAATAAACATATCAATCAAAACGCTTACTTAGTTGTATTCCACAGAGCATTCGAAGGTTCTTCGTTGACCGTCTCTCGATCCACGTCGTCATCTTGCCATCCTCCTGTTTGGCTGGATCTCCGGCTGAAAGAAAAAGAAACACAAAGAATCAAATTCCACAGATGACATTAAACGGATCTACTTATCTAATATTGTCCTCCCACGAAGAGCGAATTGTTGACGTCCATGCGAATCCGATGTTTGTTTTCGTCTTCGATCAAGTGTCAACAGGCTTTGACTTTGACGCTGTCCCAAAGCCACTGAACTATCAGCTGAATTAAAGTCTACACATTTTATGATTGTATTAGTATTCTGTAAATTGTTCTAAAAACCTGAATTCTGTAAATTAATGAGTAATTGAAGAGAAAATTGGCGGGAACCTGGCTGTCTGGATGGAGCCGTCGTCGCGAATAGTCGATCTATAAATATATCTGAATACTATCCGAATATCGTTCGTACTTTATTATTATTTATCGTTAATTCAACACAGTGTCTACGAATTAAGTAGACATTCAGCAGGAATCTAGTCGTAAGCTCTACGTGCTTCCCGCATCGGCGCATTCACAAGCAGACCTGGAGGTCTCCAGACGCACATACCGTCAACCAAATTGACCACGTCCTCATTTGCAGGAGATGGGCGTCTAGTGTCATGGATGTCCGCTCCTATCGAGGAGCAAACTGCGATTCAGATCATCACTTGGTGAAGACGACCTACAGATGTAGAATTTTCTCAGTGCACCAATCAAGAATCAGCCCTCCCAAAATCCTTGCGGTTGATAAGCTTTTGAGCGATGCTACAGCGGTGGCGTATACTACCGCCCTTAAGGAAAAACTATCACCTATGCTACACAACATCAGCAACACAGGCGTCCATGGGTTCTGGGAAGAACTCAAGGGTACCATCAAGGATGTCGCAGAGAAGGTCGTGGGATATAAAGCCCGGCGAGCGCGAAATGACTGGTTCGACGAAGAATGCAAAAACTCACTTGACGCGAAAAACGAGGCCCACAGACAATGGATTCAACGAGGAACCAGAGCCAGAAGAGAAAAATATGACGAGCTACGGCGAATATCGAATAGGATAATTAGACGTAAGAAACGTAAATACTTTGACGAGCAGTTGCTGAACATAAACGAAAACTTAGCTAATAGGAACACCAGACAAGCGTACAAACTAGTAAATACAATTAAGAACGGCTACCAACCCAGGACTAGCCTTTGTAAGGACAAGGATGGAAACATCATCAGCGACACCGATGGTACTAACAAGCGATGGGCCTCTTATTTGAACAACTTCTAAACCGACCATCTAACATCCCCACACAGGAAGCTCTCGACGATATTGTTGATCTAGGCCCACCCATTCAACCCCCGACAGTAGAGGAAGTTGATCTCGCCTTGCGGTCACTAAAACGAAATAAAGCGCCGGGCGCTGACGAGATTCCAGCTGAACTGCTAAAATTCGGTGGAACGAGTCTAGCTGATGCCATACATCAATTACTCCTGCGAGTATGGGAGAACGAGGAGATCCCAGACGATTGGCGCAGAAGCATCATCTGTCCAATTCATAAAAAGGGAGATAAATTGCGGTGTGAGAACTACAGGGGCATCTCACTAGTTTGTACGTCCTATAAAATTTTGACGAAAATTCTGGAAAATAGAATAAAACTGTACGCAGAACGAGTCATTGGCGAATATCAAAGCGGTTTCAGACCTGGTCGCTCCACAACCGATCAGCTCTTCTCAGTCAAACTGATACTCCAGAGGTGCTGGGAATACAACGTAAACGTATACCAAATATTTGTCGACTTCAAGCAGGCATACGACAGTATCGATCGTGGAGTACTGTACAACATCATGCTGCAATTTGGTATACCAGCAAAATTAGTGCGACTGACAAAGATGACGATGACCAACTCCGTCTCACAAGTCAGCATCCAGAATAGACTTACTGATCTATTTGAAACACGCACTGGTTTGAAACAGTGCGATGGACTGGCACCGACGCTCTTCAACCTAGCACTGGAACACGTTATTCGGGCCATGAATATGGACAACAGCAAGACGCTACTCATCAAGTCGACACAATTAGCAGCGTACGCCGACGACATCAACATCATGTCCCGAAGATTGGCTGACGCAGAAGAACTTCTGCATACGCTCGATACCGCTGCAAAGGAAGTTGGATTACGTATTAACGAGGGTAAAACTAAAATAATGATGCAATCGGTGACAAGGACACCTGCACAACCAAGCATCAATGTGGGGGACCTCAACATCGAGTTCGTGAACAACTTCATTTACCTGGGTTGCAACTTGTCAAGGGACGCCAACGAAACTGACGAAATCAAGCGACGGATACAGTTAGCTAATAAGACTTTTTTCTCGGTTGTCCCCATAATGAAATCGAAGCATGTGCACAGAAACACGAAGCTCCGCGTGTACAAAACCATTATACGACCAGTGCTATGCTATGGCTGCGAAGCATGGACCCTAACTCAAGCCTCCGAAAACATGCTAGACACTTTTGAACGTAAGGTTCTACGGCGAATTTTCGGGGCTGTTTGCGATCGAGATGGATGACGCATCCGGTACAACCATGAGTTGTATGAAATGTACGATGAGCTGCAATCGAAAATCGTCAAACTACAACGACTTCAATGGGCAGGGCATGTACAAAGAATGGACGATGATCGCATGCCTAAGAGAGTAATGAATGCAGAACGAGTCGACGGAGCGAGACTGCGAGGACGACCGAGATCTCGTTGGGAGAGCTCAGTAGGTGTATACGCCGCGCAGCTGCTGGGCTCCCAAAATTGGAGGACGCGGTCGCGTGACCGAGATAATTGGAGGACAATGATCCAGGCGGCCAAGGCCCGACGTCGGGCTGTCGCGCCACGATGATGATGAATTTTCTTGCACTAGTTTGTGATGGTCTTCCCAAAGATAGGTTTTTAACGATATTTTGTGTTCGATGTCGATGTTATCATAAAACATCGATGTATAAAAAACATCGAAGCCAAAACATCGATGTAGAAAGTACTCGATGTTTTTGCAAAACATCGATGTCGATGTCGCAGCTCTAGTTTGAAGGGGACCGATTCCTTTATACATACATAATATTACTATGTGCTATGTCCTGCCTTAGAAAATCAATACAACTAATAGTATCTACTTATTCAAAGGAGAGCAGCTGAAGCTCTGTACAAGGTTCAAACCATGCTAAAATTTCGTCAATTGCAGTGGTCTCCGCCTGTAGGATGCTACAGAAAGCTGGAAGACGAATTAACAAGGATCAGTAAAAACTTATGGGTTCCGACTCTCGAGTACCACCTACGTCCCACTCTTGTCGAGACGGTATGACGCTAGTATGGCCTCTATCCAGAGAGTACGCCGGAGAAGTATAGTCCGCGTCTCCTGGAATAGCCAGACCACTCAGTAAGGCCTGTTCCTAAGACCGGTCCACCGGTATAAGACCCGCCATAGACGGTGCGATCCATCGTCCACATAGTACCTGTCTCTAAATTAATAAAAAAAAAGAAATGCCACGGCTGGGAATCGAACCCGCGTTTTTTCATGATTGGCCATTTAACGGTACTATTTGAATTGTTCGTTATTCGTTGTGGAAAATTCATTGAATTGGGTGTCGCGGTGCTTCTGGCGAAATAGTTCGTGATTTTTTTTGTGATTTCGCGCTTTATTCGTTTCATTTTACTTTGTGTTTTTTCGGTTTCATTATCCGCGGTAAATACTTTCTGTTTTTTTCTTCAAATTTTCTCGTCCTATTTCTTGTGGTTTATTTTTTTTTTTCATTTCCTTCGTAAATATGGTTCATCCAAATATCCATTCAAAATTGGAAAATTTTAATTATTTTTCGTCCTTCGACGAATTAATTGGCACTGACGCTCTTGCCATCGAATTCCTGGAGGATATGGGTCTGATTCCGTCTCGGTCTTCCGTCCCGCCGAACTGCGGTGTATGCAAGAACCCGATGAAGGTGAAGACCTTTGCATCGAAAAAACTTGGGTGGGTTTGGCGCTGTTCATTTAAGAACAGCAAGAAAAAAAATAGTAAAGGATGCAAGGCGATTATCAATCCAAGTATTGGCACCATCGTCGAGGGCGGAATATGCCGTATTAAAGTGCCGACTGAGCTATGCAGCTTCCTATCCCTTATGCACATCATGATGTGTGCACCGCGTTCATTTTATTTTAAACACTCGTCAAGTAATATTACAATTTATATGTTTTCCAATAATGCAGATAATAGCTCTTTGCTATCGTTTAATGGCAAAGGCAGAATTTTAGAAAATGGACTGTACATAATATGACTGGAAATCGGGCACCGGTAACGCTCCAGATGGCCTATTAAGCTTCTGACGTTGCGCACACGCACAAAATTTTTAGATTTCAACCGACGGTTTGTATGGCACTTGAAGATGCCCGTGGGGACGGTAGGTAGCACAGCGATCGTGTTGCAAAAAAGTTGCATATTTCTATTGGGAAGCGCCAACACCCGCGATTACAGTTTCCGTGGCGCCAAGAACGAATAATGCCAATCGATAGACTTTGACCCCAAACCAGTGGATCTGAAGTCCTTTTTGCGGGATTCGACCCCCTTCGGAGGATATTCGCCCTCAAAGTTGATTTTTTGTATGGGGAAGTGATAACGTCTGCGATTACAGTTTCCGTGGCGCCAAGAACGAATGATGCCAATCGATAGACTTTGACCCCAAACCAGTATATTGTAGCAATGGAGCCCGGAGGACGAGGGTTGATATGGCCGTGAAGGCCTAGAGACAACCAGTGTCGAAGAACCGCTCTCCGATTACCACCCGTGACGTGCGCTGGCAGACCAGCTCAGCTGACGGGAGTAGCGGGGTGGGTTATACACGGCGATCATCGGCCTCCTCCATATGCGTACACAAACAACTTCGCACGTCTGCCCGATATGCAACAAAGCAAAACAAACTACAACCCGCAAAACAACAAAATCGAAGCAAAAAACAAGAGAAAACTAATGGTGGTGCCTACGCACCAAACTCCCAAAAAAATCAAAACAACAAAGTCCCGTGCAGGGACAAGGGGCTGCATCAGCCAACCTACGAAATGTGGCACCAAGGCCAACAGAATATACTAACGGGGGGCGAAACCGTCCAATCAGGACAGATCCCTTTTCCCCCTCAGGTCATCAGAGCCTAAGGTGTCAATTGGCTCATCTAGGGGCACCAGATGGTGAGGGCCCGGCGCATCACTACCCTCCCTACCGTGGGTTTCGGGCGCAAATTCAGATTGAAACCCCCAAGCAAAATTCAAAGCGCTACGGTGGGAGAGAGGAGAAAGAGGAGGAAAATTGGTCCTTAGCCTAACATTTTACAACACGCATATATGGGAAATTCATATGTATATGCGCATATATGTATCTATATGTGTATATTATATATATTATAATTATACCCTAGACTTTTAGTATAGGGTATATTGTTTTTGTCACGACGGAAATATGTAACACCTTAAAGGAGGCTCCGGAGGTATGGCAATGTATATATATAAATGATCAGGGTCACCTCCTGATTCGATTAAGCCATGTCTGTCTGTCTGTCTGTCTGTCCGTCTGTCCGTCTGTCCGTCTGTCCGTCTGTCCGTCTGTCTGTCCGTTCGCACGATAACTTCCGAAATAATGAAGATAGAGCCTTGAAATTTTGGTCAAATATTGGAAGTATGATCTAGTTGGTCGGTATTGCAAATGGGCGTGATCAGGCCAAGAGAACGCCTACCTCCCCTACATATGTAAAATAATTAAATGTATCTATAACTCCCGATTAAATAAACATGAAAAGCTCTAGCTTTTGTAAATTGCTCGTGAGGATAATGTCTTACTCTCCTGGAAAAATAAAATCGATCAGTTGAAAACTAACGGTAATTTTCTTACAAAGAGCCCCGTACTACCCTACTTTTCAGGTTTTTTGTCTATAACTCTTGAACGAATTGATGTAGACACTTGGTTTTTTGCATGTAACCCTGGGTTAAGAAGCTGCTTGAGTTCTAGTAAGTTGGGGTTAATCAGATCAAAGGAACGCCTACCTCCCCTACAAATTACAAAAAATTAAATATTATTTTAATTACGATAACTTTCGATAGCATGACACTAGCGAGTTGAAAATTTGTCAGAATGTTGTTAGTAAGATCTACTAGGTTGGTATTGAAAATGGGCAAGATCATAATCAAGCAACCCCTACCTCCCCTACAAATGCAACTTCAAATAAGCGATAACTTTTGACAGAATCAAGCCAGCGACTTGAAGTTTTGGTCAAATGTTTGAAGTAACATTGGGTTAGTTGGTATTCAAGATGGGTTAGATCCGACCTAAGGAACCCCTACCTCCCCTAGAAATGAAACTAAAAATAAGCAATAACTTACGTCAAAATAATGCTAGCGCCTTAAAATTTTGGTCAAATGTTTGCAATAGGATCCTGTTGTCTAATATTGAAAATATGTTAAATCCGACTAACGAAACCCATACTTCCCCTACAAATGAAACTTCTAATAAGCGATAACTTTCGATAGAGTGAAGCTAGAGACTTGAAACTTTGTTTAAATGTTTGTAGCATGATCTTATTTGTTGGTGGCAATGATGAGCAAGATCCGACCCAAGGAATCTCTACCTCCCCTGCAAGTGAAACTTCAAATAAGCAATAACTTCCGATAGAGTGAAGCTAGAGACTTGAAATTTTGTTTAAATGTTTGTAGCATGATCTTATTTGTTGGTGGCAGTAATGAGCAAGATCCGACCCAAGGAACCCCCACCTCCCCTACAAGTGAAACTTTAAATAAGCAATAACTTTCGATAGAATGAAGCTAGAGACTTCAAAAATTCGACAAATACTTCTAGAATGGGTTAGTTCATTGATTTTGATAATGGTCAAGATCCTCCTGAATGATTGCCAACCTCTTCTATAAACTGGTCATATAGGAAACTCACTTTTAATGCATATGATCTTAACCAATTGGTACTTTTGGTATCACCACTAGGTCTGCACAAGTCTAGGGTATCTGGTTTTTTTTTTTTTTTTTGTTTATTTTTTTTTTTTTTTAAACTTAGAGAAATTTAATAACAAACTAAACGGATTATACCGTATAAACATATTTCAAAAATGCGACAATAGTTGCCAAACTCGTCTAATCTTAGTGATTAGCGTCAATCTTAACAAAAAAATCTCTTCCAAAAACCTATATGTATAATTCTATAGTACAGAACTATCGTTCATAGTATTTATTGTTTTAATAAAATTATATAGATTTCCATTTGAACGTTCGGAATAAGTTTCAAGGAACTTTTATTCGGTTGGAAATACTTTTTGCAAATTACACGAGCTGGTCCCGCCCAATTTCTTAATTTATAAGTGCTTTTAGAGAGACCTCTCCTGGAAAGAGAAAGTACTCCTTAGATATCATGAAATTTCGAAGTTCCGAATTATTTCAATAGGACTCCCCAAGTTTGTTCAACATAGATATTCCTTGTCAGGGGCCTGAATTTCAGAATCTACATATTCACAGTTTAAACGTTAAAATTCACCATCGCCGTCCAGCTTATGAAAGCAAACCAACAGTATCTTACAACTACTAAATATTTACAGGATTACCAATAACATGATACATCATCTTCAATAGTCCGATGGCTCAACGACAAGTCGAGTATTTCTTATACTCCTTCAGTCGGACGGTTAAAAATTTCGAAGCAGAGATTCACCACCACTAAGCGAAGTATCGCTCATTGTCTCGCCGTCGCCTCTGTAATATTCATCTATCTAATAACAGGCAACGAAACTGTCATATTTTGTTGCTTGCAAGAATCTGTCCCAACTGTTCACCGATATCTTTGGATGGTTCATGCCAAACATACTGGTTAATGAGCGACACTACATCGAGTGCGGGTCGAAATGCAACTTACGATGTAATGCAAATGCCGACGGTGGTATGCAGAGGTGGCGATCGATCGACAAACTGGAGCCGAAAAGCTCAATCATGAATTTACGTAGGGTCGAATGTGGGCTTCGGCCCGGATGAATTTCAACGATCGGGAAGTGATACGAGTGGCGCTCACTCACGCCCTTCTTTTTTTTTCCTGGACTAATTGACAAAATTGTCAAGTGGGCCTAGCCTAGTGACCGGGAGTGTATATGCGATATTTGCACACTTGTCACAACTTTATGACACTCGAAAAAAAAAATGCCGAGATCGCAAACGAACTACACCACTTGCACCTTGAATCCAACTACAAAGCCGAACTCAACCATATACAAAATCAGCAAAGATTTTTATGAATCAATTGCGTAGGAGTCCACATTCATGCAATATTGGCCACCGACACTTCGATTACACCGAAAATTTACTCCAAAATGAATCAATCGCTCCCGCCTAGAGCTCTTGCCGACCGATTGCATTACGGCTGCATATTATATTAGTTTGTTTTGTTTACTTTCCATTTATATTTTTTTTTAAATACCTGGGTGGCTCTCACGCTTGTGGGAGAGCCACGCAATGCATGCTGCGTTCAGAAAAAGGTACTCCAATTGGGGTTCCGCTTACTCAGATATCACCAGTGGCTTTAGTGAAAAGGGGCGCTATATGCAGTTGCACATATACGTATGTTGTTTTTCGCAAAAGATACAAATAAAACGTTTATTTGTATTTCATTTTACTCTTTGGTGAAATAGTAGCGAAATATTCGTGCCCACACAGAAGCCACTGGTAACAACGCGTCGCACAGCCCTTATGACCACATTCAGTCGCTATCGATGGAAAAGCGCACTTTTCACCCGCCAATTTGGCTCGATGTAAAATCGCTGCTCCTGCCGTCGCTGGGCTCAAGAACTCGTGCAATTGAAATGGGGTTACCACCAAAGCCCGTTTTACACGAACAAAACAACTTCTCCCCGAGAAATGAAAAAAAAAACTGGATTTTCAAAAAAAAAATCGAATCGACGAGACAACCGCACGCGTTGGCGGACTAAGAACGACTCCCTGTTCCGTTCGATGGTCTTCCCTTTCATCCACTTGTTGCTACCTGCAACCATTGGCGAACCTCATTGGTTGGGCCTGGTCTCTCTCTTCGGATTGTTCCGTTATTACATCGCATCGTACATCGATGTTTTCGTCAGATGGCGCGCGTGTGCCTCAAAGTGAAGACACCAACCCACAGTGCGCGTTTATGGTCTGATCACATTGTCGGCAGAAGCAGTTGCAGCAGTCTTTCGCTGCAAATGTGTATAGAGCTGCAACTACCTCTGTCGAAAATGTAACCAGCCCATTACAACACAGTTGAATAATTGCGAAGATTATTGCAAATATTCAGCTGAATGTTTATGTTGTTAAATCTTTTGCATGGAATACGCCTATCTTTTTGCCCTGCATATCCTCCAGCTCAAAACAGGAAGGTCCTCGTGCTGCCCTAACTCTATATTTGACCGCTCTCATTCCCAATTTAGCATTATAGTGCTCAGCTTTATTACTGGGCCGAAAATTTCGACAATATACTACATCTCCCACTTTGAAATTTACTGACCTGGCACGCAGGTTGTATCGACGGGCGTTAGTTTGTCCGGCTGATTCTAAATTATTCTGTATTTGTTGCCGAACCAAATCTAGTTTCTCGTCCGCCTTTACATCCGCGGTCGGATCGTCTAGTTGGGAGGCCTTTCGCAATACAGAATAAAAACTTCCGTGAAGGAGCATGGTTTGTCCGGTAAGCGCGAAATATGGCGAGCAACCTATAGATGCGTGATATGCCGAACGCAAAGCGCAGTTAATTTTGGAAATATTTGCATCCCAGTTAGTCTGAGCAGGATTAACGTAGGCGCGGATAGCGGCAACTAAAGAACGATTTACGCGTTCCGAGGCATTTGCTTGGGGTGAGTACAGCGCGGTGTAGTAGTGCTTTACCCCGTAGCGGTCGAGGAAATCATTAAAAGAGGTCGACTTGAATTGTACTCCGTTGTCGCTTACTACAATCTCCGGTACTCCAAAAACATGGAACACCCTCTGCTCCAAAAATTCGACAATAACGTTAGCAGTGAACTTCTTCACTGGTTCAACAAAGGGGAATCGTGATAGGCTGTCGAGAGCTACGATGGCTCCCACATTCCCAGTCTTGGTACGCGGGTACGGACCAATAAGATCGACGTATAGTCGTTGGAACACACGTTCGGGGACAAGAGGTGAGCCCATGGGTGGTCGGAGGGGTTGATTAGGAGCTTTGCTAGTTTTACAGATTTCACAACGCGAAACAAAGTCCTTAATCTGCCGGCTCATTTTGGGCCAATAGAAGAGGATCCGGAGACGTCGCAACGTCTTACCAAATCCACCATGCGAGCAAAGTGGATGGTTATGTGCACTCCGGATCAAGTCTTCAGTCAGTTCTGTTGGCACCCAAAGCTTCCAGGCAAGCTCTTCCTGAATTTTGTCCCCGCTCGCGTGTTCCACGCGTCTATAGACGAGTCCATCTATAACACGAAGATCTGGAAGCATGGATTGCTCCTCCTCAATTTTACGTATCAGGGCGCGATACTCTTCCGACTGGAAATGTGGGGAGTCCAACGGTATTGCGAGAGATTCATCTTCTCGAATGATAATTTCAGCGATGTCCCCTTCGTGTGCCCGAGATAGTCCATCCGGCACTACATGCTCAATGCCCTTGCGATGACGAATGGCAAACTTGAAGCCCTGGAGCTTCAGTGCCCAACGGGCTAAACGACCGTGTAGATCTTTAAGCGTCATCAACCATTTGAGGGACGCATGATCGGTGACGACTTCGAAGATTTGGCCCTCAACATAAGGTCTGAATTTTTTTATGGCAGTCACAGCGGCCAAACACTCCTGCTCGGTCACTGTGTAATTGCGCAGGGCCGTAGTCAGCTTCTGCGACATATAGGCTACAGGAGCTTCCTCACCTTCCTCCGTAAGTTAGACGAGAACAGCCCCTATGCCATCCTGACTGGCGTCGCAGTGAATTGAGAACGGCTTAGAGAAGTCCAAGCTGTGAAGGACAGGTGCGGAGGCGAGGGCATCCTTTAGTAGCCTAAATGCCGTAAGAGCTGGCTCGGTCCAGGCAATCCCACGACCTTTTTTCAACATGTCGGTAAGAGGAGCGGTCACTGTCGAGAAGTTTGGCACGAACCGGCGGTACCAACCGCATACCCCCAGAAATCGACGTAGCTGTCGTATAGATTTCGGCAAAAGGAAGCTAGTGATAGCGGCTACTTTGTCGGGGTCCGTCTGGATGGTTCCATGACCAACTACATGACCGAGGTACTTCACCTCCTTTATCACGAAGTGACTTTTGTCAACGTTAATTGTCAATCCTGCGTGACGCAAGCAACTCGCTACTCTCTTCAGCAGTGCACAATGCTCCTCAAACGACTCCGAAACGATGAGCAGATCGTCTAAGTAGACGAATACTTGATGGCGAATTTCCGGTGGAATAACTTTGTCCATCAAACGCTGCATCGTTTGAGGAGCGTTGCATAGCCCAAAGGGCATTGTAACGAACTGATAGAGAGGTCTACCTGGCACCGTGAAGGCTGTTTTGTCCCGCGATTCCTCATCTAGCGGTATCTGCCAGAAGGCGTCTTTAAGGTCTAAGCTGCTGATGAATTCCGCCTTGGGCAGCCGGCTTAAGATACCGTCGATAAGCGGAAGGGGATACGCGTCTTTGACAGTGGCATCGTTCACCTTCCTGGCATCAAGGCATAAGCGTATTTTGCCTGGTTTCACCACGATTGTGACAGGTGAGGCCCAACTGCTATGGGACTCCTCAATGACACCCATCTCCAGCATCCTATCCAATTCGGCAAATAATAATTTCTCTACCGCGGGTGATACGGCGAAATGGCGTTGTTTGACGGGTTTATTATCGCCAACGTCGATGACGTGTTTGACCAAAGTCGTTCGCCCTAATCCCTCCTTTGCATAGGATGGGAAGCTGGAGATGATTGTATTGAGGAGTGATTCTTGTTCTGGCGTTAAAGTATGCCGATTGTTAATAGTGGAAAGTTCACTTACGTCCTGTATAGGAGCCGAAGGGTCTGTTGAAAATAGGTCTGACGCTAGATGGAATGTCCGAACGAAATCGACCCCCAGATACAAGTTCTGGCTCAAGGAAGGGATGATGAGGAAGGTCATGGTGTTAGTTTGACCTCTAAAAGTAACAGTACCAGTAGCCTGACCAATCGTACGGTGTGGTGTGCCATCAGCAGTCGTGAGAGACAGGTGGAAACGTCTCCACGGGTGTTTATTTTCCTTGACAAACTTACGAGCAAAATCTGCCGACATACAGGATACCGAAGCACCAGTGTCGATTAGGCCGACTACTTCCTCATCAAAGAGTCGAACTTTCGCGAATGGTCGGAAGTCATCCGTAGGCCGATCCACCAGGAGCGCAGAGCAGTATAAACGACGTGAATCTCGCACCCTCTTCCAAAATTGCCGCAATCGAAGGGTAGATCTTTTCGGTTTAGGCTTGACTTTAGCCAACTCTTCGCAGTCGAAAATTCTTTTTCGCGCAAGTTCGTACTCTTGCAGGCGGACGTGATAAGGCTTAAAATGCTTTGGAAGGGATGCTGACGAACTAGGGGTGTTTATTCCTGCTTGCGATTCTGCTCCTGGGGTATCCGGTGGGGTTGAACGAGAGACCATCAGTCGGATAGGTGGTAATAACGACGAAGAAGAAGGTGGTATATGGCAATCGAGAGGGGCGTTTGGAGCAGGGGTGTCCCTAATACCAGGTGTGGGTTGACCAGATAGAGGTAATCCATTGCAAGTTGGATAAGAAGGGCATATCAGGTTGTAGCGATGAATCAGATAACGTCACGGCCGGTAAAGACACTTCAGGTGTTAACAAGTCTGATACCGTCGATGCGGGTGAAGGCAAGACTGAGTTTGGCAAGTCAAGTAGATTTACAGCTGATGAAGACAAAGCAGGGTTGGGCAAGTCAAGTAGGTTCATAGCTGGTGAAGACTAAGCAGGGTTGGGCAAGTCAAGTAGGTTCATAGCTGATGAAGTCAAGTCCGGGTTTGGTAAGTCCAGTAAGTTCACAGCTGATGAAGACGAAGCAGGGTTGGGCAAGTCAAGTAGGTTCATGGCTGGAGTAGACATATCAGGGGCCAGTATATCCGGAGAAATGAAAAAAAAAACTGGATTTTCAAAAAAAAAATCGAATCGACGAGACAACCGCACGCGTTGGCGGACTAAGAACGACTCCCTGTTCCGTTCGATGGTCTTCCCTTTCATCCACTTGTTGCTACCTGCAACCATTGGCGAACCTCATTGGTTGGGCCTGGTCTCTCTCTTCGGATTGTTCCGTTATTACATCGCATCGTACATCGATGTTTTCGTCAGATGGCGCGCGTGTGCCTCAAAGTGAAGACACCAACCCACAGTGCGCGTTTATGGTCTGATCACATTGTCGGCAGAAGCAGTTGCAGCAGTCTTTCGCTGCAAATGTGTATAGAGCTGCAACTACCTCTGTCGAAAATGTAACCAGCCCATTACAACACAGTTGAATAATTGCGAAGATTATTGCAAATATTCAGCTGAATGTTTATGTTGTTAAATCTTTTGCATGGAATACGCCTATCTTTTTGCCCTGCATATCCTCCAGCTCAAAACAGGAAGGTCCTCGTGCTGCCCTAACTCTATATTTGACCGCTCTCATTCCCAATTTAGCATTATAGTGCTCAGCTTTATTACTGGGCCGAAAATTTCGACAATATACTACATCTCCCACTTTGAAATTTACTGACCTGGCACGCAGGTTGTATCGACGGGCGTTAGTTTGTCCGGCTGATTCTAAATTATTCTGTATTTGTTGCCGAACCAAATCTAGTTTCTCGTCCGCCTTTACATCCGCGGTCGGATCGTCTAGTTGGGAGGCCTTTCGCAATACAGAATAAAAACTTCCGTGAAGGAGCATGGTTTGTCCGGTAAGCGCGAAATATGGCGAGCAACCTATAGATGCGTGATATGCCGAACGCAAAGCGCAGTTAATTTTGGAAATATTTGCATCCCAGTTAGTCTGAGCAGGATTAACGTAGGCGCGGATAGCGGCAACTAAAGAACGATTTACGCGTTCCGAGGCATTTGCTTGGGGTGAGTACAGCGCGGTGTAGTAGTGCTTTACCCCGTAGCGGTCGAGGAAATCATTAAAAGAGGTCGACTTGAATTGTACTCCGTTGTCGCTTACTACAATCTCCGGTACTCCAAAAACATGGAACACCCTCTGCTCCAAAAATTCGACAATAACGTTAGCAGTGAACTTCTTCACTGGTTCAACAAAGGGGAATCGTGATAGGCTGTCGAGAGCTACGATGGCTCCCACATTCCCAGTCTTGGTACGCGGGTACGGACCAATAAGATCGACGTATAGTCGTTGGAACACACGTTCGGGGACAAGAGGTGAGCCCATGGGTGGTCGGAGGGGTTGATTAGGAGCTTTGCTAGTTTTACAGATTTCACAACGCGAAACAAAGTCCTTAATCTGCCGGCTCATTTTGGGCCAATAGAAGAGGATCCGGAGACGTCGCAACGTCTTACCAAATCCACCATGCGAGCAAAGTGGATGGTTATGTGCACTCCGGATCAAGTCTTCAGTCAGTTCTGTTGGCACCCAAAGCTTCCAGGCAAGCTCTTCCTGAATTTTGTCCCCGCTCGCGTGTTCCACGCGTCTATAGACGAGTCCATCTATAACACGAAGATCTGGAAGCATGGATTGCTCCTCCTCAATTTTACGTATCAGGGCGCGATACTCTTCCGACTGGAAATGTGGGGAGTCCAACGGTATTGCGAGAGATTCATCTTCTCGAATGATAATTTCAGCGATGTCCCCTTCGTGTGCCCGAGATAGTCCATCCGGCACTACATGCTCAATGCCCTTGCGATGACGAATGGCAAACTTGAAGCCCTGGAGCTTCAGTGCCCAACGGGCTAAACGACCGTGTAGATCTTTAAGCGTCATCAACCATTTGAGGGACGCATGATCGGTGACGACTTCGAAGATTTGGCCCTCAACATAAGGTCTGAATTTTTTTATGGCAGTCACAGCGGCCAAACACTCCTGCTCGGTCACTGTGTAATTGCGCAGGGCCGTAGTCAGCTTCTGCGACATATAGGCTACAGGAGCTTCCTCACCTTCCTCCGTAAGTTAGACGAGAACAGCCCCTATGCCATCCTGACTGGCGTCGCAGTGAATTGAGAACGGCTTAGAGAAGTCCAAGCTGTGAAGGACAGGTGCGGAGGCGAGGGCATCCTTTAGTAGCCTAAATGCCGTAAGAGCTGGCTCGGTCCAGGCAATCCCACGACCTTTTTTCAACATGTCGGTAAGAGGAGCGGTCACTGTCGAGAAGTTTGGCACGAACCGGCGGTACCAACCGCATACCCCCAGAAATCGACGTAGCTGTCGTATAGATTTCGGCAAAAGGAAGCTAGTGATAGCGGCTACTTTGTCGGGGTCCGTCTGGATGGTTCCATGACCAACTACATGACCGAGGTACTTCACCTCCTTTATCACGAAGTGACTTTTGTCAACGTTAATTGTCAATCCTGCGTGACGCAAGCAACTCGCTACTCTCTTCAGCAGTGCACAATGCTCCTCAAACGACTCCGAAACGATGAGCAGATCGTCTAAGTAGACGAATACTTGATGGCGAATTTCCGGTGGAATAACTTTGTCCATCAAACGCTGCATCGTTTGAGGAGCGTTGCATAGCCCAAAGGGCATTGTAACGAACTGATAGAGAGGTCTACCTGGCACCGTGAAGGCTGTTTTGTCCCGCGATTCCTCATCTAGCGGTATCTGCCAGAAGGCGTCTTTAAGGTCTAAGCTGCTGATGAATTCCGCCTTGGGCAGCCGGCTTAAGATACCGTCGATAAGCGGAAGGGGATACGCGTCTTTGACAGTGGCATCGTTCACCTTCCTGGCATCAAGGCATAAGCGTATTTTGCCTGGTTTCACCACGATTGTGACAGGTGAGGCCCAACTGCTATGGGACTCCTCAATGACACCCATCTCCAGCATCCTATCCAATTCGGCAAATAATAATTTCTCTACCGCGGGTGATACGGCGAAATGGCGTTGTTTGACGGGTTTATTATCGCCAACGTCGATGACGTGTTTGACCAAAGTCGTTCGCCCTAATCCCTCCTTTGCATAGGATGGGAAGCTGGAGATGATTGTATTGAGGAGTGATTCTTGTTCTGGCGTTAAAGTATGCCGATTGTTAATAGTGGAAAGTTCACTTACGTCCTGTATAGGAGCCGAAGGGTCTGTTGAAAATAGGTCTGACGCTAGATGGAATGTCCGAACGAAATCGACCCCCAGATACAAGTTCTGGCTCAAGGAAGGGATGATGAGGAAGGTCATGGTGTTAGTTTGACCTCTAAAAGTAACAGTACCAGTAGCCTGACCAATCGTACGGTGTGGTGTGCCATCAGCAGTCGTGAGAGACAGGTGGAAACGTCTCCACGGGTGTTTATTTTCCTTGACAAACTTACGAGCAAAATCTGCCGACATACAGGATACCGAAGCACCAGTGTCGATTAGGCCGACTACTTCCTCATCAAAGAGTCGAACTTTCGCGAATGGTCGGAAGTCATCCGTAGGCCGATCCACCAGGAGCGCAGAGCAGTATAAACGACGTGAATCTCGCACCCTCTTCCAAAATTGCCGCAATCGAAGGGTAGATCTTTTCGGTTTAGGCTTGACTTTAGCCAACTCTTCGCAGTCGAAAATTCTTTTTCGCGCAAGTTCGTACTCTTGCAGGCGGACGTGATAAGGCTTAAAATGCTTTGGAAGGGATGCTGACGAACTAGGGGTGTTTATTCCTGCTTGCGATTCTGCTCCTGGGGTATCCGGTGGGGTTGAACGAGAGACCATCAGTCGGATAGGTGGTAATAACGACGAAGAAGAAGGTGGTATATGGCAATCGAGAGGGGCGTTTGGAGCAGGGGTGTCCCTAATACCAGGTGTGGGTTGACCAGATAGAGGTAATCCATTGCAAGTTGGATAAGAAGGGCATATCAGGTTGTAGCGATGAATCAGATAACGTCACGGCCGGTAAAGACACTTCAGGTGTTAACAAGTCTGATACCGTCGATGCGGGTGAAGGCAAGACTGAGTTTGGCAAGTCAAGTAGATTTACAGCTGATGAAGACAAAGCAGGGTTGGGCGAGTCAAGTAGGTTCATAGCTGGTGAAGACTAAGCAGGGTTGGGCAAGTCAAGTAGGTTCATAGCTGATGAAGTCAAGTCCGGGTTTGGTAAGTCCAGTAAGTTCACAGCTGATGAAGACGAAGCAGGGTTGGGCAAGTCAAGTAGGTTCATGGCTGGAGTAGACATATCAGGGGCCAGTATATCCGGTAAAAGTGTCTCATCTAGCGGTAAGAAGAGATCCGAAGATGGTAACGAAGGAGCTGGTTGCGCAAAGTCCGTTTGACAAGCAGTATCCACGGTAATAATCCGATCGGAATGACTTGGATTGCTGCATGATAGCTGACTAGAATGAAGGCAAGTACTTAAGACGTCGGCTCGTACTGCGTCCCTTTCGAGGATGGCGTGGTGTTGCGCATCCTCATGGCGGCGTTTTTTGGTACGCTGCATTTTGGGCATTGCGGCTTTAGTACGTTCGCTGCCCCGCAACCAAAACAAAAAATACGGCGCTCGGATTTACAAGCGTCCTGCCGATGCCCTTTCTGCCTACAATTCCAGCAGATAAGCGGAGAAGATACCTCTTCCAATGCTGCGCCCTCAGATAAGTCCAGTTGGTGGTATTCGTCATCCCGAACGTAATTGACCTCCGGTTCATAGTATTGGATCTCAGACACATAAGGACGAGGGACCTGGCGAGGGGGTCGCACGTGGTTCAACTCGTTCTGAAAATTCTCCATTTGCATAACGGAAGAGCGCAGTTGTCGTATGGAGCGAATGTCTTCAAGCAATATTTTCCACCGATACTCTGGACGGAGATTGCACCTTAGGGTCTCTAAGAGATCCGCTTCATACATCGGGTTATTCAGTCGGTCCGTTAGTTTAAGTATACTGTCGTAAAAGCTGTCAAAGGTTTCATTGGCTCGTTGGCTTCGGTTTCGAATTAATTTTAGGATGTCGAGATCGGTCAACCGATCTCGAAATTGTTCCCGTAGTGCTCCTTGAATCGCAACCCATTCCAACGATCCATACGAACGATGGTATCGCCAATACCAATCGCTGGCCTTACCTATTAGCAGCACATGAAAACAATTAACCAACGCCGCGAAGTCTCCCCTTAACGTTTGATGTGTGAGAACCTCGACCTTGTAAAGAAAAGATTCCACTGTAATAGTGGAATCTTCTTCGCTAAATTTAAGGTTCCACGACAAGAGCGTTTGTGCCACTTTATCTGGTGATCGTTGTGACACCGGTGCTTGTTGGTTAATTGCTGGATATCTAGGGGGGGATACGGGACGTGACGAACGACCACCGAGAGAATGTCTATCCTGTGGGAGTCTACTTGGGGATACCGGACGTAGAGAATAACCACCCGGAGACGGTCTAACCGGTTGGTTGGCGGGTGTGTATCTGTGTGGAGAACCAGGACGTGAAGAACGACCACCCAAAGATGGCCTAGCCGGTAGCTCTTGTTGAATTTGGGGCTCTTGTCGCTGATGGCGTGGCTGGTGGATATTAGGGCGCCGGCCGTGTTGATCCCTAAAGGGGTTCGGATGCGCAGGTGGCGCGTCTCCGGCCGCCAAGCGGTTGTCAGGTGGTTGTTCTATTGCATTGTGACTTCTCTGCGATGTCGCAGTCTGTTCGCGTACAGCCGAAACAATCATCGACTGCAACCGTGGAATCAATTTTTCTATAATGTCCTCTTCCGACACTGGTCTGGCGCCGGAGCCTATAGACGTGTTTGCGCAAGTGGTATTTTCCGGAGGATCAGAGGGAGCGCTTGTAGTTTGCCTTGATTGTGAGCGAGTCACAGGTCGGTTAACCGGCTTAGGGATGGCTCCTCTAAAGCCAGGCGGGTCTACGTTCAAGCAATATGCGTTGGTTGCCTGATTGGAAGAGGGGGATGAAAACCGCGGAATCAGCTGCTCAGGTAACACGCGTCGCCGACAAATCGGGCAGGTTTCCCGTTTTTGCAACCATTTGGTAACGCACGATTGATGGAAAGCATGATGACATGGCGTGCTTACCAGGTCTTCGGTGGTAGACATGTCAGCTGCGCAGATGATGCAGCGATTGTCATCCTCCTCCTCCAATAGGATTCCAAGGAGAGAGGGTTCCGGGCTGTGTTGAAGAGGCATTGTATATGTGGCGACAGTAAAGCAAGCGAAAGCACGTCGGCAAAAGTTTTCCGTACAACGAGTGCAATATAATTCCAATGGGAATAAAGACGAGTGCTGGGTAGTATGCTGGCAACTGTGGGCTCAGCAAAGGGAAATTTTCAATAGATGAGGTTGCGTTACGTATGGGTCGATACGTAGTGCAAAACTTAAATTTAAAAGAGACAGGTTAATGTGAGTTGTAATAAACTTAGCGAGCTAAAACAATCCAAGAATGCTGCTAAGCATGTTGAATGATATTAAAGACAAACCCAATAGCCTACTAATAGGATGCAGGCTTTCAATTCTACCGCTAATTAATAGGTAAAGAAAGAACTCGTAATCTAATTAGTATAGTATTAATTAATGCCAACGGGCTGCATATATGTAGAATTATAAGTTATAAGTTATTAAATTATGTAATTATAAAAAAAAAAAAGAAAACCGACGATGAATCCAATAATTATTATTATATACTCTGGGGGATAGCCGAAGCAGACCACTAACGTTTGGGTCCCTTTTCGCCCCCTCCCGGTCATCAGTGACTTCCAGATGTCGACTGATAATTGTCGACCTCTTTCTTCATCACTGAGTCCCGTGTTATTTCTAGCATTTGTTTGAAGCTGAGTTCACTCATGGCTTCTACACTTATCGTGTGGCTGCCTGTGATCCTCAACCTCGTGCTAGCCAGTGCTGGACATTCGCACACAATGTGTGCTGCCGTCTCGGCCTCCTCCAGGCATAGCCTGCAAACGTCATCTTCCCCGATTTTCATCTTGGCCAGATGAGCCTTAAAATTACCATGCCCTGTGACCAAGGCAGTTATCCAGCTTAGGGTACTCCGTTTATAACTAAGTACCTTTCTCGCTTCCCTGCCTAAAGGGCTGGTCATTGCATTCCGAGCTTGTTTGCAAGTGACTAGCTCCTGCCATCTTTGTTGATGCATGGAGTCCATCCACTTCCCAACCTTCGCTCCAATCATGCCGTTCCCCAGAGCAACTCTGGGTTCTGGGCCAATGAAAGTTGCCGCAGATCCCTGTTTTGCTAGGGCATCCGCCGCCTCATTTCCTGTTGTACCTATGTGTCCTTTTACCCACATCAGCGTAACCTCATTTTCTGAGGCACACGTGTTGAGCTTCCGGACACACTCTAGTACCAGTTTAGAGTTTATGTTCGTCTGCTGCATGCGTCTGATCACCGATTGGTTGTCCAGTGCAATAAGGATTTTCTTCCCCCGCACCTGACCTTCAAGCAAGTGGTCCAACGCATGCAACAAGCCAAGCATCTCTGCCTGGTATACGGACACATACTCTCCTAGACTAAGCGCACATGCTAGGTTTAGCTCTTCAGAGTAAACCCCCACCCCCGCTTTACCGTCCATTAAAGAGCCATCAGTAAAAATGCTGATGTCATTGTACATACACTCATTATGTATGTTTCCATCTGCAATGTGAGTCTTGTGTAGTCTTTCAACTACCCTACGTCTACTCATGCCTTCTACCGGCATTAGAGTCTCCCTGACCTCATCATGAATAATGTCTAGGATGCTCTTATGACCGCTGCTAGTTCCAAAGCGATGCCACATGGCATCCCTTTCCATGCGTATTGCCGAAAGCGCCGCCGTTTTCTTTATAAATAAGTCCAACGGCGGCAGTCCCAGCAATGCCTCCATTGCTCGCGTTGGTGAATCCAATAAAGAATGCGATAACTTGGCGGTATACCTTGCAGAGGCTGCAATACCCGTTGAAGCTAATAACGCAAAAAAAAAAATATGCTGGTGTTACCACACTCAGCTGGTCGTAAACTCCGATAATGAGTGCATTCACCACGCTCGTTTTATTCGGATCGCTACGGAGCGCTACGGAGCGCTCCGTAGCGCTACAACCCCTCCCGGTCGTGATTGCAACCGCTCCTTCCATCCGCTCCGGAGCGGTTATTTCCCCTTGGTAGCAGAAATTTTTTACGCTCTCTGGGCATGTAGCGCTACATTTGACAATTCGCAGCTGGTATGTGTGTTGTGACGTTTGTGTACGTCAAAAGCGCAAATAGAATCCCCGTCTATGTAAATTCACTGTCTTCTCGTCTTCGATTTGATATTTCCTTGTTTCGTGATGTGCCAAAGAAATGTTTTGCGATGGAAAATTGGCAATTGTCAAATATTTGCGTTGTCACCTGTTTGTCAGACATTTCATATGTAGCGGTTCAATCACGAAAGAAATGTTGACAGGTAGCGTCTCCTCAAATGTGTCGTGGAGGGGATGTAGCGTTCAGTAGCGAAAATTTTTCACATGAATGCAGGCAATAGAATCACAAAACTCCCCCAAATGGAGAAAAACCAAAAAAAAAATATATATAATATATGAATAGGAAAATGTATATTACGAAGACTAATGCTGTAATTCGCAGTAAAAAAAATGTGATCAAGGTATGTGCAAATAGGTAAAATGATGGTTATTAATAGTTATAATTCAAACAAACTTCCTCCTCTTCTCTCTCTCTCTTTCTCTCGAAACTACACGCGATACATTTGCTTTTTACTATTTTTTTAATGACCTGAAAGGGAAGTACAGGAAATGTCCTTCATGGGGGCATAAATGGGACGCAAAGAAAACTAATTAGCTGACTCACTTCCCCCCGACCAACTTATCATCACAACCGCAGGAGATACGTCGCGCAGCTGGCACCATTGCCCACTACCCGCAATTCTGTATCTCCATTAGCCGTGAGTCAAAGCTGAACGAGATGGCGAGTCAGACTAAGAAAGGAGAAAAATTAAAGAATAACTGCCCTACATGGTTAGCCGACATCACCTCCTCGGCGGACTCCAGGAGGCGCTTCTACTAACCACTTGCCGCTGCGTTAGATTCGGCTCACCTTCTCTCGTGGTCAGCCTTCCACTCAGCCATACGATGGCCTTGCAACGCTTATGGCCTTAGACCACTTGCGCTGTGCGTTTCCCGCTCGACCTGCCATACGATGGCCGAGATCCGGGAGCCAATCGTCCTCATTGGGAAGTGGCTTAGCGTCGCTTTCCTCCTGTCAGGAGACGTTAGAGGAGACGAATCGCCCCAACCATGCAAGGCCTACTGTAAGACCCTGATCTGCGATAAAAAGGTGAGGCTGTTTCCTCCTAAATTCCCAGTAGGATAATCGACAGAGACATCAATTTCCTCGGTTCTCAAGAATAAGGAGGACATACCTCACGAGGTAGCAAAACCTCAAACAACAACACAAAGCAGATCAGGACTTGTCAGGGAAAGGGAAATACTACTTTAAAGGGATGTGGTGGGGAAGGAACACCAGTCCCACGGTCTGCCTGGGCAAAAGAAAAATGAAGCGTGAAGCTGAATCTCAAAGATTGGGAGTGCTAATGCACTCCGAAAGTTTAAGGACCGGTGCAGTGGGGCTACTCAAATGTGAGGACCCGAGGTGGAGTTGGGTCCCCTTCGTCCAAGGACGAAAACTCCTAGATTTTTGGGCCCCACGTTGGGCGCCATTTGTAGCAATGGAGCCCGGAGGACGAGGGTTGATATGGCCGTGAAGGCCTAGAGACAACCAGTGTCGAAGAACCGCTCTCCGATGACCACCCGTGACGTGCGCTGGCAGACCAGCTCAGCTGACGGGAGTAGCGGGGTGGGTTATACACGGCGATCATCGGCCTCCTCCATATGCGTACACAAACAACTTCGCACGTCTGCCCAATATGCAACAAAGCAAAACAAACTACAACCCGCAAAACAACAAAATCGAAGCAAAAAACAAGAGAAAACTAATGGTGGTGCCTACGCACCAAACTCCCAAAAAAATCAAAACAACAAAGTCCCGTGCAGGGACAAGGGGCTGCATCAGCCAACCTACGAAATGTGGCACCAAGGCCAACAGAATATACTAACGGGGGGCGAAACCGTCCAATCAGGACAGATCCCTTTTCCCCCTCAGGTCATCAGAGCCTAAGGTGTCAATTGGCTCATCTAGGGGCACCAGATGGTGAGGGCCCGGCGCATCACTACCCTCCCTACCGTGGGTTTCGGGCGCAAATTCAGATTGAAACCCCCAAGCAAAATTCAAAGCGCTACGGTGGGAGAGAGGAGAAAGAGGAGGAAAATTGGTCCTTAGCCTAACATTTTACAATACGCATATATGGGAAATTCATATGTATATGCGCATATATGTATCTATATGTGTATATTATATATATTATAATTTTTTTTTGTTTATTTTCTATTTTTAAAAAAACTTAGAGCAATTTAATAACAAACTAAACGGATTATACCGTATAAACATATTTCAAAAATGCGACAATAGTTGCCAAACTCGTCTAATCTTAGTGATTAGCGTCAATCTTAACAAAAAAATCTCTTCCAAAAACCTATATGTATAATTCTATAGTACAGAACTATCGTTCATAGTATTTATTGTTTTAATAAAATTATATAGATTTCCATTTGAACGTTCGGAATAAGTTTCAAGGAACTTTTATTCGGTTGGAAATACTTTTTGCAAATTACACGAGCTGGTCCCGCCCAATTTCTTAATTTATAAGTGCTTTTAGAGAGACCTCTCCTGGAAAGAGAAAGTACTCCTTAGATATCATGAAATTTCGAAGTTCCGAATTATTTCAATAGGACTCCCCAAGTTTGTTCAACATAGATATTCCTTGTCAGGGGCCTAAATTTCAGAATCTACATATTCACAGTTTAAACGTTAAAATTCACCATCGCCGTCCAGCTTATGAAAGCAAACCAACAGTATCTTACAACTACTAAATATTTACAGGATTACCAATAACATGATACATCATCTTCAATAGTCCGATGGCTCAACGACAAGTCGAGTATTTCTTATACTCCTTCAGTCGGACGGTTAAAAATTTCGAAGCAGAGATTCACCACCACTAAGCGAAGTATCGCTCATTGTCTTGCCGTCGCCTCTGTAATATTCATCTATCTAATAACAGGCAACGAAACTGTCATATTTTGTTGCTTGCAAGAATCTGTCCCAACTGTTCACCGATATCTTTGGATGGTTCATGCCAAACATACTGGTTAATGAGCGACACTACATCGAGTGCGGGTCGAAATGCAACTTACGATGTAATGCAAATGCCGACGGTGGTATGCAGAGGTGGCGATCGATCGACAAACTGGAGCCGAAAAGCTCAATCATGAATTTACGTAGGGTCGAATGTGGGCTTCGGCCCGGATGAATTTCAACGATCGGGAAGTGATACGAGTGGCGCTCACTCACGCCCTTCTTTTTTTTTTCCTGGACTAATTGACAAAATTGTCAAGTGGGCCTAGCCTAGTGACCGGGAGTGTATATGCGATATTTGCACACTTGTCACAACTTTATGACACTCGAAAAAAAAAATGCCGAGATCGCAAACGAACTACACCACTTGCACCTTGAATCCAACTACAAAGCCGAACTCAACCATATACAAAATCAGCAAAGATTTTTATGAATCAATTGCGTAGGAGTCCACATTCATGCAATATTGGCCACCGACACTTCGATTACACCGAAAATTTACTCCAAAATGAATCAATCGCTCCCGCCTAGAGCTCTTGCCGACCGATTGCATTACGGCTGCATATTATATTAGTTTGTTTTGTTTACTTTCCATTTATATTTTTTTTTTAAATACCAGGGTGGCTCTCACGCTTGTGGGAGAGCCACGCAATCCATGCTGCGTTCAGAAAAAGGTACTCCAATTGGGGCTCCGCTTACTCAGATATCACCAGTGGCTTTAGTGAAAAGGGGCGCTATATGCAGTTGCACATATACGTATGTTGTTTTTCGCAAAAGATACAAATAAAACGTTTATTTGTATTTCATTTTACTCTTTGGTGAAATAGTAGCGAAATATTCGTGCCCACATAGAAGCCACTGGTAACAACGCGTCGCACAGCCCTTATGACCACATCCAGTCGCTATCGATGGAAAAGCGCACTTTTCACCCGCCAATTTGGCTCGATGTAAAATCGCTGCTCCTGCCGTCGCTGGGCTCAAGAACTCGTGCAATTGAAATGGGGCTACCACCAAAGCCCGTTTTACACGAACAAAACAACTTCTCCCCGAGAAATGGAAAAAAAACTGGATTTTCAAAAAAAAAATCGAATCGACGAGACAACCGCACGCGTTGGCGGACTAAGAACGACTCCCTGTTCCGTTCGATGGTCTTCCCTTTCATCCACTTGTTGCTACCTGCAACCATTGGCGAACCTCATTGGTTGGGCCTGGTCTCTCTCTTCGGATTGTTCCGTTATTACATCGCATCGTACATCGATGTTTTCGTCAGATGGCGCGCGTGTGCCTCAAAGTGAAGACACCAACCCACAGTGCGCGTTTATGGTCTGATCACATTGTCGGCAGAAGCAGTTGCAGCAGTCTTTCGCTGCAAATGTGTATAGAGCTGCAACTACCTCTGTCGAAAATGTAACCAGCCCATTACAATATCTGAAGTCCTTTTTGCGGGATTCGACCCCCTTCGGAGGATATTCGCCCTCAAAGTTGATTTTTTGTGTGGGGAAGTGCTAACGTCCCCGATTACAGTTTCCGTGGCGCCAAGAACGGATGATGCCAATCGATAGACTTTGACCCCAAACCAGTGGATCTGAAGTCCTTTTTGCGGGATTCGACCCCCTTCGGAGGATATTCGCCCTCAAAGTTGATTTTTTGTATGGGGAAGTGCTATCGTCCGCGATTACAGTTTCCGTGGCGCCAAGAACGAATGATGCCAATCGATAGACTTTGACCCCAAACCAGTGGATCTGAAGTCCTTTTCGCGGGATTCGACCCCCTTCGGAGGATATTCGCCCTCCAAGTTGATTTTTTGTGTGGGGAAGTGATAACGTCCGCGATTACAGTTTCCGTGGCGCCAAGAACGAATGATGCCAATCGATAGACTTTGACCTCAAACCAGTGGATCTGAAGTCCTTTTTGCGGGACTCGACCCCCTTCGGGCGATATTCGCCCTCGAAGTTGAATTTTTGTATGGGGAAGTGCCGAAATTTTCTATGGGAAACTATCTACCAAAACTGCCAAACACATATAAACTTTAAGCTTTCGTCGCTAGGAAATTTCCATGTGCTACCTATGTGATAGATTTCATACCTTATCGATTGAATTCGAGTCCTTTTTCATTAACTCGAATCCGTTTTCTAATAACTTGAAGATATTTAATTCATTTTTTCATTCAGACATTCATTCAGCGTTCGATTCAGCGTTTAGTTAGTAAAGACAACTATCATTCGGAAAACATCTCCGAAATATGGGGATTTAGTAGTGTAGGTGGGAACTGACAAGCCTGGAAGTAGGCCGGTCACAGACACAACTACTACGCAAAGTAGGCCGATGTCAAACGAAAATTTGCACGGTGTCTTATGGAACGCGAGTGGTTCGGCGGAACATTTTACACGAAAAATGTGGGTTCTCGATCGATTCGCGCAGTGAAAAGTGGATATGTTGTGAAGTGGAGTGTCGCGCTAAGTGTGAAAAGAAAAAATTGCGGAAAAACCTAAATTTTCGACGAAATTCGCGTGTTTTAAGTTGCCGTGGAAAAGTGTTGTTTACATTCGGGTGGCACGTGATCAATTTGTGAGAGAGCCGCAGTGACAATATGGCGGCTGTTAAATGTTGTGAATTTCGGTCGAATTTAATTGAAAATATTGAAATATTAGATTTTAATTTTTTTCGGTTCGTGAAGTGTGAAGTGAAGTGCAATTAGTGCGAAAATGCGGATATTAAGTTGAAGTATCCGGCATAACGTTTTATTGGTTGTTTAAGAAGTCAATCAATTGACGATTATGCCTGAACGACTTCAATTTAAGAAGCAACTTTTTATTTTGATTCTTGATGCCTTATTATCTAGGTAAGTACGCTGATGTTGTGTTTGTCCGGTTCAACTGGAGGTACCCCATGAGGTGTGGTTGCCGTTCTGCTACAAGTGTCCTGAAAATAGTGCTGTGAGGAAGACAAAAATGCCGCCATTTGACATAATGTTCCGGCATTAGAATGGATGGTTTGTTTTTTAATTATTTTGTACTCAAAACAGTACAAACGGTATCCCTCAACGTAAGTAGGGTTTTAACAGATTTTATACATTTATATTCTGATTCTCATAGGAACAATGAAATTTTAATGGGAGTTCCGGGAATGATAACACTCTGGTTGTGCAATCTAAGTAATCAGTTGTTGAACATTCCCGGAAAAACTTCTGTTATTTACAACAACGTCATCTTTTTCTTTTTTCAAATACATAATTGAATTCCCATTTAAAACAAGAAATTTAAATATTTTCAAATGCTTTCTTTTAGGTTGACAAAAGTGGCTGCGCTATGAGACCAAGGAATTGAATATTGGCAAAATTTCGGCCAAAATTCCAAAAGAACAGCGCAATGAACGAAGAAGAGGAGGGATCTGATGAAGCCGATTTATACGACGGAAATAGTGCTTGCTCCCACGCAGCCGGTTCTACGCACCGAAGCGACCCATTGAACAGCATGGCCGAGGGTTGCCAAAATCCTTCATCACCAGGCGTTGCTACTACAACAAGGATATAGCGCTGCTTCTGAAAATGAGGAAAAAGGTAAACATTGAACATTTTGCAGTATATTTTCACAATAATCAGCTCCAGAGCTAACAAAGATACCTGACTCGTCTCGCCTGACCAACTTGAGTTACAAAATAGTGCAATCGTTGGAGTTAGAGTTTACCATTTTCCAGATACTGTCGATCTGGATGATTGCAAAGCAGTCTTTTTCGCCCTACCCGACCATGAGAAGATTTTCTGGAATATCCAACAGATTCCCTGTTAACACCAGCCTTACTTCTTGGCAATATCATTTTGGGTGCCGAAGACCAGACGCTTGTCACACATTCATTCGCATTCGGTGATAATTTGTCTGATTGCGTTGTCCATTATTGAATGAATGAATGAAGCTAGTGGCTGGAAATTTTGGTCAAATGTTTGTAAATACAATTAAGAACGGCTACCAACCCAGGACTAGCCTTTGTAAGGACAAGGATGGAAACATCATCAGCGACACCGATGGTATTAACAAACGATGGGCCTCTTATTTTGAAGAGCTTCTAAACCGACCATCTAACATCCCCACACAGGATGCTCTCGATGATATTGTTGATCTAGGCCCACCCATTCAACCCCCGACAGTAGAGGAAGTTGATCTCGCCTTGCGGTCACTAAAACGAAATAAAGCGCCGGGCGCTGACGAGATCCCAGCTGAACTGCTAAGATTCGGTGGAACGAGTCTAGTTGATGCCATACATCAATTACTCCTGCGAGTATGGGAGAACGAGGAGATCCCAGACGATTGGCGCAGAAGCATCATCTGTCCAATCCATAAAAAGGGAGATAAATTGCGGTGTGAGAATTACAGGGGCATCTCATTAGTTTGTACGTCCTATAAAATTTTGGCGAAAATTCTGGAAAATAGAATAAAACCGTACGCAGAACGAGTCATTGGCGAATATCAAAGCGGTTTCAGACCTGGTCGCTCCACAACCGATCAGCTCTTCTCAGTCAAACTGATACTCCAGAGGTGCTGGGAATACAACGTAAACGTATACCAAATATTTGTCGACTTCAAGCAGGCATACGACAGTATCGATCGTGGAGTACTGTACAACATCATGCGACATAACTTTGGAGTGAAACTTCAAAGTTATGTCGCTTAAAAAGCTGCTTTTGTCCTAACCTAAGGACTCAAAATGCCGTACGCCCAGTGCATTAGTCTCATCAGCCCGAATCAGGAAATACCCATAGCCATCTGCTCCAAGGCAAACTTATAAAAACGATTCAGGAAATACCCATATTGGAGACATTTCATGCTCAATGAAGTTCTTTTGTCCTGACGAAAGCACTCAAAATGCCAATCAATCACACTCCAAATTATTTAAAAACCCTTGAAAATAATGGAAACACAAAATTTAGAATGTTAATTGAAAATTTTTACTCACCTCAGATGCAACACAAATCGCCACAATTCAATGAATATTGAATGACAGACATTTATTTATTGAGCGGGATGTTGGGAGCCGTCACTGATTTTTTGAAATACATTGATTCACTTTACTCTTTGTAAAATTTTTAAATAATGGTCCTGAAAAGGACCTTTTCGTCATTGAAATTAATCAATAGCGAAAACTATTTTGTATTCCTCGTTAAT
Source organism: Chloromyia formosa (assembly GCA_964017055.1). NCBI lineage: Eukaryota > Metazoa > Arthropoda > Insecta > Diptera > Stratiomyidae > Chloromyia > Chloromyia formosa. The sequence goes on along the minus strand of OZ024813.1, from coordinate 81,344,813 downwards.
GACGCGCTCCTCAACTGCGTCATCGAAGGATTCGGCATTATCACCGCGATTCGTCTTTGAAAAGTAATTTACAAGACTCGAATCCAAACACAAAATCCCGCAAATGCTGCCGCGAAAATCCTCTTTGCGCCAAAATGGGACGACGCAGTCGTTTGTTAAATGCAGCGGCCGCAAGATCACCATCGAAATGTGTTGGTCGTCATCATCGTATGGAGGTCTGAGTACATGGGCCCCCAGGTGTTCGTTAAGGGCTGAAAAGAGTTTAACATCTCAGTTAGTAATTAATTTAAGAACTAATTTGGGTTAGACTCCCCGTTATTGACCGACGCGAAGTTAGCCCCCCCCCCAATCTTACGGAATACGAATTTTTCAGTTCAGATCGTTTGTCGGTGATTGTCGGTCACTTTAAAACGTTTGTCGGTCCGTAGTTACTGACTTATAGACGTATCAAATATTTGCGTTAAGTTGGCCCCTCCTGAACTTAAAAATCGCCGTTAGGGAAAACAACTTGTTGGATTTCGATGCGAAATCGTTTGTCGGTCACGTTTCTCGTTTGTCGGTTCTGAAAAAATGAGTATTTATATAAGAAATTAGTAATTAAAGTTTTGCTTACGAGCTGTCAAACGGTTCCCCGTAGAGCTTCTCTGTAAACGCAGCATGGTTTGGATCTGTGCTATGGAGAATTTCATATGCTCGGTGTAGACCTGCGACCAGCTGATTTGACGATCAGATGATTTGCGTCACCAATATCTTGTATTTCTAAAATCTGAACCAAAAGGAAAAAGAAGAAGCAGATTCATCACGCCGTAATCGTCGTGTTGTAAAGTTGTGAACTTTCGTCATTTTACTGTGGGGATTGCGGAAGCTTACGACCCCAGCGACAAAAACAATATATGCTTTACATTCTGAAGGTCTGGGGCTTAAAAAATGTATACAAACTCATGTATTCATTTGAACGCATATGTCTGTTTGTTCATATTGGTTAAAATAGGAAGAGACTAAAAATTCGAGGCAAAGGGGTTTAATGGCATCGTTTTTTACACAAAACGCATATGGGTCTGGCCAGACCACATGCTTTACGAACATAATGTACACAACAAAACATCCTTCTGATTACTCCTTGAATGGGTTTTTTTTAATTGAACTTTGTGACTGTTGCGTTACTTTGTACCCGCATTCCTTAATGAGCACATGGTTACAAAAAGATCCTTTCGTCTATTGGGTATTTGCTCCACTAATGACTTTTTCGTACTCGGTTTCTTAATTACCTGGGTTTAGTTTAAAATTTTGCGGACAGAAACGATTCGACAGTTTAAAATGCCTGAATCAGATTGAACGCAGAATGCAGCAGCAGCGGCAGCGAAATACAAAGTTAGATATGCATTTCCCTTAACCTACCTAGATTGAATACAGCGGCAGCGACAGCGGCGAAAACAGATCTACCTGTTGTTGTTGCTGCCGCTGCTTTCACATATTCCGGAATAGCATCGCTTAAGTTGTACAGTTGATTTGATGAGGTCTGATTGTAACGATTTGGCTCCTCAAACATATCAAATCCGATGAACGTTTATTCCAAACTGGAATCCAACAAGATATTTCCCACTTCAGAAACCATTCTTCTTCTTCTTTTTTATTGGCTTCCAACAAATCCAATAAGATATTTGGCTATGGTGCAAACCATCTGATCGTCAAAATCAGCTGGTTGCACATTTACGCATATAAAATCCTCCATAGCACAGATCCGAACCATGCTCCGTTTACAGAGAAGCTCTACAAACGGGAGACAGCTCGTAAGCAAAACTTTAATTACTAATTTCTTATATAAATACTCATTTTTCAGAACCGACAAACGAAAAACATGACCGACAAACGATTTTGCATCGAAATCCAACAAGTTGTTTTCCCTAACGACGATTTTTAAGTTCAGGAGGGGCCAACTTAACGCAAATATTTGATACGTCTATAAGTCAGTAACTACGGACCGACAAACGTTTTAAAATGACCGACAATCACCGACAAACGACCGACAAACGATCTGAACTGAAAAATTCGTATTCCGTAAGATTGGGGGGGGCTAACTTCGCGTCGGTCCGTTATTGAACATTCCTTTCTTGTATTGTACATCATCTTGACAAAGGTCGGACTGTTTGGAGAGGAATAGAAAATATCCTGTCTTGTATCTGTAGGATTGAGTCGCCCAATTTCCTCCGTTGACCAGAACCAATTTCAATTTAATTGTGCTCGGAACAACTAAAACAACACAAAACAAACAACACAAAACTGCACAAAACACGTCCACTACACACAACACAATTGACACCAAAACAAATGTCAACAAATCTATGACAGTGCTCTCGTGCTCTTTGTGAGAGCTGTCAAAAAGTAGACTGGGAGCGTAACAGCCGTCAAATAGTAGGCCGGTGCACTGAACTGAAATCCTGGTTCCAGGCTTGTTCCATAGATGGTTTTGGAAATGACCGATAGATGTAGCTGTTTCAGTTCTCCTTTAGAGCGCGTTGACACGATCAAACTACGGTTTGACAAACCACCTACTTGAACGTGTCAACCCCTTGTCAAACTGGTTTGATGTCTTGGGCTTCTGTCAAACCGTAGTTGGACGGTGCTCAACTTTTCATCAAATGCTAGTTTGTCAAATCGTAATTTGATCGTGTCAACGCGCTCTTAACAATGTAGTTGCTGTCAAAATGTGTAGGAAGAAGAAGAATAGTGGTAGTTTCATAGCATTTTCGGAGAAGTTTGACTGTAAATATCTTGTAAACGGGATCAATCTGCCAAAAAAGAACAATTTTCCCATTGTTTGCAGGACCGAATTAATAAAGAGCCGCTGGCAGATCTTGGCGCCACGGAAACTGTAATCCCCCCGTTTCCCTGGCGCCAAGATCTGCCGGCGGTTCTTTTTTAATTCGCACCTGCAAACAATGGGAAAATTGTTCTTTTTTGGCAGATTGATTCCGTTTACGAGATATTTGCAGTCAAACTTCTCCGAAAATACTATGAAACCAAAACCATCTATAGAACAAGCCTGGAACCAGGATTTCAGTTCAGTGCACCGGCCTACTATTTGACGGCTGTTACGCTCCCAGTCTACTTTCTGACAGTTCTCACAAAGAGCACGAGAGCACTGTCATAGATTTGTTGACATTTGTTTTGGTGTCAATTGTGTTGTGTGTAGTGGACGTGTTTTGTGCAGTTTTGTGTTGTTTGTTTTGTGTTGTTTGTTTTGTGTTGTTTTAGTTGTTCCGGGCACAATTGAATTGAAATTGGTTCTGGTCAACGGAGGAAATTGGGCGACTCAATCCTACAGATACAAGACAGGATATTTTCTATTCCTCTCCAAACAGTCCGACCTTTGTCAAGATGATGTACAATACAAGAAAGGAATGTTCAATAACGGGGAGTCTAACTCAATTAGTTCTTAAATTAATTACTAACTGAGATGTTAAACTCTTTTCAGCCCTTAACGAACACCTGGGGGCCCATGTACTCAGACCTCCATACGATGATGACGACCAACACATTTCGATGGTGATCTTGCGGCCGCTGCATTTAACAAACGACTGCGTCGTCCCATTTTGGCGCAAAGAGGATTTTCGCGGCAGCATTTGCGGGATTTTGTGTTTGGATTCGAGTCTTGTAAATTACTTTTCAAAGACGAATCGCGGTGATAATGCCGAATCCTTCGATGACGCAGTTGAGGAGCGCGTCATTAACGAGGAATACAAAATAGTTTTCGCTATTGATTAATTTCAATGACGAAAAGGTCCTTTTCAGGACCATTATTTAAAAATTTTACAAAGAGTAAAGTGAATCAATGTATTTCAAAAAATCAGTGACGGCTCCCAACATCCCGCTCAATAAATTTGGCGCCAGCGCCAAAATGTCTGTCATTCAATATTCATTGAATTGTGGCGATTTGTGTTGCATCTGAGGTGAGTAAAAATTTTCAATTAACATTCTAAATTTTGTGTTTCCATTATTTTCAAGGGTTTTTAAATAATTTGGAGTGTGATTGATTGGCATTTTGAGTCCTTTCGTCAGGACAAAAGAACTTCATTGAGCATGAAATGTCTCCAATATGGGTATTTCCTGAATCGTTTTTATAAGTTTGCCTTGGAGCAGATGGCTATGGGTATTTCGTGATTCGGGCTGATGAGACTAATGCCCGGTTCACATTATTCCAGTCCAGTAATCCAGTCCAGCAATCCAGTCCAGTGCTGGACTGGATCATTTCGTCTACATGATTCCAGTCCAGTAGTCCGGCGAGTGTGTTGTTGATTCGGTAGCTATAGTAACAATTAATTCTGGGCGAGCTGGAATCAAAAAGTAGCCTGACAATCCAGTCACTGGACTGGATTGCTGGATTGGATATCTGTCCAGTGCCGGTTCACATTATTCCAGTAGCAATCCAGCGCTGGACTGGATTACTGGACTGGATTGGTTACTGGAATAATGTGAACCGGGCATAATGCACTGGGCGTACGGCATTTTGAGTCCTTAGGTTAGGACAAAAGCAGCTTTTTAACCGACATAACTTTTGAGTTTCACTCCAAAGTTATGTCGCATGATGTTGTACAGTACTCCACGATCGATACTGTCGTATGCCTGCTTGAAGTCGACAAAGATTTGGTATACGTTTACGTTGTATTCCCAGCACCTCTGGAGTATCAGTTTGACTGAGAAGAGCTGATCAGTTGTGGAGCGACCAGGTCTGAAACCGCTTTGATATTCGCCAATGACTAAGTTCTTCCTTTTGACCGTCTATAATTCAATCCAATTTCTAATTTTTTTTCCATTCTGTGGTGTCTTCCTAGAGTAATTAAGGGTAAACGTACGTAATATGACCGATTAAATTTACAATTACATTCTTCCGTGTAAGTCTTATGATAATAATATTGCTTTTTCATCTCTAGGTGTTGTCCGGGGAAATATCAGCATTCGTCCTATCATCATACCTAAAATTACAAATGGTAAATTATGTTTATTTATTTTATTTATACGATTGTATTATGAAATATGTGCAAATTTTTTGAAATAAATAATGAAATAATTGATATATGTATTATACATATACATGTATATTTGAAATGTTATTTTAAACAAGCTAGCCTTCGGTTAGCTTGCCGAAGGTACGACACTTTTCGCGCTTCGTCGTTGTGACTTATGGTGCATTTGCTACTTTGAAATTAGTACAATAGTAAAACTTGTTCCGATTTCTCTGTTCCTATGAGAGGTATATGAAATAGTGGGTCGATTCCAACCACATTTAGGAACGTGGTTTGGCAGTCAATATGATTGAATAATATGAAATTTGGTAAGGATATCTTCAGGAATGGAAAAGTTTTTCTAACAAAAACTTGCTTTTGAAATGGTCGTTCCTATGACAGCTATACGATAGAGTAGTCCAATTTCAACCAAATTCGGGAATGTGATTTGACTAGAAATACTATTGATAAGTGTGAAATTTGGAAAAGATATCTTTAAAAATAAAAAAGTTTTTCTCACAAAGACGAATTTTTGAACCAGTGGTTCCTATGGCAGCTATATGACGTAGTGGTCCGATTCCATTGGTTCCGACATATTTAGAGCGTGCAATAGAAAGAAGGCTTTTTACGAAATTTCACTTTGATAGCTTTACAACTGAGGGACTAGTTTGCATTGAAACAGACAGACAGACGGATAAAAGCTTAATCGACTCATCATACTGACCAAGAATTTATATATAATAGTTTATATGGTCGGAGATGCTTCCTTCTGTGCGTTGCAAACTTCATGACAAAGTTAATATACCCTATCACATCCGTGAAGGGTATAAAAATAAAATGGACGTTGGTAGGAGTTACGACCACCTTCAAACTCCTTGACGACTCTTTAAGAGTAGTCCAATTTCAACCAAATTCGGGAATGTGATTTGACTAGAAATACTATTGATAAGTGTGAAATTTGGAAAAGATATCTTTAAAAATAAAAAAGTTTTTCTCACAAAGACGAATTTTTGAACCAGTGGTTCCTATGGCAGCTATATGACGTAGTGGTCCGATTCCATTGGTTCCGACATATTTAGAGCGTGCAATAGAAAGAAGGCTTTTTACGAAATTTCACTTTGATAGCTTTACAACTGAGGGACTAGTTTGCATTGAAACAGACAGACAGGCCGATAAAAGCTTAATCGACTCATCATACTGACCAAGAATATATATATAATAGTTTATATGGTCGGAGATGCTTCCTTCTGTGCGTTGCAAACTTCATGACAAAGTTAATATACCCTATCACATCCGTGAAGGGTATAAAAATAAAATGGACGTTGGTAGGAGTTACGACCACCTTCAAACTCCTTGACGACTCTTTAACGTAAGTGTCACCACTCGCGTTCTATTCGACCCGGGCATCTAAGTGTCGAAACGTCCTCAGCAGGCGACAGATGGGACGCGCGTCGCCTGGAGTCCGAAGCGTATATAATCTTGCCTTGTACCGACCTAGTGGTGATACCAAAACTACCAATTGGCAACGACCATATGCATTAAAACTGAGTTTCCTATAGGGCCAGTTTATAGGGGAGGATGTTGACCATTCTCAAAATCAGTTAACTAACCCATTCTACAAATATTTGTCGAATTTTTCAAGTCGCTAGCTTCATTCTATCGAAAGTTATTGCCTATTTGTCACCTCACTCGAAGGGGAGGTAGAGGTTCTTTTTGTCCAATCTTGCGCATTTTTAATAACAACCAAATAGATCCCAGTAGAAACATTTGACCAAAATTTCCAGTCACTAGCTTCATTCATTCATTCAATAATGGACAACGCAATCAGACAAATTATCACCGAATGCGAATGAATGTGTGACAAGCGTCTGGTCTTCGGCACCCAAAATGATATTGCCAAGAAGTAAGGCTGGTGTTAACAGGGAATCTGTTGGATATTCCAGAAAATCTTCTCATGGTCGGGTAGGGCGAAAAAGACTGCTTTGCAATCATTCAGATCGACAGTATCTGGAAAATGGTAAACTCTAACTCCAACGATTGCACTATTTTGTAACTCAAGTTGGTCAGGCGAGACGAGTCAGGTATCTTTGTTAGCTCTGGAGCTGATTATTGTGAAAATATACTGCAAAATGTTCAATGTTTACCTTTTTCCTCATTTTCAGAAGCAGCGCTATATCCTTGTTGTAGTAGCAACGCCTGGTGATGAAGGATTTTGGCAACCCTCGGCCATGCTGTTCAATGGGTCGCTTCGGTGCGTAGAACCGGCTGCCGTGGGAGCAAGCACTATTTCCGTCGTATAAATCGGCTTCATCAGATCCCTCCTCTTCTTCGTTCATTGCGCTGTTCTTTTGGAATTTTGGCTGAAATTTTGCCAATACTCAATTCCTTGGTCTCATAGCGCAGCCACTTTCGTCAACCTAAAAGAAAGCATTTGAAAATATTTGGTTTTGGAACTGACCGATAGATGTAGCTGTTTCAGTTCTCCTTTAACAGTGTAGTTGCTGTCAAAATGTGTAGGAAGAAGAAGAATTGTGGTAGTTTCATAGCATTTTCGGAGAAGTTTGACTGCAAATATCTCGTAAACGGGACCGATTTGCCAAAAAAGAACAATTTCCCATTGCTTGCAGGTGCGAATTAATAAAGAGCCGCTGGCAGATCTTGGCGCCACGGAAACTGTAATCTCCCCGGATCTGCCGACGGTTTTTTATTAACTCGAGTCCGCTAAACACGGGAAAATTATTCTTTTTTGGCAAATCTCCACCGTTTATGAGATATTTGCATCTAAATATTGCATTTTACTCCGTCAAATGTGTCCCGGATAAGTAAAATTTGACGTTTTGAGTTCATTTTTCGGAGTGATAAGTGCCCAGCAAGACATTTGTCTCCAATCCCAGTGGAATCGAAAAGTCTTCGATCCTATAGCGGTTCCATTCATCGGTTTGTCTTCGAAGCTGAAAAAATTCAAATGTTTTCGATTATACGGATATATCGATTCCAGTAATCAATTAGCCTGAAATTTGAGTTAATTTGAAAGTCTCTTTGGCGACGCATGTTGTCATATAATGAAATACGGAATATGTTTTTTTTATAGAAGCCTGGGATAGTCCGCCGTTAAATGAAAAGTGCCGTGAAATTAATACAAAGAGAGATTTCACGACACTTTTAGTTTATGGACGAATTATAGATTCTACAGATTTCTACAGTCATCGATCCGAATCCGATGTTAGTGTCGATTCTACGTTGACTACAGTCATCGATCCTAATTCGATCTCAGTCATCGATTCTATATCGACTACCGTCATCGATTTTGGATCAATTCCTGTCCACAATTTCAGTATCGCAAAAGCGGCCATGCCCATACAAATGTCTCCGACGTTTCATCGATAAAGTCATCGATTCCTTAGTAGACAGTCTTCGATCCAGGATCGATCAAGTTTCGATTCTTGTCTGACTGGGTGTGTTTGCAGCTTTGAAGAGAGAGTATAAGAGGAAGTGAAAAAGAGCGAGAGAAACGACGCAATTCGGCACAAGTGAGGAAGTAGGAAGGGGGATGAAAATTTGACATCTCTTTTGCTCTATATAGACCGGGCGGGTGTTCCGCGGCAGAGAGACAGACTGGAATGTTATTGTTCCGATTGGAAAAGTAGGAGAGGGGATGACATCTTCCGTGCTTCCTGTGCTTTTATACAGACTGCGCGGGTGTTGCGCAGTGGAGGGCGTGTGTCTCTCTCTCTACTTTTTACGACTGGAATTGCTTCAAGTAGTTTAGTGTTGAGTATATGCGGATTGCTCCTCCATAGTTATTCTCTGTGGTTTGCAGCGATTCATTCAGCGGTTCATTCAGCGTCAACTATGGATTTGACAGAACCCTGGTTTACGTGCAGTGTTCTACGCAATGTCTTGAGGGTAAATTAAGGACTACCTTTCCTCAAATCGCGAACTCCGAGGCGACACCAATTTCAAACAAAGAGGAAACTCGCGTTTTCAAAGTCCCAAAACCGAACCACCAGTTACCCCGCCCACAAAGCCAAGCGACAACGGATTGGTGCGACTTTGACGGAGCCTGCAACCAGCATCCCAGCCTTGATAGCGACGAAAGCATACAATACGATCCGGACGACGATTACTGCAACGGCTGCCACCACCATCCCTCGAAAGCCATCCTATCGGTGGTGACGTGCAAAAGTCCTAACAGCTCGGGAGTGAACCGACATGATTTCAGCCAACGATCCCCGCTTCGCGAGAGGAACCAAAACACCGGGCCGGAAATCTCTCGAACCCCCCGTCTCTCCGTAACGAGACCAAAAGAAATCCCCAGGATCAGTTGGATCTCCTTGGAGCAATCATTTCGCGAAACGGAGAGCGAGAAACATGTTCTGGAGAAAAGCATAGCGCACAGTGACTCGAACGACAGTGCGAACGACGAGAACTTTTCCGAATTGATCCAGAACACTCATAGTAGTGAATGTTCGCGAAAGGACCCTTGCAGCCCCACGCTACGTCAGCCAACGTGGTGGCCTGTCAGGCATAGCGCAAGTTTCCACAACGCAACAGCCTCTTCGTACAGCCGATATTCGTCCTCACCACAGAGAAAGGTTCAATGTCGGAAGGGCGGCTACGTGGAGAAATTTCAACCAACACGCCGTTGTTAAGGCCCTGGCTGTCTTTTTGAAGAGGTAAGAAAACATTTTTTCGACTTAATTCCAAAATAGCGCTGTGACTTGGTTAATGAGTTTCATTTCTTATAGGACTGGCAAATTGAAGGTCCCGGACCAAATGTGCATAAGCAAGACTGCCAAATTCAAAGAAATTGTTGCCAAGTGACTGATTCTACGTCCGCTGTGCATCGATCCTCCGGCACTTATATCACCGGAGCCCAGCAGGTGTTGCATCAATTACGAAGATCTACGGTGGCCGTAAACGTAATAGAGTACATCCCTCTCATTTCTGCCGATCAGCTAATAGCAATTCTCATAAAGATCTGACAGCCTTAGAGCATGCCCATTTAGTTGAGAAACATCCTGATGGCGGACGGAAATTGACATCGACAGGCTAAAGAGACTTGGATCGTATTACCAATCAAATCGTCAGCAAACAAATAGTCGCTTGTAAAAAAAACTGGACAAATTATTCTGTCGTAAAACTTTGAAATTCGTTTTTAATAAAACAGGAACCAGAGATTTTGGTGTTTTATTTTGATAAAGTGATGTGGGCATAGTTAAGAACGTTTCGGTGGTTGAGTTTACAAGGATTCTCAAAAAGTATGGTAGCAGTGGGTTGCGGTCATGACTCGAGGCAAGGTGTGAAGCCTTAAAGATGCTATAATTTGGAGCGGACTGTGTTTGAAGTAGAGCTGCGACATCAACCTCGAAACATCGATGTTTTATCTCGGTAGAATTTTGTAGATGTTTTGCTATGATAACTTTGCTAAGAAATTGCTTAAATTCAAGAGAAAAAATATAGATACATCCTTGTTAAAACAAACAATTTTATTAGCTGCACATTTGCACACGCAAAAAAAAAAAAAAAAAAACAAATTCAATTTTTAAAAAAAATTGGGTATTAAGAATTCCAATTAAGTATGTATTGCAAAAAAGCTGCAAATAAAAAAAATAGTATGTATTTATTCCAGATGCCAAAATGTTGAGTCTACTGTCTGCAAAAACAGTAGTTTTTGAAGCTTGTCCCCTGAGAGAGAGCTTCTTCTGCTGGAAGCAATGTTCCCTGTAGCAGAGAACATTCAGAAAGGACCGAAGTAGCCATAATGGATAGGTATTTCATGGCAGTCTTCATTAGTGCCGAATTTCTGGGCACGTACCCCTGTTCCCATCCGTCCAGGGGGTTTTCATTCAACCTGGAGACCAGACCTTTTACATACAGAGACAATTCTGCGGGCATTTGGGCAGTATCGAGTTCGTCTTTTACTCTGGGCCTTTTTTTCACTTTCCAATTTTCTTGGGGGGGGGGGGGGGGGGGGGGGGGGGCAAGACCTTTTCCATAGACCTTTTCCATAGTCCTCCGCGTGGGCGCCCCCTGGTAACGGCAGTGTATCAATTCGCTGACGGCCAATGTCTTAGCGATAAGACAGTTTGGAAAAGGCAAATAGCTGTAGCTGATGAACACCTAAGCGTCTCAGGTTTAGTAGGATGGAATGACTTGCGTAGTTGGACCTGCTACATAGTTGTGTGGGCTCCAGCACGTTTATTAAACCATCTGAAGCAGCTATCTCCGAGGCCATCCACTGAATGGGGTTAAGCGACGTGCTGACAACTCGTCCTTGTAAAAACCACTCCATGTCAAGAAACCTGGAACAAAAGCCTCGGATTGGACGGATCAACAACGACGACCACGCAAACGACTAAAGGATTATTCTTTCGGATCCTGGAATGTACGCTCCCTGAACAAACCGGGGGCCGAGAAGGCCCTCCTTCAACAGGTCGAAAAGTACAAACTGAGCATTACTGCAGTCCAGGAAACAAATTGGCTTGGCAGCGAGATTAATGACAAGAAATCGCACACAATTTTTACAAGTGGCAAACCATCGGGCCGCAAGGAGTTTGGAGTAGCATTTATAGTGAACAATCGCCTCAAACCGCATATTACTGACTTCAAACCCATAAATGAACGGCTGTGTGCGATCCGCATCAAGACTCGATTCTTCAATCTCTGGCTCATCAATGTGCACGCCCCCACTGAAGTTAAAGAAGACGCAGTAAAAGACGAGTTCTACGCCCGCCTTGAAACTCTCTTCGACTCACTTCCAACAAACGACGTCAAATTGCTGCTGGGAGACTTTAACGCGAAAGTCGGAAATGAAAGTTGGCACCGGGGGACCACTGGAGGCCACAGCCTCCATGAAGAATGTTACGATAACGGCCAGCGACTTATCGACTTTGCCTGCAGCAGGAATCTAGTCGTAAGCTCTACGTGCTTCCCGCATCGGCGCATTCACAAGCAGACCTGGAAGTCTCCAGACGCACATACCGTCAACCAAATTGACCACGTCCTCATTTGCAGGAGATGGGCGTCTAGTGTCATGGATGTCCGCTCCTATCGAGGAGCAAACTGCGATTCAGATCATCACTTGGTGAAGACGACCTACAGATGTAGAATTTTCTCAGTGCACCAATCAAGAATCAGCCCTCCCAAAATCTTTGCGGTTGATAAGCTTTTGAGCGATGCTACAGCGGTGGCGTATACTACCGCCCTTAAGGAAAAACTATCACCTATGCTACACAACATCAGCAACACAGGCGTCCATGGGTTCTGGGAAGAGCTCAAGGGTACCATCAAGGATGTCGCAGAGAAGGTCGTGGGATATAAAGCCCGGCGAGCGCGAAATGACTGGTTCGACGAAGAATGCAAAAACTCACTTGACGCGAAAAACGAGGCCTACAGACAATGGATTCAACGAGGAACCAGAGCCAGAAGAGAAAAATATGACGAGCTACGGCGAATATCTAATAGAATAATTAGACGTAAGAAACGTAAATACTTTGACGAGCAGTTGCTGAACATAAACGAAAACTTAGCTAATAGGAACACCAGACAAGCGTACAAACTAGTAAATACAATTAAGAACGGCTACCAACCCAGGACTAGCCTTTGTAAGGACAAGGATGGAAACATCATCAGCGACACCGATGGTATTAACAAGCGATGGGCCTCTTATTTGAAGAGCTTCTAAACCGACCATCTAACATCCCCTCACAGGAAGCTCTCGACGATATTGTTGATCTAGGCCCACCCATTCAACCCCCGACAGTAGAGGAAGTTGATCTCGCCTTGCGGTCACTAAAACGAAATAAAGCGCCGGGCGCTGACGAGATTCCAGCTGAACTGCTAAAATTCGGTGGAACGAGTCTAGCTGATGCCATACATCAATTACTCCTGCGAGTATGGGAGAACGAGGAGATCCCAGACGATTGGCGCAGAAGCATCATCTGTCCAATTCATAAAAAGGGAGATAAACTGCGGTGTGAGAACTACAGGGGCATCTCACTAGTTTGTACGTCCTATAAAATTTTGACGAAAATTCTGGAAAATAGAATAAAACTGTACGCAGAACGAGTCATTGGCGAATATCAAAGCGGTTTCAGACCTGGTCGCTCCACAACCGATCAGCTCTTCTCAGTCAAACTGATACTCCAGAGGTGCTGGGAATACAACGTAAACGTGTCAAGTATAACGTACTTGTTACTTAATAACTCTTTGCCCATACAAACTAACATATGTATATCATACTAGAAGAACACTCATGTAACAGTAAAAATGTCAAATATACATGCCTTCAAGGCTACACACTTTAAACCAGTGTTATTATTTATCTGATATGGTGTCAGAAGTAGTGGTTCACCTCGAAATTATATTGCGCGCGAATTACGTCCCCAAGTCGCAGTCAACGAAAATCAGCTGTTCAGCCAGTTATAGTCAAATCTCTTGTTCGCGTTCTTTTGACACATTCGAGCTGTGAAAAACTGGCTTCCCAACAAACTTGAAACACTTTTTTGAATTAAGAATAGAAACATGCACTTCCAAGCACATAACAGTAACTTACAACAAAACAAATGATCACCCACAGTTTTAAACCACATGCCTATTGTGAATTGATATTTCGCGGCTCTTTGATTGCGACAAAGTTGAACTCGTCTCAACTTTCGCGACGTGAGCGACGTGTTGTTCGCGCACAGTATACTTATCGCCATATGAAATACATTGGTTCAACTTTATTTGACAGCAGAAGCCGCGTTGTTCGCGCAGACTATAATTCAGCTATCAAGTGAATAAAACCCAGTGAAACAAAAGCAAAAACCAACGAAATTCAAATAGAATCAAAATGCCTGGAAATACAGGAAACCCAGACGGTAATTTGGTCGAACAGCAAGCAAGTGCAACACCTAACCTCAATAACAGCGAAGAAATTGGAGGAGCAGGTGCTTCGAATTTCATCCGCCCGCCGAAACCCCTGGTGGTACAGAGCGATAACAACGCCAATAATTGGCGCTTGTGGATTCAACAATATCAGTGGTTCGAAACGGCCACGGGTATGTGCCGCAAACCACAAAATGTGCAGGTTGCAACGTTCATGTCATCCATAGGGACAGAAGCAGTTGTCATATTCAACACATTCGGCTGCACGGATGAAGAGCTCAACAATTTAGATACAATTAAAAAGCGCTTCAGAGAATATTTCGCCCCGAAATCAAACACGACATACGAGAGATATGTTAAATAAAAAGAATTATTCACAGCGTACTCCAGATTTCTTTAATAATCAACGATATTTCTACACAAGCACAAAGATGGCAATGTTGACAGGGCGAAGTTAAGAAACAGAAGAAGGAAAGGAACAAATGTCAAAAGTGACTTAAAACAAAACAAAGTGCGTTCAATTCATTTACATACATATGAAATTATTCAGTTTTGCCAACACTCCTCCTTAATGAATATGTGTAAATATAATACATACATCATACATAATTCAATTCGATAATTCATTGCAATATTCTTTACTTTAATTGAATAACGAAAAATACAAACAATATTCAGCCAATGGTTACTAAATTACATTTCTTATGGCTCGTTTACATTTGCCAGTGCACCGGCATGCCTGTAGACTTGTCGACAAGTGCCTTGCGTGTAGCTGCTTGCATGACGTGTGGCAGTAGGTGTTTACACACAATTCGAGTTGCAAGTTGGCTGGGATTTTTTCTTGAGCGTCAATTTGATTATCATGTATTTACCATTGCGATATTTAGTTGCAGGCGACATTGATCTTTGATCGTTTTTTGGCGTACCAATGACAGCAAACATATGTTCACAAGTCTACTGGAATGCCTGTAAGAAATCAATTGGCCCGGGAGGCCAGCTACTTGCAAGGCGCCTTGCGGGTTTACTGGCCTGGCAGTTCACAGGCACGGGTGTTTACACATATGCAAGTGACAGCTTGCAAGTTACTTGCAAGGCACTTGCAATGCCTGTAAAATGTACGTACTTGCACGATCTACTGGCAAGTGTAAACGCTACTTTACGAAAATTCTCAAATTTTACTTTACTTAATCCTTTAGTAAGGCGGCTATTACACTATAAAAGTTCTTTTACAAATATCTTTTATGAAAGCTATTTTCAAAGAACTTTTATAGTGTAATAGCCGCCTAAGAAAAGATTTGCGACATGGACGTTGCTTGTTTCAACTACTTTTCTAATATGCTTGCACACCTTCCCCCTTTAGCGGCTAATATCATTCATAAAAGTTCTTTTGAAATATCGTTCGTCAAATATATTTGTAAAAGAACTTTTATAGTGTAATAGCCGCCTAAACATATCTGCAAGCATTTTATCTGTTGCGCAATATTTAATTTCAACAATGTTTTTCTCTACGTAGTCTTTTACAAAATAAATTTTAGTATCAATATGTTTCGAACGATTACTCAATTTTTCATCAATAATCATTTTAAATACGCTTTGATTGTCTTCAAAGATAGTTGATTTCGGATTACCTGTCCAGTTAAGATCGCTCAATAATTGTAGCAGCCACACAGACTCCTTACAGGCCTCAGATAAAGCGATGAATTCTGCTTCCGTCGATGAAAGTGCAACACAATCTTGTCGTCGAGAGCTCCAGCTAATTGGTCCGTTCATAAGAAAGATGTATCCGGAGTTCGATTTTCTGGTTTCTCGATTCTCTGCCCAGTCTGCGTCCGCATAGCCTACCAATGTATCGCAACCTTTTTCGCCACCGAGTTTCAATCGCAAATTAGAAGTGCTTAGCAAGTATCGAATCGTCTTCTTCACTTGATTCCAATCGCAATGAGTTGGATTCGCTACCTTCTGTGATAAAATAGAAACCGCTGCTGAAATATCTGGACGAGTATTAGTTGATATGTATAGCAAGCAACCAATTGCTGCTCTATATTTGGAATTGTTGGGTAACTGATTTTCGTCCTGCTCCTTGTGATACGATGGACTGAGAGGAATATCCGACATTTTTGAAGTATCCAGCTTAAATTTCGATGCAACGTTCAAAATATACTTTTCTTGGTCAAGAAAATTAACATCCATCATGCTTCGTAACTCGCATACCCAAATAATTTGCTACTTCGCCTAAGTTTTCAATATTAAAATGAGATTTCAAAGTATTTTCAATTTGCAACATAAATGATTTCGAAGCAGTTGCAACCAATGTGTCGTCGACATATATAAGAACATACGAAATACCTTTATGGCTCGTTTACATTTGCCAGTGCACAGGCATGCCAGTACACTTGTCAGCAAATTTACGAATGACAAGAAACATATGTTCGCAAGTCTCTACTGGAATGCCAGTAGGAAATCAATTGGCCCGGGAGGCCAGCTACTTGCAAGGCACCGTGCGGGTTTCCTGGCCTGGCAGTTTACAGCCACGGGTGTTTACACATATGCAAGTGACAGCTTGCAAGTTACTTGCAAGGCACTTGCAATGCCTGTAAAATGTACGTACTTGCACGGTCTACTGGCATGTGTAAACGCTACTTATGGTCCATGATATGTATACAAACAATTATCTGCTTTACTTTGTTTCAAACCATTGTTGACCAATATGTTATGCAGTTTTAAATTTCAAATGCGCGCAGATTGTTTCAATCCATAAATGCATTTATTTAATTTGCATACCTTAGTTTCAGCTTCGTCTACAACAAATCCAGGCGGCTGGCGCATGTAAATCTCTTCACATAAATCTCCGTTGAGAAAAGCACACTTGGCGTCAAAGTGATGAACATTCATGTTTTGACTTGCAGCAACTGATAAAAGAATACGAAGCGTTGAATGTCGTGAAACAGGAGCAAATACTTGATCATAATCTACCCCAAACTTTTGACTAAAGCCTTGAGCTACGAGCCTTGCTTTATACTTTTTAGTTTTCCTTCCGAATCTGTTTTTAATTTAAATACCCACTTACATCCGACTAAGTTCTTATCGGGCGGTAAATCGACCAAGTCCCAGGTCCTGTTGTCTTTTAAAGAAGCATACTCCTCCTGCATCGCGGCGATCCATTTGTCCTTTTTATTACAAGAAACAGCTTCATTGTACGTAGACGGCTCACCATTAATAACAACGCTGATCTCTTCGATTAAGTACTTCGGTGGAATGGCTTTAGTAGATCGCTGAGATCGTCTAACGGTTACTTCTTCTTCCGACTCGTTATTCAAGGGTACGTCTCCTCCTGAATTGTACTCCAATGTATCAGCTGTTTGATCGTTATGTCTGCTTGGTGCCTCATATTCGCAGCTATCAAAGTCAAAATCAATATAGGACTCAATATCCTGGCTTTCCCTAGTAGGATTGTTAAACGCCGACTTCGACTTTCGATTGTCATCTAAAAACTTAACGTCTCTGGAAATTACTATTTTTCCTTTCTTCGGAACAAAACATCTATATGCTTTCGACTCTGAGTCAAAGCCCATGAATACGGCTGCTTCGGCTTTCACGTCAAGCTTTCGACGATTATTATCATTAACTCGTACATAGCAATTCACTCCAAAGCGACGTAGATTCAAATAGTTCGGTTTTCTTCCATGCCAGTGTTCAAATGGTGTTCCAATTACCGCTTTCCATGGCAATAAATTTTGTAACATGTTCGCCATACTAACAGCTTCACCCCAATATCGATATTCGAGTCCAGAGTCCAGCAGCATACATCGCGCCATTTCGATTAGAGTGCGATTTTTACGTTCCGCAACTCCATTTTGCTGAGGACAATTCGGAGCAGTACGCTGAATTTTAATGCCGTTCGATTTTAAATAATCAACAAACCGACTATATATATAATATATTCTCCGCCACGGTCAGAACGAAGACATTTGATGTTTGCTCCAAATTTGTTTTTGACAAGTTGGTGAAATTGTCTGAAGCAATTAAACGCTTCAGATTTCTCTTTCAGCAAGTATATGGTGCAATATCGAGAAAAATCATCAATAAGTGTTAAAATATACCTTTTTCCCGAGGGTGAAACAGTCTGCATCGGTCCACATACAATCGGAGTGGATTAAATCCAAGACACTTTTAGATTTATACACAGACTTCTTTGGAAAGGGTGCCCGACTAAGTTTCCCTTTTATACAAATGTCACATTGGGAACTGCACTTGCAATTTACTAAGTTCATTCCATGAACTAAATTGTTCATCGGAATACCGCGCACAACGTTTATGTCACGATGTCCCAACACACGGTGCCAATCATGCACACACAAATTCTGGCTTTTTTTTATCAAATTGGCTTGATTCGCCACACGCATTTGGTACAATCTGTCATTAATGTCACCAACCGCGATTTCACGTTTATTGTCCGAAGACCGAATTTCACAGAACATATCATTAAAATTTACACGGAAACCTTTTTCTGTCAAGCATTTCACCGATATTAGATTTCCACCGATTTGCGGAACATATAACACATTTTGAATTGTTATTTTATTTACGCGGCCGTCTCGGGTCAGAAAATTAACAATCACAGTACGTTTGCCAGACGCTTTTACCTGCTGACCGTTCCCAACAGATACATTCTCAGAATGTGATCCATCGAATTCGATAAAACTTTCCCGATAACCGCAAATGTGACAAGTAGCACCGGAATCCAATATCCAACCGTTCGCACTCGTACCGACCATGAATAAAAATTCATCCGAATCGCGTTGCTCTACAATGTTGGCTGTCGGACTTCCACTCGACTCATTTTTCTTGGCCTTCCACGCAATATACTTTTTGCAATTATTACGGATGTGTCCTTTCTTTTTACAAAAGAAGCAAGTAACTTTGCTATCTTTATTATTGCAGACCTTTAAAGCAGTTGTTTCTTCCGAGTTTGGTCACTGCCATCTTTACTCTCAGGCCGGAGTGTCAGCTGATTGTCAAAGCACTAACGACACGACAAGCAGTCAACCAAGTGTTATCGCGTGCGGTCGCCCGGTAAAATTTCGCGATATTTGTGCGTAAAAGTGAATTTAGTGTCGGAATTTCAAGTGTATATAAAAGAAGTGGCTATCAGTGCCGTGTGAAAGTGAAAAAAACGTGAAGTACCGGGAAATATCGAGTAAAATCGTATATTGAAAAAGGCGAGGTTAGGAAAGTGCGACACGGGAAATTTCGCAATTTTCGTTAATTTTCCGGCAATTCGGCTAGTGTGAATGGTGTACCACTGCCCTGGGACGAATCCTCGGGCCGCTGAGTTTAGCGGAAAATCCCGGAAGTGCCCCAAAAAGTGAATTCAAAGTGATTGTCAAATGACAACATTACAGGTGATTTGCAGCCTTTTCATCGGAATGCATAGGGTAAGTATACGTTTTTTGTTGTGCTAAAATTTTAGTGGATTGATGCGCCCCAAAATGCAGATTTTAACGACGATGCTGACGAACCGGACGAAAGTTTCACCGCCAGGCATCTAGTCCTGTCAGCTGCAGTGAAACTTTCGTCTGGCTTCTCAACAACGCATGCAAGACCCGTATTTTGGGGCGCATCATTCCACTAAAATTTTAGCACAACAAAAAACGTATACTTACCCTATGAATTTCGATGAAAAGGCCGAAAATCACCTGCAATGTTGTCATTTGACAACCACTTTGAATTCACTTTTTGGAGCACTTCCGGGAGTTTCCGCTGAACTCACCGGCCCAAGGATTCGTCCCATGGTAGTGCTGCATAATTCACACTAGCCAAATTGGCGGAAAATTACCTAAAAATGCGAAATTTTCCGTGTCGCACTTTCATAACCACACTCAAGGCTCGCGCACTTTCGAGCAGTTCATTTTGGTCGGAAGTTCGCGGCACCTTGCGTTTTTTTCACTTTTAAATATCAATGACAAGTACTACTTTCAATTGCACTTAAAATCGCGACACTAAAATCACTTTTACGCACGAAAATCGCCAGATTTCAAGAGGTCGACCGCACGCGTTCTTCAGTTTGTTTACATTTGGTTCACTGCTTGTCATGACGTCATTGCTTTGACACTCCGGCCTGAGAGTAAAGATGGCGGTGGTTTGGTCCATCACGATCTTGGAATAGGGAGACCAGGAAGTAGACAAAGGGAAAATTTTGGTAACCATTCGCTTAGATGTGGTTGTTACACGACCACTATCACATCTTTCCAGTGGCGTTTGCGTTTTATGCAACTTCTCTCAAGAGGTCACCCACACATTGCACTTTCAAGGCTGCGCTACTGAATCAAAACTAAGCAGCTGATAACCCAAGTGTTCAGATTTTAATTACCCGCGGACCACGAACAAAAACACTTACTTACCGGGGAATATCTTTGTTCTAAAAGCATTTCAGCTACGTTGAGCGACGATGCACTTAATAGCGATACAAAATCAGGACACTTACCTGTGAAATGAAACTCCACTTTTCCTGGAAATCCATCTGTTGTGGCAATGTTCCATAGCACACTCCATTTGCCAAAACTAATGGGATTAGTAGCTTGTCTCACTTAAAATAGGCCACTAAGTGAACACATAAACAACACTTTACAGTTCTTGATGTAATTTTCACAAAACTAATAGAGTTTTCACTTGAAAAAATGTAATTTTTCACTGCAATCTCGTGTTCAGCACAAAATGACCGGCGAGAAATGTCATCCCACGAAATCGAAACTAAGAACAGCTGATCGCAGCTAAAAAAAGGAAAACAACAGTTTGGTTACTTTCACAGACAGTCACGTATAGCTTTTGTCTCTATCCTTCTCTTGTATATCAATGATCACGATACCTTCGCCTACGATATTCCTCAATAATCTTTGAGCAAACAAGAGATGGAGTCAATTTACCCTCCTCTCGAGCTTCAAGCGCCGTTATTAACCCGTCGTAGCTACTCGGTAAAGAACCCAACAAAGTAGCACTTCTGAAGAAATCTGGCTTCAATTCTTCACCTAGCGCTAGCAATTTCTGGAACAACTCGTTCATGCGACTTACATGCACTTCCATATCTGTGGCTTCTGTTGCACGCTGTTGCATGATCTCGCGTAGAACACGCACCTTCGTCCCGGGCGAATCACGTTCGTGAAAGTCCTTGAGGGCATCCCATGCCTCCTTGGCTTTTGTTGTGTTCCTGATGTGGTGAATCTGGTCATCCTCTACAAGCAACGAAATAGTAGAAAGCGCCTTCTCGTCCGCTCTGTCCCATTCACTCGCATTTGCTGCAGTCCTAGCCTCTGCAATTGCGTACCAAACACTTTCACGCTTCAATAACATCTCGACGCGAAATTTTCAATTGAAATAATTGTACCCGTTCAGACGCGGAATCTGATATTTCGCAATGTTATCAGCCATCGAACAATTTTGAGGTTAGCGCAAAGTGAATATCAAAAAATCCACCAAATAATGCCGAAGAAAACAGAAATATTATTTGAATCCGGATACTGGGCCCATAACCTTTGTTAAATAAAAAGAATTATTCACAGCGTACTCCAGATTTCTTTAATAATCAACGATATTTCTACACAAGCACAAAGATGGCAATGTTGACAGGGCGAAGTTAAGAAACAGAAGAAAGAAAGGAACAAATGTCAAAAGTGACTTAAAACAAAACAAAGTGCGTTCAATGCATTTACATACATATGAAATTATTCAATTTTGCCAACAAGATATCTCTTTAACAGGATGAGACAGGATGAAGGGGAATCATTCGATGAATTCCTAACAAGAATTAAGTCGCAAAGTGCAAAATGCGGTTTTGCAGAGTTGCATGACAGTCTTTTAAAAGATAAAATCGTAGTTGGAATTAGAAACGACAGTATACGGGAATATCTTCTGTCAGACGATGGAATCACTCTTGATCGCGCAATTAAAAAATGTCGAACTTGCGAACAAGCTACTAAACAATTGCAGGGCTTAAAAAATGAGCAGCAAGCAGCAGCAGTCCACGAAATAAAAAATAAAAAATCAAGGCAGCCGTCATCTGGAGCAAACACGTTTAACTGTGGTCGTTGCGGTCGAACACATGGTTCAAGAGCTTGTCCGGCTTATAAAAAACGATGCAGAAAGTGTGATCGTGAAGGTGTCACTTTGCAGAGATGTGCAAAGCAAAACATCCAAGTACCAACGCAAGCAGTAATGACGCGAAAAAAACGCAAAAAACCAAACAATCAAAGAAAATCGATGCAATAGACGAGTCGAGTAACGATGAGAGCGACTTCTTCATTAAGGCTGCGCGCAAGTTGGCACACGTTCGTGTGTCGCGTTCACGTGTTTTATGTCAAACGGTGTGAGTCTATGGTTTTCAACCAAAGACACGAATCTGTCAATTTGGCAAATGCTCGGCTGTTGTCGTATCACCAAATTGGTTTCATTATTGTGCGTTAACGCCAATAATTTAGTATGAAATATGCGCTTATGCACATCCTACTACTCTCCAGTCGTTTGTTTCGCCACTCAATTCTTGCCTAATTATCCGTTTTAAAGCACAATAATAAACTCAGTTTGGTGATACGACAACAGCCGAGCATTTGTCAATTTGACAAATTCGCATCTTTGGTTGCAAACCATAGACCCAAACCGTTTGACAGCAAACACGTGAACGCGACACGCGAACGTGAGCCAACATGCGCGCAGCCTAACACCATAAATCGTCAACGAGCAGCATCGAACAGAGATGATGGTAACCAATGGTACGAAGAAATAGAAATACTCGGGGAAAAAGTCCGCGCAAAATTGGATAGCGGCGCCGAGTGCAACGTCCTGCCTCGAAAAATCACCGAAAAAGTCGGTGGAACGATAGTGCCATGCTCGAAAAAGCTTGTATCATACACGGGTCATAAGATCCCGGCCTACGGACAGTTGTCGGCAAGGACGAGGGTACGAGGAATGTGTTTCCAAATAAAATACATAATAGTAAACGAGAACAGCGAGCCGGTACTTGGAATAAATACCTGTCAGTCAGCCGGGCTAATACGACGTGTCGACACGGTTACCACAGATGTTTACGATGGACTAGGTTGCCTAAAGGACTACGAGTACGACATAGATTTAATAGACAACCCATCATTTGAGATTCACGCAGCACGAAGGATTCCATACGCATACCGGGAGGCAGTAAAAAAAGAGCTAGATGAGATGGTGAGACAAAATGTAATACAGCAGACTACAGAAGCAACTCCAGCCGTATCCCCAATGGTTGTAGTCAAACAACGGGGTAAAATTCGAATATGTATTGATCCAACCGATGTGAATAAAAATGTGCTTCGACGGCATTACCCGCTCAAGACACTAGAAGAGATCACCGCCAAAATCTCCGGTGCAACTCTCTTTACGAAACTCGACTGTCGGAAAGGTTTCTGGCAAATCAACTTGTCAAAACGTACCCAAAGAATTCTCACATTCGCGACGCCGTGGGGTCGTTACAAATGTACAAAACTGCCATTTGGGTTGTGCTCGGCACCCGAAGTTTTCCAGCAAAGGATGTCACTACTGTTCAATGGAATCGAAAATGTAGAAGTATCAATGGATGACCTACTAATCTTTGCAAAAGACATTGCCGAGCTGAAAAGAGCAACCGAGTAAGTGATTCGACGCATCCATAAAGCTGGTTTGACGCTAAATACAGAAAAATGTGTATTCGCAGCGAAAGAAATCAAATTCCTCGGCCACATAATCAGTGCTACTGGAGTAAAAATAGATCCAGAAAAGGTCGAGGCGATCAACAAGCTGCGAGAACCTAGGAATAAACAGGAACTCCAGCGACTCTTGGGCATGGTAACGTATCTTGCCAAATTCATACCAAACCTCTCCGCGATTACACAGCCACTGCGACAGCTACTAGAGGAGGGCATTGAATGGGTATGGACCGACCGACAGACCCAAGCGGTGGTCCAAATAAAACAAGCACTCTCTTCACCACCAGTTCTAAGATTTTATAATGTCAATGAAGATGTTAAACTACAATGCGATGCGAGCTCATATGCGCTTGGAGCTACGTTACTGCAAGACGATCAACCAGTGGGTTTCGCATCCAGATCGTTGACTAAAGCTGAAGAGAAATATCCACAAATCGAAAAAGAGGCGCTCGCCATCAGCTTCGCCTGCAAAAAGTTCCATGAATACATCTACGGTAAAACACTGTATGTAGATACAGACCATAAACCACTCGAAAGCATCTTCAAAAAACCGATCGCAAACGCACCCCCACGACTACAAAGGATACTGCTAGACATCTCCCCATATTCACCAACGGTAAAATATCGGAAAGGCGAAACGATGTACCTAGCAGACACTCTAAGTAGGGACTGCGCCAACGAGGATCTGGATACGAAAGGTGAGGAGTTTGAGGTCCTGACTCTTCTATCGATTTCGGACCAAGCAGTCAACCGTTTGAAAAAAGCAACTGAAAATGACGCAGACCTGTTGATTTTACGGCAATACGTGCGTGATGGCTGGCCCAATGTTAGGAACGAGACGTCGAGCGTTTTAAGGCAATACTGGAACTTTCGTGATGAGATCTCTGAGTACGATGGTCTTATTTACAAAGGTCGAAAAATTATTATACCGAAATCAGAGATTCCAAACACACTAAAGCAACTACACGCTGGTCATCAGGGCATACAGCGTACGCTGTCGGCATCGCGGAACAACGTCTTTTGGATTGAGATGACAAGGGACATCACCGCACACGTTGAAAAATGCAGAGTTTGTGAAAGAAATCAGCGGTCAAACACAAAGGAGCCGTTGATATTGAAAGAAATTCCAACCTACCCATTCCAAATTGTGGCGACAGACTTGTTTTCGTACGGCGGTCGAGAATACCTCATCATAGTCGACTCATACAGCGGATTCTTCGATTTTCGTCAATTGCGACAAACAACGTCGAAAGAGGTAATTGAAAACTTAAAGTCTTGGTTCGCAACACATGGAATTCCAGCAAAATTGGAATCGGACAATGGTCCGCAATACTCGGCACAAGAATTTCGTCGTTTCGCAGAATCTTGGGGTTTTGAGCATTCAACGTCGAGTCCGTACCATCCGAAATCCAATGGGCTCGCTGAACGATTTGTGCAAACTGCGAAAAACATATTACGTAAGTGTGAAACCGACAAGTCTGACATCCAACTAGCCCTACTTACGTATCGCAACACGCCGAGAAATGAGAATCTTGGATCGCCGAGCCAAAGGCTGATGAGTCGCACAACACGATCTCTGATTCCCACGCACATCGACAATCTGAAGCCAAAAGTGGTTGAACATGTCCATAAAAAACTTCGTGAACTTCGTGAAAACCAAAAATGTTACTACGATCGCAACACGAAATCAGCGAAACCCTTACACGTCGGCGACAAAGTTCGGGTCCAGAAAAATTCACACGAATGGGTCGGAGCAACAATTGTTAATTCGACTGACAAACCGCGTTCCTTCGTCGTGCAAACCAACAATGGGGAAACTTTTCGTCGAAACACAATTCGCCTCCACCATACGCAAGCCGCTTCGGACTATTCAACACCACAGCCAGCAATAGCGACAAGCACAGCAGCGACAAAAACAGCAGACATTCCGATGGCAGAAGCGACATCATCACCAACAAGACAACCAGAGCCGGTGCCGTCAGGTGGAAGCTCAAAAGGCAAAACAACTACTCGCGGCGGGCTAACGACCGATGGCTCCCGATTCACCCGTTCTGGAAGGGAAGTGAAGAAGGTTATTCGATTGAATTTGTAAACCATGAAATTGTAGTCTTTCAAAAACCTGATTTATGTTTCTGAATTTAACGAAAAGTTATTTGATTGAATTTATAAAAATCTGAGTAAGTTTAAGCATATATCTTTGAATTTAATGTCTACTTTCAAATTTGCGTTTCCAATATATTGAAGTAATTTTTATAAAGAAAAGGGGATGTCAAGTATAACGTACTTGTTACTTAATAACTCTTTGCCCATACAAACTAACATATGTATATCATACTAGAAGAACACTCATGTAACAGTAAAAATGTCAAATATACATGCCTTCAAGGCTACACACTTTAAACCAGTGTTATTATTTATCTGATAAAACGTATACCAAATCTTTGTCGACTTCAAGCAGGCATACGACAGTATCGATCGTGGAGTACTGTACAACATCATGCTGCAATTTGGTATACCAGCAAAATTAGTGCAAAGATGACGATGACCAACTCCGTCTCACAAGTCAGCATCCAGAATAGACTTACTGATCTATTTGAAACACCCACTGGTTTGAAACAGGGCGATGGACTGGCACCGACACTCTTCAACCTAGCACTGGAACACGTTATTCGGGCCATGAATATGGACAACAGCAAGACGCTACTCATCAAGTCGACACAATTAGCAGCGTACGCCGACGACATGAACATCATGTCCCGAAGATTGGCTGACGCAGAAGAACTTCTGCATACGCTCGATACCGCTGCAAAGGAAGTTGGATTACGTATTAACGAGGGTAAAACTAAAATAATGATGCAATCGGTGACAAGGACACCTGCACAACCAAGCATCAATGTGGGGGACCTCAACATCGAGTTCGTGAACAACTTCATTTACCTGGGTTGCAACTTGTCAAGGGACGCCAACGAAACTGACGAAATCAAGCGACGGATACAGTTAGCTAATAAGACTTTTTTCTCGGTTCTTCCCATAATGAAATCGAAGCATGTGCACAGAAACACGAAGCTCCGCGTGTACAAAACCATTATACGACCAGTGCTATGCTATGGCTGCGAAGCATGGACCCTAACTCAAGCCTCCGAAAACATGCTAGACACTTTTGAACGTAAGGTTCTACGGCGAATTTTCGGGGCTGTTTGCGATCGAGATGGATGGCGCATCCGGCACAACCATGAGTTGTATGAAATGTACGATGAGCTGCAATCGAAAATCGTCAAACTACAACGACTTCAATGGGCAGGGCATGTACAAAGAATGGACGATGATCGCATGCCTAAGAGAGTAATGAATGCAGAACGAGTCAACGGAGCGAGACTGCGAGGACGACCGAGATCTCGTTGGGAGAGCTCAGTATACGCCGCGCAGCTGCTGGGCTCCCAAAATTGGAGGACGCGGTCGCGTGAACGAGATAATTGGAGGACAATGATCCAGGCGGCCAAGGCCCGACGTCGGGCTGTCGCGCCACGATGATGATGAATTTTCTTGCACTAGTTTGTGATGGTCTTCCCAAAGATAGGTTTTTAACGATATTTTGTGTTCGATGTCGATGTTATCATAAAACATCGATGAATAAAAAACATCGAAGCCAAAACATCGATGTAGAAAGTACTCGATGTTTTTGCAAAACATCGATGTCGATGTCGCAGCTCTAGTTTGAAGGGGACCGATTCCTTTATACATACATAATATTACTATGTGCTATGTCCTGCCTTAGAAAATCAATACAACTAATAGTATCTACTTATTCAAAGGAGAGCAGCTGAAGCTCTGTACAAGGTTCAAACCATGCTAAAATTTCGTCAATTGCAGTGGTCTCCGCCTGTAGGATGCTACAGAAAGCTGGAAGACGAATTAACAAGGATCAGTAAAAACTTATGGGTTCCGACTCTCGAGTACCACCTACGTCCCACTCTTGCCGAGACGGTATCACGCTAGTATGGCCTCTATCCAGAGAGTACGCCGGAGAAGTATAGTCCGCGTCTCCTGGAATAGCCAGACCACTCAGTAAGGCCTGTTCCTAAGACCGGTCCACCGGTATAAGACCCGCCATAGACGGTGCGATCCATCGTCCACATAGTACCTGTGTCTAAATTAATAAAAAAAAAGAAATGCCACGGCTGGGAATTGAACTCGCGTTTTTTCATGATTGGCCATTTAACGGTACTATTTGAATTGTTCGTTATTCGTTGTGGAAAATTCATTGAATTGGGTGTCGCGGTGCTTCTGGCGAAATAGTTTGTGATTTTTTTTGTGATTTCGCGCTTTATTCGTTTCATTTTACTTTGTGTTTTTTCGGTTTCATTATCCGCGGTAAATACTTTCTGTTTTTTTCTTCAAATTTTCTCGTCCTATTTCTTGTGGTTTATTTTTTTTCATTTCCTTCGTAAATATGGTTCATCCAAATATCCATTCAAAATTGGAAAATTTTAATTATTTTTCGTCCTTCGACGAATTAATTGGCACTGACGCTCTTGCCATCGAATTCCTGGAGGATATGGGTCTGATTCCGTCTCGGTCTTCCGTCCCGCCGAACTGCGGTGTATGCAAGAACCCGATGAAGGTGAAGACCTTTGCATCGAAAAAACTTGGGTGGGTTTGGCGCTGTTCATCTAAGAACAGCAAGAAAAAAATAGTAAAGGATGCAAGGCGATTATCAATCCAAGTATTGGCACCATCGTCGAGGGCGGAATATGCCGTATTAAAGTGCCGACTGAGCTATGCAGCTTCCTATCCCTTATGCACATCATGATGTGTGCACCGCGTTCATTTTATTTTAAACACTCGTCAAGTAATATTACAATTTATATGTTTTCCAATAATGCAGATAATAGCTCTTTGCTATCGTTTAATGGCAAAGGCAGAATTTTAGAAAATGGACTGTACATAATATGACTGGAAATCGGGCACCGGTAACGCTCCAGATGGCCTATTAAGCTTCTGACGTTGCGCACACGCACAAAATTTTTAGATTTCAACCGACGGTTTGTATGGCACTTGAAGATGCCCGTGGGGACGGTAGGTAGCACAGCGATCGTGTTGCAAAAAAGTTGCATATTTCTATGGGGAAGCGCCAACACCCGCGATTACAGTTTCCGTGGCGCCAAGAACGATAATGATGCCAATCGATAGACTTTGACCCCAAACCAGTATATCTGAAGTCCTTTTCGCGGGATTCGACTCTCGGAGGATATTCGCCCTCAAAGTTGATTTTTTGTGTGGGGAAGTGCTATCGTCCGCGATTACAGTTTCCGTGGCGCCAAGAACGAATGATGCCAATCGATAGACTTTGGTTCCAAACCAATGGATCTGAAGTCCTTTTCGCGGGATTCGACCCCCTTCGGAGGATATTCGCAATCAAAGTTGATTTTTTGTATGGGGAAGTGCTATCGTCCGCGATTACAGTTTCTGTGGCGCCAAGAACGAATGATGCCAATCGATAGACTTTGGTCCCAAACCAATGGATCTGAAGTCCTTTTCGCGGGATTCGACCCCCTTCGGAGGATATTCGCAATCAAAGTTGATTTTTTGTATGGGGAAGTGCTATCGTCCGCGATTACAGTTTCCGTGGCGCCAAGAACGAATGATGCCAATCGATAGACTTTGGTCCCAAACCAGTGGATCTGAAGTCCTTTTCGCGGGATTCGACCCCCTTCGGAGGATATTCGCTCTCAAAGTTGAATTTTTGTATGGGGAAGTGCTAACGTCCGCGATTACAGTGTCCGTGGCGCCAAAAGCGAATGATGCCAATCGATAGACTTTAACCCCAAACCAGTGGATCTGAAGTCCTTTTTGCGGGATTCGACCCCCTTCGGAGGATATTCGCTCTCAAAGTTGAATTTTTGTATGGGGAAGTGCTAACGTCCGCGATTACAGTGTCCGTGGCGCCAAAAACGAATGATCCCAACCGATAGACTTTGACTCCAAACCAGTGGATCTGAAGTCCTTTCGCGGGATTCGACCCCCTTCGGAGGATATTCGCCCTCAAAATTGATTTTTTGTATGGGGAGTGCGGAAATTTTCTATGGGAAACTATCTACCAAAACTACCAAACACATATAAACTTTAAGCTTTCGTCGCTAGGAAATTTCCATGTGCTACCTATGTGATAGATTTCATACCTTATCGATTGAATTCGAGTCCTTTTTCATTAACTCGAATCCGTTTTCTAGTAACTTGAAGATATTTAATTCATTTTTTCATTCAGACATTCATTCAGCGTTCGATTCAGCGTTTAGTTAGTAAAGACAACTATCATTCGGAAAACATCTCCGAAATATGGAGATTTAGTAGTGTAGGTGGGAAATGACCGATAGATGTAGCTGTTTCAGTTCTCCTTTAACAGTGTAGTTGCTGTCAAAATGTGTAGGAAGAAAAAGAATAGTGGTAGTTTCATACAAAACCTTCTAAAGCAAAGGGCGGCTGTTCGGCAAAATTTTTGAATACATTTTTAGTGATTTTCACACATACTATGAAAGATGCTGCACACCAACAAAGATCTAAAAGGCGTAGGCAACTTTTCTGTATTGGGGGCATTGATTTGGCGCGTAAATTTGAATTAAATTATCGGCAAAAATTTTACTTTTATGTATTCAATGTTCTTGCAATGTTCAAATGCGAATTATTTCAGTGTTAATTGGATTTTTTTGTGACACTTGGTTTCATTCTGCACACCAACTTGGTATGCATCTGTTCTGTAGCTTAGCTCGGGAGAGAATTTCAGAATAAAAAAATATTTGGTCCAGTTGCGGGGCTTGAAACGTAGAAGACTGCATAAAAATGCCCGGTGCGTTACCGAGCTAAGCTGTAGCATACTAAGTTGGTGTGCAAAATGAAACCAAGTGTCACAAAAAATTCCGGCAAAAATGTATTTATCCAAAATGCAGGGGGCCAAGACCCGACGTCGGACTGTTGCGCTACAATGAGGATGATGTTAGCAACTATAAATCATTCCTGTGGCAAAGGTATATTTATAGTAGGGGGATTCATGCTCACGTTGTAAACGTCGTATTTGTCGTAACGTTGTAAACTTCTGTCATTTTACTATGGAGATGACAGAAGTTTACGACATATACGACAGAGAGTGTGAATCCCCCTTGTATATTTGGAGTATTTTCATCGTGGCTACATTGACTAGTATTTTTTTTATGGATTTTAACAAAAGTCCATGACAGATTACATTCTGGTCCGCGTCCAAATGGACGCATGGTGAGACGACTTTATGTCGTGCAAAATACCGTATTCTTACCAATGCAAAATTGATAGTTTTGGGCTTGATTTAATATGGATTGACCTTTCAAACTAAGTATTAAATTTAGTCCGGTCCCCGCTGTCATAAAAAGGGTAGATTGACGACTAATGCGAAAAATTGAATACTTAGAACTTCAGTCAACTCGATCATATTCTGAGCTTCCAAAGCACCTGACGAGAAGAAATTATATTACGTCTACACTATAGCCAGATTCCTTCACCAGCGGCTTAATCTGGGTGTGGTGAATTTAAAATCTTATGGATTTGACAGTTTCAGATTCATTTCAGCTGGCACAGATGAAATAATGTAGGTGTAGTGTGAACGTATAATAATATAACCCAAATGATTTACATACAAAATGTTTTGAAGATATTGACTGACATTTTATTGCAATGAAAATTCCATTTAGTACAAATGCACCACCACCTGCATCTAAGGCCCGACGTCGGGCTGTCGCGCCGCGATGATGATGAGTACAAATGCACATACATGCTACTACCATTTGCTCTGATGCTGATTTGATGAACGATGTCATCAATGATTCTGCATTTTGCATATCATCATCATCGTGACGCAACAGTCCGACGTCGGATTCTGGCCACCTAGATCGTTGTCCTCCAATTATCTCGGTCACGTGACCACATCATCCCAGTAGTTGCTCGGCGTCAGCATATACTGAGCTCTCCCAATGAGCTCTCGATCTTCCTGGCAGACTCGCTCCGTCGACGCGTCGTCCGTTCGTTACTTGTGTAGGCATGCGAACATCGTCCATTCGTTGTACATGTAATGCCCATTGAAGACGTTGTAGTTTGACGATTTTGGAAACTTCCAGCTCATCGTAGCGTTCATACAACTCATGGTTGTACTGGATGCGCCAGCCATCTCGGTCGTAATTGCTCCGAAAATTTGCCGAAGGACTTTCCGTTCGAACGTGTTTTCGATTTTAGAATGGCAGAAACCTAGAATATACAATAAATTAGAAAAAAACATGATTACTTTTATTTAATTGTGAGTGAATTAGTACTCACCGTCATTTACCGACTGTTTTTGCGTATTTTCAAACTCCTTCAATTAAAATTGTTTAACCACAACGACCTTGTGGTACTGTCTTGCGGAAAACTGTAAATATATAATGTACATTAAAAATTTAATTTCAATATCAAATTTACCAGCCCCCCTAAAAAAATATTTTAGACTACGCCAATGGCACACAACAAAAGACAAAAGTCATTTGGATGACAAAAGTCAAGTCGGCGATTCTTGTTTGCTTACACTGGACCGAATTCGTAAAAAATGCAAATTGTAAATGAACACCGTGAAAATTACCAGTTGATTTTAAGGAGACTTCATCACAAATCATATAAATATATACTTACATGTGAAACGATACGCGATTTGGACGTAAATACGTGGTGTTTTCGCGACCCGGTACAACGCACTTCATTATTAGTTTTATAAAAGTTCACGGCAATGACACGCGCTAATTATCGGCACAATCACTTTTAAATTCGTTTGGAATCGAGTAATTAATGTGAAATCGGCTAAACACAAGGCGAGAGCACTGGTATTTAGTCGCGAAACTGACGATACGACAAAAACTTTTGATCAGATGGCTTTGGAATGACGTTTCTGTCCAAAGTGACACAATCGTGCAATGACGTTTGTGTCCAAACTGACACAATCGTTCTACAAACTCAAAGAGGGGTAGAGTGACGGGATTACATTTATGTTTCAAACACGTATGGGCTCTGTGTGAAAACCCCCGTTCCATATTATCTTCTAGTTCTTTGTTCTAAAGAACAAGCCTGGAAGTAGGCCGGTCACAGACACAACTACTAGGCAAAGTAGGCCGATGTCAAACGAAAATTTGCACGGTGTCTTATGGAACGCGAGTGGTTCGGCGGAACATTTTACACGAAAAATGTGGGTTCTCGGTCGATTCGCGAAGTGAAAAGTGGATATGTTGTGAAGTGGAGTGTCGCGCTAAGTGTGAAAAGAAAAAATTGCGGAAAACCCTAAATTTTCGACGAAATTCGCGTGTTTTAAGTTGCCGTGGAAAAGTGTTGTTTACATTCGGGTGGCACGTGCATTGATATACAAGAGAAGGATAGAGACAAAAGCTATACGTTACGAAAGTAACCAAAATGTTGTTTTCCTTTTTTTAGCTGCGATCAGCTGTTCTTAGTTTCGATTTCGTGGGATGACATTTCTCGCCGGTCATTTTGTGCTGAACACGAGATTGCAGTGAAAAATTACATTTTTTCAAGTGAAAACTCTATTAGTTTTGTGAAAATTACATCAAGAACTGTAAAGTGTTGTTTATGTGTTCACTTAGTGGCCTATTTTAAGTGAGACAAGCTACTAATCCCATTAATTTTGGAAAATGGAGTGTGCTATGGAACATTGCCACAACAGATGGATTTCCAGGAAAAGTGGAGTTTCATTTCACAGGTAAGTGTCCTGATTTTGTATCGCTATTAAGTGCATCGTCGCTCTACGTAGCTGAAATGCTTTTAGAACAAAGATATTCCCCGGTAAGTAAGTGTTTTTGTTCGTGGTCCGCGGGTAATTAAAATCTGAACACTTGGGTTATCAGCTGCTTAGTTTTGATTCAGTAGCGCAGCCTTGAAAGTGCAATGTGTGGGTGACCTCTTGAGAGAAGTTGCATAAAACGCAAACGCCACTGGAAAGATGTGATAGTGGTCGTGTAACAACCACATCTAAGCGAATGGTTACCAAAATTTTCCCTTTGTCTACTTCCTGGTCTCCCTATTCCAAGGGCACGTGATAAATTTGTGAGAGAGCCGCAGTGACAATATGGCGGCTGTTAAATGTGAATTTCGGTCGAATTTAATTGAAAATATTGAAATATTAGATTTTAATTTTTTTTCGGTTCGTGAAGTGTGAAGTGAAGTGGAATTAGTGCGAAAATGCGGATATTAAGTTGAAGTATCCGGCATAACGTTTTATTGGTTGTTTAAGAAGTCAATCAATTGACGATTATGCCTGAACGACTTCAATTTAAGAAGCAACTTTTTATATTGATTCTTGATGCCTTATTATCTAGGTAAGTACGCTGATGTTGTGTTTGTCCGGTTCAACTGGAGGTATCCCATGAGGTGTGGTTGCCGTTCTGCTACAAGTGTCCTGAAAATAGTGCTTTGAGGAGGACAAAAATGCCGCCACTTGACATAATGTTCCGGCATTAGAATGGATGGTTTTTTTTAATTATTTTGTTCCAGTACATTTAGCATTGTACTCAAAAGAGTATAAACGGTATCCCTCAACGTAAGTAGGATTTTAACAGATTTTATAAATTTATATTCTCATTCTCATAGGAACAATGAAATTTTAATGGGAGTTCCGGGAATGACAACATTCTGGTTGTGCGATTTAAGTGATCAGTTGTTGCACATTCCCGGACAAACTTCTGTTAATAAAACAACGTTACTTTTTTTTAATAATTAAATTAAATTTATTAATTTTAATTTATTAAATTTAAATTTGAAACACGAATTTTAAAAATTTCCTAATGCTTTCTTTTAGGTTGACGAAAGTGGGTGGGAAACGTTCGTTTCATCTCCCCAGACCCTGGTTCGACCATCATTTCCTCACAGACAAAATTCATTCAAGAAAACTCTCCCCCAAAGCCGCATACTCTAATTGCAGTGGTTCCTGGCAACCGATGTCGTGCGATTTTGTGCTTTCTTGTTAATCGCGGCACTTTTAATAGATATCGGGGAAGCAGAGGCCGCTTTCCCTCAAACGATTACGAACGGTCTGTGTCGAAATACGGGTTACTGTGGCGTATCTGAGGTCATTTTGTATGGAAGCTGCCGTATTTTGACGATTTCTGAGTGCGCTTAAACGTATAAATCTGCCTTTGCTATAAGGTGTTGCTCTTAAACCCTGTCCTCGTCTTCTTGTGAGTTGTCCTGTCTCCTGGAACCCCCAGAGCCGACGACTCACTTCCCGGAATCCATGGCCTTCCTCTATAGGCCGCTACAGATGAACGAGCATAACCACGACCGAACTTCCATCGAACCATCAATTTCATAGAACGGTGGAAATAGGGGAAATATTTTTTCCGCACGTTCTATGAAATTGATGGTTCGATAGAAGTTCGGTCGTTGAGATGTCTTCTAGCACCTTGTTGAGGATCCATCACCTGCTAAACAATGCCAAATTTAATTGAAAACTACACAACACTGGTACTGGTACTACTACTGGTAAACACCGACGGTAGTATCAAAAACAAAGACAGAAAAACAAGTGACTCTATCAATCATGTTTAGTTCTATGTAGTCAAATTTAACGTTATGGTGGAAACTAATGTTTTAAAATGTGTTACGTTTCGCTCCTTCTACAATACTAAAATCTACATGTTTTTGAAAAGTTCTCAGTATTTGTAAACATAATTCGATATTACCTGAGCCAATAAAACACTGAAACTCTTAACTACTTCCAAGAATTTCACCGAAAAAGGGAATAAAATCATGAGCGACTTTTTGTTCCGGCGTATTAGGATATTAACATATTTTCCTCGGAGTCCATTTATTAAAAAATTTGATTTTATCTCGAGAACCAGATAACAAATTTATTCTTAATTTTACTAACGCGGGATGAGTAATTTTTAATATTTGAGAAAATACATCGCCAAAACGGAAGGTTTTCTACGTTTTGGAAAACATACATAAAAAGCATTCTTTTTCATTAGACTTCCTGGCGAACGAAATAACATTGTTTTCTTCAAATTTGTCGCGGTCGCTGCCACGGCTTTTGATCCTTCCTCGTCAACTTCAAATCGTGCCTTGTGTATGGCATCGACCAAATTCAATTTAGTGCGTTCCGGGAAGCCACTAAAACCGGCTGTCGGTTCGCAAATATTCCCAACGCCGACTTTTTCAGCATCTGTAATATGCAAGGCATTGTTGCTGGTTAGTATAAAAATATACGAGCGTACATAAGGAATACCTACCGGTCGGAATTCCAATTTTGTGTTTTATTTAATGTCTAAGTGATCCGCATCGTTTCATACATAAATGGAATACAATACAAAAAAAACTGTTTTCATCTCTCTCTCCAAATAACTTGATAATTTACGCTGTTCCTGCTTCAACATCAGTTGCCGGCATGCCATCGTCATTGTGAATATTCTCCAAATAATGCACGGCTCGCTGGGATTCCACGAAAAGTCAGAGATCTTGGCCGTGTGTCCACCATGAATGAAGAGCAATTCCGGTGGTCCGTCTTCGGCATCTTCGGAACTCTGTTCTCCGCCAATTGTAAGACTCCATCCTCTGGTTGGATGATTTGTATAACCCTCTTACCCTTTGTGTTGACGGGAAGTCCGCGACTTCTTTTACTGTCCTCCCACTCTTGACGATGCATTTTCTTTCGATGTGAATGCATGTTAGCACTTGAATTGAACGTTTTCGGACAGTGCGGACATGTATACAAGATGTCGCCCGTGTGCGTTGTCATGTGTTCCTAAAACGAAACAATTCAATTTCTCCACTGCGACTCCGTATTCGAATGAGTGCAATATTGCAAATCTTACCTTCAAATTTAACGCTGTCTTGAAGCCTTTTTCGCAAACACTACATACGAATTTACGCTGAGCCGAATGCACATAGCGGATATGACTCTTTAGTCCAACACTCGAACTTGAAACTTTCTGACAAATATGGCAGATATGTTCGCCCAAATTCTCCTCGCTGTGATGCTTTTTCGTATGGATTTTCAAGCGGAATGCATTTTTTAGCCACATGCCACACTGTTCGCATTGCATCTTTGGATCAACAATGCCAACGTGTTCTAACTGATGTTTGGCGAAAAGTGTTTTGCCGTTAATGACTTTAGCACAAATGTGACACATTTTCGAATAAGCCTTTTCGTGAACCGATTTCCTATGTGTCTGCATTGTGTTTTTGGAAGGAAACCTGAAACAAATTTTGTTGAGCGCGCTAGCCAATGATACTGCTATTTAGCAAAACACTTACGATTTACCACAGATATCACAGGAGAAAGAATGTTCCTCCTTGGGAATATGTATAATTTTGTGGTGATTAGAACGGATAGTTTGGCAAATCGTCGCGGGCACTTATCGCACTGGTACAAATTCTCGAAAGAGGCGTCATGCGTTAATAAATGACTTCTCAGAACAGATGCGCTGCAGTAGACTTTGTCGAAAAAATGGCACCTAATAAAGAATGCATTAGAAGCATATTACACGGCAAACTAATGGAAAACTTACTTAAATGTGTCCGGATTTTTATGTTTTTGTATGTGTTCGTAAAGGAAAACACGTTTATAGAATTTTCTCGTTGTGCAACACACTACATAGCCCCGTCTATTGTGTGTTGTGCGGTAATGTCTTTTGACATCAGCAAACGTTTCACAAGCTGTAAAGCACAATTCACATTGGAGAATTTTACCTCGTTCCAGCGGCAGCCGGTTATGCGCATAGCGCGGCGAAACTAGTCCAGCGCCTTGGTAATTGCGTCAGCATGCTCGAGCAGTTTCCGCCACTGAACAGCAGGCAGCGAGATCCACTTGCGCCCTGGAAGAATTTTGCCATCTTTTTCATAATGCTCGCAAATGTCGACCATCTTGCGACCGCGGAACTCGTTTATACGCACCAGACGCATCTTCTCCAGCACCCACTCCTTTTCACCGCTGTTGCCGGAAACGCTGCTGCTCTTCTTGCTATCAGCCGAGGTGTCCTTCAACTTCTTTGCCGGTGGATTTCTCTGAAAGATCCGACGAAGGAGTACATTGTAATTTAATTAGAAAGTTAATAGGCAGATTACTTACGTCTTCGGGGCCAGAATCGCTGTCGCTATCGCTGGAAACTTTCTTGATCTTTGGCAATTTTTGGTTTTCCCGATTGACTGATTGGAACTAAAAGAACCTGAAAAATACGAAGGCAGTTAGGTTAGGGGACGCTACCGGCAAACGGGCATACGACGTGAAACAAATGGTATTTTCCGATTGAGAACTTACTTCAAGAGGGCAGATATCTTGTTGATCGTTCTAGTAGGTAGCTTTCCCTTTCGTTGTGCACGGTCCAACAAAGAACAGCTTATCAAAACGTCCGGGTAGCAAGAGAACCGGATCAATAAGATCAGGTCGATTGGTCGCGGCTAGGATGAAAATTTGTTTCGATGGATCGTTCATGCCGTCCATTTCGGCCAACAGTTGACTAACCAACCAATCCATAAAACCGCCTGAGTCGCCAGCAACACCACGATTCGGAGCCAGTGAATCCAATTTGTCCAAAAACAGGACACACGGAGCTGCAGATCGTGCCCGTGAGAACAATTCCCGTATGTTGTGCTCACTTTGACCGACGTACATGTTCAAAAGTTCCGGCCCCTGGACCGACAGGAAACTAACAGTCGCAACCGCTTTAGCAAACAGTTTTTCCAGTTCTTGGCGGTCCATAAAGTAACATGCCGGATCGCCTTAGATACTTACCCAACAGATTAACGTGTTTTAATGGCAAACTTATGTACACTGCTCTGAATTTCATCCTTCAACTTTGCCAAACCGCCAATATCGGACCAAAGAACTTTCGGCACTTTTGGCGCACCCAAACTACTAATGACTTTTGCATTGCATCCAAATTCTTGTCGAAATTAACGAATCGCCAGCCCAGCTTACTACGCTCCACTTTCATATCACGAACAGCATTGTCGTAGAGTAGTTTCAAGCCACCGAGCAACAATCCTTGCGACAGGTCGGCAATTTTCTTGAGAACATTTGAAAAACTTTTGCGAATCCACCATACACAAGACACAGACGTCAAGAAATATGACAGTGCTCTCTGCTCTTTGTGAGAGCTGTCAAAAGTAGCCTGGGAGCGTAACAGCCGTCAAATAGTAGGCCGGTGCACTGAACTGAAATCCTGGTTCCAGGCTTGTTCTATAGATGGTTTTGGAAATGACCGATAGATGTAGCTATTTCAGTTCTCCTTTAACAGTGTAGTTGCTGTCAAAATGTGTAGGAAGAAGAAGAATAGTGGTAGTTTCATAGCATTTTCGGAGAAGTTTGACTGCAAATATCTCGTAAACGGGATCGATTTGCCAAAAAAGAACAATTTTCCCATTGTTTGCAGGTGCGAATTAATAAAGAGCCGCTGGCAGATCTTGGCGCCACGGAAACTGTAATCTCCCCCAAAAAAGTGTTTCAAGTTTGTTAGAGCGCGTTGACATGATCAAACTACGATTTGACAAACTAGCATTTGATGAAAAGTTGAGCACCGTCCAACTACGGTTTGACAGAAGCACAAGACATCAAACCAGTTTGACAAGGGGTTGACACGTTCAATTAGGAGTGCGTTCCATAACGTAACTATAGTTGACTATAGTCAACTATCACTGACTATTGCCGTTCCATAACTCCGATAGTCAACTATTGTAGTTGACTATCGTCGTTCCATAACACACAATAGTCAGCTCTGTAGTCAACTATTCTAGCTCGTGCTCATGAGGGGAAGCTATCGATAGCTATCAATGAGTGCGTTCAGAAGGTGACAAAAGAGCAGAAACCGCTCGCGAGCAGCTCCGCAACTGCTCGCGAGCAGCTCCGGAGCTGATCGGTTTGGAGTCTGCACCTGCTGAACGCTACTTCACCAGCTGACAAATCGACCAGCTGAAAGCTGACGATGACAATTTTAGACGTCAAGTACCGAAAAGTGCAAAATACATGAATCCCACGCTGTCCATCACAAA
Source organism: Chloromyia formosa (assembly GCA_964017055.1). Taxonomy (NCBI): domain Eukaryota; kingdom Metazoa; phylum Arthropoda; class Insecta; order Diptera; family Stratiomyidae; genus Chloromyia; species Chloromyia formosa. The sequence goes on along the minus strand of OZ024813.1, from coordinate 81,305,188 downwards.
AATCACGAACAACGTGAAAACAAATTCAGAAGCACCCGAAAAACAAAGAACTAGAAGCCGAAAACGACGAAAACACAACAACCAATTTGATAACTGTCAAAACTCGGAAACTTGCAACATGAGCGTGAGGTTGAAAAAGAAGAAGAAGAACCTGAGCACTGAGCACTGATCAGTGAGCAGAAATATTTCTTGCTCGGTGAAATTTGATCATGCTCACCCGAGCGGAAGTTGCTCAGTCACTTCTGAACCCGCTCGTTCTGAACATGTTCGCTGAGCGGAAGTTGCTCAGTTCCTTCTGAACGCACACAATAGCTATCACACACACACGTACACACGAAGGCAAACTGACAGTAAACAGTCAATGTTGTGCAAAATTACTTTATTATTGCATTAATTTTGAATTGTTTTATGCAGTTTAGAGCACGTTAAATTTAATTTGAGGAAAATTGGTGCGAAAGAGTGTTTGTGTGTTACAAATTTTTGCATGGAGAGTGAAATACCGACGCAAATGTGTGTGTGTAGTGAAAAAGATGGCGGGTATTTGTGCTACTTTACGACTATTGTCGTTCCATAACACCCATAGCTATAGCTGACTATGACAGTAGTCAGAGTTGACTACAGCTCTGACTATAGTTACGTTATGGAACGCACTCTAGGTGGTTTGTCAAATCGTAGTTTGATCGTGTCAACGCGCTTTTAGGAAGCCAGTTTTTTACAGCTCAGTCACTACGTTTATCTCTACTTGCGATGCGGAACTGGACTAAAAAAATTGGGACTATGTCGCTGTCATCGCTAATGTTGACGTTGTTGTCGTTTTTTTTGTTCGGCATTTGTTTTGTTTGCAATTTCAGGAAGCAGTGCGTGATCATGGGTAAGAAAAAGCCTTTTTCTGTCGTAAAATTTATAAGTATCTATCAAATTTATCTGTGCTGTCAACGGAGAAAGAAGAAGAAGAAGTACCTCTCCGTATGGTCGGTATAAACACTCCACCAACAAGTGCTAACACTAAAATGATTTAGTTAAATCGACTTTTAGTTCCACGGTCTAAACGTGGCCAGTGTGTCAAACGAACGCGAACAAGAGATTTAACTATAAGGCTGCGCGCAAGTTGGCACACGTTCGCGTGTCCGGTTCACGTGTTTTATGTTGAACGGTTTGAGTCTATGGCTTGCGACCAAAGATGCGAATCTGCCGATTTGATAGATGCTCGGCTGTTGTCGTATCACCAAACTGGATTCATTATTGTGTATTAACGCCAATAATTTAGTATGAAATGCGTGTTTGTGCACATCCTACTACTCCCCAGTCGTTTGTTTTGTCACTCAATTCTTACCTAATTATCCATTTTAAAGCACAATAATGAACTCAATTTGTTGATACGACAATAGCCGAGCATTTGTCATATTGACAGATTCGCGTCTTTGTTTGAAACCCATAGACTCAAACCGTTTGACATAAAACACGTGAACGCGACACGCGAACGCGAGCCAACATGCGCGCAGCCTAACAGTCTGAACAGCTGATTTTCGTTGACTGCGACTTGTGGACGTTAGGCCCTTACCAGATTGAACGCAGAATGCAGCAGCAGCAGGAGAAGCAACAACAACAACAGGTAGATCTGTCCCGATGACACAGCGGCGATGACAGATCTACCTGTTGTTGTTGTTGCTTCTGCCGCTGCTGCTGCATTCTGCGTTCAATCTGGTTAGGGCCTTATCCGCGCACAGTATAATTCCGAGGTAATAGCCGGCCATAAACACACGCTCTATCATCTGCAAACGTACGCCAATTCGTACGCCCCATTTTTTTCCGAATGATTCGCCGCGTTCGCAATCCCCTGCAAAATCGCGTCACCTGGGTCGCCGCATTTTTTTGCGAATGATTCGCGGCGTTTACAATCACCTGCAAAATCGCGTCACCTGGGTCGCCGCATTTTTTTCCGAATGATTCGCGGCGTTTGAACGAGTAGTGAAATTTAAGTAATTTTGTGCGACCAGACGGTTCGTGGCGTTTTCGGTTTGCAGATGATAGAGCAACAATAATTTGTATGGAGACGATGTCTAGTTGGGTGCGTTGTGATTTTGCAGATGATTCGCCGCGACCGAATTTTTATGGGTTATTCTATAGTGGCGGTAGTAGTAGCTTGCATAATAAAATATGAGAAGGATGGGTCCACGCAGATATTTTGGTCCTGCTGCAGGTGTGCGTCAGGATAAAAGGATTTGTTTATCGATGAGGAGAGATATATAGGCAAGATGGGTGTTGTATCACTAGGGGTGCTGAGACGAATACGTTAGACTGCCGCTGAAGGCATTTTGAGTCCTTTGGTAACGAAAAAAGACATGCTTTGCAAGGAAAGCCCGATCAGCCGAGTATTTCCCCATGAAAACAGGGTGGCCATCCAGGGGTGGGCAAAAAAAAGTGCTGGATGCAGATATGCTAGCACGAAATGGCTGCAGGTACATGTACAAAGAGTGAAACGGGCAACCTAGGGCTACATGCGGGGGCTCGCAACGCCCTATTTCCCCATGAAAACAGGGTGGTCATTCTGGGGTGGGCAACCCAAAATTTTATTTTTCTTTTTTCACATCAGATTCGGAATCAGCGACCCAAAATTACCCTGTAGTTCGAACCAGCTCGATCGAACGAGTATTTCTCCATGAAAACAGGGTGGTCATTCTGAAGTGAGCAGCCCAAAAAAAAAAAATTTTCTTTTTTGACTTCAGATTCGGAATCAGCGACCCAAAATCACCTTGTAGTTCGAACCAGCCCGATCGGACGAGTATTTCCCCATGAAAACAGGGGGGTCAGGGTGCATAGCCAGAAAAAAAATGCTGGATGCAGATATGCTAGCACGAAGCGGCTGCAGGTACATGTACAAAGAGTGAAACGGGCAACCTAGGGCTACATGCGGGGGCTCGCAACGCCCTAGGAGGGGAGCTAGCCCAGCTCGTTTCAAACCGAAATTATCCATGCACACTTGTGCGATATGTACTGCGGGTTGTGAATTAGCAGTCGCTTGTGTAAGTTGCCCACTTCTGAGTGACCACCCTGTTTTCATGGGGATATAGGGCGTTGCAAGCCCCCGCATCTAGCCCTAGGTTGCCCGTTTCACTCTTTGTACATGTACCTGCAGCCGTTTCGTGCTAGCATATCTGCATCCAGCACTTTTTTTTTGCCCACCCCTGAATGGCCACCCTGTTTTCATGGGGAAATACTCGTCCGATCGAGCTGGTTCGAACTACAGGGTAATTTTGGGTCGCTGATTCCGAATCTGAAGTCAAAAAAGAAAATTTTTTTTTTTTGGGCTGCTCACTTCAGAATGGCCACGTCTCCATACAAATTGTTGTTGCTCTATCATCTGCAAACCGAAAACGCCACGAACCATCTGGTCGCACAAAATTACTTAAATTTCACTACTCGTTCAAACGCCGCGAATCATTCGCAAAAAAATGCGGCGACCCAGGTGATTGTAAACGCCGCGAATCATTCGCAAAAAAATGCGGCGACCCAGGTGATGCGATTTTGCAGGGTATTGCGAACGCGGCGAATCATTCGCAAAAAAATGCGGCGATCGAATTGGCGTACGTTTGCAGATGATAGAGCGTGTGTGTATGGCCGGCTAATGCTTTCTAAATTGACATTTGACATTTCCACACAGCGGCTGTGACAGATCTACCTGTTGTTGTTGTTGCTGAAGCTGCATTCTGTGTTCATCCTGGTTTCGGCATGAATCGATAAGTTTACAGAAAAAAGTTGTTAGAGCGGGAAATAATGAGATGTTGGTCATTTTTATTCAATTTCAAGCACTGTCCTACTTCGCTTTGATGGGACTCTAAAAACTTCAAAATATTTTAAAGGGGGCTGCCATGTTAAAAGTTAACTCAAAAGGTTGGCAAAGCACGTTGACAACCTACTTTGAGGTTACTTTGAATATGTCAACCCCCTTTAAAAGTGCTTTGATGTCTCTAGCGTCCCATCAAAGCAAAGTAGGACGATGCTAAACTTTCCATCATTAGGCCGACCGCACATTGCAACGTACGCAGAGCAGCCCACGCAGTGCGAACATTGCATTGTTGTTGTAAAATACGATTTTTAGGCCGGCCTCATATTGGACGTAGGCGGGGCAGCGCAGCGCAGCACCGACAGGAAGTTAGACCCCCAGATTAACCAGAATTTTGGTGCGATTTTACTGCAATCCGTCGGTCTGACGATCGATTGAATGGTGATTATCGCAAGTGAATGTCAAATTTTAGGAGTGAATCCTAACCAATTTTTTTAGATTGTCATTCGTTATTGCATCGCACGAAAATCGTACAGTGTATGTGCAGCGGAGATCGTCAGATATTTTGTGGCGATCCATGGTCAGATCGATCTGACGCCAGATTGCATCGTATATGAGGGCAACTAGTCAAACTTTGGCAAAGTGTACTTTGAACATGTCAACCGGCCTTTAAATACTAGGTTTTCAATTATAATTGGATGTGATGTCCTCTCTTGAACGTTTATCTCTATGGCGCTCACCTGATACTCTTTTTCACTTGCGTCACGTTCAACTTTCAACTTGTCTTGATTTTGCCTCGGTTTTCGATTGTCGAGCGTTGTCCGTGTGGATTTTTCACGTTCTCGTCTGTGACGTCTTTGTTGCAAGCGCGTTTTCTCCACATCTGGGACGAAATTTTATTTCAGTGGCGGACAGACCAGCTCTACCTAAAATTCACGGTTGAAATTTCTGCTCGCGAGCAAAGTTCCGATCTCGAGAAACGGCGTCTGCAATGAATTTCGTTCAGCGTGAATCGTGCGAAGTGGTATTGTCTCATTGTGATGCACTCATAGGTTTCGTAAGTTTATAGTAGAAAATGAAAAGTTTGGCCAATATTCGGACATTTCTGCACACGTTCGCTCGCACCAGATGCCAACCGTGATCGTCAATGAATTAATGGAAAATTGGATTTTTACTTTCCCGTTTATTTCTTTGGTTGTCTAAGTCGTCAGTCGTGAATCCAAGAAAAAGGAAAATCCGATGGTACTAATCCTTACAGCCAATACATTTATCTGTATACAAATCTTTCATCGCGTCATCCTACTTTTTTCGGTCAAGTGTGCTGTGACATTTCTATTAATCTCAATTTTAGAAACAAATCCAAGAACGTGTGCCCATACTCTTCGACCGATAAAAGCCTCGTAAAAAGTTTTGACGGATTAAGCAACACTACAACTTCGGACCACTAGATTCACAGTGAGTTACAGCGGGAATCGTTCTAGCTGGCTACAGTTGTCCGAATCCTCTGGCTAATTCTTTGTTGCTTGAAGCTGTTTACTGGTTGACTTCTGGTGGTGCGGGGCATGGCATCAAGTTGTTGCGGAACAAAGAAGCAGAAATTTAATAATTACGCGAATAGCAACGGGAACACTGATATAACCATGTCTTCAGGAGGATCTGGAGGTTATTCGGGGGTGCATTCAAATCATCACTCACATCAGCACCACCGTCACCTGCAAAACAACGAGGAACAGCACTGCGGGGGATCAAATACGGCAATTGGGCTGACCAATGGCCATCATAATCAGCAGCTAAATGGAATTTGTCGCAACATCAACAACCTATACGGCGACCCTGAGCAGATCGCTGTTCCGGATATGTGTTTCTTCTGTTTTGAGGTGCTTCACTGTGAGCTCAACAACATCGATGGACCAGCTGTACCGAGATTTACCAACGACCCATAGTAATTAAAATTTTTTTTATTATGTTCCATTCCGTTTTTAGGATAATCCATCACATGAAAAAAAAAATCTTTTCATTTCGTCATTTATTCTACATTTGCTCCATTTTGTCGGAACGGTATCTTGTCTTAAGGCCGGTTGACATGTTCAAAGTACACTTTACCAAAGTTTGACTTGGAAAGAACACTCACCATTGTTAATTACCACTTTGCCACCTGCAAAAAACTCCGGATTTAGCATTTCCCGGGAATTCACACCAAAACATTATCCAGACCACCACAAATTGGATAAAAACCACAAACATCTAATTATTTCCCACTCCAACAACTTTTTCGGTGACCTTATCGATTTGCTATGAATTTTCTGATGGAAAGTTGAGCACCGTCCTACTTCGCTTTGATAGGACTCTAAAGACGTCAAAGCGCTTTCAAAGGGGTTGACACGTTCAAAGTAACCTCAAAGAAGGTTGTCAACGTGCTTTGCCAAAGTGTACTTTGAACGTGTCAACCGGCCTTTACCATAATCATATCAGCCGAAGAATAGAGAGTACATCTGGCTTGATACGTTCAAAGTACACTCTGACAAAGCATTTTGACAATCAAGTTTGACGTTGTTTTGAATGCGTCAACTACTTACCAACTCTGTATAGAGTTATAGTCAGGTTTTGGCAATACCTGGTTAGATACCTGCGCACTGCGTGCGCAGCTATCAAAGGAGAAAAAAAAAACTACTTACCAAAGCTTATATGGAGAAAAATATAGGTATTTATAACAAAAAGCTTACTTCATGTAAATAGCTCAAATTCAGAATACCCAAAGAGTGGTGGAACAATTCCTTAAAACAAATGCGTTCAAACATATGGGAAGAGAACATCAAAAAGGCTGAAAACAATGGAAGAAAAAAGTGAATACTTTCAATATACACTCGAGAATGACTAAGTGCAACCTCCTCGAGCAACGAAATTGATTGCACTTACCCTTTTTTCCACTTATCCATCGGAAAGTCCACGAAACTGAAGTTGCACTTATCCATTTTTCATACATGGAGGGTATTCCTAATTTTGAGCATACATGCAATATGAGTATTAGAAAAATTGTTTTTTTTTCCAGCAATGTGCAAACTCATTCAACATATCAAAAATTCGGAACTACCTTAATTAATACAACCAGTGTTGTAACAATTTGACAGGCAATTTAACCTTTGCAAAATAGCCGACCTTAGTTAATGTTCGCACTGCGGGCAAAGCACTCGATCTCAGCTCAATCTGGCCAGTTCACTTGATCTGAAACTGTCAGATACACAAAAATTTAAACTCCCACACCTTGATTTCTCAGATCGAATTGATCTGGCCCCTTGTGCGAATCCAATATTACTTTAATAAAAACGCAATAACTCAGAAACTACATCAGGTAGAACATTGCAGTAAAGGCTGAATCGGAGCTAATATTTCATTGAAAAATGCCCAGAGAGATGCGATTAATTATTTACTAAGTAAATAAATAACTGACGCAATAGTTCAATTTATGGACCTAGGCCTCGAGATGTGTTAGCATCATCTTATTTACTAGATCGTGACGATTTGTTTTGTGCAGAGGTGTGTGATCAGCAACCATTTGAGGTAAATAACTCGGTTGAGCTTATTTATCTCAAATGGGTACTCATTTAACAGCTGAGTGAGTTCATAGTACGACACGTAAAACCCCTTTTCTATCGAAAAATACTGCATTTAGTAGGAATCAAACAGGGGATCCAGTGCATAGGAGGGGCGAACGAACTAACCGTGTCGCCACCCGGATTGTTTACTAGATATAATAAAATATTTATGAAAGTGGAGTGGGTCATTGTGAGTCTAAGTCAAAAATGACTCAAACTCACTCTCCACTACCACACAAAAATAATCGGCTTAAAGCCAATTCTTCCCCGGTCACTTGGTTTCGTCCACACCATGGATCACTCTTCAGAAGCTGCCTTAAATCCATGGGGGAAGCAGCTTGACCAAGTCAGGGGGTTTGTATTCCGACCTAAATCGGAATACGTCCCTGAGTGAAATGCTTACACCTTATATAGTGTGCATTACACGACACGAGTGCGAATCTTCATCCAATGAATTGTCACTGTGTTTATTGAGTCATTTTTGACTTAGACTCACAATGACCCACTCCACTTTTATTCTTAACAAGTACGATATGCGCTTATGCGTGAATAAACACAGTAACAATTCATTGGATGAAGATTCGCACTCGTGTCGTGTAATGCACACTATATAAGGTGTAAGCATTTCACTCAGGGACGTATTCCGATTTAGGTCGGAATACAAACCCCCTGACTTGGTCAAGCTGCTTCCCCCATGGATTTAAGGCAGCTTCTGAAGAGTGATCCATGGTGTGGACGAAACCAAGTGACCGGGGAAGAATTGACTTTAAGCCGATTATTTTGGTGTGGTAGTGGAGAGTGAGTTTGAGTCATTTTTGACTTAGACTCACAATGACTCACTCCACTTTTATTCTTAACAAGTGCGATATGCGCTTATGCGTGAATAAACACAGTGACAATAAAATATTGGCTACTCATCTTAAAGGTGGGCACTGCGACCAAAGGAGGTCTATTGTGTCATAGCCTATTTTTTATTATTCAAGCAAAAGACCTTCCACCACTCGTACAAAGGCTAGTATGTCATTTGCAGGAGCTTTCCTGATAACGGCAGAACACGTGATGAATTGTCCGAGGAACGTATACCTCACCTGCGCAATCGCCGGGCATACACATAAAATGTGACATGCGGTCTCAACGTCCTCCAAACAAAGACGACACTCCGACTTGTTGGACAAACCCATCTTATTTAGATGAAATCTCACCCAGTGGTGGCCCGATAGTCAGCTCACAAGTAGTCCACGGTCGGCTCTACTCATGCGAGTGGTATCTACCTAGTTGAAGAGTCTCATCAACTTCATTGATTGCCGCAGTCCTGGAGGGTTGTCCCAGTAGTGCTGGTGTATAATTTTAGACCAATCCGTTATGATTGCCGTAGCTAAAGCTAAGCCCAGACCACAAAAGGGTTCCGGTCCGAGAAACTTTTGATGATAAGCTTTGCCTCGCAAGTTCATCCGCTGTTTCATTTCCTTCAATGCCACGGTGACCTGGCACCCAAAACAAAAATATTTGGTTGACGGTCGCCTGACATTGGAGCCTGGCAATTGTTTCCAGAATTACCTCGAAAACCGCTAGGCAGTGCACCCATCGCAGTTGAGATCCTTGTGTTGGGTCCAAAGACGCCCGCACTAACTCCCTGTTCATATTTTAACCCATCGGTTTCCCACATGATACAACTGAGGTCTAGGCAAACATTGCCATTTCCCATTCCGAGCGATCTGTGACGAGGGCTATGTATTATAATATTTATTACCGAAGCATAACTCCGTGGTCATCTAATCTGATCTTAGGCAGATCTACATCCCAGGATTTTTTTTTTCAGAATACTTGTAACGGACGGTTTGGTGGGCATCCGAATATGCCCGTGGGGACGGAGCCTAAGGTAGCATAATTGACCGTGAAGGTCGGGCTGTGCCATCTGGCGAAGAAAAAGGCTCCTCAACGAGCTAAGCAGCAGCCTATGCTTGCTGTAGCTCAGTTCGGGAGACGTGGGCGCGGTTTTAGCCGCTCGTTGCCCCTCTCCTTTACATATTAACAAAAATTCATAGGCCTGGGGAATACAACACAAACAGGGGAGTTAAAAATGGGGAATGATAAAAAAATAAGGCGATAAGGATGAAATGGTTGGTGGACGGCGCAGATTTCCTCGCGTTCGCATCAGGGTCCAGGCGTAATGGGACCCTCGGCCTCTGGTTTCGTACCACCCCGACAGATCCTTACTCATCAGGTGCTGCCATAGATCTGCCAGTGGAAGCAGCACTGACCATAATATGGGTCATTACGGGTAGTTCATTACATACTCATGTGACCAATATCACAACTGCATTCATCGGAGGTTAGCACCTGTTTCATTCTTACTAGATATAGGTTTAGAAAATGAAAAATATGTGTGCCCAAATGTGAGTTTTTTTTTCATTAAATTTAAAGTTAGGATTACATAAAGTTATCACAATTTATTGACAACAAAATAGGGATTTTTTCTTTCTAAAAAAATTGATATATGTCTGGGTGAAAACTGGAGAAAAGTAAAATAAAACAGCAAGACTGCAAGATTGTGCACACATTTTGATTTTATTTTTCGGAGCTATATCTACTCAACAATTTATCTGATTTCTACGGGCTTTTTATTTTTTAGAGTAGGATATTACCTGGGAATCAATGTTTTTTGGGGCGACCGGTAGCGCAGTGTGTCTCATGTTTGACTACCGGCGTTTCGGGTTCGAGTCCCGTCCACGACGACTTTCGTGGCCATGGATGTGCAGGAGGTGCATGCTGGCAACTGCATTCTCCGAAACCAGTATGCCAAGAAACGTCAACTGGGCCACATGGAACCCACAAGGGGTTAAAGCAATAGAGAGAGAATCAATGTTTACTGAAAAGTTCTACCTGGTGTTGTTTTTGAATTACTGCGTTTTAATTAATGTAAGCGATTTTGAAAAGCTTAAAATACCACCGCGGATGCCGCCATCCTAAAAAAAATTGCTTAATTGTTCGACTTGTCTCGTTTTTTTCCAAAATATCTCCTAAATTAATCTAATTTAGTAAAGCTTTTTTAATATAAATTAAATTAGTTATAATTTAAGACTAAATCAAAACTTCTAGCTGTTATATTGTACTTACCGAGATATTAAGGCTGCAATCGATGAGCAGGTATTTTTGCATTTTCGCTCACAGCCACACTAAAAATGGGCCGAATGGAAAAATATTGAGCTGCCGGATATATGTACTTTTGATACGATCATTTTTGGTCAAACCGGCTGACATCTGTAGCATTTTCATCTCAGTCGACATCATTTTACTTTCGTATGTCTTGTACATAGTCCAGCATTCAGACGCTTAAATGAGTGCGGGACGTACGACCGTTTTGTACAACTTGCCCTTAAGCTTTCGTGGCATCTTCTTGTCGCAGAAAACTCCAGAGTTTTCTCGCCACTTCATCCAACCGACACTGATGCGATGTTTGATGTCATTGCAGATAGCTTCCTTGTGGACCATCGAGCCCAGGTAGTTGAATCTTGTACAGGACTTCAGTTGCTCTCCTTTAATGTAGATATCTGGTATCGGTTTCACTGGATCTGAGAAAGGACAGTAAAGATACTCTCTCTTTGATATGCTAATCCTCAGTCCATGATCCTCCAGTATCTTACACCACTTGGTGAGTGCAGCGTGCAGAGCAACGATGTCTTTGCTACCCAGGACACCGGCGAAGAGAAGGGATATTTCCGGGCCATCAATCAGAAACGAGTGTTAAGAAATAGAGCATGATGATGTTGAAGAGCAAGGGACTCAATACACTACCTTGGTGAACTCCGACTTTAACTGGAAATTCTTAAGACTCACCAACTGTGCATGTTACTTTAGTGGTTGCCCCATCATACATGTCTTGTATCATTTTGACATATGCCACGGGGACCTTAAGTGCTCTTAGGGCCACCCATATCCGATCACGAGGAATTCTGTCGAAGGATTTTTCCAAATCGATGAACACAAAATGCAAGTCCGTCCGTGCATCACGATGCTTTTCCATCGTAACACGTATGCATTGAATAGCATCGACTGTAAACCTACCCTCAACAAAGCCGGATTGATTGTCATCCATCCGTACAATCTCTTTCAATCGATTGCAGACAACTCGCTCGTAAGTGAGATTTTTCTCCAAAGCCTCGAAAATTGTAATTTTGCTACTATCGATTTGGACTATAGTGCTGAACCGAAATTCGACTTTGAGCAGTCCATTGGACGCAGAATTCAACGCTGTTTAATTTACGTTCTATTAAATTTTTCGATCTGAGGCACCGGTCAGGTGGTTCAGGTCAGTGCTGAAGAAGGAAGTAAGTTGCTTCCGAAATACTGTATTTGCAAAATAAATAATTGTAGTAGGAACATACGTTTCTGTTTTAATTTTCAATTTAATACGAACTACAAACTATAATTATTTTCAGATCTTTCATAATTATTTCCTATGAGGCCCAAGAATTGACTTAATTTTTTCTCTCTCTCTCTAGTTGCCTTGACGCCTCCAGGGGCATGGGCGCGTCAACATCTCTAGCATTTCTATGCCTTGTTGACGTTTCAATAGCATATCTACTTTTCGGAAGTGCAGTTGCTAGCATGCACCTCCTATTCGTGCCGTCTTTATACTGACAAGCTCGGAGCACTGTTAGACTTCTATTAGTACTCACAGGCAGTTTGTGGTCGCGCCGAGATTTGATCTCCGAGCTCTAGATTAGCATCATAGAGCGGTGACCGAACGATCACAGCCACCGAGCGCGACGTACGTACTCTCTCTATTGCTCTAACCCCTTGTGGGGCATAGCGCGTCAACTGTTCCATGTGGCACAGTTGACGTTTCTTGGCATAAACTGGTTTCGGAGAATGTAGTTGCTAGCATGCACCTCCTGCACATCCATGGCTATGAACTTCGTCGTGGACGGGACTCGAACCCGAAACGCCGGTAGTCAAACATGAGACTGATGCCTCAACACACTGCGCTACCGGTCGCCCCAAATATATACCTATGTACGCAGGCGGTAAACCATTGCACTCATTCGTTGCAATTTGCTTGTTTTATGGGCCGGTCGTATATTTTCATTTCTCTTAAGCGTGTTTTGCACTTATAAAGGCAATATTATATGAAAAAAAATAAGTGACAATTCAACGCGTTTTTTAATTTTTTTGCACAAATGCGGTTGTGCACTTAAGCGTTTTGCATTTATCCGTTCTCGTCTGTAATTATATACACTCCGCGCCACTTGAATAGCACACCCTAAAAAAAATTTTAAAGCTCAATATACCTCGAACGTGGGGCGTTAGAAACTTAAATTTTGCTTTTAAACTTAACCTTTTTTAATTTTAAATCCAATGCAGCAATAGAGATTCTAATATCTGTAACAGTTGATTTTATATGAATTTTTATGTAAATCGACTCAAAAAGCTTACCTTGAATTTTGCGCCACTTGAATAGAACACACCCCAAAAAAAACTAGGGTATAAAAACATTTATGAAAACGTTTGTGTCTCAAATATTATTATTAATTTTATTTCACGTTAATTTGAACATTTTAAGTAAAAACAAGCTAGCCTTCGTTATGACTTATGGTGCATTTGCCACTTTGAAATTAGTAGTAAAACTTGTTCCGATTTCACTGTTCCTATAAGAGGTATATGAAATAGTGGGCCGATTTCTACCAAATTAGGTTAGGTAAAGGGGCTGCCATGCTAACGCACAGCACACATAGACCGCCACTGGGTCCGTTGTGATACCACTAGATACACCTAATGACAAATCTAGGCATTAAAACCAGCCTGTGCTGGCAATGTAACGATTGAGCTGTATTGCACTCGTTTCCTTAAGGTCCTCCAGTTCCCAAAAAAAGCGGGAACCCAGGAACCTCCTTCGCCTCTCAGCCAGGGCCGGACAGTGACAGAGGAGATGGAGAACGCTCTCCTCATCCACGTCATCACAGCTCCTGCAGTAGTCATTGTGAGGAATGCGAAGCCTCCAGGCAAGCTCTCCTATAGGACAGTGCCCCGTAATAATCCCCACAACTCTGCCAATGTGATTTCTGTTCAGTGAAAGCAGTGTGGCGGAGCGACTAGGGTCGAGTTTCGGCTAAATCGACTTCGTTGTTTGGCACGTAACGCCGTTTGACCATCTCATGTTCGCCCTGTCAACCGCAGTGGCTTTGATAGCAAGTTTGCACGATGAGGCTGGCATTTTGAGGTTAGCGTCAATAGCTCCGGTTGTCCCCACCCGAGCCAGCTTATCCGCCACGCAGTTACCTGCGAGGCCACAATGGCTCGGTATCCAACAGAGCGTTATGTTGAAATAACCATCCATCACTCTGAGGGTTAGACGACAGTTCGCGATGGTTTTCGATGTAGTCAGGACGGATTCAAGTGATCGAATTGCAGCCTGGCTATCCGTGCAAATAGTGACGTCCCTCGTGGTCACAACATGATTTCCCAAACAGTGCAGAGCTTCCAGGATTGCAGAAACCTCCGCCTGTAGGACGCTGCAGAAGTCGGGAAGACGGATTGACAAGTTAATTCCCAATCCTTCCGAATAGATGCCAGCACCGAGCCATCCGTGTAGATGACAATGGAGTCGGTGGTCATAAGGGTGTTAACACACCATAGATCCCTTGACGGAATCAAGCTGGTGTGGTTCCGACCGAAAATGTATTTCGCACAAGTATAGTCAGTCTCCACCTTCTACCAAATTATAATGAACGTGATTTGGTAGTCAGTATGATGGAATAATATGAAATTCCTTAAAGATATCTTCAGAAATAAAAAAGTTTTTCTAACAAAAACTTGCTTTTGGAACGGTGGTTCCTATGACAGCTATATGATAGAATAGTCCGATTTAAACCAAATTCGGGAATGTAATTTGACTAAAGATACGATTGATTAGTGAGAAATTTGAAAAAGATATCTTTTGAAATAAAAAAGTTTTTCTCACAAAGACGAATTTTTGGACCGGTCGTTCCTATGGCAGGTATATGACGTAGTGGTCCGATTCCGTTGGTTCCGACAATTTATAGTGTGCAATAGAAAGAAGGTTTTGTGTAAAATTCGAGAAAGATATCTTTTGAAATAAAAAAGTTTTCCTCACAAAGACGAATTTTTGAACCGGTCGTTCCTATGGCAGCTATGACGTAGTGGTCCGATTCTTTTGGTTCCGACATATTTACAGCGTACAATAGAAAGAAGGCTTTGTACAAAATTTCAGCTCGATAGCTTTAAAATTGAGGGACTAGTTTGCATAGAATCAGACGGGCAGACAGGCAGACAGACAGACGGGCAAAGCTTAATCGGCTTGTATCATCATACTGACCAAGAATATATATAGTTTGTATGGTCGGAGATGCTTCCTTCTGTGCGTTGCAAACTTCATGACAAAGTTAATATACCCTATCACATCCGTGAAGGGTATAAAAACATACATAGGCAGTGGGTTGCACCCCCTTAGTTGACCAGAACTTCATAAATCCTATTTGGGATTGATTCATACAATTTTCCAATATAATTAAGTGGAATGGAGCTCCAAGTAAGTTTGATGGCTTGGGTAAGTTCAGGAATGGTGGAATATTGTTGTCCAGTCCATAAACTTTTTGCGTTAACCATCCCCAAACATTTTCGATAATGTTTAGGTCCGGTGAGTATGGAGGCCAGTTTATCAGAGTTGCGTTTTTTGGCTCTCTATAAACGATTTCATGATTCGAGCACGACAGAGGTCCAAAAAGGTTGTTAAAGAATGGGAAAGCCGTTTGCAGTACGCCATTGTATGCCGTTGCATTTATTGTTGAAAAAATTTCAAAAATTGCAGCTCGCAAGTGCCATAATACGTGATCGCTCCCCACACCATAATACCTCCCACTCGGCTATATAAGCGGTTCAAATGATGGTTCTCCTATCGTAAATCATGAAAATAATAGCTGTACCCATCGGGGCCTTCTAAACTGATTTTTTTCTCATTTGAGAAGACAACATGATGCCACTCCGTGGTCCAGGCCATGTTAGTGCGACAAAAACTGAGGCGTTGCGCCTTACGTAAGTATTGAGTGGTGGTTTTTTCTTTAATTTTAATTTCCTTATGTGTTCAGCTTTCGAAGAACACGACGGACAGTGGTTACACTTGTTTTAACACCAGCTTTATCCCTTATCTTCGCTATTGAATCGCGCGAATTTTGAAGCTTATCTCAAAATATGTCGCCTGTCCGCACTAGAGAGCACAGTATGTGTACGGTCTTTCATGTTTTTCCCAAAATTGGACTCATTAGAAAAAAACGCGGATATCACTTTTCTGCTTTTTTCCATTTTTTTTTATATTTTCGCAACAGATAGGCCCATATCCTTGCAGGCTTTAAGTTTTCCCTTTTCCTCCTCTGTTAATGCTTTTCCTCGCCTCATTTTTGCCTTTTTCAATTAAAATAGCACGATTTCACTTACTTGCGCGATTAACCGACCGCGCATGTCCAATGCTAACAGAAAACTAGCGTTTTTTTACGGCGGCTTCGGCTGCCCCGTTGGCCTGATGATGGTGTGGACTGCTAGTTTGTAAATCGAAGGACCATTCTCGTGCAAAAGCCATAAATTCAGATGACTTTTCAAACTGCGTACCACTGTCAGTTGTAATTAATTCCGGAATTCCATGTCTGCTAAATACCTTCAGTTCGCATGCATTTGACTTCTTCTACCTCAAAAAATCGTGAGTAACAATCGCCAATTACTAGATACCATCGATTATCTATTGTAGTTTAAAAAGGTCCATAGCGACCCTCTGCCACGGCTAAGTTGGAAAAGATGATGCCATTAAGGGTTCATGCCGATTTGTTGTATTTTGAATGCATATTAGGCGAGATTTAACTTTCGTTTCGATATCCTTGGAAATTCCTGGCCACCACATCGTACATTGAGCCCATTTCCTACACTTCGTAATTCCTAATTCATGGATTTTATTCAACATGACATTTCTTAAATTTTTGGGAATTATCATTCGATTTCCACGTAAAATTAGATCTTCAATCACTGTTATTTAATCTTTTACTGAATAATATGGTTGAAGGTCTGCCTTAAGTTTATTTTTCATAGGCCATCCTTTCTGTGTGTAATATTTTATCATTTGAGCTTCCGGATCGGTAGATTGCGCTTTTAAGATGTTAACTATGTTTTGATCAGTTGTCCGTATAGATTTTAATGTAATTCCTTGAATATAAGCATCTACAATACTTCCTTTTCTAATTCACCTGATATGTTTTCTAATTCAATGGGTTGCCTCGATAAATGATCAGCGATAAGCATCTTCTTCCCCGGAAGATAAGCCATCTCGTAATCGTATCTCATTATTCGCATTTTAAACGTTTGCAATCTCGATGATAACGTATCTAAGTGTTTCGTTCTGAAAATTTGTAGCAATGGTTTGTGATCAGTTTATATTAAAAACCTCTTCCCGATCAAGTAATTCTTAAGTTTGTCACACGCCCATGTTATCGCTAGTGCTTCCCGTTCAATGTTAGCGTAATTTTTTTCTGCTGGTGATAAACTCCTAGATATGTATGCCACAGGACAATTTCCACAATCTCCATAATCTTGTAGAAGTACCGCTCCCAATCCTATTGATGAAGCATCGCATGAGATTATTGTTGCTTTCGCTGGATCATAAATCTTAAGCAATGGCGAGGTGCGTAATTTTTCTTTGACCGCATTAATAGCCTTATCTTGTTCGGGGCCCCAGAAAAAATCTTGTCTTTACATAACAGCTCCATGATTGAATGCAGAATTGCTGACCGATTGGGAATATACTTTCCCACGAAATTTATCATGCCCAGAAGACGCTGTACTTCGGTTTTGTTTGTTGGTGGATGCATTTCCCTGATCGCCTCCGTTTTATTCGGGTCCACTCGAATCCCCTCTGCAGAAATAACGTGTCCCAGGAACTCAATCTCTCGAACACAGAATACGGTTTTACTCGAATTTAATGTGATTCCATTTTGTCGAATTCTTTCTAACGCCGCTTTTAAACATCGATCATGTTCCTCTTGATTCTCACCACATATCAAAATATCGTCCATATGAACATATACGTTTTTTAAACCCATAAGTACCTTTGACATTGTCTTTTGAAAATACTCAGGAGCCGAACTAATTCCAAATGGAAGCCGTAAGAACTTGAACCTGCCAAAAGGTGTCAAGAAAGTTGTGAGTTCTTGGGATTTCGTCGTAAGTCGTATCTGCCAAAATCCTGCGTTCGCATCCAATCTTGCTCTCGATAACAACGAACCACCCGGAGTCCGAAGCGTATATACCCTAGACTTGTACAGACCTAGTGGAGATACCAAAAGTACCAATTGGCAACGACCATATGCATTAAGAATGGATCTGCTATATGGCCAGTTCATAGGGGAGGTTGGCACTCATTCAGTAGGATCTTGACCATTCTCAAAATCAATTAAAATTAGGGGCGACCGGTGGCGCAGTGTGTTGAGGCATCAGTCTCATGTTTGACTACCGGCGTTTCGGGTTCGAGTCCCGTCCACGACGAAGTTCGTGGCCATGGATGTGCAGGAGGTGCATGCTGGCAACTGCATTCTCCGAAACCAGTTTATGCCAAGAAACGTCAACTGGGCCACATGGAACAGTTGACGCGCTATGCCCCACAAGGGGTTGGAGCAATAGAGAGATTCTAAAAATATTTGTCGAATTTTTCAAGGCGCTAGCTTCATTCTATCGAAAGGTATTGCTTATTTG
Source organism: Chloromyia formosa (assembly GCA_964017055.1). Classification (NCBI taxonomy): domain Eukaryota; kingdom Metazoa; phylum Arthropoda; class Insecta; order Diptera; family Stratiomyidae; genus Chloromyia; species Chloromyia formosa. The sequence continues at coordinate 81,287,062 of OZ024813.1, read as the reverse complement.
AAGTTTCACTTGTAGGGGTTCCTTGGGTCGGATCTTGCTCATCATTGGCACCAACCAATTAGATCACCCTGCAAACATTTAAACAAAATTACAAGTCTCTAGCTTCACTCTATCGAATGTTATCGCTTATTTGAAGTTTCATTTGTAGGGGAAGTAGGGGTTTCGTTGGTCGGATTTTACGTATTTTCAATATTAGCTAACTGGATCCTACTACAAACATTTGATCAAAATTTCAAGTCGCTAGCTTTATTTTGTCGTAAGTTATCGCTTATTTTATGTTTCATTTCTAGGGGAGGTAGGGGTTCCTTAGGTCGGATGTTATCCATCTTTAATGCCAACTAACTCAATCTCACTTCAAGCATTTGACCAAAATTTCAAGTCACTGGCTTCATTCTATCAAAAGTTATCGCTTATTTGAAGTTTCATTTGTAGGGGAAGGTGGGGGTTCCTTGGGTCGGACCTTGCCCATATTTAATACCAACTAAGTAGGTCTTACTAGCAACATTCCGACAAATTTTGAACTCGGTAGTATCATTCTATCGAAAGTTATCGTAATTAAAGGAATATTTAATTTTTTGAAATTTGTAGGGGAGGTAGGTGTTCCTTTGATCTGATTATGCCCAACTTACAGAAACTTAAGCAGCTTCTTCCCTCAGGGTTACGTGCCAAAAATCAGATGTCTACGTCAATTGGTTCAAGGGCTTTTTGTAAGAAAATTACCGTTAGTTTTCAACTGATCGATTTGATTTTCCCAGGAGAGTATAAGATTACTCTTACTAGGAATATACCAAAGCTAGAGCTTTTCATGATTTTTTAATCGGAAGTTATAGATACATTTAATTATTTTACATACGTAGGGGAGGTAGGCGTTCTCTTAGCCTGATCATGCCCAATTTCAATACCATCCAACTAGATCATACTACCAACATTTGACCAAAATTTCAAGGCTCTAGCTTCATTCTATCGAAAGTTATCGTGCGAACGGACAGACAGACGGACAGACAGACAGACGGACAGACAGACGGACAGACAGACAGACGGACAGACAGACATGGCTAAATCGAATCAGGAGGTGACCCTGATCATTTATATATATATAATACATTGCTATACCTCCGGAGCCTCCTTTAAGGTGTTACATATTTTCGTCGTGACAAAAACAATATACCCTATACTATAAGTCTAGGGTATAAAAAGAGCAATCCACATCCAATATTGGATGAATTTGTCTTTTAACACATTTGTTCAGCTCTATAAGATCTACACAAATCCGAATTCCTTTTTTCTTGGGTACAACGACCATAGGCGAACACCATTCTGTGGCATGCTCTACTGGTGCAATCACTCCTTTCTTCACCATATCCTCCAGCTCGTCACGTACTTTGTTGAGAAAATTGAATGGAACAATCCTCGGTGTTGTAATTGCAAACGGTTTTATTCCTTCCTTCAATTCGATGTCGTATTCTCCGGGAAATGTACCGAGACCGTTAAAAATGTCTTCGAATGTACTTAGCCAGTTTTCTAACTTAACTTCGAACATCCTTTTGATTAACTCCAGCTTGTGGATAGCCGGTTTATCCAAAAGAGGTGTATGGTTATCTCTAGTTATAAAAAATTCTTCACTAATCGATTTGTTCCGAAATTTCAAATTTACCGTTGTCTTGCCAATTATATTTATTTTCTTGCTAACGCCGAACAACCTTGTACATGTCTTCCGAATTTCAATTTTTGGAGTTACGTCTTTGACCAGGTGAAAAGGAACTATCGACACATCCGCTCCCGTGTCGACTTTAAACGTTAAATTCTTATTAAATAGTCATAAATCCAATGACCAATCATCTCGCAGTTCGGCCGTGTCGACAAACAAATCATCATTGCATTTACTCGTATGTTCGGAAGCCTCGCGCACATTTTTAGTCTTGCACATTTTCATAAAATGGCCAGTCTTTCCGCATTTGTTGCATTTGCTATTTCTCGCTGGGCATTTATTCCAAGCATGACTTTCGTAACCGCATCTCGAGCATTTTCCCTTTGGTTCCTTTGCTCTTTGTTCTGAAACATGATGTTGGTGATTCTGTCCCTTCTGCCGTTGTTTCCCATAATTCTTTGAATTGGTGCTTACTGCCAATACCGCATTTGGTGTCGCTGGTTCCATTTTCTTTTTCTGTCTCTCCAATTCTTCCAGTTGCCGCAGAGAATTTGTTGCCTTTTCTAGGGTTAGTTTCGAGTCCAGTTGCAATCTGTCACGCAGTCCCTCGTCGTTCATGCCCACGATAAGACCCAGCAAAATCATTTTCTCCTTCAGCGGGCCCCAGTCGCATGTTTTTGCCAGTGTGTCAAGATCCGTTATAAATTGCTCGGCGGTGTCGTTGCCCTGTCTTTTTCGGAGAAATCTCACTCGTTCATAAATTATGTTTTTCTTCGGGATGAAATGATCATTAAATTGCTGCACACACTCTGGATATTTCCTTGGTGTTGGGCTAAACGACGCGTAGATCTCCTCGGCTCTCTCCCCCATCGAATATATTAGAATATCTATTACCGTTGCATCCGGTGCATCTTGTAGTCCGCTAGCTCTCCGGTACCTTTCAAACCGCTCGATCCACTTATCCCATTCCTGTGCTCGAAATGAAAATTCGTCCGGCGCTTTCAAAACTCCGAAATTCTTTTGTACCGTTTGAACAAAACTACTACCGGCTTTCGTTTCGTCGTTTTCCGTCATTTTAAGTCGACCCAACAACTGTATTTTAAAGATTTTCCAATATTTGTACGGAGCGTAAAATTCTCGCGACCGCTGCCACCATGTTTTATTTTCGACTTGACTTTTATTCTTCTTCTTATTATTATTTTCTTATAATAGTATGTACATAGATAGGTAATCGAGCTACAATGTAGTATTGGGTTTTAGTGTAGTTAAATAATTGAAATCAATTATACATCACTGCCACCAACCAATTAGTTCACCCTACAAACATTTAAAAAAAAATTCAGGTATCTAGCTTCACTCTATCGAAAGTTATCGCTTATTTGAAGTTTCATTGGTAGGGGAAGCAGGGGTTTCATTGGTCGGATTTTACGTATTTTCAATATAAGCCAACTGGATCCTACTACAAGCATTTGACCAAAATCGCTAGATTTATTTTGTCGTAAGTTATCGCTTATTCTAAATTTCATTTCTAGGGGAGGTAGGGGTTCCTTAGGTTGAATGTAACCCACCTTTAATGCCAACTAACTCAATCTCACTTAACATTTGACCAAAATTTCAAGTCGCTGGCTTCATTCTATCAAAAGTTATCGCTTATTTAAAGTTTCATTTGCAGGGGAGGTAGGGGTTCCTTGGGTCGGATCTTGCCCATTTTCAATGCTAACTAACTAGATTTTACTACCAACGTTCTGCCAAATTTTCAACTCGCTAGTGTCATTCTATCGAAAGTTATCGTAATTAAAGTAATATTTAATTTTTCTAATTTGGTAGGGGAGGTAGGCGCTCCTTTGATCTGATTATGTCCAACCCAAACAACTTCTCACTTCAGGGTTACATGCCAAAAATCAGATGTCTACGTCAATTGGCTTGAACCAATTGAGCTATGGACGAAAAATCTGAAAAGCAGGGTAGTGAGAAGCTCTTTGTAAGAAAATTACCGTTAGTTTTCAACTGATCGATTTTATTTTTCCAGGGAAGTATAAGATTACCTCCACGAGCAATCTACCAAAGTTAGAGCTTTTCATGTTTATTTAATCGGGAGTTATAAATACATTTAATTATTTTACATATTTAGGGGAGGTAGGCGTTCTCTTGGCCCGATCATGCCCATTTTCAATACCAACCAACTAGATCATACTTCCAACATCTGACCAAAATTTCAAGACTCTAGCTTCATTCTGTCGAAAGTTATCGTGCGAACGGACAGACAGACATGGCTAAATCGAATCAGGAGGTGACCCTGATCATTTATACTCGTATATATACATTGCTATACCTCCGGAGCCTCCTTTAAGGTGTCACATATTTCCGTCGTGACAAAAACAATATACCCTATACTAAAAGTCTAGGGTATAAAAATGCCAGGAAAAGTAATTGCGAAATCATCGAGCTGTTTGGCTATTAGAGGTTTAGCCTGAAAACTAACTGTGCCCGTAACTGGATATAGGAACGTCCGGTTAAGGGAGCCTAATTTGTTTGAAAACATGCAGAAAAATTTGTCAGCTTATAAGAGGTGCCCGTACAGATGTACACTGTATATAATAGGCGCGTTCTTTTGCAGCTATCCAGGTCAAGGGTAGTTACCCCGAGCTTTTGTGCAAAAAAACGATGTAGCTGACCCATAGAGGGTAAGAGCATGTATTTGATTTGAAATGGATTTTGTCTCAGATATAGTTTGGATTTTAAGTGGTAAGATAATTCCACTCTTTGAAAAATATTAAAAACAAACTTCATTCTATTACATCAAGAGCAAGCATCGAATCTATCAAATGCAACTGTGATAGAAGAAACTAATTGACTCCGAGTAGTTTCCTAATATTTCCGACAAAAATCGCTTTTCCAATTGGAAACAATGTGGAATCCCATTGAATTTAATTGAGGTGAATTAGGTGAAAACACAGTGGAACATCTTCGAACGCACGAACTTCTTCTAGCAACCGGTAGATGCGCCCTAAATAAAAGCTTTACTTGTGTGCTATCGAGGTCAGGATTAGCCCTCGATAAATTATCAGGTTAAGCGTTAACCTATATAGGGTAGCATTGTTCTTGTATTGCGTGTTATTTCACTAACTATACAGGTTAAGAATTGCAAAAGAACGCGCCTAATATAATTCATGAATTTTTGCCTCCCATTGTTTGTTTTCAGTGTTTTTAAAATTATCTTTCCATATGTCATCATACTTTTTGAAACTTTGAAAGATTTAGGGGTTTGTATGTGTTTTGGACCTATTGAGGCACAGCGCGTCAGAAACACCTGCGCGCCAATGTACTCTATTCTGGGCAGTGGGGCGCAACGACTTGCTTAGCGCCTTACACTCTTTTGCCACAGATCGACGATGTTATTTTAGGACCCCCTCTTGGTCGGCCTTGCTTGGAAATGGGGTTCCATTTCATGTGCATGTAGAGCAATGTAGTTATTATCCTTCTGCAATGTGTGACCTGTCCACTACCATTTTCGCCTGCGTATCAATTCGTCGATTGGCATCTGACCCGTACGCCGACTTACCTCATTTGATCATTTGATATTGTTTCGGGTCAGAAAATTCTTAGAATTCGACGAAGACATGAGTTGGCGAAAACCTACAGCTTTTGGTAACTCTTACGGAAACTTTCCATGTCCTGCTCCCATACAAAAGCACAGACTGTACCAGGGACCGAAACAGACCCAGCTTAGTCTTGATGCTGATATAACTGGTCTGCCGTATGTGCATTTAGCCTGTTTGATAGGACGAGTGATGTCCTGCTCCTTACTACCATTTCCGGCAACAATGCTACCCAGGTAGAAGTTGTCCATTTTCTCCATAGGCTGCCCGTTAATATTGATAGCATTGGCGGGCTAAGAACCTTGGTCTTGTTGGTATTAATCTTTAGCCCAACCTTACTCGCTTCCCTCTCGAGATCTAACGCCATTGCGGGCAGATGCATAATTTTGTGGGAGAGTAGGCATAATAATAATGCCTAGTCCGGAAAGAGCTGCATGCAACACATCGCCGATCACTATGAGGAATAGGATCGGTAAGAGGATGCATCCCTGCCGAACTCCACTGCAAATCTCAAAGTCCCCCGACACCTTACCTTTATGCAGAATGCGACATTTCGTGCCGTCATAGGTTGCCTTGATAATAGTTACAAGGTTCTCTTGGATGCCTCTCCTGCGCAAAGCCGCCCATATAGAATCCCGCTGCACATTATTAAAAGCATTCTCGAAATTGACGAAAAGCAAGTGAAACGGAGAATCGTACTCAGCGCACTGGTCGATGATGATTCGCAAGGTTTTAATGTGATTGACACGGGAGAATCCGGAAGCTTACCTGCTCTTGTTATAGCAACGCATCTGGCGTTGAAGAGGTTTGGCAGCTCTTGGGCGTTGCCCTGCCTGCTCTTTATCAATTGTGCTTTCTAAGTGAGCCTTTAGTCTTTCCAGGACGACTTTAGCTATTATCTTGGCAACGGTAGAAAGCACATAAATGCCTCTTCAATTATTGCAGTCTGTAAGGCTACCCTTCTTCGGAAGTTTGATGATCAAACCTTCCTTCTACTCATTGGGAAAAGTTTCTGTATTCCACGCTTTATCAACAAGTGGGTTCAAATTGACAGTTACGCTTGGCGCTGCTTGATAAAGTTTGGCAGTGATACCGCCAAGTAGGGCGGCCTTTCCTCGTTTTAGTGAAATAATTGCGGCGCCTAATTCCTCTTTAGTCGGGGCGGTGGACCGTATACGCACATTTTGATGGTTAGCTAAATTATCTGTATGAGGGGGAACTTCACCAGAGGTTACACGGTTCAAGACCGCGGCGAAGTGTTCTTTCGACCGCCTCATTTGATCTTCCTCGAAATAAGTAGCTTTCTAACACTACCCTTCACCGGATGTTGTTCAGGAGTTACAACCATCTGTAAACTCCTTGCTGACACCGTATACGGCGTTTAAGTTGTTACCTCATGCGGCTTCTGCTGAGGCTAGAAGAGAATTCATAAACTCTTTTATCGCGTCACACACTACGATGAACTTCTCGAGTTTTCTGACGGTAAAGGAGTTTGATGCTGCTTCGACTGTCGTCTGATGCTGCAGCCAAACTAACCTTCGGCTCTTTTATTTCAACAATCCAAGAAGCGTCGAACATCTAAAGCTTATACTAACAATCCGGGTTTGAGCCTAGGATGACATCTGCGCTATCAATGTTCGCATTTTTTATGGCATCCCAGTTTTTATTTATGTCACTATCTGGGTGACTAATTACCTCAGGTACTTTTTGTCGTTGTATTGTGGTAAGATAGCTGGATTTTTTAGTCGAGTGGTGTTGAATTTGCGGCGCTTAGATCTTTTATCGCTAGGACGGCGCACGGCTGCAATACGCAATCGAACATTAGCGATCATAAGATAATGGTCTCTTCCCATCCCAAAATCGGCACCCTTCTGGTTTCTCACGTCGAGGAGGCAACTCTTCAATCTTTTACTAATGGCAAAATGGTCGATCTGATTTTGTGTTCTGCGCAGATCAACAGAGGACCAACTGATTTTGTGGTGGTCCTTATGCTCAAACTTAGTACCGATGAAGAGACTGTAAAAGTTGCAGAACTCTACAAATTTTTCACCGTTGTCATTACGATCCCCAAGACCGTGTTTCTATATCGTATGCCTGAGCCCATAGTTATCAGCGCCAGCTTTAGCATTAAAATCCTCCATGACCATTATAATGTCACCTTTAGGTGTTCTGCTCTGGATGGCAGTTAGTTGTTCATACATAGATGGAGTCACCAAGACATTGTCCCTTTCATTTGGACAACAACATTGTTTTATTGTAATGTTCCTCATTTTGGTTCGGAACCTGGCGGTCGTGATTCTGTCGGAGACCGGATCCCAGCATAAGAGACAATTTCGTGCGGCTCTGGTTAAGAGGAGCCCCACACCTGACTCACAACCACTAACGGTAGCTCCGCTGTTCCACCATCTTATCTCACTAACTCCTAAGATGTTTAATTTATACCGCAGTTCGCAATTCACTCTCTAGTTGAAGAAATCGTGCGTTCTGGGGGCCTTCTGATCCATTATCCAGGAGAGTACCCACATTCTAGAATACAATCTTTGTCATTGTGCGATAGCCGAAAAGTCATACCCGTTGAGTCAGTCCTTATCCGAGGCTTAGTTGACGTTTCGTTAGCATATAGAAGGTTTCGGATAGTTCCAGTTGCTGGCTGCCTGTTTGTCGTGCTCGGTGGCCGTGGTCGTTCGATCACCGCTCTACGATACTAATCTAGAGCTCGGAGTTCAAATCTCGGCGCGACCAAAAACTGCCTGTGAGTACTAATAGAACTCTCACAGTCAGTCAGTCAGGTCAAGGCAAATTAACATACACATCCTGTCCTTTGTTTGTCGGTTTCTACGATAGTGTGAAAGGCCGTGGTATTATTCTTACGCCCCACACCACAGGGGAAATGTTTACCTCAACCAAATCATCGGACCGCCATTACTGGCGGCTTGACTTGGTTAGCAATGGTCAATGACCACTGCCGTTCCAGGGGGCGCCCACGAGGACTATCGAAGAGGATTTGACAGCACATGAACGAGTCGTTCTTTATGAACGACTCAACCAAATGAGCGAAAGAGTCGACGCAATGGCATAGCTGTCGGTTATTTGACACATTGTGAAACGAATACCCAAGCCTGTCCTCCGACTTAAACATTGTATTTACATGCTCCGAAACTGCAACGCATACATTATCCTCACTCATTCAGAATTTTTCATTACATTATATTACATTTATTCGCATTTCAATGCAATATTCCCCAATTCCAACTCCAACCAATTCATGTAAGTATGATAATCCTCTAAGTGTCACCATACACTGTCGAACTCGAACACGAACCTAGTACAAGTGGACCGGTTTGCTTCACACCTATGTGAAGTGTGTGTGTGTCAGAGGAAATTTGTACCAGGTTCGAGATCGACAGTGTATGGTGACACATATATATTATTTAGATAAACGAACGAAATCGAATTCGATTAATGAACGATATGTGTCATACTCAAAATAGCCAGTAAAATTGGCACGATATGGCACATATTGTTCAGCGTTAGTATGAAATGCAAAATGAGCACTCTTTGAGTATGCATCGGGCGACAATCTGGCATACAGTGTGTACTGCGGCTAGCGCGTCATCGCACTATCGCTACGAGCAATCGCATGGCAAGAGGGATTGTGGCTGTGCAATGTAGTGTATTGGTACGAGCAGGATTGAACACGGCGTCTGCGATTTGTGACTGTATTATAGAATTTTGGTATGTACATTGCTGGAAAAAAAAGTTGCTCAAACTATTTTATTCCTTTTATCGCAAAAATCCTTCGAAGTAGTTAGAGTTACGGTGTTTGTGTTTTATTGGCTCAGGTTATAACGAATTATGTGTATCCTGTCTAGAAATAGTGAAAGAAAGAAAGTTCACTCATTTGGTGATAATAGCATAATTAGCAGAAAAGTACAGTGTGGGTGAAAAAATAGAAAAAGTTAGTGCTGAAAACAAAAGCAATATTTTGATTTTGGCGCGAGAAAATCGAAATATTTGTAAAATAAATGAAAGAATTGATGTTGCGCAGTGTACTGTGAAATGGTACTCCAGGAAGTTCCGGGAAGTGGGCGCCACCGAGCGGAAGAAAGGCTTTGGACGATAAAAAAATGATCCCAGTTGACCCCATTCTTACCGTTACAAAGCCATCCGAACTGATTCAAAACTTCATCTGGCCTTAGGAACGTTTAAAAAAAAGGTATGCAAATCTCAATAAATTTGATGAGAAAAAGGCTGACGAAAGCCGGCTAACATACGTGGAAGCCAGTCGGTAAGCCAGACTTTCCGTTAAAACATTAGGCTCAAACGTTTGAAATGGGCTCAGGAGCAGGTCACATAGATTTGGAAGATGGAGAACACTACAATAATTTCGGAATAGTTGAAATTTAAGCAACATGTTGGCGGCGGAAGATTTTGTGTCCGGCGGAAAATTTGAGGAAAGCCAATGGCTGTGAATGCCTAACGGACAAGGCTTCAACCCATTTTCCAGTATTTGCAAGTAAACTGATGCTACTTTTGAGCTGGGAAAGCCTATTTCACCACCTTCGTCACCCACACCTTAAACCCTTCAGATTTCAGAGGGAATCTTCGAAGGAATTCATCGCTGATCGTTTCTCGAGGTTTCCGCCGAACACAGATTCATCAGTCGCCAATTCCATTGGCATTGGCATTTCCCGAAACTTTTTCGAGTATTATTGCACATTACACTGAGGAACATCCAGTCTTTCACTTCTTTCGCAAATTCTATTGTCTCGCGCCAAATCAAAAAGATTGCTTTTATTTTTTTTCGTACTAACTTTTCCCAATTTGTTCACCTAAACTGCGCTTTCCTGCTTATTACGCTATTACCACCAAATGAGTGAACTTCTTTCAAAACTCTTCACTATTCCTAGACAGGATACACATCATTTGTTAAAATATAACCTGAGCCACCATAACTCTAACTACTTCGAAGAATTTTTGCGATAAGGGGAATAAAATAGTTTGAGCAACTTTTTTTCCAGCACTGTATTTTGCACACCTCGGAAGGGATAATACCCTGTCTTCATGGGAAATACTCGTCCGATCTTGCTGGTTCGAACTGAAGGGCATTTGGGGGTCGCTAATTCCGAATCTGGAGTCAAAAAAGAAGAAATAACCAGACCGAAGTGGTGATACCAAAAGTACCAATTGGCAACGACCATATGCATTAAAAGAGAGTTTCCTATATGGTCAGTTTGTACTGTGGGAACATTCCTACTTGACCGGGCGAAGCATAGTGGTTCGCCTCTTTGGCCAATAATGGGTTTTAATTTGAGTGCCGAATCTGAAGTCAAAAACGAAGAAATAACCGGACCGAAGCTTCGCTTCGATCAGGAGTCCGAAGTGTATATACCCTAGACTTGCACAGACCTAGTGGTGATACCCAAAGTACCAATTGGCTACGACCATATGCATTAAAAGTGAGTTTCCTATATGGTCAGTTTGAACTGTGGGAACATTTCTACTTGACCATGCGTGGGCTTAAGGGGTTGCAACCCAACCAATCAACTATTAGCCAAGGCGCGAACCACGATGCGTCGCCCGGTAAAATAGGAATATATCGAACTGTGTGTGTGGATCCAATGAGAATTTTCATCGTTCATCCATTCGGATTTTGTAGATATGTATATAAAATAGTATATTTGAGCTAACGTTTATTCAGCGTTATTGGCGTTCATTCAGCAGGATCTTGCCCATTCTCAAAACCCACACTACAAACATTCGTCGATGTTTTCAAGTCGGTAGCATCATGATATCCAAAGTTATCGCTTATTTGAAGTTTCATTTGTAGGGGAAGTCGGGGTTTCTTCGTTCGGATTGCGCTTATTTCCAATATCAACCAACTAGATTGTAATGTGTTTTTTTTTTCTTTTTCTCGTCTCGGAGTTCAAATATCTATGTAGTTATATACACAAATAATTTACAATAGCATGAATTTTGTTGGATTTTTTTTTAAATGATTGCCTAGGTAGAATGCGGGACTAGACCCATATTTTCTCTCCTCTTTCTCTCTCTCTCGCGTGAATTTTGGATTACTTTTGGGGGATTTTAATATTATGCCTGGAATCCCATGGTAGGGAAGGGTTTAGAGGCGAGGGCCCATGACACCCGGGACCCATAGAAAGGACCACCTAACATCTAGGTCCTAGTAGACTGGAAGGGGGAAGGATCTGTCCTGATTGGACGGTATCCCCCTGTTTTTTTTTATATTGACTTGTGGATTGGCTGGTGCAGCCCTGTGTCCCTTCACGGGACTTTGTTGTTTTGACTCTTTGGGAGTTTGGTGCATAGGCACCACCATTATCTTCTCGTTTTTCTTATTTGGTCGTCGATATCGTTTTTTTTTTGGGTTTTAGGATATTTTTCATTTTTTTGCATTACGGGCGGACGTGCTATTTTTTTTTGTATGATAATGGAGGAGGCCAGTGACTGCCGTGATCTACCCACCCCGCTACTCCCGATCACTGGGCTGGTCTGCCAGAGCACGTCATCTGGTGGTCTCTGGAGAGGGTTCTTTTCTTCACCCTTGGTGACCTCCGGCCTTTACGGCCGCAACCACCCCTCGTCCTCCGTGTTCCATTACAAGATCCTACTACAAACATTTGACCAAAATTTTTAGTGTCTATCTTTTTTCTATCGGAAATACTAGCCGGCTGCAACTAAAGGTTATTTGGGAATCGCTGATCCCGAATATAAAGTACAAAAAAAGGGTTACCCATCCCAGAATGGCAACCTCGCTTTCATGGGGAAATACTCGTCCGATCCGGCTAGCTCGAACTACAAGATCATTTTGGGTCCGAATCTGAAGTCAAACCAGACCGAATACGAGTATACCCTAGACTTGTATAGACCTAGTGGTGATACCAAAAGTACCAATTGGCAACATCTATTTGCATTACAAGTGAGTTTCCTATATGGCCAGTTTATAGCGGAGGTTGGCACTCATTCAGAAGAATCTTGACCATTCTCAAAATCAATTGACTAACCCATTCTACAAATCATCATCATCATAGTGGCGCGACAGCCCGACGTCGGGCCTTGGCCGCCTGGATCATTGTCCTCCAATTATCTCGGTCACGTGACCGCGTCCTCCAATTTTGGGAGCCCAGCAGCTGCGCGGCGTCCACACCTACTGAGCTCTCCCAACGAGATCTCGGTCGTCCTCGCAGTCTCGCTCCGTCGACTCGTTCTGCATTCATTACTCTCTTAGGCATGCGATCATCGTCCATTCTTTGTACATACCCTGCCCATTGAAGTCGTTGTAGTTTGATTTTCGAGACTTGCAGCTCATCGTACATTTCATACAGCTCATGGTTGTACCGGATGCGCCATCCATCTCGATCCCAATCAGCCCCGAAAATTCGCCGTAGAACCTTACGTTCAAAAGTGTCTAGCATGTTTTCGGAGGCTTGAGTTAGGGTCCATGCTTCGCAGCCATAGCATAGCACTGGTCGTATAATGGTTTTGTACACGCGGAGCTTCGTGTTTCTGTGCACATGCTTCGATTTCATTATGGGGACAACCGAGAAAAAAGTCTTATTAGCTAACTGTATCCGTCGCTTGATTTCGTCAGTTTCGTTGGCGTCCCTTGACAGGTTGCAACCCAGGTAAATGAAGTTGTTCACGAACTCGATGTTGAGGTCTCCCACATTGATGCTCGGCTGTGCAGGTGTCATTATTTTAGTTTTACCCTCGTTAATACGTAATCCAACTTCCTTTGCAGCGGTATCGAGCGTATGCAGAAGTTCTTCTGCGTCAGCCAATCTTCGGGACATGATGTTGATGTCGTTGGCGTACGCTGCTAATTGTGTCGACTTGATGAGTAGCGTCTTGCTGTTGTCCATATTCATGGCCCGAACAACGTATTCCAGTGCTAGGTTGAAGAGCGTCGGTGCCAGTCCATCGCCCTGTTTCAAACCAGTGCGTGTTTCAAATAGATCAGTAAGTCTATTCTGGATCCTGACTTGTGAGACGGAGTTGGTCATCGTCATCTTTGTCAATTTGCAGCAGAATGTTGTACAGTACTCCACGATCGATACTGTCGTATGCCTGCTTGAAGTCGACAAAGATTTGGTATACGTTTACGTTGTATTCCCAGCACCTCTGGAGTATCAGTTTGACTGAGAAGAGCTGATCGGTTGTGGAGCGACCAGGTCTGAAACCGCTTTGATATTCGCCAATGACTCGTTCTGCGTACGGTTTTATTCTATATTCCAGAATTTTCGTCAAAATTTTATAGGATTTATAGGATGCTTCTGCGCCAATCGTCTGGGATCTCCTCGTTCTCCCATACTCGCAGGAGTAATTGATGTATGGCATCAACTAGACTCGTTCCACCGAATTTTAGCAGTTCAGCTGGAATCTCGTCAGCGCCCGGCGCTTTATTTCGTTTTAGTGACCGCAACGCGAGATCAACTTCCTCTACTGTCGGGGGTTGAATGGGTGGGCCTAGATCAACAATATCGTCGAGAGCTTCCTGTGTGGGGATGTTAGATGGTCGGTTTAGAAGCTGTTCAAAATAAGAGGCCCATCGCTTGTTAATACCATCGGTGTCGCTGATGATGTTTCCATCCTTGTCCTTACAAAGGCGAGTCCTGGGTTGGTAGCCGTTCTTAATTGTATTTACTAGTTTGTACGCTTGTCTGGTGTTCCTATTAGCTAAGTTTTCGTTTATGTTCAGCAACTGCTCGTCAAAGTATTTACGTTTCTTACGTCTAATTATTCTATTCGTTATTCGCCGTAGCTCGTCATATTTTTCTTTTCTGGCTCTGGTTCCTCGTTGAATCCATTGTCTGTAGGCCTCGTTTTTCGCGTCAAGTGAATTTTTGCATTCTTCGTCGAACCAATCATATCGCGCTCGCCGGGCTTTATATCCCACGACCTTCTCTGCGACATCCTTGATGGTACCCTTGAATTCTTCCCAGAACCCCAAATATTTGTGGAATTTTTCAAGTCGCTAGCTTCATTCTATCTAAAGTTATTGCTTATTTGGAGTCTCACTTGTAAGGGTAGGTTTCTTTTGTCGAATCTTGCGCATTTTTAATAACAACCAACTTCACTTTCGAGCAAAAATACTGAATCAAACCGAAAGCACGTGTATTTGTATGCATATTTTGAAAAGTACATTATGTATCCCTACAAATCGTATATCATTTGAAAACTTGAAATCTTAGCTTTACATTAATACCATTTTTAACAACATTTGAAGATAAAATTTAAAAGAGTGGGGCTTGAAATCATAAAGTAGGAAAAATGGGGATTTTAGAAAATGGAGTGTGGTCAGGTTTTTGTTAATTAAAACAAAATTTTTTGAAAAAATTACAAAATTATTTATTTATTAATGTCTGGTATTACCACCTATTGCTCTAATCACAGCTTGTAATCGATTTTTAATTGACATTATTAATTTTTTAATGGTATCTTGAGGAATTTCGCTCCATTCCACTATTAAGGCCTCCTTCAATTCGTCGATAGTCGAAGGCGCGGGATCTCTGTGTCGGACTCTTCTTTTGAGCTCGTCCCACAAGTGCTCAATGGGATTTAAGTCTGGACTGCGCGCAGGCCAGTCAATTGTCGCAATATTAGCTTCGTTCAGGAACTGCTGTGCTTGACGCGATGTGTGACATCGTGCATTGTCGCGCATTAAAGTAAAGTTGTCGCCAATAGATGCTGCGTAGGGAACAACATGGCCACGTAGAATACCGGTAATATACCGTTCGGCTGTCAGTCCTCCTCCTCGGCCTCCAGAGGGCACGAATACAATTTCCGTTTTTGAATCCACAGAGATACCGCTCCACACCATACACGAACCGCCCCCGTATGCTACCGTTTCTGTGATACAGCATTGCGCAAATCGGTCCCCTGGACGCCTGTATACCCGACCTCTTCTGTCACTGCCATGTAGACACACTCTGGTCTCGTCGGTGAACAATACGGACCGCCAATGCTCGAGGGTCCAATTTAGGTGATTCCTGGCAAACGTGAGTCGCGCTTGTCGGTGATGTGGGGTCAATTTTGAGCCTGTGGCGGGCCGTCTTGGAGTCAAATTCGCTTCATTTCGTCGTCTCCTCACTGTCCACTCGCTTACAGCTACTCCGCAAACGTCCCTCAGATTCTGCTGCACGTCAACTCCCGTGAGGTGCCGATTTCGTAGCATACTTGTCTTAATAAAACGATCGTCTCAATCGGAAGTGCACCTAGAGCGGCCGGGTCGGGGTCTCTGATTGTAGCTACCTTCCTCTCGAAACCTGTTATATACTCTTGACACAGTAGACTGACTCATTCCGAGCTGACGAGCGACTGTTCTCTGAGTAAGCGCTTCCGATCATAGGGCGACAACTTGATCCGCTTGCTGAGGCGTGGTACTTATGAACAACAAAATTTTCACTGTTTTTTGCGTTAAACTTATTCAATCAACCTTCCAGATTCAACTGACTTGAAAACCCTTTGCAGATGCATTTATAGGGTTAGTTTGCCTTGTAATAATCCATTCATAAATGTTCAATTTTCCGACTTTTTAGCTCCAAGTAGCGTTCATTCATAAAACAATTATTAAATGGTGATAAAAGAAGGTATGATTGTAAAGCTAAGATCTCAAACTTTCAAATGACATACGATTTGTAGGGATACATAACGTACTTTTAAAAATATATATATAAGCACACGTGCTATCGGTTTGATTCAGTATTTTTGCTCGCAAGTGTAGGATCCCAGTACAAACATTTGACCAAAATTTCAAGTCATTAGCTTCATTTTATCGAAAGTTATCGCTTATTTGAAGTTCCATTTGTAGAGGAGGTAGGGGTTCCTCGGGTCAGATCTTGTCCATCATTGCCACCAAATTAGATCAGGCTATGAACATTTAAGCAAAATTTCAAATCTCTAGCTTCATTCTATCGAAAGTTATCGTTTATTTGAAGTTTCATTTGTAGGGGAAGTATGGGTTTGGTTTGTCGGATTTTACGTTTCAATATCAGCTAGCTGAATCCTACTACAAACATGTAACCAAAATTTCAAGTCGCCAGCTTTATTTTATCGCAAGTTATCGCTTATTTTAAGTTCCATTTGTAGGGGAGGTAAGGGTTCCTTGGGTCGGATCTGGCCTATCTTTAATACTAACTAACTCAATCTTACTTTAAACATTTGACCAAAATTTCAAGTTGTTGGCTTCATTCTATCAAAAGTTATAGCTTATTTGAAGTTTAATTTGTAGGGGAGGTAGGGGTTCCTTGGATTGGATTTTGCCCATTTTCAATACCAACCAAGTAGATCTTACTAACAACATTCCACCAAAATTTTCAACTTGCTAGTGTCATTCTATCGAAAGTTATCGTAATTAAAGAAATATTTAATTTTTTGAAATTTGTAGGGGAGTTAGGCGTTCCTTTGATCTGATTATGCCCAACTTACTAAAACTCAAGCAGCTTCCCACCTCAGGCTTGCCAAAAATCAGGTGTCTACGTCAATTGGTTCAAGAGTTATAGGTAGACAAAAAATGTGAAAAGTAGGGTAGTACGGGGCTCTTTGTTAGAAAATTACCGCTAGTTTTCAACTGATCGATTTTATTTTTCCAGGAGAGTATAAGATTACCCTCACGAGCAATCTACCAAAGCTAGAGCTTTTCTTGTTCATTTAATCGGGAGTTCTAGACGTATCTAAGTATTTTACATATGTAGGAGAGATAGGTGTTCTCTTGGCCTGATCGTGCCCATTATACCAACCAACTAGATCATACTGCCAACATTTGACCAAAATTTCAAGACTCTAGCTTCATTCTATCGAAAGTTATCGTGCGATATGGGCTGCAAGGTCGTTGCTTATGCGGACGATATCGCCATTGCTATCTCGGGAAAGTTTCCCGGGGTTCTTAGTGATATTATGCAGAATGCCCTAAATATTCTATCTCAGTGGGCTAGGCAAGTTGGTGTTGGAGTCAATCCGGTTAAAACAGAACTTGTACTCTTCACTAGGAGGAACACTCCACCTTCGCTGTTACCACCATTTCTGGAGGGGACGAGATTGGTTCTTAGCGAAAAAGCCAAATTTTTGGGACTTATATTCGATAAGAAGCTATCCTGGAAGGCAAATATTCAGGAGCGCGTCACTAAGGCAACAGTTGCTCTGTACTCTTGTAGGCAGGCTATTGGCCTGAAATGGGGCATGCGACCGAAGGTGGTCTTCTGGTTGTACGTATCAGTCATACGCCCCATATTAATGTATGGGGTAGTTGTATGGTGGACGGCGCTCAATAAAGCATCGTACAGGAATCTGTTGGATAAAGTTCAGAGATTGTCTTGTATTGCTATTACTGGTGCTCTGAAGACCACACCGACCGCTGCTCTTGGTGTACTGCTGAATTTGCTCCCCTTGGACATCCTGGCTGAGCATGTAGCTGCGATTACGGCCATCCGTCTTAGGGAAATAGGGCAGTGGAAAGAGTCTACTAATGGCCACTCGGCGACACTGGGCAATCTGGATATTCCAGAAGACACAGACTATACCTCTCCGGTATACTCTTTCGACAACGGGTACACAAGTCTAGTACCTTTGCGGCAGGAGTGGGATACAGATAGCACCCCTGAGTTGGAAGCCATACGGCTCGAAAACGGAAGCGGGTGTGGGGATAGGCGTCTTCTCAGGACATTCGCTTGTCACTTCGCCTTCCAGCCTTCTGTAGCGTTCTGCAGGCGGAAATCACTGCGATTGCCGAAGTTCTGACTTGGCTGGGTCGTAATATCATATCTGCAAGGAATATTACTATCTACACAGATAGTCAGGTGGCGATTAAGTCCTTGGACGCAAACCTTACTACTTCGGAAACCGTGGTGGTATGTCGCACCGCTCTTAAGGAGCTCGGCAACTTTTTCAACATCACTTTGTGCTGGATTCCGGCTCACGGTGGTTTCAGCGGAAACTGCGAGGCGGACGAGCTGGCTCGGACAGGTACGACCATTATGGACGTGGGATGTTTCCGCAATGTCAAAATGCCTATAGCAGCATGCAAGAAGCTAATTGGAGCAAACGAAATAAGCCGTGCTAATATCGGTTGGCTAAGTGGTAATACCTGCAACGTTACGAGGCAGATTTGGCCGCACTTCAATCCTCGCCGCTCCTCAGGGCTGATGATGCTGGAGAGAAGGCATCTCAGAAAGGTTGTGGGGATCATCACGGGGCATTGCCTGATAGGTGAGCATGCTAGGCGTCTCCGGCTTCCATACAATGATTTTTGCAGAAGCTGTGGGGACGAAGAAGAGGAGACAGTACATCACTTCCTGTGCACCTGCCCTGCTCTGGCCGGTAGAAGAGAGGATATTTTACGATCCCTCTACTTTATTGACCTCGATGACCTGAAGGACGTAGATGCTGGTCATCTGCATCGCTTCATTGAAAGATCCGGGTGGTTTGACGACTAGGCTCACATGGCGTCTCTGCGCCTATGAGGTATCACAACGGACCCAGTGGTGGTCTATGTGTGCTGTGTTTTGTGCGCAGCTGCCTCTTTAACCTAACCTATCGTGCGAATGGACAGACAGACATGGCTAAATCGAATCAGGAGATGACCCTGATGATTTATATATACAATATATACATTGCTATACCTCCGGAGACTCCTTTAGGTTAGGTAGGGTGGCAGCCTAGACGACTCCGCATAGACCGCTGAGGTCCATAGCGATACCACATATAACAGGTACTCATTCCGTGTCGTTGCTGGCCCCTACCAGAAGATCGTCGTTGAGCTTGAAGGAACCTGACTTGCTGGCGAAGCTCAAGAGGCTTCTCCTGCTGAGTCCTGCGACTCCTTCAAGATCGTTGAAGAAGTGAGCTCCTAGGCACTTTAATCTCCTAGCGAGTGCAGGACAATCGCATAGGAGGTGCTTTAGAGTTTCTTTCGTGTTTGGTAATTGGCAGTTCCTGCAGCCATCGCTAGTTATTAGCTTTAGTCTGTGGGCATGTTCCCCTATCAGGCAGTGGCCCGTTAGTATGCCCACTAATAGTGAACACTGACTTCTGGGCACTCCCAAGAGGCTTTCAGTTTTCTTTTTGTCGTAAGAATTCCAGAATATTTTCGTTACTCTGGAGTCGTTTGTGTTGAGCCAATTAGATGTGGCCTTTTGACGCATACTGTCGTCCATTATTTTCTTGCATGTTTGTATTGGCGTCGGCAGCTCTAGAGCTGCCTCTCGTTCGAGGATAGCTCCATGTTTGGCTAGTCCATCCGCTATTTCGTTTCCTAGAACTCCGCTATGGCCCGGAACCCACTAGAGTTCCAGGGTCCTAGCTGATCCCAGAGCTTGTAAAGCTGTTAGGCAGTTATGCACTGTCTTCGACTTGATTGTGGCGGACTGTAGCGCCTTTAGTGCTGCTTGACTGTCCGAGTGTATGACGATTCCTCCCTTTTTCCGGGATGAAATCATCACCTCAGCTGCCTTTTGGATCGCAAGCACCTCCTCCTGGAAAATGCTGCACTCATTTGGCAGTCTGTAGGAAAGGTTGCATGGAATTTCCGACGAGCAGACTGCTGCTCCGACTCCGGCTTCCATCTTGGAGCCATCCGTGTAGAAGTTCAGCGCCTTCCTGCGTCCATGATCAACTACCGGGATCTGCTCCCTATCGGGTATATTGACCACGAAGTTTGTGTTGAAACCTACTTGTGGTTTCATATAGTCAGTATTAATAGATGGCAGCCTAATGCTGCGGTGGCCATATGGCCTCTCTTTGAAGTGCCCTGCCTCCCTAAGCCTTAGGGCACATTTAGCTGCCTCATTCTTCAGATATAGGCCGATCGGAGGCAGGTTTAGAAGGGTGTTCAGAGAGAGCGAAGATACTGTTCTTAAGGCAGCAGTGCTCCCTAAGCAACATAGTCTCTGTACCCTCTCCATTTTCTGTAGGATTCTTTTCGTGTTGAGTGCTGCCCACCAGACCACAGCTCCGTACGTTAGTATCGGTCTTACGACAGCCGTGTATATCCAGTGAGTTATTCTTGGTTTGAGACCCCACTTTTTACCAAGCATGCTTTTGCAGGTGTAAAAGGCGATGCTGGCTTTCCTGTTTCGTTCTTCGACATTACGACCCCAGTTAAGTCTACTATCCAGGATCATCCCTAAGTACTTTGCATGGGTTGACAAAGTTAACTCGGTGTCACCCATCTTTGGCAGGATAAATTCCTGAATTCTGGTTCTCCTTGTGAAGAGGACTATTTCAGTTTTCCGAGGATTTACACTTAGACCTCTTCTATCCGTCCACCTTAGTATCTTACTGAGGGCCATAGTTGTAAGTTCTGACAGTGTGTTCGGGTGCTTGCCTGATACGAGTATCACAACATCGTCTGCATAGGCTACCGCACGTATTCCGGACGATTCGAGGGATGTTAGTAGATTGTTCAGTACGAGTATCCAAAGGAGCGGTGATAGCACTCCTCCTTGCGGAGCGCCTCTCATCGTACTCTTGGTGGCTTTAGCACCTCCCCATTCAGAAGTTACTAGCCTGTTCGAGAGTAGTGCTTCGATCCATTTCCTTAGAGTAGCATTCACCTCGGCAAGTTCCAAGGCCTCCACTATAGCCTCCATAGTGACGTTGTTGAAAGCCGCTGCTATGTCCAGGAATGTACCGAGAGGGAATTCTTTATATTGAAGGGATGTTTCGATCGTTGAGACCACCTCGTGTAGAGCGGTTTCTACCGATTTCCCCTTTATGTAAGCGTGCTGAGTTCTAGATAGGTACGAAGGGTGGATGGTTTCCCTAATGTATCCATCTATGCACTTTTCCATTATTTTTAGCAAAAAGGACGTTAGACTGATAGGTTTAAAGTCGTTAGGATTGGCATGGCTGCCCTTGCCTGCTTTGGGAATAAACACCACTCTAGACTCCCTCCACGCCAGAGGTACGTAGTCTAGTCGGAAACATCCCTTTAGTATGGCAACCACCCAAGCTATTGTGTCCAAGGGTTTTTGCAGCATTGCCGGTATGATTCCGTCAGGGCCTGCCGATTTGTATTGTTTGTTATCTAGTGTGTCTGCGCTGTCTTGTGTCCAGCCTCCATCCTCCTTGTTGAGGGTGGAGGGTGGTATCGGATTTTTGGAGATGACCTTTCTTAGCCTTGAAACGTCCGTCGTGCTTTAAATTTGGCTGCAAAAGTCCCTCCAGCTATTCCTCTTAGCCGCTCTTAGTTGTTTCTTAAATGCTTTTAACGAGTTCCTGTACTCGCCCCATGCATCGTCATGCCCCGTGCGTTTGGCGTTGCTGAACAGCTTCCTTACCTTGCAGCGGGCTTCTCTAATCTCCTTGTTCCACCATAGTGGTTGGGTCTTCTTAGGGGGTTTTCTGAGAGGACATGAAGTATTATAAGCTTTAGTAAGTATGTTGGTTAGAGTCTGGGTCGTGCGCTCCAAACTTTTAACGTTACGTATGTACTCCGGGCGCCTACTGGAAAGTTTGGTAACTACAATTTGGCTGTACGCCTCCCAGTTGGCTGTTCTCGGATTTCTGTACTTCTTTGTTCCATTCATGGTTGCGAACCCTACCTCAAAGCTTATGTACGTGTGGTCCGAGAATGAGGGTCTGTCCAAGATCCTCCAGTTTTGAACATCACACGTATCACCGTTTGAATGTAGTGTTACATCTAGTACGTTCTCGCTAGTAGGTCCCCTGTAGGTCGGTTCCCCTCCACGATTAGCTATTTTCAAATTATAGTTGAGTAGAAAAAGTAGTAATGACTCACATCTCTTGTTGTCGTCCTTACTTCCCTATATCGTGTGGAGTGCGTTGGCGTCGCTGCCTATCACTATGTTTGCTTTCCTTCCGGTCGCGTAATCAAGCAGTGTGTGCAGCTCGTGCGGCGGCGCGGGTTTGTCGTGCGCCATGTATGCTGATGCGAGCATAAGGGATCGTCCTTGAGCGCCCTCCACATGAATAATTGTCAGGTCGCTCGTGCTTCTGTCAGAGTCCAGAAGGGCATTGAGGCTATTCCTTGCCAAGATAGCTGTCCGCAGCCTGCCCTCCTTCCGACAGCTTATAACGTTGTAGTTCTTCGTTGAGAGTCCCTGGATGTGGCCCTCCCCAGAAATCCATGGTTCCTGAATGAGTGCCACATCATAGTTTCCCTCCTGTAGCGTGTGCAGCAGCTGCTGATGCGGAACTGCTATGGTGCAGATTTATCTGAAGCACCTTTAGCATAACGCTCTGGTTAGTTCTTCAGTGTCGTAGTTTCGGTCGTTAGAGTAGCGTCTGGATCATCCGTCTCAGATTCGCTCTCATTTTCGCTAAGCCTGATGTTGTCGGCCGCTTCGGTAAGAGTTTCTAACTCCTTCTCCACCTCATTGGCTTCGATGGTGTTCTCGTTCCCGTCCGCGGGATGGCGCCTTTTGAGCTTAAGAAACGCGCTTCCTAAGCCCTACGCTATTTTCCCAAATCGAGGGTAGAGCAGGTCCTCCGCTTCCTTATTTATTTGTAGGATGATTGTTTGCCCTCCTTCCGCTGTCGGTTCACCAGTATGTAGGACCAACCAATCATCCGTCGGTATGTCGGGGTTCTGTCGCTGGAACAGTTGGAGCGAAATGTCTGCGGGTACGACCCTCGGCATTAGGACCTTCGCCTTGGGTACAGCTGGAATGTTGTCACGGTCAACTATTTCCAGCCTGGCCCCCTCCCATAAACCGTCCAGTGTCGGTACAGTGTCTCTGCACCACTTCAGCGTAGCATCGTCCTTGCAGCTAATCATTTTAACGCCTTTGAACCACCCCGCTCCATCAAACGATGGCATAGGGTTGTTCGCGTCTGACAATCGCTGTATTAGTTTGTCCATCAGCCTCGTTTCCACCGCTGACCACCTTTCCTCGCTCATCCTGCCGAGATGGTCGCTACGGTCAATGGGCGCTACCACCAGGTGTCGTTTTGCTGCTTCGGCTGCACTCATCTCTTTTCTGGCCTTTCCGGCCTTCCTGGAGGTGCTCGCCGTCGTTTTCTTGACTGATTGTCCTGTAGGCGTCTGGCTAGCCCCTGGCTTTCCCGCCGCCGGGCATTGCCTTTGGTCGAAGATGCTCGTTGATCCTCTTCTGAGCGCTGCCTTTTTACCGTCAGCTTCTGTAGTTCTCTTTGTTCGACCTTGTTGTGGAACTGCGGGTCGCTACTCGCAAGGTCTGCTCTCGTCTCTAAGCATTTCCTGCTTTCTTCGATAGTTTCCTTGGCCCATGACAAATCCTCCGCCTCTTTCGGGGTCAGAAGTTGTCTGTTGCCAAGTCTTTCGTTAATCCTTAGTGCGGCCTTGTAGCGTCTAAGGGGCCTGCGTTCCTCATTCGATGGTTTGGACCTTTTGGCCGACCGCCGTTCAGTGTCCTCCTCCTCAGGGTTGGTCGAATGCCGTTTAGTACCCTCCTTCGAAGATCTGGACCTTCTGGTCGCCTGCCATTCAGAATCCTCACCAGACGATTCGGTGCCTAACAGGCGGTCCTCTTCCGCTTGGCTTAATGTAGCGTCTTCTCCTCGATCTGAGCGATCACTGTCAAGCTCGGTATCCAGTTTGAAGATGTGTCTAGCGCGTTGTTTTTCCAAACCAGTAGTATAAACATCAGAGCCGCTTGGTTTGCCCGCTGACTCGACTATTGTTGGGTGGCCACTGGCGACTAAGGAGGCGCTAGCACCTCCCGAGCCCTCGCCGGTAGTCGCAGCCACGACTCCTACCGACACTTGGGTAGATATCCCTACCCGCGAATTGTCCTTTGTTTCGTCCATCTTATACCGTTTTTGGGCCTTCTTTACCGTCTACCGGCCCTGAAAAGACAAGAATCTAACACACTACCAGCACCTACACAGTGCATTGATTGCCCAGGAAGGTATTTGTCATTGGTGGAGTGTATATAGAGACTCCTTTAAGGTGTTACATATTTTCGTCGTGACAAAAACAATATACCCTATACTATAAGTCTAGGGTATAAAAAGGAAAGCAATTGCATTGGCCATCCCTGAATGGCAAACCCTGTTTTCATACAGTACGCGAGCTATTTCGCGCAATAACGTCTGGGTAGAATGTAATTGATTTATTATAATTAATTTGAAATTAAGCGTACAAGCGAGAGTAGGCCTGGGTAGATAGATACACATGTTTTCAAAGAAAGAAGATGGGCTAGTAGCGTAGTCAATTTAAACTTTCACTTGGAAATAATTTTCCTGTCGATAAAACTCATATCAACGTGTCGGGAAAACTCCCCCGACAAACATATAAACAGTGTCACTCATTACGTTACCAGCAAATTACGTAATTTAAATAAAAACAAAGCGCAAAATGGCGTCGCAGTGCCTAAATCATTCATAATTCCATATCAGTTTATCCAATCGACAAAAAAACAAGCTAGCCGTCGGCTTCGCGTGAAGGGTATACCTTCGTTGTGACTTATAGGGCATTTGCCACTTTGAAATTAGTAGTAAACCTTGTTTCGATTTCACTGTTTCTATGTAGTTGGGACGCTAAGCGATTTCACCTTGCAAAATATGATAGAGAAATGCCATTTTGTAAGAGTGTTCGTGGTCCCTATACATTCATTTTAAGAGATGGAGCCATCTTGGACCCCGCGGCAGAGCGGCTGTGTGGGCGAAAAACCGCGAAATTTGAGCCCTTTTTTTAATATTGTCCTAATAATTTGTAAACGGTGCCTCGGATTAAAAAAACTTAATATGTTGTAAATTAAAGAGCGTCAAATTCTACATCCAATGCACTGCTCAAAGTTGAAATTTGGTTTAGTAGTATAGTAATCAAAATCGATAGTCGAAAAACGTCACTTTTTGAGGCTTTGGAGAAAAATCACACTATATCGCTTTTCAAGCTCACATATCTCTGTAACGGATACTCCAAATGAAAAACTGTACAAGTAAAAGTTGAAGATATTTTGATTTCCGGTTTAACGTGCCCAATGGTTTTCGAATCGGTTCATTTTTAGTGTAGTTGTGAGTGAAAATGCTGGAATGCTTTCTTAGCGATTTGAGCCTTAATAGCTGTTTTGGTTTAGCCTCAATTCGTAGATACTTTAAAATTGTTTATAAAAGTTTTGCTAAGTTTTTTGTCAGACTAATTTAATTAATTAAATAATTAGTTAATTAAATGATTAAATTTCTTCCATAATTTCAAAGTTCAAACAACTTATATGACGTTTTAGGTTGGTTTCTAACGTATTTGGTCATTCTGAGTCAAATGAAATCAACCGCTATTCCATACGCCTATTAGTTCAAAAGATATTCACTTTTTTCCAGATTTTGTTATTAATTAAATAAGTCTTTATATTAAATACGTTGAAAACAAAAAGCTTTTGTGCCAGTTTTAGGATAGTCCCTAATGTATTTGGTCATTTTGAGTCGAATGAAACCAACCGCAATTCCTTGCGACCATTAGTTCAAAAGATATTTACATTTTTCCAGATTGTTTTATTAGTTAAATGAGCTTTTTCGTTAAGTAAGTTGAAAATAAAAGATTTTTATGCCAGTTTTAGGTTGGTTCTTAATGTATTTAGTTAATCTGAGTAGAATAAAATTAGCCGTGGTTCCATACGACCATTAGTTCAAAAGATATTCACACTTTTCCACATTTTTGGATTTGTTAAGGAAGCTTTTTTATTACAATAAATAAGTTGAAAATAAAAAGGTTTGATGCTAATTTTAGGCTGTTTCCTAATATATCTGGTCATTTTGAGTCGAATGAAACTAAAGGCAATTCCATACAACAGTTAGTTCAAAAGCTATTCACATTTTTCCAGATTTTTTTCTTTTTGTTAAATATTTTTTTATTAAATAAGTTGAAAATAAAAGGCTTTTATTCCACTTTTAGGTGGATTCCTAATACATTTGGTCATTCTCAGTCGAATGAAATCAACCGCTATTCCATACGATCATTAGTTCAAAAGATATTCTCATTTAAACAAAAAAAGATATTAGTTTGGTAAGCTGCTTTATTAAAGAAGTTAAAAATAAAAAGCTTTTCTGCCCATTTTAGGTTGATTCCTAATGTATTTGGTCATTCTGAGTCGAATGAAACTAACCGCAATTCCATACGATCATTAAATCAAAAGATATTCACATTTTTTCAGATTTTCTGATTAATTAAATAAGCTTTCGTATTAAATAAGTTAATAATACAAAGCTTTTATGCCACTTTTAACTTAGCTCTTAATGTATTCATCATTTTGAGTAGAATGAAACTAACCGCAATTCCATACGACCATTAGTTCAAAAGATATGATGAATTATGATGACTATGTACATGTAAATTGTATCTATAACAAGATACCTGCACCCTTTGCTAACGGATTGGCATTATTACTTCTCTCTTAAGGTCACTTACGGGATATGCAGAGAATAGCAAATCAAATTATCGAAATATACTATTATTAAACTTTTTCCTAAGGATATCAACATCCTGGATATTTAACGTCGCTATCCTAATTATATGCCGCCATCCTGGAAATTTTTATATATGTGCTTTAAGCGGCGACTAACTCTCTCCGCTATGGCAATTTGGCCACTAATGAAAAGCCTTATGACACAAATTGTAGTAATCCTTCATATTTCTACCAAATTCCATACCTGTAGCTTCAGCTCTTTTCGAGATATTTTTTGAACAGGCTGACTACTGACTGATTTCATAAAGGTTTTATTTTTTTCTACAAAACCCTAAAAAGCGTAACTATGACCTAAGTTATCAAGCCAAGCTATCAAGCAAAGACTTTTTGAACAAGATTTAATTATCTGTAAATTAAGACTAAAACAAAATTTCAGCTACTATATACTTACCGAAATAGAGCTATTAAAGCCGAAATCGCTAAGAAAGCATTCCAGCATTTTCACTCACAACTACACTAAAAATGAACCGATTTGAAAAGTATTGGGCACGTTAAACCGGAAATCAAAATATCTTCAACTTTTACTTGTACGGTTTTTCATTTGGAGTATCCGTTACAGAGATATGTGAGCTTGAAAAGCGATATAGTGTGATTTTTCTCCAAAGCCTCAAAAAGTGACGTTTTTCGACTATCGATTTCGATTATACTACTAAACCAAATTTCAACTTTGAGCAATGCATTGGATGTAGAATTTGACGTTCTTTAATTTACAACCTATTAAGTTTTTCGATACGAGGCTCCGTTTAGAAGTTACAAGGAGAATTTCGCGGTTTTTCGCCCACACAGCCGGTCTGCCGCGGAGTCCAAGGTGGCTCCATCTCTTAAATTCAAAGTATGGGCCCCACCAGCATTCGTACCAAACGGCATTTCTCTATCATATTTTGCAAGGTGGCGTCGATTTATGTCGCTTAGCGTCCCAACTAATGTGAGGTATATGAAATAGTGAGCTAACTTCAACTAAATTTAAGGACGTGATTTGGCAGTCAATATAATGGAATAATATGCAATTTGGTAAAGATATCTTCAGAAATAAAAAAGTTTTCCTAACAAAAACCTGCTTTTGGAACGGTCGTTCCTATGACAGCTATATGATAGAGTAGTCAAATTTCAACCAAATTCTAAAATATAATTTGACTGGAGATTCTATTGATTAGTATGAAATTTAAAAAAGAAAGCTGTAGAAATAAAAAAGTTTTTCTCACAAGGACTAATTTTTGGACCGGTCGTTCCTATGGCAGCTATATGACGTAGTGGTCCGATTCCTTTGGTTCCGATATATTTAAAGCGTGCAATAGAAAGAAGGCTTTGTACAAAATTTCAGCTCGATAGCTTTAAGACTGAGGGACTAGTTTACAAAGAACCAGACAGACAGACGGACAAACGGACAGACATACAGGCCGACAAAGCTTAATCGACTCGTCTCATCATACTGACCAAGAATATATATAGTTTATATGGTCGGGGATGCTTCCTTCAGGACAAAGTTAATATACGCTATCACATCCGTGAAGGGTAAAAAGATGCCATTTTTAAGTGGAGAGAATTCCCTACGAATTCACAGTACCAAGTAGCGATGTGTAGCACAGTAACGAGTCGTTCGTTTTGAATGACTCAACAGAATGAGCGAAAGATTCGGCTCAACGAAATAGCCGAGTCATTCAATTTAAGAATGACACACTGTAAAATTAATCCCCAAACTAGCCCATCGCATAAATACTACCCAACGCATAACCAATCCACGCTCATTTCTTATTACATATAATGTACTACAAGACATTCATTCATTCACATCCCATCCCATTATCTATCTAAAACTAAAACCACCATTATCTATCTACCAAAGCAATCTCATCTAAATCCATTCATAACCATCTCTATGCAGTATGCAATGCACGCAATGTGTATACTTCTAAATATATACGCAACAACCCATGCTGACTGCAAGCATATCAAAAATAATTTACTTACGTCGCACCCTACGATGAAAGAATACAGGATGTAATCTAAGCAAAAATGTGTGAACCATTTTATTCATTTGGTTGTACGCATCAACACTATCTCATTTTCAATGGGCTCATTTACCAAACATGAGCAGCAACGTGGCAACTACTGCCGCTCCGGAGCATACGTTCTGGAACGACTATCTAGCTTTGTTATTGTGTGTGCTATCGGGCTTCACATGGCACATGCTCCGAACAAACGGGATATTTTTAGTTTCCGGGGCCCGGGGTGAAAAAATCGTTTTTCACTCGGAAGTTTTGTCACTTATCACTCGCGTCATCCTATGACTCAAATTTGCAAAAAAAAAATTTTTTTTTTTTTAATGCAAATTCTTTACTTTTAGAGTGACGCGAGTGAAAAGTGACAAAAATCCGAGTGCATCATATATCATTTGCTCTGATCCGTGCAGTAGATAAAAAGATACATCCTAAAATGTGAAATTTTATAGTAGAGTTTCTCGCTTAAGTCTTTTTGATAATTTCAATGCGACACAGCAAATCACTCGCAGAGATCGCATGCCGACGGGGAGAGACGCAAAGACTTGATTATGTGAGTAGTGACGATGTGGGGTTGTGGGGGTGGTTTGTGGCAAGTACATGAATGAAAAGTGTGTCATGAAAAAATTGAAACTGAATGTTTATGGCTGCATCTTAAAATAGGATGTCCGCAAAGAAAACAAGCTTGCCGAAGGTATGATACCCTTCACGCTTCATACCTTCGTTGTGTTTCGTGGTACATTTGCCAGTTTGAAATTAGTAGTAAAACTTGTTCCGATTTCACTGTTCCTATAAGAGGTATATGACATAGTGGGCCGATTTCAACCAAATTTAGGAACGTGGCTTAGCAGTCAATATGATTGAGTAATGTGTAATTTCATAAAGATATCCTCAGAATTAAAAAAGTTTTTCTGATAAAAACTTGCTTTTGGAACGGTCGTTCCTAAGACAGTTATATGATAGAGTAGTCCGATTTCAACCAAATTCGGGAATGTGATTTCACGAAAGATACTATTGAGTAATGTGAAATTTCAAAATAATATCTATAGAAATAAAAAAGTTATTCCCACAAAGACGAATTTTTGGACCGGACGTTCCTATGGCAGCTATATGACGTAGTGGTCCAATTTCAACCAAATTCAGGAATGTGATTTGACTAAAGATACTACTGATGACTGTGAAATTCGAAGATGATATTTTCAGAAATAAAAAAGTTTTTCTGACAAAGGCGAATTTTTGGACCGGTCGTTCCTATGACAGCTATATGACGTAGTGGTCCGATTTCAACCGAATTTGGGTATGTAATTTAACTATAGATACCATTGATTAGTGTGAAATTTGAGAACGATATCTTTATAAATAAAAAAGTTTTTCTCACAAAGACGAATTTTTGGACCGGTCGTTCCTATGGCAGCTATATGACGTAGTGGTCCGATTCCGTTGGTTCCGACATATATACAGTGTGCAATAGACAGAAGGCTTTGTACAAAATTTCAGCTGGATAGCTTTAAAACTGAGAGACTAGTTTGCATAGAAACAGACGGACAGACAGACAGACGGACAAAGCTTAATCGACTCGTCTCATCATACTGACCAAGAATATATATAGTTTATATGGTCGGAGATGCTTCCTTCTGTGCGTTGCAAACTTCATGACAAAGTTAATATACCCTATCACATCCGTGAAGGGTATAAAAACATGATGTGTGGTGGTATATGATTTAGGTACTTTCATTTATGGCATATGAGATATGAATTATGAAGTAAGATGATTTTTCCAATGTGTGAAAGATGGGAAGCGATGTCTAGGCAAGATGAGTATCACATAACTGGAGGTGATGAGGCGAATGCAGTAGACTGTTAAAGGTATTTTGAGTCCTTTGGGCAGGAAAAAAGATGTTCTGGGCAAGGAAGCGATATTTAGGCAAGATTAGTATTATATTATCGGGGGTGATGAGGCGAATGCAGTAAACTACTGTTAAAGGCACTTTGAGTCCTTTGAACTAGAAAAAGGATATTCTTGGCAAGAAAATTATTTACCCCAAATGGGTAACCTGAGTGGACTCAGTCCGGCACGTAAATCCCCTTTTTTATCGAAGACTACCGCATTCAGTAGGAGCCCAATGTATAGAAGGCGAACGTGCTTACCGTTGCGCCATCTGGATTACTACTACTACTATGCAAAAAGATGTGATATCTCCTAAAAACAACCCTGTTGTAAAAAAAAATCCCCGCCAAGAAAAACTCCTCAGCCGTAAAAAGTTTTGATATGAACACAATACCGCCAAAGTACTCGTAGCTTCGCGCTTCGCTCTAGGGTATGCATATTGAACGCTGATTGCATTAGTTAATTTCTTTCAACGCGGTTTGGCGGGGAGCTTCCATTAAACAAAATAAGTTGAACAATCTTAAGAAGAACGCAGTAGAAAATAGTCTATTAATCACTTCTGGCCTGAAGTGTATTTTTAGTCTTTTGTAAGGCGGGGGCTTTATAACGAGATCCGGGCGAGAAGCCAATAATACTTGGCATAAGAGCTAATAGCATAATCCGCCCGCAACTACTTATCCATAATTTTGTCAGAGCGACATCGTTGTCATTATCACTGTCATTTTGTCATTAAATCCGTTCGGCGGTGAGTCTTTAGGCTACGGGAGCTTCGTAGCCAATCAGCTTTGAAAGAAATTAACTAATGCAATCAGCGTTCAATATGCATACCCTAGAGCGAGGCGCGAAGCTACGAGTACTTTGGCGGTATTGTGTTCATATCAATCCTTTTTACGGCTGAGGAGTTTTTCTTGGCGGGGATTTTTTTTACAACAGGGTTGTTTTTGGGATTCGTCCTACGTAAAATATTATCATCTCAAGCTCAACATTAGATGAAACCAAACAAAAACCCATAGCTTCCACTTCCACTATAGCTACAGTGTAAACAAACTCAAATTCCAGCTGCTGTAATACAATACATTCAATCACTATGTTTATACCGCGGGACTATCTTCGAGGTTTAACTAAATCGATCTAACTCACCACGATGTAAACGTATCCGTTTAGAGTTTTGGTACTAACTTTTAGCTTCACTTGCGATGCAGAACTGGCCTAACAAATTGGGACTAGGTGGTGTTGCTGTCTTCGCTAATGATGTTGGTGATAATTCCATTTTATATGTTATGTAAATACCTCACCCCTTTCAGAAATTCTGCATTCGCTTTATCCTTTACATTTTCCAAATCAACAATTGACATCTTTCATAATTAGTACCTCCCCCTATGGTCGGTATAAACACACCACGAACAATTGCTAACACTATAACAATTTAGTTAAATCGCATTTTAGTTCCACGATGTAAACGTGGCCAATTTAACATCATAGACGAACGATACAACATCGAATCGTTCAAAAAGAGCGATACAAAATCGAATCGTTCATTTGGTCGGTATTTGGGGGTCGCTAACTCCGAATCTGGGGCCAGAAAAGAGAAAAAAAATTGGGGTCGCCCATCCCAGACTGGCAGCCCCCTTTTCACGGGAAATAGTGGTCCGATCGGGCTGGCTTGAACTAAAGGGCATTGGGGGGTCGCTGACTCAAAATCTGGGGTGAAAAAAGGCAAAAAAAAAATTGGAGTCGTACATCTCAGATTGGCGATCCCGTTTTCATGGGAAATAGTGGTCCCAGCTGACTGGCTTGAACTAAATGGCATTGGGGGTCACCGACTTCGAATCGGGGGTAAAAAATAAAGGAAAAACTGAATTTGTAAAAACTACGACTTTTATTGAATATGTTTGTACCAAGTTTCAGACTCTTTGCATGACTCTTTTCGAACGACTCATTGGAAAGTGTCAGAGCCTATGTGCTGGCACAGTGAAAAGAGTCATTATGCCCATCACTAGTACCAAGTTAATTCCTGCGATTCCTATTTATTGAGTAATCAACAAAAAAATCAATAAATAATTTCAAATGTTTCGCGACAATGAACATTATCCCATAGGCAACAGTGCCAACATTCCCTTCATTACGTTATCAGCAAATTACGTAATTTAATTAAAAACAAATCGCAAAATGGCGTCACAGTGCCTAAATCATTCATAATTTCATATCAGTTTATCCAATCGACAAAAAAATGCCATTTTAAAGTTGAAAGAATTTCCTACGGATTCACAGTACCAAGTTAATTCCTGCGATTCTTATTTATTGAGTAATCAATAAAAAAAACAATAAATAATTTCAAATATTCGGCAATAAACATTATCCCATAGGCAACATTGCCAACAACCCCTTCAACTTGTTTATACAAATCCATGGTACGTCAAGACAACCCTCCTAAGTGTCACCACCCACTGTCGATCTCGAACACGAACCTTGTACAAGTGGACCGACTTTCTTCACATCTATGTGAAGTGTGTGTGTGTGTGTCAGAGGACATTTGTACCAGGTTTTGTTAGCCTAAATATCAATATAAAAAGAAGGCTTCATCTTTTTATATTGATATTTAGGCTAACAATAAATGTCACCACCCACTGTCGATCTCGAACTAGAACTCGAACACGAACCTGGTACAAATGTCCTCTGACACACACACACACACTTCACATAGATGTGAAGAAAGTCGGTCCACTTGTACAAGGTTCGTGTTCGAGATCGACAGTGGGTGGTGATACTTAGGAGGGTTGTCTTGACTAAACATTTAATTGGACTGCATGTAGATATTTAGTCAGGACAACCCGTAGCGTAAATTTCAATCTAAAAAAAGAATGCCTATGTGCTATGGTATCGTAGGCACAAGTTAAAAAGGATGCTTGTTGGTATTGTTACCTATGGGATAATGTTCATTGGCGAAAACATTTCAAATTAACTGATTACCCTATAAATAGGAATCGAAGCAAACAACATCGTAATGCGAATTTGTAGGGAACTCTTTCCACTTCAAAATTGCATCTTTTGTTTGTCGATTGGATGAACTGGTATTTAATTATAACCGATTTAGACATTATGATGCCATTTTACGATTTGTTTTTAATTAAATTACATAATTTGCTGGTAACGTAGTGAGTGACACTTTTTATGTTGTTCGGGGGAGTTTTCCCGACACGATGATATGCCTTTCATCGACAGGAAA
Source organism: Chloromyia formosa (assembly GCA_964017055.1). NCBI lineage: Eukaryota > Metazoa > Arthropoda > Insecta > Diptera > Stratiomyidae > Chloromyia > Chloromyia formosa. The sequence goes on along the minus strand of OZ024813.1, from coordinate 81,253,285 downwards.
ATTATATCCACCTCCCCACATAGAGACATTTTTTCTAATTCTGTTTCTGTGTTAAGTGATTTATCAAAATATTGATTTATGTAGTTATTTTTTATTTTTATACCCTTCACGGATGTGATAGGATATATTAACTTTAACATGAAGTTTGCAACGCACAGAAGGAAGTATCTCCGACCATATAAACTATATATATTCTTGGTCAATATGATGAGACGAATCGATTAAGCTTTGTCCGTCTGTCCGTCTGTTTCTATGCAAACTAGTCCCTCAGTTTTAAAGCTATGGAGCTGAAATTTTGTACAAAGCCTTCTTTCTATTGCACGCTGTAAATATGTCGGAACCAACGGAATCGGACCACTACGTCATATAGCTGCCATAGGAACGACTGGTCCAAAAATTCGTCTTTGTGAGAAAAACTTTTTTGTTTCTAAAGATATCTTTTTCATATTTTGCACTAATCTATAGTCTATTTCTAGTCAAATAACATTTCTGAATTTGGTTGAAATCAGACTATTCTATCACATAGCTATCATAGGAACGACCGTTCCAAAAGTAAGTTTTTGTTAGAAAAACTTTTTTATTTATTTATTTATATCTTTACGAAATTTCGTATTATTCAATCTATTGACTGCCAAACTACGTTTCTAAATTTGGTTGGAATCGGCCCTCTATTTCATATACTTCTCATAGGAACAGTGAAACAAGTTTTACTATTAATTTCAAAGTGCCAAATGCATCATAGGTCACGACGAAGGTATGATACCTTCCTTCGGCCGAGGGCTAGCATGTTTTATTTGCATGCTGTTATCTTTATAATAGTGTTATTAAAATCCATGACCATGACGTGTTTTTGTTCAATTTGGTGTTTGACAAGCGTACTTCTCATGTTATTAGCCATACGGTTAGGATTTTTGTGCTCATCAAGTCTTGTTTTTTAGATGTCGGATTCATCATCATCGTGGCGCGACAGCCCGACATCGGGCCTTGGCCGCCTTATCTCAGTCACGTGACCGCGTTCTTCAGTCCTGGAAGCCCAGTAGTTGCTCGGCGTCCACATACACTGAGCTCTCCCAACGAGCTCTTGGTCGTCCTCGCAGTCTCGCTCTGTCTACTCGTCGTCCGTTCGTTACTCTCTTTGGCATGCGATCATTGCCCATTCGTTGTATATGCCCTGTCCATTAAAGTCGTTGTAGTTTGACGATTTTCGAAACTTCCAGCTCATCGTACAATTCCTACTACTACTTAGCCTTAACACCTAGTGGGCATAGCGCGTTAACTAGTCTGTTCTAGGCAATGGGGCGCAACTCCCTAAAAGACTTACCCAGTGCCTTACACTCCTTTGCCACAGATCTACGCCATGTGATTTTAGTACCCCCTCTTGGTCGACCTTGGTTGGAAATGAGGTTCCATTTTATGGCATGCAAAGCAATGCAGCTATCATTCTTCCGAAATGTGTGACCTATACACTGCCATTTTCGCCTGCGTATCAATTCGTCTATTGGCATCTGACCCGTACGCCGACTTAGCTCTTAATTTGATATTGTTTCGGGTCAGAAAATTCTTAGAATTCGACGAAGATATGAAAACGAAAAACTTACAGCTTTCTGGTAACTCTTACGGAAACTTTCCATGTACTGTTTCAATACAAAAGCTCAGACAGTGTGTGAAAAAGGCCCGGCTTGGTCTTGATGCAGAGATAACTGCTTTGCCAGGTCGACAGCATACCGTATGCGCATTTAGCCTGGTTGATACGACGAGCGATGTCCTGCTCTGTACCACTATTTTCGGCAACAATGCTACCCAGCTAGATGAAGTTGATAACAATACGTGTGTAGTATTTCTTTTTCACAATGGCGGTCTAAGAATCTTGGTCTTTTTGGTATTAATCTTGAGCCTAACCTTGCTTGCCTCTCTCTCGAGATCTAACGCCATTGTAGATAGATCCATGATTATGTGGGAGAGTTGGCATATGTCGTCAGCGAAGTCAAGATATCAAAGTCCATTGAATTCCTCTGTCTAGTCCGGATAGGGCTTCATGCAACACATCGCCGATCACTATGAGGAATAGGATCGGTGAGAAGATGCACCCCTGCCGAACTCCACTGCGAATGTCAAAGTCTCCCGACACCTTACCTCGCAGAACGCGACATTTCGCGCAGTCATAGGTTGCCTTAATAATAGCCACAAACTTCTCAGGGATGCCTCTCCTGCGCAAAGCCGCCCATATAGAATCTGGGTTGACACTATCGAAAGCCTTCTCGAAATCGATGAAAAGCAAGTGCTGCGGAGAATCGTACTCAGCGAGTTGGTTGTTGTTGTTGTTGTAGCAATGGTCAGAAGTTCGTTGTGTGAGTGTGTTACATGTTGTGTTGTTCTTCTACGGGGTTCTCCCACAGCGATCTAGGGGTCAGGTGTGTGGGTGCAGCTGGGCATTTGAAAATGTGGTCCACATCGTGAGGGCATGTGTTCGTGACATCTCGATCACTGCGAGATAGGTAGGAGTTAAGACGCGAACACCAACCCGACCGAAGTTGGGCAAGTGTCGTCCTCGCTGCTCTCTCATCAGGAGAAATGGCTGGTGGTTGTGTCGAGAGAACTTTATTTGGACCTAGTCCCGCGATTGATGCTTGTACCTCCTCGTGGTGTATTGCTGCGATGACTGTTCTGTATGCGTTGTTGTGAAAGGGGACCCTTTTGCATCTCTGGACGTCTCTTTCGAGGTCCCTCAAATCACGCCTGACATGCCTTGGTGGCGGCGTCTTGTTCATGAGGTCGGAGTTGGGGGTGTTCCCTACGGTAACAGCCCACCAGGTATTGTTTCGCAAGAAGTTTGTTGTGGTCCTTTAGAGGCATCTTCCCCGTTTCCTGATGTAGATGGTCCTGGGATGACATCAGGAGACAGCCAGTTACAGTATGGAGGGCGGCGATTTGGCAGGCCTGAATGTTATTTCATTGTGTGTCACAGAGATTCTGTGACAACACTGGAGCCGCATAGTTGGCTAGAGACCTTCCGACTGCTTTGTATGTGACCAGTAGGGTATCTTTATCCTTACCCCAGGTGCTACCGGCCAAGGGTTTGAGGATTTTATTCCTTCCGCGCATCCTGTTACACACTGTTAATGCATGGGGGGATGACGTGGCCATGCTGTCCAGGGTTACCCCTAGAATTTCAGGATGGTTCACGGTCGGAATGAGTTGGTTGCCAATTGAGATCCCAAGTTGCATCTGGATTTCCTTCGTCCAGGTGTTAAATAAGGTTGCCGAGGATTAGGGCGCGGGTACGATTAAATTCTTGCCCGTGAAGAAGGAGTTTAGCTGTTCCAGGTAAGCATTTAATCACTCGCACATTTCCGTGATGTCGTCGCTCCCTGTTGCCAGTATGGAGCAGTCATCTGCATAGGAGATAATTTCGATTCCTTCAGGTGGGGTTGAAATTCCAGATAGGTAAAGGTTGAACATGAAGGGAGACAAAACTCCTCCTTGTGGCACACCTTGTTTGATCTTCCTTAGCTTCGATTTCTTGCTCCTGAATTTGGTGTAGGACTGCCTGCCCGCGAGATAGTTGGCAATCCATTTTGTGATATGCGTTGGAAGAGAAGAGATGTATTGTAAAGGTCGAACAGAAGTGCTGAGTGGCTGACTGTGTCGAAGGCTTTTGATAGGTCTAGTGCCACCAGAATTGTTCTGTGACATGGACGAGGCTGGTTGAGGCCGTTGTGGATGCGAGTTGTAATAGCATCTAGGGCCGTCGTCGTACTATGCATCCTTCTGAAGCCGTGCTGGTGGTTTGCAAGCCTGATGCGGGCCGCAAGAACAGGGTGGATCAATGCTTCGAGCGTTTTGGCAACTGGTGATAGAAGTGTGATGGGACGATAGGACTCGCCGAGTATCGCTTTTTTCCCAGGATTCAGGATTGGGATTATTCTCTTCCAGAGTTCCGGAACGATCAATGATGTGATCGATAGGTTGATAGCTGGTGCGTCGAGGTGTTTAAGCATTGTCATTGAGATTCCATCAGGTCCCAAGGCTTTCGAGTTGTTCGCTTTCCTGATTGCTGCAGCCACTTCGTCCGTGGTGAAGACAGGTATGTTGTCTGCAGTTCGGTTATGAATCCTCCTTCGGATTATGCGCTGTCTGGTGGAGGATGTTCAATAAACTGCCTATTGAAGCGACTTGCACAGTAGGCAGGGTTGGAGATTGAGTTTTCTCCGAAGGCACGGACTGTCGACCATAGTTTGCTAATACCTGTGGTTAGGTTGCATTCATTGAGATGCGAACTCCGTTTTGACCTCTTATGTTCGGCCACTTGTCTTTGGATTTCACAGTTCAATTCGTGAATTCTGGGATCATCTGGGTTAGTGCTCCTGATGTTGTCTCTCTCGTCTGTCAATCTGGCGGCTGTGGTAGGAAAGTTTGGCCGAATTTTAGGAATGCGTCTTGCAGGAATAAATTTCGCAGCCACTTTGTTTGATGAGCTCGTTTCTTGTGGACCTTGGTTTCTACACGATTATTTAGACCGGAGCAGTTTCTCAGGTGGCACCACTCGTCGCAACAGTTGCATCTCACTGACGTCGCATTGGGATGCAGCTCTCTATTGCATACGCAGCAGATCCAAGGACCTGGGTTGTTTTCAATGCCGGCGCAGAGAAGTAGTATTGAGAGCAATTGCGCCGAGATGTGTTGCTCCCAATAAACACAAAAAACAGATTCTGCATGTAACACACAAACACACGTCCTTCTTGCATTGAAGGGGTTTGACAGCTCTTGGCCGTTGTAAAAACGGGTTGCTCCGGTGCGTAGAACCGGCTGCCGCAGGAACGAGTTATTCATTGTCATCTTTGTCAGTCTCACTTTGTTGGTATATCAAATTTCAGCATACTGTCGTATGCCTGCTTGAAGTCGACAAAGATTTGGTATACGTCTACGTTGTATTCCCAGCACTTCTGAAGCATCAGTTTGACCGTAAAGAGCTGCTGATTAGTTGTTGAGCGACCAGGTCTGAAACCGTCTTGATATTCGCCAATGGTTCGTTCTGCGTACGGTTTTATTCAACTTTCCAGAATTTTTGCCAATAGACTAGTGATATGCCCCTGTAATTCTCACACCGCAGTTTATCCACTGCCATATCAATTCGTCGATTGGCATCTGCCCCGTACGCCGATTTAGCTCTTCATTTGATATTGTTTCGGGCCAGAAAAGTCTTAAAATTCAACAGGCAGGCGAGGTAGTCCAGCTTCTTTACAGGCTGCCCATTAATATTGATGGCAATAGATGTCGGATTTCTTTTTCGCAATGACGCGTTAAGAACCTTGGTCTTGTTGGTATTAACCTTGCTTGCCTCCCTCTCGAGATCTAACGCCATTAGCGGACAGATCCATAATGTGGTCGCACACTACAAAATTAATAGACGTGGTTATCGTTTCAATGTCACCGAAGACCTGTTTTATTCCGCTCGTTCTACATTCATATGTGTGTGGATACATGTAGGTATTATTGTTACAGACTATGTGTATGTAACTTAGAAAAAACACGTTGGTTTCTCTAAAAAAATGATATCTTTATTTTTCTTCTTCAACCTATTGACTGACTTATATCTAAAGATACATCATCTTCTTATACCTAATTTGTTTCCTTATCCTAGAAGTGGAAGGGACTCGGATCGCACAATTCCAAGTCCGCACATGCATCCACTTGACGACCACACATTTTGTATCTTAGATTCTATAGTGGACAGGACACTTGCGATACGGATAGAATCGCATTACAAAGATATTTCCGTGCCTGCCCTGCACATGTGTACGTTAGGTGTGTGGTCGAACTGGCCTATCCATGTGGATACGTAACCCGACCTCCCTTTAAACCAAAAATTCTCCTGAATTTTATAAAAAGTGTTTCCAATATTCTTGTTGTGTATCTTTTTCAGTTTCATACAAATTATTTATTTTTTTTTTAACATTTATGTTTTTCTATTTATTTGACTTAGCTTTTACAAACTTTCATTTACTGCAGTTTGTCAATGAATGTCATCGTTGTGTCTAATGTCGAGTTGTTTAGTATTGGATCCCTGATTGTTGTTAGGTATAGAACTTGGGGCAGAGATATCAGTATCAGTAGTGGGAATGCTACCACCATCGTTCGCAAAATTACGTGGACGTTTAATATTAATGGGGTGTTCGCCCTGCATCACTTTAAGCCTGTATCTGGGTTCGTTCTTGTAATAATTACGTTTATAGTTTTTTACTGGTATAATATTTCGTTTTTCTGTATAATTTTCCCTATTTTCATTAAGCTTACTGATATGTTTCTCTTTAAATGAGTGGATTCTTTCTGCTAACACTTTCAGGTCAGCCAGCATAGCTTCTTCTGGAGTCATACGGATAGTTGAATGATACCTATTGTTGTAATTGTTAACAGCTTTATGAATTTTTTGGACTAAAGTTCGTTCTAGGCTTTTCATGGCTACAAGCTTCTCCTGAATAGTAGAGTGGAAACGATTTATTATGTCACTATTACCTGTATGTGTATTGGGTTTTGTGAAATGCAAGTTAACGTTTTGCTCCCTAAGGAATTTCTGAAAATTTTCTGCTTTGAACTCGTTCTCAGCGATAAGCTTTTGTGGTTTCCCAAATTTTGAGAAGTGTTCTTCTAGTACTTAAATTTTTTGTGTTCAGTTTCTATTGAGTAAACGATAGACGTACGCTTTTTTAGATAATTTGTCTATTAATGTTAAAAATGGTTGTTTCATAAAGAAATATACATCCATGTGTAGAAATTGGTTACTCTCTGTTGGTGTTTCACTAATTTTGAATTTAACTTTTATTGGGTTGCGTTCGTACTTTGTCTCAAGACAAGTTTTGCAATTGTTAATAATTTTCGTAATTTCTTGAACTAACCGGGGATAGTATATTTTATTTTTTAGGCTATAGTATGTTTCGATTATCATCATCATCATCGTGGCGCGACAGCCCGACGTCGGGCCTTGGCCGCCTGGATCATTGTCCTCCAATTATCTCGGTCACGTGACCGCGTCCTCCAATTTGGAGCCCAGCAGCTGCGCGGCGTCCACACCTACTGAGCTCTCCCAACGAGATCTCGGTCGTCCTCGCAGTCTCGCTCCGTCGACTCGTTCTGCATTCATTACTCTCTTAGGCATGCGATCATCGTCCATTCTTTGTACATGCCCTGCCCATTGAAGTCGTTGTAGTTTGACGATTTTCGAGACTTGCAGCTCATCGTACATTTCATACAACTCATGGTTGTACCGGATGCGCCATTCATCTCGATCGCAAACAGCCCCGAAAATTCGCCGTAGAACCTTACGTTCAAAAGTGTCTAGCATGTTTTCGGAGGCTTGAGTTAGGGTCCATGCTTCGCAATCATAGCATAGCACTGGTCGTATAATGGTTTTGTACACGCGGAGCTTCGTGTTTCTGTGCACATGCTTCGATTTCATTATGGGGAGAACCGAGAAAAAAGTCTTATTAGCTAACTGTATCCGTCGCTTGATTTCGTCAGTTTCGTTGGCGTCCCTTGACAAGTTGCAACCCAGGTAAATGAAGTTGTTCACGAACTCGATGTTGAGGTCCCCCACATTGATGCTTGGTTGTGCAAGCGTCCTTGTCACCGATTGCATCATTATTTTAGTTTTACCCTCGTTAATACGTAATCCAACTTCCTTTGCAGCGGTATCGAGCGTATGCAGAAGTTCTTCTGCGTCAGCCAATCTTCGGGACATGATGTTGATGTCGTCGGCGTACGCTGCTAATTGTGTCGACTTGATGAGTAGCGTCTTGCTGTTGTCCATATTCATGGCCCGGATAACGTATTCCAGTGCTAGGTTGAAGAGCGTCGGTGCCACTCCATCGCCCTGTTTCAAACCAGTGGGTGTTTCAAATAGATCAGTAAGTCTATTCTGGATCCTGACTTGTGAGACGGAATTGGTCATCGACATCTTTGTCAGTCGCACTAATTTTGCCGGTATCCCAAATTGCAGCATGATGTTGTACAGTACTCCACGATCGATACTGTCGTATGCCTGCTTGAAGTCGACAAAGATTTGGTATACGTTAACGTTGTATTCCCAGCACCTCTGGAGTATCAGTTTGACTGAGAAGAGCTGATCGGCTGTGGAGCGACCAGGTCTGAAACCGCTTTGATATTCGCCAAAGACTCGTTCTGCGTACGGTTTTATTCTATTTTCCAGAATTTTCGTCAAAACTTTATAGGACGTATAAACTAGTGAGATTCCCCTGTAATTCTCACACCGCAGTTTATCTCCCTTTTTATGAATTGGACAGATGATGCTTCTGCGCCAATCGTCTGGGATCTCCTCGTTCTCCCATACTCGCAGGAGTAATTGATGTATGGCATCAACCAGATTCGTTCCACCGAATTTTAGCAGTTCAGCTGGAATCTCGTCAGCGCCCGGTGCTTTATTTCGTTTTAGTGACCGCAAGGCGAGATCAACTTCCTCTACTGTCGGGGGTTGAATGGGTGGGCCTAGATCAACAATATCGTCGAGAGCTTCCTGTGTGGGGATGTTAGATGGTCGGTTTAGAAGCTGTTCAAAATAAGAGGCCCATCGCTTGTTAATACCATCGGTGTCGCTGATGATGTTTCCATCCTTGTCCTTACAAAGGCTAGTTCTGGGTTGGTAGCCGTTCTTAATTGTATTTACTAGTTTGTACGCTTTTCTGGTGTTCCTATTAGCTATGTTTCGATTATACCACTGTGAATACTTTCCTTGGTATGATATAGTGATATCTGGCGATGAACTTCTTCAAGAGTTTCAATTTCTTTTGCTCTAAGGGTCTCTCTCTCTGGATCCTGTCAACCCCTTGTAGGGCATTAACCACGCCGACTTTCCACCTCGTCCTGTTTGCCGCCATCGCCTTCAACTCTCCCCACGATTTGCCTAATGACTTACCCTCGTCCTCAACTGATCTTCTCCAGGTGTTTCTAGGTCGTCCAACGCGGCGACTTGCATCGGTTCCCTGTGGGTTCCAATCGAGGGCCTGTTTTGCAATGTTTTCCGGCCCCTTTCGAAGTGTGTGACCTATTCATTGCCACTTTCGCCTTTTTATAGAGGTGCCTATCCTGTCCTGGCCAGTAATGTACAGGAGATCGTCGTTAGAAATGACCTCCGGCCAGCGTATGTGCAGGATGCGCCGTAGAAACTGGTTCACGAAAGTTTGTAATCTAGTTGTTATCTTCCTGGTCACCTTCCAAGTGGAACAGCCATAAAGAAGCACAGATTTTATATTGGTTTCGAAGATCTTGAGTTTGGTACGTCTGGAGATGTTGTTGTTTTGCCAGAAAGGAGTTAAACTGAAAAAAGCTGTCCGAGCCTTATTGATGCGAGACTGTACATCAGCATCCGCCCCACCATCTGCTGTAACTACGCTTCCGAGGTAGCAAAAATTGTCCACTTTTTCCACCGTCTGCCCCGAAACACGAATTTCGCTCTGTCTTCCTGGATCCAAGCCCAAGTATTTAGTTTTGGCAGCATTGATTTTGAGCCCCGCATTGCCACTTTCGCGGTGCAGGGCATCCGTCATTTGAACTAGATGATCCGATATATTTGAGAGAAGACAAATATCGTCAGCGTAATCCAGGTGTTGAAGGTATTCAAACAGGTTCCATCTGATACCTTTGCTCTGGTGTTCACGAAGCGCACTGCAGAGTACGTCGTTACTGGCAATCAAAAACAATATAGGTGACAAAATGCAGCGTTGTCTCACTCCGCTCTAAGGGTAGCTTTTATGAATCGAACGTTGCTATTATTGCTAAAAAGTTGAATCAAAGTTTGTTGTATTTTGTTATACTGAGAATCCGATAATTCGGTAAAGATCCCTGTCAATCCTGGTTTAATGTACCTCCTTAATAAGTCTATCCAATATTCGCTATCTCTTGTCATATCCACATATATTAATCTGCGATTGTGGAGTACTTCGATCTCCTTTTCAGCATTGTTTGCAAGAATAAGTTGAGTCCTATATTTATTGACAATAGTTTCTTTTATCGGAATGTGATCCAATAACTGTTCCTCTTGTGAATGAACAGTCGCATTGTTGGACACTTCATTGATTGAATGGTGATCTTGGAAATTTGTTTGGTTATTAGTTTCAGGTATTCTGCTAAGGAAATCAGCTACTTTATTTTCCTTGCCTTTGATATATTCGATATCAAATTGGTATTCTTGTAGCTTCAATAGCATTCGTTGAGTCCTTTGATTGAATTCTTGTCCCGTGTACTTTTTGTTAAGGTACTTGATTGGAAGGTGATCTGACAATTTTGAATTTGTTGCCCCATAAATAAGGCCGGAAATAGGTTACGGCCCATACAATTGCTAGGAACTCTTTGTCTGTCACCGGGTAAAGCTTTTCGTGATCGTTGAGTGATCTTCATGCGAAACATACGGGTTGACCACCTTAGGTTAAAACTGCGCCGATAGCATAATTGCATAATTGTAAATGTCTTACTAAAATCGGGAAATTTTAAGATGGGATGATTAATAATATTTGGCCCAGGCGGCCAAGGCCCGACGTCGGGCTGTCGCGCCACGATGATGATGATTAAGAGTATTTAGCTTAAGTGTCTCAAACGCTTGGATATATTCAGGATCAGTGATATTAATCTTTTGATCTTTCTTCAGATATTTTATCATCGGACATGCGATTTTTGCGTAGTCCTTGACAAACTTACGATAAAATCCGGTTACACCAAGGAATCCTTTTAGCTGTTTCTCAGTTGTTGGAAGTGAATAGACTTTGATGCACTGAATTTTGTTAGGATTAGGTTTCATGCCTTCTGGCGTTATCATATGGCCTAAGAACTATGTATCTTTTCTCATGAAAGAGCATTTGTCAAACTGAATTTTAAGATTGTGTTCGGAAAGACGTTTAAGTATTAGAGTAATAGATTGGATATGTTCCTGGAGACTAGTAGAAAAGATCAATATGTCGTCTAGATAGACAACGCAAATTTTGTTAATATAATCGCGTAAGATCTCATTCATTAAGCGCTGGAAGGTTGCAGGCGCGTTTTTTAGACCAAATGGCATTCTGACATACTCGTACAGTCCATTAGGAGTGACGAAAGCCGTTTTTGAAATGTCATTAGGGTGAACCTTTATTTGGTGGTATCCTTTAGCCAAATCTAAAGTAGTAAAGTACTGGGCTCTGCCAAGCTTATCCAGAATACTATCTATGTTTGGTAAGGGATACTTGTCATCTATCGTAATCTTATTTAATTTACGATAGTCCACACAAAGTCGAAACTTCTGTTGTCCGGAATTATCTATTTTTTCGCACACTATTACTATTGGAGAGGCATAACGGCTATAGGATTTTCTAATAATTCCTTGCTGTTCCATCTCCTGTATTTGACGACAAACTTCTTGCTCATGTTTTGGTGGTAGTCGATATAGCTTCGAATTGCTAGGTTGATCCGTAGTCGTTTTAATTTCATGACATATGGAGTCAGTGTTACTTAACTGGTCTCCGTCTTTATAAATAAGATTTTTAAATTTATTTAATAGAGTCCTAATCTCTTTCTCCTCTTCCTGATTCAAGTGACGTAAGTCTATTTCCCGATCAGCGGACCTGGTTCGAAACAGTCGAAGTTGACTGCTTTTTCGTCAGAATAAATTGGAATTTTAACTCCATTGTTTAGAATTAGTAACTTTTTGTCAAAGTCGAGGTGTTTACAAATTTTACTTAAAAGATCCATTCCTAAAAGAATTTGATATGGTTTGTTCTCTAAGTCTCGTTTATACCACCTCGTTGTCCCTTTTGGGTTGAAATTAAATTCTTTAGGAATATCGGTTGATATTCGTTCCACAAGCTCCGTGGTTACATTGTTAATTGTTTGGAGGTTCAGTTTTATGCGTTCAAGAATTTTGAATTTTCTACAGTCAACGTTGAAAGAATTGATGATGCTCATAGTGGAGCCAGTATCGATTAGACATTTATATTTTGCATTTTCAATTGTCAGGTCGACAAATATTTTGGTTCCGAGGCTTATACTAGAAAAAAAGCTGGTTCAATGTTATGAACCTCTTCGTTTTCTGTCCTAGTTGCACTATGGGTCGGATAATTTCTGTTATTAGAGTCTCTATGAGCTATTTGTGCAATATCCATTGGCTCTGGATGTTGATATGCATTTCTAAATTGCCCTGATGGATCAAATGATCTCGGTCTATTCTGTTCGAAATGTGTATTCCTATTGTATTTCTAAAATTGTTTTGCTGCTGTGGATTAAACGTTCTGCGAACTCCTGAACTTTGCCGATACTGATCTGTACTAGAATTATGCAGATTGTTATGTTGATGATAATTATTGAGGTTTGTTGACTGTCTGTCATTATTTCGGTTGTTGTTGTTTGAAGTTGTATGTCTTTTGTCGTGTGTTACAAATTCCCTGTCTAGATTACCAAAATCGTATCCAACATAGGAGTATAATATTTCTTTTATTTGATGTATATCGAATAAATGTCTAGATAAAGTACCACTCACAATTTGTTTTATTTTATTTACTAGGAGCACGTAAAATGTTTGTTTTGTTTCTGCCTGATTACTTTCGTAAGTTGAAAATACATTTATTTCACCTAGTAGAGTTTTTATTTTCGAGTTCAATTCGTAAATGGAACTTACCCTCAAATTGCTGATTTTCTTCGATATTTCTTTGTAGTTTATTACTGGTCGGAAGTGTTGTTTCAATCGTTCCCTTGCGTCATTTCATGTGTCTGGTTGATTGTTTAGCAGCAAATCCTTCGCTCTTCCTATTATTTTGACATTGTAAATTGCTCGCCATGTCTCATCTCTATCTTCTTGCCGTTTAGATGCCCTTCCACTGTAGTCCAAAACTGCGTAAGATGAAGCGGATTTCCGTCAAATTCTTTGATGTAAGCGATTTCCTTATAGATCCTTTGTCCTTCATTGATTTGCGACTGATGTATTACGGCCAGGTTTTCAAGAGCAGCGATTAACCTTTGGGCCAGTGCTGGGTCCATTTTGTTGATAGGTTTAAATTGCCTTTTACTTTATTTATTATTTGCACTTCTCAAATTGAACTTTTTTGATTGGCACTTATTATCTAGATTGTAATTATCGAATTATTATTTATTTTACACGTGGGTCAATAGTAAGTTTAAATTGTTGCAAGGTCCAGAATATAACTGATTTCAAAATCACTTTGATCACTATTTTAATTAATGATTCACTATATGATTTTATTCTATTTACGTCGCTTTACTCAATTGCTCCAACCCCTTGTGGGGCATAGCGCGTCAATTGTTCCATGTGGCCCAGTTGACGTTTCGTTGGCATAAATTGGTTTCAGAGAATGCAGTTGCCAGCATGCACCTCCTGCACATCCATGGCCACGAACGTCGTCGTGGACGGGACTCGAACCCGAAACGCCGGTAGTCAAACATGAGACTGATGCCTCAACACACTGCGCTACGTCGCTTTGGTATTTAATGTTATATTATTATGATTAACTTTCACAACCGTGACTGCGAACGCGTTTAAGTTCGTTTAAGGATTCTGCAGTTTACTAGAATCCGCACCGACTGCGCCACTTAGAAAAAACACGTTGGTTTCTCTAAAAAAATGATATCTTTATTTTTCTTCTTCAACCTATTGACTGACTTATATCTAAAGATACATCATCTTCTTATACCTAATTTGTTTCCTTATCCTAGAAGTGGAAGGGACTCGGATCGCACAATTCCAAGTCCGCACATGCATCCACTTGACGACCACACATTTTGTATCTTAGATTCTATAGTGGACAGGACACTGTAATGCGATTCGGATAGAATCGCATTTCAAAGATATTTCCGTGCCTGCCCTGCACATGTGTACGTTAGGTGTGTGGTCGAACTGGCCTATCCATGTGGATACGTAACCTGTATGTATATAAATTAGTCTATCGCTATGTTTATGGAGTGTATAAACATGTAAGATCGCTATGTTGATGGAGTGTATAAACATATAAGCGGAGCTTGTTGCTAAAATTCGGCCATTCTGACCAGAGAGCTCCTGATCTCTTAGGTTTCACTATGAGTTTTCATTATCATGTTTTTTTTATACTATTTGATTTTGACTAACAGTAGTCTTCTACATAGTTTTATTGCACATTTTGACTTATTATTAGTTTTTTCCAATCCAAGGACGTATATTACTAACGGCCCACACTCCACTGTAGTGAGACCTTGACTGTTGGAAACCATCAATATCCCCCAGAACGTATCTGTCATTATCTAAAATTTTAGTTATTTTATAAGGGCCTTTAAATTTTGGAATGAGTTTTTAGGGTTTTGTAGTAAATACAAAACCCTTATGAAATCGGTCAAATGTCTGTCTGTCCGTCTGTCCATGGAATATCTCACGAACGGCTGAAGCTACATACATGAAATTTTGTAGCAATGTGTAGAATTACTATAATGAAGGTCGAAATTTTTTTTACGTTTGGTACGGGCAAGTGGAGTATCATAAGAAAGGTACCGTCGAGGACATTCCATTTTTGGAATTTTTTTCAAATTTGAAGAAACGGCAAAAGAGGGAGAGGGGAAAATATGTCAACCGAGTTTGTCCCCCCCCCCCTTGCATTTCGAGACCGTTATACTTAGAAATATGAAAATTTTGCAGAAAAGCGCCATTTCACTAGCGTAGAAAACCTAGATTTATAGAATTTTGAAATTTTATCAGAAAAGGTTAATAATAGTACATTTCTATAGTTGCAGTTAGCACACCCCTGCACCCCTTAAGCATACCCGAGGTCAAAAATATTGATGGCCAATGATAACCAACATCATAGGCAATAATACCTCCAAGTTTCATAACAATCACGTAATATTTAATAATAGTACATTCATTATAATTTTGAGATTTTGATGCCATTCATACAAAAAATGCACATAACTGGTTATATACTAGTACTGCATACTTGAATATTGTTTATTGTTTTTCGTAAAGTGAATTGGAGTTAACCATTTCTGAAAGGGTGGAGATTGGTGGTATAGGAGTGGTAGGGGAGAGAAGTTTAAGAGGGGAGGTAGGTGGGTTGCTGCTTTAAGGGAGGTTCCCATAGAGGGGAAATTAAGGTCAACATTTTTTTTTTCATCTGATACAGGCAAGTGGGGTATCATGAGAAAGGTACTACCGAGTACATTCCATTTTTGGCGACTTCATCAAATTCGAAGAAAGGGGAAAAGAGGCAAAGGGGAAAATATGAGATCATATTGTAATTTGTCCCACTCACCTTACCATTTCGAGACCGTTACACTTAGAAATATGAAAACATACAGGAAGATGGCTTTCAACTAGCACAGAAAAAAAAGGAATTTTGATATCTTCTCAAAATAGGTTAATAATAGTATATTTCTATAGTTACAGTTAGCACACCCCTGCATTTCTCAAACTCATCCGAGGTCGAAAGTATTGATGGCCGACGATAATCAACACCATGTGCAATAATATCTCCAAATTTCGTAATAATCACGTAATATTTAATAGTAGTACATTCATTTAGATTTGGTCATTTTGATATCATCCATACAAAAAATGCACATAACAGGTCTCTTGTACTACATACTAGTACTACGAGTACAATATACTTGCATATTGTTTTCCGTAGAGCGAATTGGAGTTAACCATTTTCAAAAGGGTAATGATTGGTAGGAGAGGTGGGAGGAGGGGAAGGGTGGAAGGAGGGAGGGGGGTATGCTCGTCGCTGACTCTATTCTCTATAATTATTCAAACAATTTATTTTCAATATTTTTTATGCAAACTTACAATTTGCAATATTGTCTTAACATGAATGGTTAAGCATCTCCAAAAGTAGGACAGTTCATCTCCTATTGGCATGGGACACTACAAAACCCTCGGATTGCGGGCGTAGCCCTCTATTTTCCGGTTTCATTTTGATATGCCTTTGTGTGAGTCAAAGTTCTTGACCATTACTAAGTCTTCTTCTTTATATTTGTGTGGTACCTGCCGTTTTGCGTCTACTAATCGTTTTCCTTTTTGAGATATACCAAACAGAACTTAGCTGGGGTGTTGGTTGATTGCCCTCTGAATTGTGTCGTTTAGTGTAGTATATTCAACTGTTTCTACTACCATATCCCAGTACAAGCCTTTGTCAGTTTCTACTAATTTTGCAATCATGGGCCCTAAACTTCTGTTCACTCTCTCTACTTGCGCATTGGCTTGAGGCGATCCTGTTGCTACTTTGATATGTTTGACTTCATTTTTATTCATGAATTCTTCGAATTCTTTCGAAGTAAAACAGCTGCCCCTATCAGATATAATACACTTTGGTCTACTATATGCTCGGAAATAGTCTTTCAGTGCTGCAACCGCCTCTTTCGTTTTGGTTATTTTTGTTGTATAGAGCCGTACAAATTTTGTGAATGCATCTATTATTACTAGTATATATTTTTTGGATCTATTTTTATCGACGGGTCCGTAATGGTCTATATGCAAGATATCAAATGGTACTGATCCTTTTGGTATGTTGTGTAGGAATCCTTCGTCTTTACCATGTTTTTCCGAGTAAGCAATACATTTGAGACAATTGTCTATGAGTTGTTTAGCTTTCTTCCTAATGTTCGGAAACCAATAGCTTTTTGATATAATAGGCGTGTTTTTTGCGTAACCGTGTAGGGTCCCTGCCCTGGTTGTGCAGAAAAACGCTCTAGGGCAGCATCCAGGTTAAATTCCGAATCGTGAAGTTGTCTACACTGACGTCAAGTGGTGCGAGTCACATGTGGTGGAAATACATAAATTAAAAATTCGAATGAAATATCAGTTTGATTGTCGGATCGTTTATTTATCGCGACAGCGGGCATTTATAAACTTGGCGTACCGCTCTAACTTAACAAACATCATTCAAACGAGCTATATATCAGTGACAGCTACAAGTGCAACTCTATCCAAATGGGTCGCGGGTTCGATCCCCAGCAAACTCTTATCTTTTTTTTCCTTTTTTTTTGTTCCATTGATATTTTTAGTAATCCTATTGAAAATGTATTATTTAATAATAGGCATGGGCCCATCAGAGCAAGACGTAATATTAGTTTAGTAATGAATTTGGCTGAGTGACAGAAACACAAGCGTTGCCAACATCGACATATTACGTTCTACACGACACCAGAGCCATCTGTTGTGTCATGTATGTGGAATTTGTTGAGGGGTTATAGCGTGTAGGGCAGCCACCCAAATAAAATAATTTATCCCGGTTAATGTTGTTGGTGTAACGCGTGTGTTATTTTACCCTACACGCGATAAATTCCCAAAAAAACACGCCTAATATCTGTCATTTTTTCTGATCCAACATGTCCTAGCTCGTCGTGGTACTTATAGAGTACATGGGGTTCCATATCTTCCGGTACACAAAATAAAAGGGTGTCGCTATCTTTTTTTCTGTATATTACACCATTTCGCATCTCATAATTCTTTTGTTCGGATTCTTGTAATAGTTCTCGCAACTCTTTTAATTTTTTATCTTTTTCTAATTGCCTTGACCCCTCCAGGGGCATGGGCGCGTCAACATCTCTAGCATTTCTATCGCTTGCTGACGTTTCAATAGCATATCTATCTTTCGGAAGTGCAGTTGCTAGCATGCACCTCCTATCCGCGCCGTCTTTATACTGACAAGCCCGGAGCACTGTGAGAGTTCTATTAGTACTCACAGGCAGTTTTTGATCGCGCCGAGATTTGATCTCCGAGCTCTAGATTATATCGTAGAGCGGTGACCGAACGATCACGGCCACCGAGCGCGATAATTTTTTATCTTTGCTTTGAGCAATTATTAAATTTTCTTCGAATGTATTCGAGTCAACTGTTAGTACTATATGTGAGTTTGTACTCAACGCGTCAACGTGTTGCATCCTGTTGCCAGCGCGATGTTCTAATGTGAAGTCATAATTCTGCATTTCTAGTGCCCAACGAGCTATTCTTGGGTTAAGTTCTTTTTTTATTAAGTGTCATCGTCAAGGCACTACAGCCAGTTACAATTTTGAAATTTATTCCTTGTAAATACACTCTAAAACGTTGAAGTGCATATATTATTGCTAAAGTCTCTAATTCAAAACTATGATATTTTGCTTCAGTTTCAGTTGTTCGTTTTGAAAAATAAAATATAGGGTGTAGTTTTCCATCACTTTTTGGCCACTGATTTTTAGAATCATCATTCGTTTTGCGATCATATTCCAAACTATCATTTTCTGTATCATCAATTTTTGAACACTCACTTTCTGTCAGTATATCACTTACAATTCTAAATTTACAAGTGTCCATGAAATTCCTGCCCAATACTACCTCATAGCCCATCGACTCATTCGCCACTACTAATAGTTCAAAGTTAAACCGCCTATTGTTGATAATAATGAAACTGTTTACTTTTCCAAACACATTTAATCTGCTGTTGTTTAAACCAAAATAATTAACATTGTTATTCTCGATTTTTAATACAAACTTATATATTTCATATTCTTTCCATATACGTTTCAAGCACGATATTTGAACGAAACTTATTGGACTCCCGGAGTCGATGAGGCTTTCTAGAGGTAAACATTGGTTAGTATCTCCCTTGAAATAAATGTTAAAATATCTTACGTAGTCGTTGCTCGAGGTCTTCCTCTCGTCGCATTGTGCTACACGATGGTCCAGACTTCCACATGCATAGCAGGCTCCACGCTCGCGTTTGTGTTTGCGGCACTCTACTGCAAAGTGTCCCAAAGAATTGCAATTGAAGCATCTTGTTGATTGTTGTTTTGCAACAGCGCCCGTACCAGGTTTGCTACCTGCTTCCGGGTGTCCCGCTGTATATATTCTTTTAGTTAACGGTACTTTGGACAATGCTTGCAGTGGCTGACACGGCGACGTGAAACATTGCATATGTGCCTGCCTCCTTAGATGTTCATCCGGTATGCCTTCAATTATATTGTCCATGAGTTCTTCGTCGTCTATGTAAATGCGCGACGCCAAGGATTTTTTCTCGTCGAAATAAGTCGCAAAATCTTCATTATTATGCCATTTGCGTAATTAAAATTTTCGACGTAAAATCAGTCTACTTTCTTTAATTTGAAACGCTTCCAGCAAGTTCTCTAAAAGTAATTCCACCTGCATTGTCACATACTTACTGTCTGAGTGCACCCACTTTTGAGCACGATCTTTAAATTTGGACATTATGAGCACCCTTAATCTGTTGTCATCCAACTCGCAAACTTTCCCGATGTTCCTAGTTGTGACACCCAAATGAAAGCCGGACTGTTTCCATCGAACGTCGGCAACATGTCTCCGACTACACTTATATTAAGTATGTTGCTGGGGTTGTGCTGAATTTTATCGAAATTAAATGGCGCAACATCGCTTGTCGACCGGTGTGATTCCATTTTTCTCTGGAGGATTTCGTTTTCTAGCTCCAGCAAACGCAATTTTATTGTCAACAGCTCGAACTCGCTTCCTTCTCGCGCCGCTCTTTCCTCACACGATAATTAATTTTTAATTTAATTTTTTATCTTTGCTTTGAGCAATTATTAAATTTTCTTCGAATGTATTCGAGTCAACTGTTAGTATATGTGAGTTTCTACTCAACGCGTCAATGTGTTGCATCCTGTTGCCAACGCGATGTTCTAATGTGAAGTCATAATTCTGCATTTCTAGTGCCCAACGAGCTATTCTTGGGTTAAGTTCTTTTTTATTAAGTGTCATCGTCAAGGCACTACAGCCAGTTACAATTTTGAAAATTATTCCTTGTAAATACACTCTAAAACGTTGAAGTGCATATATTATTGCTAAAGTCTCTAATTCAAAACTATGATATTTTGCTTCAGTTTCAGTTGTTCGTTTTGAAAAATAAAATATAGGGTGTAGTTTTCCATCACTTTTTGGCCACTGATTTTTAGAATCATCATTCGTTTTGCGATCATATTCCAAACTATCATTTTCTGTATCATCAATTTTTGAACACTCACTTTCTGTCAGTATATCACTTACAATTCTAAATTTACAAGTGTCCATGAAATTCCTGCCCAATACTACCTCATAGCCCATCGACTCATTCGCCACTACTAATAGTTCAAAGTGAAACCGCCTATTGTTGATAATAATGAAACTGTTTACTTTTCCAAACCCATTTAATCTGCTGTTGTTTAAACCAAAATAATTAACATTGTTATTCTCGATTTTTAATACAAACTTATATATTTCATATTCTTTCCATATACGTTTCAAGCACGATATTTGAACGAAACTTATTGGACTCCCGGAGTCGATGAGGCTTTCTAGAGGTAAACATTGGTTAGTATCTCCCTTGAAATAAATGTTAAAATATCTTACGTAGTCGTTGCTCGAGGTCTTCCTCTCGTCGCATTGTGCTACACGATGGTCCAGACTTCCACATGCATAGCAGGCTCCACGCTCACGTTTGTGT
The DNA here is from genome assembly GCA_964017055.1 of Chloromyia formosa. Lineage (NCBI taxonomy): Eukaryota > Metazoa > Arthropoda > Insecta > Diptera > Stratiomyidae > Chloromyia > Chloromyia formosa. Next base: position 81,232,844 of record OZ024813.1, on the reverse strand, counting down.
TTACGGCACTCTACTGCAAAGTGTCCCAAAGAGTTGCAATTGAAGCATCTTGTTGATTGTTGTTTTGCAATAGCGCCCGTACCAGGTTTGCTACTTGGTTCCGGGTGTCCCGCTGTATATATTCTTTTAGTTAACGGTACTTTGGACAATGCTTGCAGTGGCTGACACGGCGACGTGAAACATTGCATATGTGCCTGCCTCCGTAGATGTTCATCCGGTATGCCTTCAATTATACTGTCCATGATTTCTTTGTCGTATATGTAAATGCGCGACGCCAAGGATTTTTTCTCGTCGAAATAAGTCGCAAAATCTTCATTATTATGCCGTTTGCTTAATTAAAATTTTCGCCGTAGAATCAGTCTACTTTCTTTAATTTGAAACGCTTCCAGCAAGTTTTCCAAAAGTAACTCCACCTGCATTGTCACATACTTACTGTCTGAGTGCACCCACTTTTGAGCACGATCTTTAAATTTGGACATTATGAGCACCCTTAATCTGTTGTCATCCAACTCGCAAACTTTCCCGATGTTCCTAGTTGTGACACCCAAATGAAAGCCGGACTGTTTCCATCGAACGTCGGCAACATGTCTCCGACTACACTTATATTAAGCATGTTGCTGGGGTTGTGCTGAATTTTATCGAAATTAAATGGCGCAACATCGCTTGTCGACCGGTGTGATTCCATTTTTCTCTGGAGGATTTCGTTTTCTAGCTACAGCAAACGCAATTTTATTGTCAACAGCTCGAACTCGCTTCCTTCTCGCGCCGCTCTTTCCTCACACGATCCATCGAAGACGGTGACGTCACCACCGGCTGCTCCAATTTCGTCTCCGTCACCCACTTTTGAACATTTAAGAAATTCGTCCTCCCGACCATCCCTGTCGACTCCGATCACCTCGTTGTGACTTTCCTCCAATTGCGGGTAGTCTCCACGGATATGTGCCGGTACTGCATTTAGTCGCGCCGCCATACTCGCCTTGCTGCCGGCCCTTGAAAGACCGAGTTTTGCCAGCCATCCCTTCAATTGCGCCGCCGTATAGTCGTCAGCTCCGACCGTACTCATTTTCTTTAATTTGTAGAAAATGTCGATGGCGAGGTAAGGAAAAAAAAATCTTGCGGGTTTAATCCCACTTCTGATATTGTGGTCGCACACTACAAAATTAAGAGACGTGGTTATCGTTTCAATGTCACCGAAGAACTGTTTTATTCCGCTCGTTCTACATTCATGTGTGTGGATACATGTATTATTGCCTGCGTTCACATTTTTGAGCGTTTAGCGGTTATTCAGCAATTGAAATGCATGTAAACGGAAAAAATCAGTGATTTTTTCCGTTTACATGCATTTCAATTGCTGAATAACCGAAACGCTCAAAAATGTGAACGCAGGCATAGTTACAGACTATGTGTATGTGTGTATATAAATTAGTCTATCGCTATGTTGATGGAGTGTATAAACATGTAAGATCGCTATGTTGATGGAGTGTATAAACATATAAGCGGAGCTTGTTGCTATAATAATTTTGTGGGAGAGTAGGCATATGTCGTCAGCGTAGTCAAGATGTTGTGGATAAGATGTCAAAGTTCATTGAATTTCTCTGTCCAGCCCGGATAGGGCTGCATGCAACACATCGCCGATCACTATACTACTCAATTGCCCTAACTCCTTGTGGGGCATAGCGCGTCAACTGTTGCATGTGGCCCAGTTGACGTTTCGTTGGCATAAACTGGTTTCGGAGACTGCAGTTGCCACCATGCACCTCCTGCACATCCATGGCCCCAAACGTCGTCGTGGACGGGATTCGAACCCGAAACGCCGGTAGTCAAACATGAGACTGATGCCTCACCACACTGCGCTACCGGTCGCACTGTGAATCTCAAAGTCCACCGACACCTTATTTCTATGCAGAACGCGACATTTCGCGCCGTCATAGGTTGTCTTAATAAAAGCTTCTCAGGGATGCCTCTTTTGCGCAAGGCCGCCCGTACAGAATTCCGGTTCACACTATCGAAAGCTTTCACGGAATCGATAAAAGCAAGTGAAGCGAAGAATCGGACTCAGCGCATTGCTCGATGATACCTCTCTTGCGCAAGGCCGCTCATATAGAATCCCAGTTCACACTATCGAAAGCTTTCACGAAATCGATAAAAGCAAGTGAAGCGAAGAATCGTACTCAGCGCGCTGCTCGATGGTGATTCGCAAGGTGTTAATGTGATCGACACCGGAGAATTCGGATCGAAAGCCAGCCTGCTCTTCATTAATTGTGCTTTTTAAGTGGGACTTTAGTCTTTCTAGGACGATTTTGGCTATTATCTTGGCAACGGCAGGAAGCACACAAATGCCTCTCCAATTATTACAGTCTGTGAGGCTACCCTTCTTCGGAAGTTTGATGATCAAACCTTCCTTCCACTCAGTGGAAAAGGTCTCTGTATTCCACGCTTTACGAACAAGTGGGTGCAGCAAATCAGCAGTTACGCTTGGCGCTGCCTGATAAAGTTCAGCAGGGATACCGTCGAGTCCGGCGGCCTTTCCTCATAGTTGCAGCGAAACCTTATAGTCAGGGCAGTGGGGCGTATACTGACGTCTTGAGCTTTCTGACGGTAAAGGAGTTCGATGTTTTCATTTATGTCATTTCAAAATTCTAGAAAGATCATGAAGCGCATCCCCAGAAGCACAATTGCGAATAGGGAGTATGCGGTTCAAAATTTTCCAAGGTCGCGTGCGCATTAGAAGGGGTGCTTCTACAATGATCTGATTTTCGCTCTACCGAAGCGCTTCCCAAGAAGCATATTTGGGAATGGTGAGTAAGCGCTTCAATATTGCTTCTAGCAGAAGCGCTTCCGATTTTCCTATTGGAATGTTGTGTTGTTCTTCGTCTTCCTCGGTGTTAAGTGATAGGAAGGTAGCTGCCTCTACGGGGTTCTCCCACAGCGATCTGGGGGTCAGGTGTGTGGGTGCAGCTGGGCATCTGAAAATGTGGTCTACATCGTGAGGTGTACCATTGCAGGCGGGGCATGTGTTCGTGACATCCCGATCAATGCGAGACAGGTAGGAGTTAAGACGCGAACACCAACCCGACCTAAGTTGGGCAAGTGTCGTCCTCGCTGCTCTCGCAAGCGTTCTCTCGTCTGGAGAAATGGCTGGTGGTTGTGTTGAGAGGACTTTGTTTGGACCTAGTCTCGCGATTGATGCTTGTACCTCCTCGTGGTGTATTGCTGCGATGGCTGTTCTGTATGTGCTGTTGTCGAAGGGGTCCCTTTTGTACCTCTGGACGTCTCTTTCGAGGTCCCTCAAATCACGCCTGACATGCCTTGGTGGCGGCGTCTTGTCCATGAGGTCGAAGTTGGGGTGGTCCCCACGGTAACAGCCGACCAGGTATTGTTTTGCAAGAAGTTTGTTGTGGTGCCTTAGAGGCATCATCCTTGTTTCCTGATGTAGATGGTCCTGGGATGACATCAGGAGACAGCCAGTTACAGTATGGAGGGCAGCGTTTTGGCAGGCCTAGATGTTATTCCATTGTGTGTCACAGAGATTCTGTGACCACACTGGAGCCGCATAGTTGGCTACATACCTTCCGACTGCTTTGTATGTGACCAGTAGGGTCTCTTTATCCTTACCCCAGGTGCTACCGGCCAAGGCTTTAAGGATCTTATTCCTTCCGCGCATCCTGTTACACACTGTTGAAGCATGGGGGGATGACGTGGCCATACTGTCCAGGGTTACTCCTAGAATTTTAGGATGGTTCACGGTCGGAATGAGTTGGTTGCCAATTGAGATCCCAAGTTGCATCTTGACTTCCTTCGTCCAGGTGGTGAATAAGGTTGCCGAGGATTTAGGTGCGGATACGATTAAATTCTTGCCCGTGAAGAAGGAGTTAAGCTGTTCCAGGTAAGCATTTAATCGCTCGCACATTTCCGTGATGTCGTCGCTCCCTGTTGCCAGGATGGAGCAGTCGTCTGCATAGGAGATAATTTCGATTCCTTCAGGTGGGGTTGAAATTCCAGATAGGTAAAGGTTGAACAAGGAGGAAGACAAAACTCCTCCTTGAGGCACACCTTGTTTAATCTTCCTTAGCTTCGATTTTTTGTTCCTGAATTCGGTGTAGGACTGCCTGCCCGCGAGGTAGTTGGCAATCCATTTTGTGATATGCGTTGGAAGAGAAGAGATGTATTGTAAAGGTCGAACAGAAGTGCTGAGTGGCTGACTGTGTCGAAGGCTTTCGACAGGTCTAGTGCCACCAGAATTGTTCTGTGACATGGACGAGGTTGGTTGAGGCCGTTGTGGATGCGAGTTGTAATAGCATCCAGGGCCGTCGTCGTACTATGCATCCTTCTGAAGCCGTGCTGGTGGTTTGCAAGCCTGATGCGGGCCGCAAGAACAGGGTGGATCAATGCTTCGAGCGTTTTGGCAACTGGAGATAGAAGTGTGATGGGACGATAGGACTCGCCGAGTATCGCTTTTTTCCCGGGATTCAGGATTGGGATTATTCTCTTCCAGAGTTCCGGAACGATCAGTGATGTGATGGATAGATTGAATGTGGCCGTGAGGTATTCGCTAGCTGGTGCGTCAAGATGTTTAAGCATTGTCATTGAGATTCCATCGGGTCCCAAGGCTTTCGAGTTGTTCGCTTTCCTGATTGCTGCAGCCACTTCGTCCGTGGTGAAGACAGGTATGTTGTCTGCAGTTCGGTTATGAATCCTCCTTCGGATTATGCGCTGTCTAGTGGAGGATGTTCAGTAAACTGCCTATTGAAGCGAGTTGCACAGTGGGCAGGGTTGGAGATTGAGTTTTCTCCGAACTGTATGGCGACATTTCCCTTCTGTTTCGGTGGATTAGATAGAGCACGGACTGTCGACCATAGTTTGCTAATACCTGTTGTTAGGTTGCATTCATTCAGATGCGAACTCTATTTTGTCCTCTTATGTTCGGCCACTTGTCCTTGGATTTCACAGTTCAGTTCGTGAATTCTGGGATCGTTTGGGTTAGTGCTCCTGATGTTGTCTCTCTCGTCTTACACAATCTTACACTACTGTACCGATAACAGCTGTAATGGCTGTTCCTGCAACCCATGCAACAATCATTTTCTCATATAATAAAATATTAGTTAAACTTCTTTGTCTTTGTTCAGTACAAATAATAGTTACTATTAAAATTATATTAATACATTATGACATTTTCTTTTTGATTTAGTCCCTTATTTGTAACATGGAAAATCGGCCGAGATAAACGGTTACGTGGCTGTATTGGAACATTTTCTGCCATGCACCTTCACACTGGCCTTAGGGAATATGCCATAACTAGCGCTTTAAAAGATTCTAGATTCTCACCTATCACGCGTGAGGAGTTCCCAAGACTGACCGTATCTGTTTCAATTCTTCAGGTAATTTTTTAAGTTTATATATACAATCTTGAAATTAACTTATTTTTAATTGAAGGGATTCGAAGAAGCCCGCAGTTACTTAGATTGGACGTTAGGAGTCCACGGTATTAGAATAGAGTTTTTAAATGAACGTGGATGTAAGCGGACAGCTACTTATTTGCCACAAGTGGCAACTGAACAAGGTAAGCTGAGTTGTTAACGGTATTTGAGCCGTCTTATTTGTAAATTCGATTATGTAACATTTTATAAGGAAACGAAATATCCACCTATACTCCCGGTCATTGGATAGACCAACCCCAAATTCGACTATTTCTTGGAAAGTACTATTAGATTGATTGCCATTGTGCAAATGGAAGTCCTGTCCTGAATTTTAATATGTTGTTTATGAAAGCAATGCCAAAAAGGCAACATAAATCCAATTGATAATTTTGTCATTGGTAAATTTAACATGTATTTAGTTTTTAAGATGAGGTATATTCCTATTTCACCGGGCGACGCATCGTGGTTCGCACTTAGCTTATAGTGTTTTACCAATATAGCGTATAAAGCAAGAGTTGTAGGGCCATATACTGAGGGTAGCATTCCATTAAGCAGCGGAGTTCGACTAGCGAGCAAGTCCCACACACGGAATTGGGAAATGCAGTTTAAAACACTATTGTGTAACTGTTCAGTTCTAAAGATAATTGAATCATGAATTTCGAAAAGGTTTCATATGTAACTATACGCAAAATCTTATATTTAGTCCGTATGAATAAGATAAATGAGTCACAAGAAATATTGGATATAATAATAATATAAATATGTATAAATAATGTAAAGCGAAAAATTGCAGAGGCATGTGATGAGACGCGCTTCGCATCAACGGTCGAAATCAGGGAACGTGATTTTTGGACACCCTTCGGGGGGAATTTATTCTCAACACTTCGATCTTGATTGTGTAGTCCCACTCTCGACGGATAAGTGCAACGACATGTTAAGTGCCATACACGGTGAATGGTTATCGTTGGCCGTCTCTTACAACAAACTTGTTTATAAGGCGCTTAGCGAGAACAGACGATTGAATTCCATATCGGCAAATCGCACGTTGCAATTTGTATACGGGTTGGAATTCGCACTCATGTTGTGTTCGTAGCCAAAGATAAGGCGATGCAACACCCGACTTGGATTGCTCCCGGTCACGCCTTTCCGACTGGTGCGAGACGCGAAGCAGAGGCGTCTTATGAGACACGCTTCGCACCAGTGGTCGAAACCGGCGAACGCGATTTTTTTACCCCTTCGGAGGGAATTTATTCTCAACACTTTGATTTTAGCTTCGATTGTTATGATAATCAAAAGAATACGATTGTAGGCGTATTCTAGCATGAATATTTTATTGTCGAAATGCCGAAATGGACGCAGAAGCAGCTCATGTAATCACTTGCATCCCAACCCTTGTTGTGAGTAAACGTTTTCCGACGTTCAGGGACAGATTACGGTACCGGCGAATCTGAGGTTATTGGCTCAAAGAGAAAAAGAGTCACAAGGAAAAAAACTAACAAGGAAAATACAAATCTAACTCCTCCGTCTAAAGCGTCTAATGCCGACTCTATTCAAATTGTAGAAAAAAATGATTATAATAGCATGAACAAAGGAAGTGATACGCAAGTTTCGCTGCCCATGAGTAGCGCAGCCGCTCCTTCAAGTAGCGCAACTGCTTCTTCGAGTAGCGCAGCTGCTCCTCCGAGTACCCCAACTGCTCCCTCGAGTAGCGCAGCAGCTCCTTCCAGATTCAACCTTTCAAATGGACCTATTTTGTACAATCCTAATCTAATTAACACGAGTACATTTCCCGAAAAATTCAAGTCAACAGTAGTCATATCTGTATACAAAACTGGGGACAATACGGAGCTGACAAATTATCGACCAATAGCATTAGTTAATACATTTGCTAAAATCTTTGAAAGATGTTTGAAAACACGTCTAACCAGGTACCTTAAAGACAATTAAATAATTCCAAATAAACAGTATGGGTTCCAGAAAGGAAAGGGAACAGATGACGCTTTTGCAGAATTAACGAGCTATATTATGAACAACTTTAAAAATAAAAAAAACATTAGGCATATTTTTAGATTTTTCGAAAGCGCTTGACACAGTCAGCCATAAGAAGTTGATTAGCATCTTCAATAACATTGGAATCAAAGGTAAACCACTACAACTTTTTACAAATTACTTATCTGATAGAATCCAATTGGTCAAAATAAATGAGTTCAAGAGCGATCCATTATTCAATACTGAATATGGATTACCTCAAGGAACTGTACTATCTATATTTTACACCATTTATGTAGCCTCTCTTTTTAAACTTTCCAACGACCATACAAATATTATTGGCTTTGCAGATGACACCGCCATATTAGTGATAGGGACAAATTGACAAGATTGCTATCAGAAATCCAATGGCATACTAAACCTAATAATAAATTGGACTAATAATCATACATTGAAACATAACCTATTAAAAACCAAAGTTGTACCATTTGCAATAAGACAAGATGGACTGCCAAATGATTCTCAAAAAATTATAATAAAAACAAAACAAGACCAAAACACAAACATAATTGAAATTAAAAACGATACTAACACCAAATATTTGGGAATAACCATTGACAACCAACTAAGATGGAGAGAACATGTTACCAATCTAAACAATAAATTAAACAGTTTAATATATATATTTTACAATTTAAAACGTACATTACCTTCGAAGACTTGAAACGCATGTATGACACACTCTTTCTCTCAGTTCTAACATATGGAATAATCGCATGGGGAGGTACTTTCGATTCTCATAAGAAATGTATAGAAAGAACACAAAAACACGTATTAAGAATTATCACTGGAGTAGCACCAACTTACCCTTCTGTCCATATATATACCCTAACTAACACACTGACCATAGAGAACTTATATACTCTAAAAGTATTAATATACATGACGAAAAATAACAATCTAAACGTAGTAAACCACAGTATTAACACAAGAGCAAATAGGGCTAATATGACAATTAACTTCCCAACAACAACTATCGAGCAACGACATTTTACGCAACAAGCGCCTAGACTTTATAACGACCTGCCAAGGTATCTCAAGAATATGTCTTCAAATACACAACATTTTAAAAAGTAGTTGAAAATATATTTATTAAATAGCCAAACAATGAACCTAACAAACTAAAAATAAACTATAAATATACATACACAGCATGACTATTCTCTCACCCAAACATCCTCGAAATCAGTTTTGACAAAAGCAAGCTACTCAGATAAATTTGACTATATTTTAAATTTATTATTTAAATTTCTTATTATTTATATTTCTTTAATTGTTAATTCTCTACGAACATATTACATTTTTTCTATTTTCCTATTTTTCACTTTTCATTTTGCTCTTTACTTTTCTAACGCTATTATTTGTTACTTCTCATCACTATTTGTATCATGCTACTATTACTTGTTATTTTTTTCCTTTAACTTTAGGCGTGTTTTTTTGTACTGCGGTGAGGTTAATTGGGGGCTATCCGGGTTAACTTACACACATTACACAAACAACATACCCTAGTTGTTTGTGTAATGTGTGTAAGTTAACCCGGATAGCCCCCAATTAACCTGCACCGCAGTACAAAAAAAACACGCCTTTTATAATTTTCATTTCACTTCACATTTAATATTTTTGAATTAAAATTTTGGATTAAAACAACATGGAAAAATTGAATTGTAACATTAAGATCAAGGAGGAGAACCATCCCGGGGCTCAGTCAAAAATAATTTGTTTGGTTTGGGAGGAGAGCCATCCCACGAGAGCTAACCACCCTCGGAACCGCCCTAGGTGGAGAGCCAACCTGGGGTTCAACCAATACAAATCACCACGATCAGGGAGGAAATCCCATCCCTGCGAGGACTGACCATCCTCGGAACCGCCCAAGTGGAGAGCCAACCTGGGGTTCAATCGTACCACCTGACTCGCGACTTTAATTATTATTAAAAACACAGAACGCGCCACAGTTCACCACTCACAAAATATACCGAAATAATATTCTACAATAAATACATGCGTACAATGCACTAAGTAAGTTAGACTTACTAAATTGTTCTTCACTTTTAATTAAAACCTTCACTTTCAATTAAAACCGAAGGCGACAGTGGAGGACCACTACCGCGGTACACGATCACGAACTCACTGATTACTCATTCAATGATCATCAGTCCGAAATACAAATCAATATATCCCTCTGAAACTGTACAGTTCAGAGAAATATAAAGTAAACAACGATAAATCCTTCAAAAAGGTCAACATACCCTAGTTGTTTGTGTAATGTGTGTAAGTTAACCCGGATAGCCCCCAATTAACCTGCACCGCAGTACAAAAAAAACACGCCTTTTATAATTTTCATTTCACTTCACATTTAATATTTTTGAATTAAAATTTTGGATTAAAACAACATGGAAAAATTGAATTGTAACATTAAGATCACTCCTCCTTCCATACCACGAGTTTCGACTTATATGGAGGGAGTAAAAAAAAAATTAAAAAAAATAAATGAATGTGTAAAAGATTTATGGTAATGGTAGACAGGGTGCTTCAAGAGGATGGTATTAGGAAACAAGTTGACAGACTGGGCTTTTTTATGAAAATAAGACATCTATTACTAATGTCAGGTCCAAAGTAACTTTTGATTCAGCAGAAAACGCAAATAATTTTGTTCAACATTAGGCTTTAAAGCCTTCATACCGGCTAGTTTAGTCTACCGGTTTGGAATAGTTAAAGACATAAACACAGAAATTACTGAAACTGAAATTCTTAAAAAACCCAATCGCCATATGAAGTTGTTAATATGCTACGTTTCAATAGGAGGGATTGCAAGGATCCGACAACTGTTAAATTCACGTTCAAGGGACAAGAGCTTCCAGAGGAAATAGTGATACTCGTAATGTATATTACTTTTCCTGTCGAATACTATGTTCCAAAACCTGGACAGTGCAGCAACAGCGGAAGGTTTGGGCACTCTACCAATTTTTGCAAGTCCAACCGAGGCAGATTGTAGTCCGGATGGCGCAACGGTTAGCACGTTCGCCTTCTACGCACTGGGCCCCGGTTCGATTCCTACTGAATGCGGTAGTTTTCGATAAAAAAGGGGATTTACATGTCGGACTATGAGCCCACTCAGCTGTTAAATGAGTACCCATTTATGGGGTAAATAACTCGGTTGAGCGTGTTGCTGATCACACACCTCTCCACAATACCGTCACGATCTAGAAAATGAGATGATGCTAAGTCATCTCGAGACCATGGTTCAAATTGGACTGTTGCGCCAGTTATTTATTTATTTTTAACCGAGGCAGATGTCTGAAGTGTGGAGAATATGAATGTCGAGAAGTCTGCATGGCCCCGGTGTGCATTCTGTGTAACAGCTCAGAACACACTGCAATGGATAAAGATTGCCTGGCATAAAACAACATATACCCTGTTTTTCCAACCAGAAAGAAGGGCTATAATGTAGCCATCAAAAATCCTTACAAAGAAGCTAATAAAATTATAAACTACCAACGTGGTTACAATACAGTAATTAAATCAGGGCATGTTATGGAAAAGAATTCCCACAAGTAGAACAACAACATACTAAACTGGCGTATCCCGATCAACCCTTTTGTTTCGGAATATCAGAAATTATTACACGATTTGAAATTACTGTGTAACAGGACTCTCCTTGTATTAGAAAATATTGAATACATATTGAATATTGAGTGAATACTTTTTTTTTTTAATCTTGTGCATCACAGAAGCTTTCATCCCGGGATTGGGCCTCGCTGCATCACTTTACTTACTCAACGTAAGTGACTTATCCATCCATCGAGTGCGAACCTAGCAGATTGTTTAATTAATATGGAAATTTATTAAAATATTCTTTTTTAAAAATAAGTTTGTTGAGTGAAAGTCAACTATATCATTCAAGCTGTTATATAGGATAATAGACCGTGTAATCGGTTCATTAAGACCATAATTCACTCTATGAAAAGGCTGAATAAAAAGATTGTTGCACCGCAAATTGTGTGAGATATCTCTAACTACAAAGTAATCTTAAGTTCTGGCAGATTTTTTTCAATTTTAGTTAACGACAAATTATAATTAGGGAGAGAGAGCCATGTTCGTCCCTTCCACCAGAAAGTCTCCTAAAAATTGTGGAAGAGCCCCTCTGGACAACAAGTCTGCTGGATTTTCCTTCGAGAAGACGTGAAACCATTGTTAGGGATTAAATTTCGTAGACGCGATTACTTACAAAAGTTTTAAGAACATATGGTTCCTTTTTTAACCAACCAAGTACTATTGTTGAGTCACAGACCTCCTTCTCAACTAGTTTTGCTGAGAGCAATGCCGCGCATAATTCCAATTTGGGAATTGTGACTGGTTCTTTCGGAGTCCGCTTGGGTTGATTAGGCGATTAACAAATTGACAAAAACATTTCCACTTACATCAGACCCGATCCCAGGATAAGAGACAGTTTCGTGCGGCTCTAGTTAAAAGGAGCCCAAACCTGACTCACGACCACTACCGGTAGTTCTACCGGAGTACAACATTACAGTGCTACCCGTTGGAGAGACAAATTCTCCGCTGTTCCACCACCTCAGAGATGTTTAATTTATACCTCAGAAATTCACTCTTTAACTGAAGAAATCGTGCGTTCTGGGGACCTTCTGATCAATTGTCCAGGAGAGTAAGCACATTCCAGAATCCAATCTTTGCCATTGAACGATAGCCAAAAGTCGTAACCGTTGAGTCAGTCTTTCTCCGAGGCATAGTTGACGTCGCGCTCGGTGGTCGTGATCGTTCGGTCACCGCTCTACGATACTAATCTAGAGCTCGGAGATCAAATCTCGGCGCGATCAAAAACTGCCTGTGAGTACTAATAGAACTCTCACAGTGCTCCGGGCTTGTCAGTATAAAGACTGCGCGGATAGGAGGTGCATGCTAGCAACTGCACTTCCGAAAAGTAGATATGCTATCGAAACGTCAACAAGGCATAGAAATGCCAGAGATGTTGACGCGCCCATGCCCCTGGAGGTTTCAAGACAATTAGAGAGAGAGAGATATATATAGATTTCGGATAGTGCAAGTTGCTGGCGTTACACATCCTGTCCTTTGTTTGTCGGTTTCTGCGACAGGCCGACAAAGGGAAAGGCCGTGGTATTATTCTTACGTCCCATACCGGACTTTATGGAGTCTATCCATTTACATTTTTACTTATGCTGCTTAATAATATTTGTCAGCATTTGTACTTTGTTACATAATATCTCTCTTGGCGCCTATCTATATGGAGTTTATCCATTTACATTTTTTTTTTTAATTTGTTTATTATGTTGTGTATGTATATGATTATGCTAGCCTTCTCCATTGAACAATTCGAAAGAATCGCAGTTACGGTCAACGTTTTCCGGCTTTCCGAATGGGCGATTTATGAGAAATTCGCTATTAAAGAACTTGAGCGAATCTTAATTTAGGCTCAACGGTCTCTGAGATTTTTCCGTTGGGCTTAGTGTCTCTGTGCATTGTTTCAAGATGATTATTAGGGTCTGGACTGAGGGAAATATTTACATTTGGCAGTTGGGCGTTCTTTCTGCGTCGTTTTTGCGTTTTGATTATCACTATGGAACCAACCAACGCTAATAATACCAGCACCGATATGCCACCCATGGAGGTGGATATAATCGGAAGGACTTTACGGTGAAACCTTTCATTGCGTTCAGTTTCGAAAATCTTTAATTTTACCTCAAGTTCTTTCAAGGGTTTGGTGTTTCTGTGCAATGCTTCCACCATATACCCTTCGTTAAAAAATAACATATGGTCTTCTTTATTACTACTTGGGGTTTGGTGGCTAACGTTGAAATTTATTTTAGGAATTTCCGTTAACCTAGGCATTTTAATTTTAATAGCGCTACTTTCTACGTTCTCGTAGGAAATAATTTGATTTAAAATCCTTAAGGAACAGGGTTTGTTTAGGGTTAATATACCATTCTTACTAATATATACGGTCTGAAATTTTCCTTCACAACTTATGTGAACCTCCCGTGGTTGAGGGAAGGAATATAGCCAGGTATTTGGTTTCTCCAATTTAAACAAGAGGTTACGCATTTGGGTTTGCACCAACCATTCGCAAGGATGGCTTTCGTTAAGGGGATTGGAAATAAAGTTTAAGGGACAAACGTTTGCAACCTTTCCTTTGAAAATGGGGGTCTGTAGTGGCCCTATATATCTAGTGTAATTCATCGATTTAGTGAGTTTGGTCATAGCTCGGAATTCTCTTGGGTTTAAAAGAACGAATTCTTCTAATTCTAGGTGGCTGGCTACATGTGAGGATTTGATGTTCAATATGAGTGAAACATTCGAAGGGGAGGTAATCGGGAATACTTGGATGCGTTGCAGGTTGAAAGGTGGCAGGTCGATAACTGGAAACGTAATACGCACTACCATCACATCATTGAGCATCAGAGTTCTAATTTCATGGGCCTGACTTATCAAAGCCGTCTCTACCGGGAGAGGATGAGCTTTTTTGTATACCTCTTGCAATTGTGCCTCGGATATGAGTAGTGGATGCAACTGATTGTGTTTTAAAGCAAACAGTATATCCAATAAACGTTGTTGGCGTACCTCTACCTCTAAAACCTGCATAGTGATTGTACTGAGTAGCTCTTGCATATTCTGGATATCCTCTTCGCTTTTAACCTTGCTCAAGATATTATTTATTGCTATGGTAGTGTCTCTCTGGTTTTTCTCCATGATACCAATAGGTCTTTCGAGATCATGTAACGTTGTTCTCACCACCGATATCTGATTTTTTTGTAGCTCTAGAAGTTTATCAGAGTCCTGCTGTAACATTGAAAGTTTACTGTAAATGAACTCCCCATCCTTATGGTTTAAAGTGCCAAACAGGTAATGTAGTCCCGCACCCATTCCATCGAATAGAGATCGAGCCTTCCTTTTTCGCTTCATCATTTGCGTGATTGCCTCTGGCAACCGATATCCCTTTTGATTTATAGGCGCTGTATCACTATGGGTGGGAATTGAATGACTGATAGCATTCGTGCACGTTAGTTTATCTCCATCTAAATAAAAAACATCGCTGAATTCGCTGCAAATTCTTTGCACGAATTCCCTTTCCTCATCGTTCAGATCAACATCCAGCCTTAATAGACCTTCAATCTGCTCAATGCGATCCATCCTATTTCCTTGGTTAGCTTCCGCGTGGTTAATTGTGGCGACTCGCGAGTAGCTTTTAGTATCTTGTATGGTGTCCTTGTTGGGCTTTTTAACCGAAGGCTGGGTGAGTTGTTGAATTTGAAATTTATTCAGAGGAAACAACTCTAGACTAATGTTTCGTAGCACAAATTCCTTTTTATTCGCATTTAAAATACCCAAATGGGTAAAATCTGCGTTTGCGCGCAGTATTCCGCTTGCCAAATAAACCCCATCTTCAAGTTGTTTCGAAGAACAGATCATATCTTCTGTTAGGCGTAACGGGATGCTAACCACCATTTGACACCTCGAAGGAACTGTTATTGGTTGATTTAAATATACCTTATATGCCCGAGGGTCTACATCGGTTAAGTCTTTTGATATCGAAGGAATACCTTGTTCATGCTGTTGAGGCATTTGGCTCCTTGACTCCGAATGCAAATCCTTCCAGCTAACTAATGGAACCGAAAATTCATTCTTTATATCTCGATTCCCGAATCTTAGTAATCTATTTGGCCCGTCTATGCAACAATATTTACCAAGGAAATCATTGCCCAATAAGCCATCTGCAGGTATGGATGCTTCATCCCCAACAATGTGAAATTCGCTTTCCACTTGAGTTGGTAGGTCGAACACACCCTTACATGTTCCCAGCGTTTCCCTTTTACCAAAAGCGGTGCTGAGTGTGATAGTAGCCTGATGGGTCGGAGTTGCCTGTTTAATTACATTTTGTTTTATCAGACTTATCTCCGCTCCCGTGTCTACTAATAATCTTACTTCCGAATTGTTGGCTATATTTAAAGGTAGTTTTACGACAGGAGTAAACGCATGGTTTCCCGCGTTTCCGGTTTTTCCCCTTAGATCTAAATGTGGTGGTACAAGGTTGGCGGCCGACCGGGGTTGATTTTGATCGGCCGTCATTAGTTTCCCTGCTTTCTAGGGTTCGTTTCCCATTTCTTCTTGTGCTCACAATCTTTCGCCTGATGGTTCTTGCGACCACAGAAGTCACAATTCGCTGGCATGTTATTTACTCGATAATGGCTGTCCGTAACAACATTTCCAGGCACATCTCGTTTACAAGATTTTATATCATGCCCATACGTCTTACAAAGAAGGCATATTGGTGTATTTTTCCGCTTTAAACAATCTTCATAAGTATGTCCCGACCAATTGCAAAAACTACATTTTATTTTGTTTAGAGAATTGCTTGTTCTCTCATTCATGGATAAACCTTGATATCCGGACGATCCCACATTACCATTCTGACAACCATCGGCCATTTTGTTGAAAGACTGATTTTCCTGCTGACTGTTTCCCTGTTGAGAAAATTTATTTAATGGTGTAGGGCCAGAAGATGATGTTGTAAGGACATTTGGTATGTGGGGTGCAACAAATGCCATATTCTCGCTTGGCATTAGTGCATGTATTTGCATGGGTTTTAATCCCATGTCACTGGCATATGCATTTGCAAATTGGAGGTTACCTGTTCCCAATGGATAGATCCCGTGTGTGGGTGTCCTACAATTGCTTGCATTATTTTGCCCGGGTAAAAGGAAATTTCGAAATTGACCTTGTTGCCAGAAGGCGGAACCTTGTTGGAGTCTCTCCATGACCAAGGCCTTCTTTATAAGGTCATCCAAAGTACTCTCTTTCAGCGTCAGTAAATAAGAACCCAGGTGCGGATTGCATGCGCCGCTCATGATTGAGGACATTGCAAAATCCTCCAGTTGCTGGTTTATACCTGGGAGTAACTCCTTTGCGTACTTACTTTTAGCCGCGTCTTTACAGTCGCCCAATAATTGTTGGAGTCGTACTGCAAAAGATAGAAATGTCTCGTTTGGGTATTGCTTGTATAAGAGTCAAGTTAAATGAAAAGATAGATTTTTTTTTTTTTTATTATTATTATTATTTTATATGAAAAAAACAGGTTTATTGGGCGCTATGCTATTATCGATCGGTGTTCGGGCAACCGGTCTGGAAATAAAAGATTTAAAATACCAATTAGTGCACTGTAAATCACGAGCACACATAACAAAACAAACAAGCACTACTAATTTTGCGGAGGTGAACTGCTGTTTAGAAACGAATCATTCAAATTTAACAAACACACGAGTCAGATAAATAAAGGTCTGGATTGGGAGGAGCACCATCACCAACCATTATGAGGAGGAGAGCCATCCCCAAGACCACCAATTGACTAGGGAGGAGCACCGTCCCTACGAGGACTAACCATCCTCGGAACCACACAAGGAGGAGAACCATCCCGGGGCTCAGTCAAAAATAATTTGTTTGGTTTGGGAGGAGAGCCATCCCACGAGAGCTAACCACCCTCGGAACCGCCCTAGGTGGAGAGCCAACCTGGGGTTCAACCAATACAAATCACCACGATCAGGGAGGAAATCCCATCCCTGCGAGGACTGACCATCCTCGGAACCGCCCAAGTGGAGAGCCAACCTGGGGTTCAATCGTACCACCTGACTCGCGACTTTAATTATTATTAAAAACACAGAACGCGCCACAGTTCACCACTCACAAAATATACCGAAATAATATTCTACAATAAATACATGCGTACAATGCACTAAGTAAGTTAGACTTACTAAATTGTTCTTCACTTTTAATTAAAACCTTCACTTTCAATTAAAACCGAAGGCGACAGTGGAGGACCACTACCGCGGTACACGATCACGAACTCACTGATTACTCATTCAATGATCATCAGTCCGAAATACAAATCAATATATCCCTCTGAAACTGTACAGTTCAGAGAAATATAAAGTAAACAACGATAAATCCTTCAAAAAGGTCTAGGTCATCAAAACGTATCTGAATACGCAGACCAATTTCATAAGCTATACGAAATAATCGTATAGCGAAGCAAAAGATCATTTGTGCATTCTAATCTAGGCAGGCACATACTTGAAAAGATGGAATGGTCGTAAAACGGCACATGTGTAAACAATCATAAGTGATTTCTTGCGTAGGAGTTATTGTTTTTTTTTTGTATTGTTTAAATTGAAAAATAAAACTCATGCAACGAACCTTTTCTTACAATCGGCCATCCGACATTTAACTCGTCCCGAGTTACTCTCGATCAGATTCGACATGCTCGTTATCGCTATTATCGATGTCCTCATCGGATACACCACCTCCACTACACCATGGCTTCATTCGATCAACCGCTACGACTCGTTCATATTTCACCTTTGTCTTTGTTCGATGACTGCCCACCATATCAGCTACTAAATATCGATCGTTTGGTAAAACTTTCTTTACCACAAATGGTCCACTATACGGGGGTAGCAATTTTCTGCTGGTATTAGTAGCCAATTCAGTTTTCTCAATCAAAACCAAATCTCCTTCCTTATACAATTTTGGTCGCTTACGGTGTTTATCGAAATAATGTTTTTGTTTTTCTTGGGCTTCACTTATTTTTTTAGCGGCTAAATTCCTCTCCATTGTGATGTCTACCAAAATTTTTGAAGATTGACTAATTTCGTCACTGAGGATTACATCGGAACCCCCTCTAGGTTTGTATCCTAGAAGAAGCTCACTTGGTGATTTATCAGTGCTTTTGTTGGTTACGTTGTTAATTGCAAATTGAACCGCTCTAATATGTTCATCCCATTTTTTCTCTACCGATGTAGTTGTCATCAACGCTGTTAAAATTGACTTATTAAGTCTTTCAATTTGACCATTCGCACGAGGGGTTGCAACCGCGTTCTTAATATGTTTCACCCCATTCTGCTCACAAAAAGATTCGAATGCCTTTGACGTAAATGAAGATCCTTGGTCTGAAATCAACTCCTTCGGACATCCATATGTTGAAAAAATATCCTTACAGAACTCAATGGCAAATTTCGTGTGTGTTGATCGAACAGCTCGTAGAAATAAAAATTTCGTGAAGGAGTCAATGGCAGCAATAACATAATTATTTCCACGCGTACTTTTAGGAAAAGGGCCCATTTGATCAATGTGTAGTGTTCTCATAGGTTCTGGTAATTTGGGTATGGGATGTAAATAGCCTTCCTTCTTTCCACCTTTACGCTTATTGAACAGACATCTTATGCAACAGGCGATGTATTTTTCCACATATTGGCGCATTTTCGGGAACCAATAATTTTCACATAGTCGTTGCAAAGTTTTTTCGAGCGAAAAGTGACCCAAATCGTCATGAGCTGCTCGTACCACCTGTTGTCTCATCCCGACAGGTACTACCCATTGACTACCTTTATCAGTTACGCGGTAAATTCTCCCGTCCTTAAGTGCATAATTTTTGTGAATATTTTTTTCGTGGTCGGTATTCGGAGTTTTCATTAATACACTATGAATTTCCTTGACTTTATCGTCAGTCAACTGTCCAGCAAGTACCCAGTCGTCTTGAGTAATATTCATTACTATATTCGGATTGCGACTAAGGGCGTCAACATGTTTCATTCTCTCGCCGGGTCTATACACTATTTTGAAGGTAAATTCTTGGATTTGTAACCACCAACGCGCTATTCTAGGTACCAACTCCTTTTTTTCCTTTGTAGCTTTTAAAGCGTTACAATCAGTGACAACTGTAAACTCAATTCCAAGCAAATAGACTCGAAACTTCTTGAGGGATTCCACCAGAGCGAGAGTTTCCAATTCGTAAGAATGAAACTTACTTTCAGCATCCGATGTCTGTCTGCTATAATATGCTACTGGATGAAGTCGATCAGCCTGATATTGTAGAAGAATTCCTGCTAATCCTAATGAGCTGGCGTCAGTATGAATTTCGGTGGTTGCATCCGGATTGAATAATGCCAGCACAGGTCTCTCCACTAAAATGTTTTGAAGACGACGAAACGCAGTCTCTTCGTCACTAGTCCATTTCCAGGAAGTGTCCTTACGCGTCAAAGCGGTCAGTGGTCGCGCAATAAGAGCATAATCCTTTACAAAATGACGAAAATATCCAGTTAATCCCAGAAATTGTCGGATGTTGTGTACATTTTGAGGCACTTTAAAGTTAGCCACGGCTTCGGTTTTCTCAGATCCTGGTTGAACTTGTCCGTTGCTGACTGTGTATCCCAAATAATTAATGGAAGACATCAGAAAGGAACACTTTTTGATATTAAGAGTAAGATTCTCATTTCGAAATATTTCCAAAGTTCTCTTTAATCCTTCCAAAGCACTTGGAATAGTATCCGCATGTAATAAAACATCATCCAAATAGACAGATGCAATATCGCTCACAGGTCTTAGAATTTTGTTCATGAGTCTTTGAAATACTCTTGGAGCATTAGTTAAGCCAAAAGGCATGCGCTCATACTCGTACTGACCAGATGATGTGACAAACGCGGTATAATGCTTAGATTGTTCGTCCATTGGGATTTGATTATAACCACATCGCAAGTCCATACTTGTAAAAAATATGCCTCCATGCAATCGGTCAATTTGGTCATCAATTCTGGTTAATGGAAAACTGTCCTTGACTGTCAATGAATTAAGCTTTCGATAATCGATACACAGTCTCGACTCACCATTTTTCTTCTTCACCAGTACTATAGGGGAAGCATAATCAGAATCAGACTCGCGTATTATATTATTATCCAATAAATCTTGAACCATGATATTGACAATTTCCTGTTCACTTCTAGCCATTCGATACGGACGAAAAGAGAACGCCTTATCATCCTTCAATTGAATCTTCATTTGCACCGATTTGGCACAACCTAACTCGCTGTTGTCCAAGGCAATACAATCCCGATATTCTTGCAGAATGCGAAAAAGTTCTTTTTTTACTGATTCGTTCACGGCTCCAACAGTTATGTCATCGAAATCAAGTGATTTTCTATTACACGATGTTTCAGCAATAGCGTTGATGGTTTCTTGTTCGACTGTTGACTCCTGTTCATTTTCTATAGGCCAAGCGCGAGCAACAATTTCATTCCTTTTGATGGTAATAGCGACGTCCGATAGATTAAGGAAAGGCAAGAATGTCTCCTTACATTCATTAATAGCTAAAATTGATCGTGGTATACAACATTCTTCCCCTTCTTGCGGGCGTAACCGGGCTTCAACATACACACTTCCGACGTAGTCACTATTGATGGCTTTGATGATTGTCCGCTGCTTTGCAGGAACAACCGTAGTGTCCTCAGCTCGAAGCTCAATCTTACGCTGAGTTACATCCAACTCAGGTAACACGAATGTCTCCTCCTCCGTCTTCTCCAAAAATAGCAACGTTTCGTCGTTTTTAACGACCACAATCTGTGGTAGTTCCGTGAAAGTTCTGCCTACAATTATTGGGATATGCTGTTCATAATCCGATACTATAACCGCCTTAATAAGTCCCACAATGCCATCGATTTCGATCTTGATGTTAGCTGATCCTTTACTCCAAGTAGAGCCATTTCCATAGCCATGTAGCTCCACAGTGTCTTCCGTATCGATGTTCAATCCTATACGTACAGCTTCCGTCCAGGTCATAATAGTGCAAGAGCTTCCAAAATCGATGTATGCTCTTGAAGGTATGTTGTTCACCTTGACATTCTTGTAAAACTTTATGTTTACTGGATCAGTTGTTGTGCTTTCCAGTAACGCCACCGTCTTATTAACAGTTGCATTTGACTTCTTAGTACAACTTGCATCCTTATGATGATGACTCCTACATTTCTGGCATCGAGTATCTGTTTCGCACTTATTGGCATAATGTCCAGGCTTACCGCACTTAAAGCAAACAGGATTTGGGTTTCGTCCAGATTGATTGTTCTCATATTTACGCGAGAGTTCTTTCCCTTTAAAAGGATTTTTGCTGGCCGACTGCTTAAAAGTAGACGTGGCTGCAACGTTTAACTGACTCAAATATTGCAACAAATCCTCAGGCGAATTAAACTTCCCAGCTCTAGCTCCTGTTTTAACGACATGGTCATTCAATCCGCCAATGATACATGACACCGCTTTTCGACCGCTTATCTGACAAGTGTTCAACAACGCAAGTTTTCCATAGTAATATCGTAAGTATGATTCATCCGGCCGTTTTCGTCGTTGAATCATTTCAACCAATTGTTCGTGGTAATCCCCAGTCGAAGGAAAAGCTTGTTGCAGTTTCACTTTCCACTCTTCCCAGGTAAAATTCACCGAACCCAAACTGCGGTACCAAGTTTCTGCCAAACCCTTCAACTTGGCCAAAGCAAAATAGATGGTGGCTTCTTCGGACCACAGAAAAATGCCCCGCAATTCATCCACTTTATTACACCATGATTCCGTGGATTGGTTCCGGTCTTCTGGATTAAAGTTAGGAACAGCATCCCCTCTTATACCACTGTCGTGCGGTCTTGTTCCATTTTGTTCAAATACGGCAGTAATAGCCTCCGTAAACTTATTTAATGACTCTATGGTGGCACGCGATTCGCGACTTGTTTTTCTTCTCTTCGATCGACCCTGATCTCTATCTCTATTATTATCACGAGAATGGGTAGAACTTCGCCTATGGTGTTGTTTCGAACGATTATGTGATCGACCCATTTTCAAGTATCCGCACGGCAAAAGTTGAAATAATCTTTTGGTAAACAGAATACGTACCAGACAGTTACTAACTAAGTAAACATAATAAAATAAATTTTTTTTTTTTTTTTTACCGGCTGACCGAACGATCGACAATAGAGTTTGAGGTATATCCCACTTCTGAATTATAAGAGTCAAGTTAAATAAAAAGATAGATTTATTTTTTTTTTATTATTATTATTATTTTATATGAAAAAAACAGGTTTATTGGGCGCTATGCTATTATCGATCGGTGTTCGGGCAACCGGTCTGGAAATAAAAGATTTAAAATACCAATTAGTGCACTGTAAATCACGAGCACACATAACAAAACAAACAAGCACTACTAATTTTGCGGAGGTGAACTGCTGTTTAGAAACGAATCATTCAAATTTAACAAACACACGAGTCAGATAAATAAAGGTCTGGATTGGGAGGAGCACCATCACCAACCATTATGAGGAGGAGAGCCATCCCCAAGACCACCAATTGACTAGGGAGGAGCACCGTCCCTACGAGGACTAACCATCCTCGGAACCACACAAGGAGGAGAACCATCCCGGGGCTCAGTCAAAAATAATTTGTTTGGTTTGGGAGGAGAGCCATCCCACGAGAGCTAACCACCCTCGGAACCGCCCTAGGTGGAGAGCCAACCTGGGGTTCAACCAATACAAATCACCACGATCAGGGAGGAAATCCCATCCCTGCGAGGACTGACCATCCTCGGAACCGCCCAAGTGGAGAGCCAACCTGGGGTTCAATCGTACCACCTGACTCGCGACTTTAATTATTATTAAAAACACAGAACGCGCCACAGTTCACCACTCACAAAATATACCGAAATAATATTCTACAATAAATACATGCGTACAATGCACTAAGTAAGTTAGACTTACTAAATTGTTCTTCACTTTTAATTAAAACCTTCACTTTCAATTAAAACCGAAGGCGACAGTGGAGGACCACTACCGCGGTACACGATCACGAACTCACTGATTACTCATTCAATGATCATCAGTCCGAAATACAAATCAATATATCCCTCTGAAACTGTACAGTTCAGAGAAATATAAAGTAAACAACGATAAATCCTTCAAAAAGGTCTAGGTCATCAAAACGTATCTGAATACGCAGACCAATTTCATAAGCTATACGAAATAATCGTATAGCGAAGCAAAAGATCGTTTGTGCATTCTAATCTAGGCAGGCACATACTTGAAAAGATGGAATGGTCGTAAAACGGCACATGTGTAAACAATCATAAGTGATTTCTTGCGTAGGAGTTATTGTTTTTTTTTTGTATTGTTTAAATTGAAAAATAAAACTCATGCAACGAACCTTTTCTTACACTTGCTTGTGATCAGCTTGTTTATCAAGTCCTGGTATGTTTCCTGCGGTAAATACCTGCGGTAAAGGAGGTCTTGAAAGTCCTGGAAACTTGATACAGGCTTGTTAGCAAATAGCAAGTAAGCTTCTCCCCTTAACCGAGTTTGAACAATCTGAAGAAAGACACTTTTGTCTTGTTCTTCCAAACAATTCAAAACCTGCGTACAACATCCCAAAAACGCATGAAGCTCTGGAATTATTTTGGGACTATCTTCCCCCGAAAATATTGGCACAAGCTGTGAGGTTAATTTGACCACTTTTTCGTATTACACATTTTCGATCCACTTGAAACACTTGCACTATTATTGATTATTGAACTAATGTTTTCACTCGCGATCGACTCAGAAAACGTTGACTCACACACTGACAGTTTCAACAAACTTAAATTAAAATCCCTATCACTAATGTTTCTTATAATATCATTAAAACTATTTTAGTACCTTCTGGGTTAAAACTTGAAAACTCCTCTTTTAAATTTTGACAAAATTTCCTGGATTCGTTAATTTTAACTAAACGCTCTTCTCGAGTATTTTCCAATAATTTACTAAGCCTATCCAAATCTCCTATTTCAAATTGGCCCGATTTTCTCGCTTTTACACTTAACGACTGAAGGTACTCACCTAGATTGAAATCCTTTCCTTTAACGATTTTCCTGCTTCTCAGCTCTAGCAGGCACGAAGTCGACGGCTGCGGTGACGTTGGTAGTCCTCGATCTGCTGACATCAACTTCGTTGAACTCCTTATTTCAATGCCCGGCAGACTTCACGTCCTATAGTTGGGGAATCCGGGTCTTTTTATTTCACTGCCCACTGTTTGCCAAATACCTTCGCTCTAAAGCTGGCAAGGACTTACCGTCGTGGGACTTCTAAATTGGTTTATGTTTTTACTAATATTATTAAATTTTCTCTTCTTATATTTCACAATTGTCTGTTCCTTCTGGTCACTATTTTCACTATTTCTTGCTGTCAATTTTTTTTATTTTGCTATTCACAATTTCACTATTGACTTTCGTTTTCGTTGATTTCCACTATTAAATTAATAAATTAAATTTTCTCTTCTTATATTTCACCATTGACTGTTCCTTTTGGTCACTATTTCCTTTGTCTTTCACTATTTCTTACTGTCAATTTTTTATTTTGCTATTCACAATTTCACTATTGTCTTTCGTTAGAGTCACTTAATAACACTAACTTCACTAATTTTTTTACCGGCTGCGCCAAATGTTGTGGTTAAGTGGTTCGCTTTATCATAAAACACGACATGTATAACACTAAAAATACTTTATTTCTTATACTCGTAACAAGTAAACTTAGATTTATTTAACTCTAACTTCACTTAAATCCAATTCACTCGTACGCTTAGCTCTGCGCACTTTGCCGAGTAAAACTTCCCAATTATATGTTTAATTGTACGCTTATTTGCGTACTTACTAGTACTGGCTACCTTCTTCAATTCTCTTTTAGTTGGTCACTTCACTTCCCAAGTAACCTCGTATATTCGTTGTCATCATCGAATTGTACCCAAAGTCCAATTCTGTTAACCCAGTTAACTGGGTCACTTCGCATGGACTTTAAGCTATAATTCAGTGATGAGGTCAATAAGTAATACGTTCATGAATACAATGCAATATTGCACATTTAACAAATGTAGAACACACAGTAATTGTGTAACATTTGCAATGTTCAATAAATGCATTGCATTCAGTGCATAGTGTTACTGACCCATAACAGTCCTCCAGCTCCCGGAAAAACCAGGAACCCAGAAATTTCTTCCGCCTCGCGGCCAGGGCCGGACAATGACACAGAAGATGGAGAACGCTCTCCTCCTCATCCACGTCATCACAGCTCCTGCAAAAGTCATTGTGAGGAATACGAAGCCTCCAAGGAAGCTCTCCTATAGGACAGTGCCCCGTAATAACCCCCACGACTCTGCCAATGTGTTTCCTGTTCAGTGAAAGCCAAATCGACTTCGTTGTTTTGCACGTATCGCCGTTTAGCCATCTCGTGTTCGCCCTGTCAATCGCGGTGGCCTTGATGACAAGTTTGCACGACGAGGCAGGCATTTTGATGTTTACGCGGTCCCCCTCAATGACTCCGGTTGTCCCCGCCCGAGCCAGCTCATCCGCCTCGCGGTTGCCTGCGAAGCCACAGTGGCTCGGTATCCAGCAGAGCGTAATGTTGAAGAAACCACCCATCACCCTGAGGGCTAAACGACAGTTCGCGATGGTTTTCGATGTGGTCAGGACGGAGTCAAGTGATCGAATTGCAGCCTGACTGTCCGTGTAAATAGTAACGTCCCTCGTGGTCACAACATGAGTTCCCAGCCATGTCAGAGCTTCCAGGATTGCCGAAACCTCCGCCTGCAGGACACTACAGAAGTCGGGAAGACGGAATGACAAGTTAATTCCCAATCCCTCCGAATAGATACCAGCCCCAACTCCGCCGTCGGTCCTAGAGCCATCCGTGTAGATGACCATGGAGTCGGTGGTCATGAGCGTGTTAACACTCCATAGATCCCTCGACGGAATCAAGCTGGTATGGTTCTGGCCAAAAACGTATTTTGCACATGTATAATCAGTCTCCGCAGGGAGATCTAAGTTGCCCAATATAGTTGAGTGTCCACACCTCAACGTGCGCCACTGGCCAGTTTCGCGAAGGCGTAAAGCCGTGTTAGCCGCCAGCTGTTCGCCGCAAATATCCAGAGGTAGCAGGCCGAGCACCATGTCCAATCCGGCTGACGGAGTTGTTCTAAAGGCCCCCGTTATAGCCAGCGCCGCTAGCCTTTGTACCTTACTCAGTAGATTACAGTAGGCCGCTACTCGGACTGCCGTCCACCGTGCAGTAGTATAGGACGTACGACAGCTGTGTATATCCAATATACAGCTTTAGGTTGCAGGCCCCAGTTCTTACCTATGGCCTTTTTGCACGAGTAGAGGGCAACAGTAGCTTTCTTGGCCCGCTCTTCAATGTTATGCTTCCACCTTAGTTTCATGTCAAAAATGAGACCAAGGAACTTAGCTTTGTCGGTGAAGACCCGTTTAATGCCCTCCAGTGTAGGAGGTTCAATAGGAGGAATTGCGCGTCTTCTAGTGAAGAGCACAAGCTCCGTCTTAGCCGGGTTAATTTCGACGCGGCAGAGGTTAGCCCACTCTGTTAAAATAGAAAGGGCATTCTGCAGTAACCCGCTAAGGATATCAGGAAACTTACCTGTGACAGCGATGGCAACGTCATCTGCATACGCAATAACTTTGCACCCAACCTCTTCCAGTTTTAGAAGCAGTCTGTTGATCCCTACATTTCAAAGAAGTGGAGACAGTATTCCCCCTTGCGGGGTTCCCCTACAGACATCCCTACAAACCGACGATGTACCTAGGGTAGCGTGTATGCGTATGTTAACGAGTTTGCAAAGCGACTCATCAACCTGAAGACCCAGAAGTGCCTCAATAATCGCACTAGGTCTAATATTATTGAAAGCACCCTCAATATCCAGGAATGCAACCGTTGTGTATTCCTTTTGATCAAGAGATTTCTCAATATGAGAGACCAAAGAGTGCAAAGCCGTGTCCACCGACTTACCTTTCCAATAGGCATGTTGCGACGTGGACAAAAGCAGTGGCGGGATAGTATCCCGCAAATGGATGTCAACCAGTCTCTCCAATACTTTCAACATAGTTGAAGAGAGACTAATTGGTCGGAGATCGTTTGGGCGCGCGTGCGAACCTCTACCCGTTTTCGGGATAAAGATCACCCGCACTTCCCTCCAAATGCGAGGAACGTACACCAGCTCCAGGCAGGCCCTTAGGATACACTCTATCCAAGGATATACGATGTCCATGCAATGCTGCCAGTCCGCAGGAATCATACCATCAAGTCCAGCCGACTTATAAGATTCTAAGCTGGAGATTGCCCAGACAATCTTTTCCCGAGATAGAATGGATGCACTGTCACATGGCGCTATGTGACAAGTGGAGGGGTCCCTCAGCGGGGCCGCAACCGAACTTCCAGGGAAATGTGTGTCGAGTAGACACATGATGATTTCCTCGCTCGTAGACGTCCAAGAACCGTCTTTCCTTTGAAGAAAAGTTGGCATAGATGGATTTGACGCTAGGATTTTCCGAAATCGAGAGGTTTCGCAGGATCCTTCGATACGTTCGCAGAAGCTCCTCCATGCATTGCGTTTAGCTCCTCTTAGTTCTTTCTTGAAAGAGTTCAGATATTTTTTATATGAGTGCCAATCCGACTCCAGCCTTGAAGCCTTAGCCTTATTAAAGCTTCTTCTACACACAGCCCTAAGTTCGGAGATTCTAGTACTCCACCAGGCTGGTTTTTTCTTTCCTGCATGTGAGGTAACCGGACATGATGAAGACACCGCTGCCTTCATAGCATCCGTGAAAGTATTTAATATACCATATCATCCAGCTCCCGTTCGCTGCAGGGCTGACCTGATAGTGGAGGTAGCCCTTCATAAAGAGCATCATAATACTTAGGCCAGTTAGTCTTCCTGCGATTTATAATGGGTTGAATTGCTTCAGCACGCTGGGTGAGACTGAACTGGAGGTATCGATGATCAGAGAAGGAGTGTTCCGACGACACTCTCCAGTCTCTGATAAGGTGGATGATGTCATCCGACGCCAGAGAGATGTCTAGGACCTCCTGTCTGGCTTTTGTTATAAAAGTAGGCTCGCGGCCCACATTGCAGAGTAAGAGATTAGTTCCCATAATGTATTCGAGAAGAGATTCTCCGCGCTCATTGGTGTCCGAGCTGCCCAGATATCGTGATGCGCATTAGAGTCACAACCGAGAATCAGGCTGATTTTCGATGTCCGCGCTGCCGCAATGGCATCCCTAAGATTGGGTGAAGGGAGCGTGCCCACACTGTCGTGCGGCATGTAAGCAGATGCAACCCAATACACCTTACCTTTGAGCTCCAGGCAGACTAGCACAGAGTCTTTATCGCTGTAATTTGAGAGTAGGAAGGCCTTGATGGTTTTCCTAACGAGAATGCAAGACCGTGGTCTACCCTGGCCTTTAATGTAGAAAATTATGTAATCAGGAGACCCCAGACCTCTGACGAGATCGTCCACAACCCAGGGTTCCTGAATTAATGCGATATCTTCTTCACTGCGTGCCAGACGAAGAAGAATGGCAGCCGAGGCTGCTTTCGAATGGTGAAGGTTTATTTGTAGAAACCTTACCATTACGTATGCCGTTCAACTACCGTAACGTCCGCCTCCGCCTCCCCCTCCGTGTCGGATCCAAGGGAGTCGTGCACCGAAGATGGCTGGGGGGTGTCATCTAGTGCAGCCAGATCGGAGCCTAGTGACACACAGTCATCGTCCGTGTCCTCCTCGACGGGGATCGACACTTTGAAGGTAGTGGATTCGGCTTGATTCGCATCCTCCTCCATGGGAATGGGTTCTGGCTTGCGTGCCTTTTCCAAGTCGCTCTTATAAATGCGGAGCTTGATCTTGACAAAGCCGAGCCTAACTACTTCGCCCAATTTGGTTAGAGGAGCCAATGACTCTCTATTTATGAGTAGGATGGCACACCTACAGTCTTTAACCGGGTCCTCCAACTTGACGATACGCCAGTCCTCAGTTGGGATGCCCGGATTACAGGTGCGAATGTGGCGCAGTATTTGCTCCTTATCGGAGACAAAGGGTGGTAACCACACACGGGCCCTAGGACGCGATGGTATTTCGTCCTTCGCCACTACATCCAGCCTAGCTCCTGGCCAGATCTCCCCCACCCTACTAACGCCGAATCTGAACATGGATGCAGACCGCTCGTCTGCAAACTTCATGATCTTGACACGGCCCTGAAACCAGCCCCGTCCTCACAGTCTGGAGGTGGTCCCGGGTAGGCCTCCATTACACTTTCAAAGTTGACGGTCAAAATGCCTTCGACCTTTCTCCAATTGTCCATCGAAATGCCCCCGTCGGCGTCATTTCGGTCGACAACCGCCAATATTATCCAACTCCTAACCGCATCCGTATAGGAGGGGACTGTATTATTGGCCCCACCCATATATGTCTCCATTTACAGAAGGAAAGTTCGAATTTCCCTCGTTATGGTCGACAAACTTAATGATTTTTTAGTAAGTATGTATGTTAAGTATTATTTCCCGTTCGAATGAGCGAATAAGCTTTTAGAGGAATCAGTATGTCCTGACCTATTATTGCTTGGAAATCGGTTGAGTTGTGCTTAATAATATCCCAAGCCATGTAATGACCGGGATTATTAAATTCTGTTGGAGCTGATGTTGTCAATTTATAATCAATTGGAATAAATTCTGTTAAGGTTTTAACACCTCTATTTGTGCACTTTGATACTTGGCCTAAGTCGATAAGCTCTGGATTAATTGAGCTAGTTGTGGCGCCTGTATCTATGAGTGTTCTGATTTGTTGGTTTTTGATTGTTAAATTGATTATTGGTAGTTTAGTTGCATATTTGGACATGGGTCCATCTGTTCCGAGGCTCTGAATCGAAAATTTACTCCCTCTGTGTAATTGTTTCTGTTTTCCTGTTTACGAGTATAATGGTTTCTATTGTGTGATTCTATAGGTGCCTGGTTAGTATTTTTATTAGAAGTTAGGGTTGGATTTTTAACTGAATCGTTTTTCTGTGGCAAATTAACATCGGAATTTGAGGGGCTATTTGCCGGCACAACGAAATTTGTGTTTTGTGACCTTTTGAAGCCTTTTCTAAACTTTTGGTCAAGATTCACAGTTATTCTATACGCTTCTTCTAAGGTCTTAGGCTTACTGCCATGTATAGTAGGACCTAAATTTTCTGGCACATGCTCTAAAAAAGATTCAATGGCAAATTGCTCATTGTTAGATGGAACATAAAGAGATGTTGAACGACTGTTTCTATTTCGTTAAAATACTTCGTGTTCATTTTTTGTAGGTTATGGCTTAACAACTTAAATGCTACGTGAAAATTACTTGAATTTACCTGTACCATGTTTTTCATCAGCTGTATGAACGTCTCTACAATTCCAAATGATGCTTCTAATCGGGTTCGAATTTGCATCCAATCGTACTTATTCTCCATTAGTTCGTCGATGATGTCTCTAGCTTTGCCTTGAATCTTACCCAGTGCATACTTGTTGGTCTCGCTCCTTAATTGCCGGATGTTTGAGAATATCCTCGACATCACGTATCCAGCTTCGCAGATGGATTCTGGCATTCTCTCCGTCAAAAGTATGCAGGTTGTTCGTCCGGTTGATGAGGTGCTCGAATGTTATGCCCTGTCCCGTCATTGATGGTACGCGTCTTGGTTGGGCGGTAAAGGACGTATGTATATTGGCGCTATGATTCACAGTTGGCTCCGAATTTGACCGTTCCAATGCCGTCAGTCGTTCCATCAAATTCTGCATGAGTTGCAGCTGATCGGGTACTGGTTGCTGAGGATTTGCTGGAATGTCCTCTGGTTGTGAGTTGCGAAGTTGCGTTAGACTTTCAAATGAAGTTAACGTTGGAAGTTGTTGGTTGTCGTTACTCATGTTGTTTTGTACACTATAATTCTAGGACGTTTATATTGACACTATTATGCGATTGTGCGAAAATCGCGTACAAATATATACGAGAACTCGATCCCACGATATTTCGAAACGAATCTAAAATACTTTACACGCGGTTTGCCGGCTGCGCCAATTATAAGTAAAACGATTGTGGAACAGATCTTGTCTTCACGACTGACTTTATTCAACTGAACTGAGTTTCTTACAATCTACACAAAATGTCCTTAACGGCTAAATCCCATTTCTAAGTGCATGCGTACGCACATGTTGATCGCATGCATGTTCGGTAAAACACACATGTGTTTACACTTATAAAATATGTCCTTTTTCCATTTCTAAATTTCTAAAATGGGAATTATCTTTTATTATGCAATATGTATCTTTTGTTTGGAAATACATATAGCAGAAAAGAGGTATGAGATGTGTGTGGGATCTTATGACGGTGTATCGAATGTCACTCCACCCACCCTAAGATGGAACTCGTCCTCGAGTTCTTTAAAATTAAAGGGTTTTTATCTAAGTAAATATTTTGGAAACGTACATTTTTTTTTCATTTCTTTTCTTAACGTTACATTAGTATGTTTTTTTTTTCATTTTTTTCGTTATATTTATTTTTCTTAACTATTATCAATATTCTTTTTTTGTTTTACATTTTCTTTATGCTTGAATAGTAACAACATTAGGAAATATGGTCAGTGAATTTTACAATAGGTGTTAATTTCTTATTCTTAATTTCACAAAATATTTTGGATCTAAACGTTTTTATATGTTCTTGAGCATAGTTAGGATTTTTCTTTTTAAGGATATAGCGAAAGTTAACGAGTGCAAATATTCCACAGTCATATATATTTTCCTGTTTAGGTGAATCAGTTACTTGATAGGTCCAATTTTTGATGTCTATTGGTTTTCCTGTTCTTTTAATCGATTCGTCAGTTAAAAATTGTAGCAATTTTTTAGTAACATTAGTAGGCCGATTCCCCAATGAGTCGTAATATTTTACTTTGTATCTACTTCAATAATTTCTCGATCGTTGTTCTGTTTTATTTTCACATTCCTATACTTTGGAGATGACTTAGGTGTTCTTAGATTTGAAATATTTTTATATACTTCGGAAGTCAACTTAATATTGGGTTCCCTACTTTTGTTCTCTCTATTGATACGTTTAGTTTTCCTCTCTAAAGTATTTTTATAGACCAATCCTTTGTCACAGTATCCGAACTGTACTTGAAAAGGAGTCTTGTTAGTACTACTGTGAATAGCGTTGTTATAATGATAACAAGCAGTTTGTACTATAGGCCAGTCAAATTAAGCCAATTTTGGGGCTTTTTAATAATAATGAGGGAAATATCTGGAAATAATTTTAATTCCTTCTATAGATACTGAATACATGGAAACTGAGTTTGCACGGTCGTAGAAGGTGAGCTTAATTTTTGGAGGGCGAAAATCCGAGAAATTTGAGCCCTTTTTTTAATATTATCATTATAAATCCTAAACGGTGCCTCGGATCGAAAAACCTTGCATGAGTAAATTAAAGACCGTTGAATTCTACGTTCAATGCACTGCTCAAAGTTGAAATTCGGTTCAGTAGCGTAGTCAAAATCGATAGTCAAAAGATGACAATTTTCAAGGCTCCCGAGAAAAATCACACTTTTTCACTTTTCAAGCTCACAGATCTTTGCAACGGATCCTTCAAATGGAAAAGCTTGTCTGTAAAATTTGGGGACAATTTGATTGTGAGCCTAACGTGGCCAATATTTTTCAATTCGGGCCATTTTTAGAGTAGCTATGAGCAAAAATTCATAAATGAATGCTCATCGATTTATGCCTTAAAAGCTCTATCTCGGTAAGTATAACAGATAGAAGTTTTATTTTAGTCTCAGATTGTAGATAAATTACTTCAGTTAAATAAAGTTTTACAATATTTCTTGTGAGACCAATTTAGGAGATACTGAAAAGAAACAGGACAAGCCAAACAATTAGGCACATTTTCAACATGGTGGCGGGGTCCGTGGTGTTAGGAGGGAAATAGAAAACTCGAATTTTTAAACAATATACCAACTCAAACAATATACCAAAAATCGAAACTACCCTAATTAAAGCAACCAGTGTTATAATAATTTGACTGACCAAAGTAATTTAACCTTTGCAAAATCACCGACTTTTTTTTTAAATAAAAACGAAATTACTTAACAACTATACCTGCTAGCATATTCTAGTAAAGAGTGAATCGCCGGTAATATCTTACCCTAAAAACCAAAAATAGCCTGTGGAAATCAGATAAACTGTTAATTAGATCTGGCCTTGGAAAATAAAATAAAAAAAGTGTGAACAAATTATTTTTTTTTTAATTTAAGGGCTGTAAATGACTCGAAATTTAAAAATTAGTATTATATAATGTTAAAACAAATTGTTTACAACAAAACAGGAAGTTTTTATTTTTGATAAAATTAGTATAATATACAGGTGAAAACTCGAGAAAAATAAAGATAAAACAGCAAAATGTTGTTAGTGGGCTACATATCCTTCTTATTTTTTCGAGCTATATCTAATAAACAGTTTATCTGATTTCTACAGGCTATTTTTCGTTTTTAGGGTAAGATATTACCTGCGATTCACTCTTTACTAGAATATGCTAGCGGGTATAGTTTTTGAGTAATTGCGTTTTTATTAAAAAAAAGTCGGTGATTCTGCAAAGGTTAAAATTACTTTGGTCAGTCAAAATGTTATAACACTGGTTGCTTTAATTAGGGTAGTTTCGATTTTTGATATATTGTTTGAGTTGGTACATTGTTTAAAAATTCGGGTTTTCTATTTCCCCCCTAACACCACGGACTCCGCCACCATGTTGAAAATGTGCCTAATTGTTTGGCTTGTCCTGTTTCTTTTTAGTATCTCCTAAATTGGTCTCACAAGAAATATTGTAAAACTTTATTTAACTGGAGTAATTTATCTACAATTTGAGACTAAAATCAAACTTTTAGCTGTTATACTTACCGAGATAGAGCTTTTAAGGCATCGATGAGCATTCATTTTTGAATTTTTGCTCGTAGCTACTCTAAAAATGGCCCGAATTGAAAAATATTGGCCACGTTAGGCTCATAATCAAATTGTCCCCAACTTTTACAGACAAGCTTTTCCATTTGAAGGATCCGTTGCAAAGATCTGTGAGCTTGAAAAATGAAAAAGTGTGATTTTTCTCGGGAGCCTTGAAAATTGTCATTTTTTGACTATCGATTTTGACTACGCTACTGAACCGAATTTCAACTTTGAGCAGTGCATTGAACGCAGAGTTCAACGGTCTATTTGTTCATGCAAGGTTTTTCGACCCGAGGCACCGTTTAGGATTTATAATGATAATATTAAAAAAAGGGCTCAAATTTCTCGGATTTTCGCCCTCCAAAAGTTAAGCTCACCTTCTACGACCGTGCAAACTCAGTTTCCATGTATTCAGTATCTATAGAAGGGATTAAAATTATTTCCAGATCTTTCCCTAATTATTATTAATAATATTTAATTTGACTCGCCTATAACTCTTGGAGAGGTTTCGAACGATTTTTCGATTTAAGAATTCTAAGTTGCTCATTGAGAGAATTGTGGCATCGATTGATGTCTGAATTACCAGTATGAGAGTTCGGAGATGTAAAGTGATATTTAATTTTTCTTTCTTCCAAGAAGGACTTCATCAAATTACTATCAAAGTCGTTTTCTAAAATCAACTTTTCCGGTTTACCAGTCCTAGCAAGGAGCTTCAAAAGGCAATTCTTATATGTTAAATGCTGCAAATCTGAGATTTCTTCAACAGTTAAATATTTGGAAAACTTATCGAAAGTTGTGAAGCAGTTTTTATTATCTACTTGATAAACGTCGATGTGTATATATAGGTAGGTATTCTGATTTATGTCGTTTGGGATTTCCGTTAGTGTGTATGCTGGTTTGAATGGCTTTCTTTCATATTTCGCTTCATTACATATTTTGCAGTTATTGATGAGTTTTGTTATTTCCTCTTTTAAAGAAGGGAATTTGACAATTTCTTTGACCCTTTTGTAGTTTTCTTCTATTCCACGGTGATTAGAATTTTCGTGGATCGATTGAATGACTTGTCGTACTGCATTTATAATTATCTCATTGACGTCATTTGTTGAAGTTTCATTGTGATAGAATATTTCATTACTATTGGAGTCAATTCTGGAAAGAAAATCGGCTACTTTGTTTTCCTTCCCTTTTATGTATGTTATTTCAAATTCGTACTCATTAAGGAGGATTTTCCATCTATGCAAACGTTGATTTGGTTCTTTTAGATTGTGAAGCCAAACCAGAGGTTTGTGATCAGTATGAATATCGAATTTTGATCCATATAAATACGGTTTAAAGTGTTGTATAGCCCATACTATAGCTAAAAGTTCTTTCTCTATAGTTGAATAGTTCACTTCATGACAATTCAGTGTACGCGATGCATAAGCAATAGGATGATTCTTTTGTGTTAGGACTGCACCCACAGCTTTGTTGCTTGCGTCAGTTGCTAAACAGAACTTTTGCTCAAAATCAGGATATTTAAGAATACATTCTGATGTAACAGCATTTTTTAATTGCTCAAAGGAGTTTATATAATCTGGGTCGTTCGTATTTATTGTGGCATCTTTTTTTAAACATTTTGTTAGAGGTAAAGCGATTTACGAATAGTTTTTTATAAACTTTCTATAGTAACCTGTGGCTCCTAAGAAATATTTAATTTGTTTTGGAGTTGTAAGTAGCTTAAGATTTTTCAAAACAATGACTTTACTTTCATCAGCTTTAATACCAGAGGATGTGAGTACATACCCAAGATAGTTGGTTTGTTCGACAAAAAATGTACATTTATTTATTTGTATTTTCAAGTTGTGTTCGCGGAGAACAGTGAAAACTTTCCGAATATTTTCGTACATTTCGTCTTCATCTTTTGCGTAAATGAGTATATCGTCAATATAAACTTGACAGATTTTATTTACGTAATCTGCAAGAACTTCGCTCACTAAACGTTGAAAAGTACTCGGACCATTTTTCAGACCAAATGGCATTCGGTTAAATTCGAAATGCCCTTCTTCTGTGCTGAAGGCGGTTTTGCACTTATCTTCCCCCTTAATTGGAATCTGATGGAAACCTTTTGCAAGGTCAATTGTGGTAAAAAGTTTTGCGTCTGATAACCTATCAAATATGTCTTCGATATTCGGAATAGGGTACTTGTCGTCGACTGTGATGTTATTAAGTCTACGATAATCAATAACTACTCTAAGATCCTTGTTTCCATTGTTATCAGGTTTTTTATCAACTACCCAAACAGGAGCATTATAAGGGGAAACGCTCTTGCGGATTATTCCGTCTTGTAGCATTCTACGCACCTGATTACTTACTTCTTGCTTGTGTATTTTAGGTACTCGATATATTTTGCTATAGGTAGGCTTATCATCCGTCAAAGAAATAACGTGTCTAGTAGAACAAGTGGCAGATAGAATATCGCCTTCTTTGTAGACTAAGTCATCGCATTCTTGAAGAATTCGGTTTGTTAATACTTTCCTACTATTGCCATCATTAGTCTGTCTGTGAACATATATGTCTCCATTTACAGAAGGAAAGTTCGAATTTCCCTCGTTATGGTCGACAAACTTAATGATTTTTTTGTTAAGCATTGTATTATTTCCCGTTCGAATGAGCGAATAAGCTTTTAGAGGAATCAGTATGTCTTGACCTATTATTGCTTGGAAATCGGTTGAGTTGTGCTTAATAATATCCCAAGCCATGTAATGACCGGGATTATTAAATTCTGTTGGAGCTGATGTTGTCAATTTATAATCAATTGGAATAAATTCTGTTAAGGTTTTAACACCTCTATTTGTGCACTTTGATACTACTTTGCCTTAACCCCTAGCGGGGCATAGCGCGTCAACTACTCCTGCGCGCCATCGTACTCTGTTCTGGGCAATGGGGCGCAACTCCCCAAAAGACTTACCCAGTACCTGACACTCCTTTGCCACAGATCGACGCCATGTGATTCGAGGACCCCCTCTTGGTCGGCCTTGGTTGGAAATGGGGTTCCATTTCATGGCATGCAAAGCAATGCAGTTATCACTCTTCCGCAATGTGTGACCTATCCACTGCCATTTTCGCCTGCGTATCAATTCGTCGATTGGCATCTGACCCGTACGCCGACTTAGCTCTTCATTTGATATTGTTTCGGGCCAGAAAATTCTTAAAATTCGACGAAGACATGAGTTGACGAAAACTTGCAGCTTTCTGGTAACTCCTACGGAAACTTTCCATGTACTGCTCCCATACAAAAGTACTGATAGTACCAGGGAGCGAAACAGGCCCAGCTTGGTCTTGATGCTGAGATAACTGCCCTGCCAGATTTTGGACAGCATGCCGTATGCACGTTTAGCCTGGTTGATACGACGAGCGATGTCCTGCTCCGTACCACCATTTTCGGCAACAATGCTACCCAGGTAGACGAAGTTGTCCACCTTCTCCACAGGCTGCCCATTAATATTGATGGCAATAGGTGTCGGATTTCTTTTTCGCAACGGCGGGCTAAGAACCTTGGTCTTGTTGGTATTAATCTTTAGCCCAACCTTGCTTGCCTCCCTCTCGAGATCTAACGCCATTGCGGACAGATCCATGATTTTGTGGGAGAGTAGGCATATGTCGTCAGCGTAGTCAAGATGTTGTAGATAAGATGTCAAAGTCCATTGAATTCCTCTGTCGAGTCCGGATAGGGCTGCATGCAACACATCGCCGATCACAATGAGGAATAGATGCACCCCTGCCGAACTCCACTGCGAATCTCAAAGTCCCCCGACACCTTACCTTTATGCAGAACGCGACATTTCGCGCCGTCATAGGTTGCCTTAATAATAGCCACAAGCTTCTCAGGGATGCCTCTCCTGCGCAAGGCCGCCCATATAGAATCCCGGTTCACACTATCGAAAGCCTTTTCGAAATCGATGAAAAGCAAGTGAAGCGGAGAATCGTATTCAGCGCATTGCTCGATGATGATTCGCAAGGTGTTAATGTGATCGACACAGGAGAATCCGGATCGAAAACCAGCCTGCTCTTCATCAATTGTGCTTTCTAAGTGGGCCTTTAGTCTTTCCAGGACGATTTTAGCTATTATCTTGGCAACGGCAGGAAGCACACAAATGCCTCTCCAATTATTACAGTCTGTGAGGCTACCCTTCTTTGGAAGTTTGATGATCAAACCTTCCTTCCACTCAGTGGGAAAGGTCTCTGTATTCCACGCTTTATCAACAAGTGGGTGCAGCAAATCAGCAGTTACGCTTGGGGCTGCTTGATAAAGTTCGGCAGGGATGCCGTCAAGTCCGGCGGCCTTTCCTCGTTTTAGTGCAATAATTGCAGTGACTATTTCCTCTTTAGTCGGGGCAGTGGACCGTATACGCACATTTTGATGGTTAGCTAAATTATCTATATGAGGGGGAACTTCACCAGAGGTTACACGGTTCAAGACCGCGGCGAAGTGTTCTTTCCACCGCCTCATTTGATCTTCTTCCAAGATAAGTAGCTTTCCATCACTATCTTTCACCGGATGTTGGCAGGAGTTACGACCACCTGTAAATTCCTTGATGACACCGTATACGGCGTTTAAGTTGTTACTTCTAGCGGCTTCTTCTGCTGACGCTAAAAGAGAATTGGCATAAACTCTTTTATCGCGTCGCACACTACGCTGAACTTCTCGAGCTTTCTGACGGTAAAGGAGTTCGATGCTGCTTCGATTGTCGTCTGTGGCTGCAGCCAAACGAACTTTCAGCTCCTTTCTTTCAACAATCCGCTGCCATGAAGCGTCGGACATCCAGGGCTTATTCCGGCAATCCGGGTTTGGGCCAAGGATGGTATTTGCGCTATCAATGTACGCATTTTTGATGGCATCCCAGTTTTCGTTTATGTCACTATCTGGGTGACTAGTTATCTCAGCCGCTTTTTGCGCAAGATGGTCATTATATTGTTGTAAGACAGCTGGATTTTTTAGTCGAGCGGTGTTGAATTTGTGGGGCCTGGATCTTTCGTCGCTGGGGCGGCGCACGGCTGCAATACGCAATCGAACATTAGCGATCATAAGATAATGGTCTCTTCCCATCCCAATATCGGCACCCTTCTTGTCTCGCACGTCCAGGAGGCAACTCTTGAATCTTTTACTAATGGCAAAATGGTCGATCTGATTTTGTGTTCTGCGCCGATCAACAGAGGACCAACTGATTTTGTGGTGGTCCTTATGCTCAAACATAGTACCACCGATGAAGAGACTGTGAAAGTTGCAGAACTCCACAAATCTTTCACCGTTGTCATTACGATCACCAAGACCGTGTCTCCCCATCACATATCTGAGCCCATAGTTATCAGCGCCAACTTTCGCATTCAAATCACCCATAACCATTATAATGTCACCTTTAGGTGTTCTGCTCTGAACGGCGTTTAGTTCTTCGTAGAAGGAGTCTTTTGCCAAGACATTGTCGGGTTCAGTAGGGGCATAACATTGTATAATTGAGATGTTCCTCATTTTGGTCCGGAACCTGGCGGTCAAGACCCTGTCAGAGACCGGTTCCCAGGATAAGAGACAGTTTCGCGCGGCTCTGGTTAAAAGGAGCCCCACACCTGACTCACGGCGACTACCGGTAGCTTTACCGGAGTACAACATTACAGTGCTGCCCGTTGGAGAG
This sequence comes from Chloromyia formosa, assembly GCA_964017055.1. Taxonomy (NCBI): domain Eukaryota; kingdom Metazoa; phylum Arthropoda; class Insecta; order Diptera; family Stratiomyidae; genus Chloromyia; species Chloromyia formosa. Next base: position 81,193,078 of record OZ024813.1, on the reverse strand, counting down.
ATGAATTCTCCGCTGTTCCACCATCTTATCTCACTAACTCCTAAGATATTTAATTTGTACCTCAGAAATGCAAATGTGCACTTTGATACTTGGCCTAAGTCGATAAGCTCTGGATTAATTGAGCTAGTTTTGGCGCCTGTATCTATGAGTGTTCTGATTTGTTGGTTTTTGATTGTTAAATTGATTATTGGTAGTTTAGTTGCATATTTGGACATGGGTCCATCTGTTCCGAGGCTCTGAATCGAAAATTTACCCCCTCTGTGTAATTGTTTCTGTTTTCCTGTTTACGAGTAAAATGGTTTCTATTGTGTGATTCTATAGGTGCCTGGTTAGTATTTTTATTAGGAGTTAGGGGTGGATTTTTAACTGAACCATTTTTGGGTGGGAAATTAGTTCCGGAATTTAAGGGGTTACTGTAACTAATCTCCGGTATTGCGAAGTTGTGGTTTTGAAAATTTTTACGCAACGCGGGTTTGGAGTTTTTATTAAACCTTTGTTCTAGGTTCACAGTTATTCTATATGCTTCTTCTAAGGTCTTAGGCTTACTGCCATATATAGTAGGACCTAAATTTTCTGGCACATGCTCTAAGAAACATTCAATGGCAAATTGCTCATTGTTAGATGGAACATAAAGAGATGTTGAACCACTGTTATTTATTTCGTTAAAATATTTCGTGTTCATTTTTTGTAGGTTATGGCTTAACAACTTAAATGCTACGTGAAAATTACTTGAATTTACCTGTACCATGTTTTTCATCAGCTGTATGAACGTCTCTACAATTCCAAATGATGCTTCTAATCGGGTTCGAATTTGCATCCAATCGTACTTATTCTCCATTAGTTCGTCGATGATGTCTCTAGCTTTGCCTTGAATCTTACCCAGTGCAATTTGGTAGATGAATACTTGTTGGTCTCGCTCCTTAATTGCCGGATGTTTGAGAATATCCTCGACATCACATATCCAGTTTCGCAGATGGATTCTGGCATTCCCTCCGTCAAAAGTATGCAGGTTGTTCGTCCGGTTGATGAGGTGTTCGAATGTTATGCCCTGTCCCGTCATTGATGGTACGCGTCTTGGTTGAGCGGTAAAAGACGTATGTATCGGTATATGGGCGCTATGATCCACAGTTGGCTCCAGATTTGACCGTTCCAATGCCGTCAGTCGTTCCATCAAATTCTGAATGAGTTGCAGCTGATCGGGTACTGGTTGCTGAGGATTTGCTGGAATGTCCTCTGGTTGTGAGTCGCGAAGTTGCGTTAGACTTTCGAATGAAGTTAACGTTGGAAGTTGTTGGTTATCGTTACTCATGTTGTTTTTTTTGTTTACTTTAACACACTGTACACTATAATTTTAGGTCGTTTATATTGACACTGTTATGCGATTGTGCGAAAATCGCGTACAAATATATACGAGAATTATGTACGAATGTTCGATCCCACGATATTTCGAAACGAATCTACTTTACACGCGGTTTGCCGGCTGCGCCAATTATAAGTAAAACGATTATGGAACAGATCTTGTCTTCACGACTGACTTTATTCAACTGAACTGAGTTTCTTACAATCTATACAAAATGTCCTTAACGGCTAAATCCTATTTCTAAGTGCATGCATACGCACATGTTGATCGCATGCATGTTCGGTAAAACACACATGTGTTTACACTTATAAAATATGTCCTTTTTCCATTTCTAAATTTCTAAAATGGGAATTATCTTTTATTATGCAATATGTTTCTTTTGTTTGGAAGTACATATAGCAGAAAAGAGGTATGAGATGTGTGTGGGATCTTATGACGGTGTATCGGATGTCACTAGATTGTCGTCCCAGCCGCCGACAACACAACAGAAGTACAGGCCATCGCAATGAAATCTGGAAATGTGGACATAATTTCTATATACCACCAGTATCAAGCTGTCCCTTGGGTTTCAGCGTTAACATTAGCCCTTTCCTATCTGGCCAATACCGCCTCCTGCTGGGAGACTTTAATGCACATCACGAGTTATGGCATTCCAAGCTCGGAAACGACACTAGAGGAGTTGCCATAGCGGATCAAGTGGATGCGTCAGATTTCTGTCCCCTAAACGATGATATTCCCACTCGCCTGACAGGAACTTGTTCCAGTTCACCCGATATATCAATTGCAAGTGCGGGCTTCATCAACATCGCCCAATGGGAACCGACTCTCACGCTGTCATCTGACCTTTTGCCAATAGTGATCAAGTTTGACAAACCATCTGATGTGATCCATACCGACCACCGCACCTTCATGAATCATAACAAAGCAAACTGGGATGGCTTCAAAGAATACACGAACTCGGCTTTTTTAGCCTTACCAACACCCTCTGATGTTCGAGTAGCTGAAGCCAACCTAAGGCGTATTATTGTGAAAGCAGCAGCTAGATTCATCCCGGCTGGTCGTATTCCAACAATACGACCTAATTTTCCCACCTCAGCAGCAAGATTGGCGGATGAACGCGACAGAATTCGCAGCACAAACCCTGACGATCCCAGGATTAAAGATCTAAACCAACAAATACAACACCATGTTACGGAACATAGAAGACAAAAGTGGAATGAGCATCTCAACAATCACAACCTAAAATAACAACCGGAGTTGGCAAGCTACGAGTCAGAGAGAACTGGCTGCGATTGAATTCGGTGGCAATACAACTAATAATTCTGCACACTGCACTAGCCTATTTAATAGACAAATTCATTGAACATCCGCCACCTGACAGGCTAAAGCGTAAAATTTGCAGAACCATTCGAAACCATATCGTAGACTATACACTTCAAATCTCACCGAACGAAGTTGCTTCAGCCATAAAAAACGCCAAGAACTCCAAAGCCCTAGGACCATATGGCATATCGATGGTCATGCTGAAGCACCTCGACATGCCTGCAATTGACTACATTACGGAGGCCTTCAACCTCTCCGTGTCATCGGCTGTTGTTCCCGAAATATGGAAGAAAGGTAGGGTAATTCCGATACTAAAACCCGGGAAAAAGCATACGCAAGGCGACTCCTACCGTCCTATCACGGTTTTGTTTCCAATTGCAAAAACTCCAGGAGCTGTCTTACTTCCCACATTTGCGACTCATATTCGGCTGGCTGACCAACATGGTTTCCGAAAAATGCGAAGCACAACTACGGCCTTGGATGTCATAACTTGAAGCATCCACAACGGTCTCAACGAGGCGCGTCCATGTCACAGGACCAGCCTGGTAGCACTTGACCTATCGAAGGCTTTTGATACAGTCAACTACTCCCTACTTCTGTCTGACACTAACAACACGTTGCTTTCGAAACCAATAGTGAAATGGATCGCAAAATACCTTGCTGGTCGGCAATCTTACACCGAATTCAGAGGTATCAAATCAAAGCTTAGAAGGGTTAAACAAGGCGTTCCCCAAGGAGAAGTCCTGTCACCGATCTTGTTTAATCTCTACCTCACTGGAATTCCCTCACCTCTAACAGGAATCCAGATTGTGAGCTATGCAGATGACTGCACTATACTAGCAACAGGAAACGACATCCAAATGTGTGCTAGGATAAATGACTACCTAAACGTACTTAACACCTTCTTCGTCAGCAAGAACTTGAAGCTATCAGCTCAAAAACCCACCGCAACACTATTCACATCCTGGTCCAAAGAAGTAAAGATGCAGCTGAACATCTCAGTAGACGGTCTCACAATACCCACCACAAACCACCCAAAAATCCTTGGCGTTACTCTGGACAGCATGGCAACATCATCAGCCCACGCATTTACTGTAACTAACAAGATGAGGGGCAGGAACAAGGTCATTAAGGCTCTTGCTGGTAGTTCCTGGGGTAAAGACAAAGAGACCTTACTAACCACCTACCAAGCGATCGGTAGATCTGTAGCAAATTATGCGGCACCAGTGTGGACACTAAATCTGAGTGACACAAATTGGAAACACATTCAGCCCTACGCACCATCACAGGCTGTCTGATGATGTCTCATCAAGACCACCTCCACCAAGAGACCAAAACTATGCCCATTAGAAAACACAACATACGAGTACTACTATCAAAGCATCTTGTTGGTTGCTACCGAAATGATCACCCGAACCCGAACGTATAGACAGAACCCCACCGCCACGACACATCAGGCGAAATCTGAGGGAACTCGAAAAGGAAGTCCAAAGATTTAAGAGGGTCCCCTTCGATAGCGCTAGCTATAAATCTGCCATCGCTATGCTGCACAGGAAAGAAACATACGTCGATTGTGGACCTAAATAACAACAAAGTACTTGACGCTCAACCACCAGACATCTCACCGGATGAACGAATCCTGCGACTAGGACCACGCTCGCACAGCTCCGTTCAGGCTGGTGTTCGCGCCTCAACTCATACTTGTCCTGAGTCGACCACAGCATCCAAAACACTTGTCCGACATGCAACAGTTCTCCCCACGACGTTGAGCACATCTTTGACTGCCCTGCAGCACCAACGCACCTAACACCTATAGCGCTCTGGGAGAATCCCATCGAAGTAGCTGCGTTTCTGCAACTTCCTACGGAGGAAACTGAATCGGACGGGCAGATTTTATGACACACACACTGAAACTAAATTTCTACATTGCTACAACAACAACAATAACCACCCTCAAATCCGGAAGACGGTTTTGATTGTCTGTGATGCGTTTAATCAAAGCAAGGTACTCGTCTGATTTAAATAATGGAGACGAAAGATCGATCTCAATGGCCGTATCCACATCTAAGGATTCAATCGAGATGGCATCCACTGCGTAGCCTCGAGATAGCGTGTCGGGAACCACATGCTGACTTCCCTTTCGATGGTTGATTTTAAATTCAAACCCTTGTAGCTTTAATGCCCATCTTGCTAGTTTGCCATTTAAGTCCGGTGTGGACATGAGCCATTTGAGCGAGGCATGGTCTGTGATGACCTCAAATTCGTGGCAATTGGGACCTCAGCTCCGTCTTCATTCAGCTGAACTAATACAGCCCCGATGCCAGCCTGGCTAGCATCGCACTGGATCGCGCAAGGTTTCTCGAAGTTGGAGGTATGAAATACGGGAGCTGATGATAAGCTATCCCTTAAAGCCCCAGAAGCCTTCAGTCCTTCCTCGGACCATGTGAAACGTCCTCTGCGCAGCATGTCTGTAAGCGGCGCTGACAAAGATGCAAAATTGGGCAGAAATCGCATGTACCACCCACATAGTCCTAGAAATCGCCGCATGTGTTTCACTGAATTTGTCATGAGAAACTCGGCAATTGCACGAACTTTCTCCTGATCCGTTTTAATTTTACCGTTGCCAATTATATGGCCTAGATTAGATAGTGAACTTGCTTCATGAAGAACTTGCTCTTTTAGACGTTCAAGGTCAAACCGGTCTTTCGGAAACAAAGTGCTATTTCCTGGAGTAGCAAAATATGCTCCATGAATGTCTCCGTTATAATTAAAAGGTCATCCAAGTAGATGAAAACCTGGTGACGTAAATGTGCTGGGATAACTCGGTCCATGAACCTCTGCATTATCTGAGGCGCGTTACAGAGCCCAAACGGCATGGTAACAAAATGATATAGCGGGCGACCTGGCACGGTAAAGGCAGTCTTTTCCTTTGACTTTTCATCGAGCGGTATTTGCCAAAAGGCGTCTTTTAAGTCGAGACTGGTAAAAAAATTTGCTTTCGGCAGTCGACTTACCATCGGGGCAAAGGATAGGCGTCCTTAACCGTCACGCTATTCACTTTCCGAGCATCCAGACACATTCGGACCTTACCATCTCAAGCATCCTATCAATTTCCGCAAATATGAGCTTTTCGATGGCGGGACAGACTGGAAAGTGTCTCTGCTTAATTGACTTGCTGCCTCCGACATCGATGACGTGTTGTACAAGACTCGTACGCCCTAAGCACTCAGCGGAAAAAGAAGGAAACATTGCGATGAGTGCATTGAGTTTCGCCTCACCGGAGTAAGCTGGTGGGTGTTGGAATCAATGGCTCTTTGTTCCGAAGACAGGTTCGAAGAACAAAGAGCAGACACAAATAGATCAGAAGCAAGCCCGAAGGCACGCACAAAATCTATACCAAGGTATAAATCTTGGGTGAGTGGGTATAATTAGCAACGATAACGTCCGGGTTTGACCACGGAAGGTAATGTCGGCGGAAACTTTACCGACGGTCGTATGAAAAGTGCCATCAGCGGTGTTAATACCAAGACGAAACTTTATGAAGGGGTGTTTTTGTTCCATCAGGAATTTCTTTGCCAAGTTCGAAGCCATACAGGAGACACTAGCTCCAGTATCTACCAGACCACAAACTTTCTCGCCGAAAAGAGCTACGTCGGCGTACGGTCTCATGTAATTTTTTGGGGCAGTTGTAAGAATAGCATAGCAGTAACGCCGGCGATTTTGGAGGACCGTCTTCCAATACTGTCGCAATCTGACACTAGATCGCTTGAGCGGTCGAGTCTTGATTTCGTCCGCTCCGAAAACACGACGACGTGCTGCCTGATATTCCTGCAATCTGACATGGTACGGTTTCCCACTAAAGTGTGTTGGCGGTTCAGAGTTATCCATGGCAGTGGATTTTGGGGGTTTTGTTTTACGATCAGGTGGTTTCTTAATAATAACATCAGATGACGAAGGAAAAGAATGTAAAATGAGGTAATTATGATTAGTATTATACGAAATGGGTTTTGTAGCATTAGAAAATGAAAAAGACAATGACTGCACTGGGAAATTCGTACATCCTACTGAATTGGGTACATTGCTTACTTTTGAGTCGACGGGGCTATGGGTTTCGCCTTACAGTTTTTTGGATTATTCTGACACTTTAAGCATTGTGGCTTGTACGTGTTTGCTGCCCCGCAGCCAAATCAAAATATTGATCGTTCTGGGAACATACAAAAGCGGTGTCCAGGTTTTCGACAATTCCAGCATGTCACTTCCTTAGTAAGTGCCGACACTACTTCAGAATCCAAATTAAACGGAACATCATTTGCGTTATCTTCAATAACTTCAGAAATCTTGCGTTTACTAGATGTGAAACCCAAGCGAGATGAAGTCCTATTCTGAGCTTCGAACTCCAGATTTTCGCATCTATATATGAACGACCTAAGTTACCGCAGTCTCTATAGTGAAATGACTCATTTCTCGTCGGAGCTCAGAACGCAAATTACGTTTTAGAATCTCCATTAGCTCTCTTTCTGCCACTGGTCGAGCAAGACGGTCGACTAGTTTTAGGCTTTGAAGAGAGAATCAGAGGAAATGAAAAAGAGCGAGAGAAACGAAATAATTCGGCGCAAGTGAGGAAGTAGGAAGGGGGGTGGAAATTTGACATCTCTTTTGCTTCTATTTGGACCGGGCGGGTGTTCCGCGGCAGAGAGACAAAATGGAATGTTATTGTTCACAAAGGAGAAGTAGGAGAGGGGATGACATCTCATTTGCTTTATGTACTTCTATATAGACTGCGCGGGTGTTGTGCAGTGGAGGGCGTCTCTCTGTTTACTTTTTACTAGTTCGTATGTGGTGGAATTACGTCCAGAATTTAGTGTACAGTAAATGGTGCTTTCATCTCCTTCTATATGTCTCTGTGGGTTTAGGGCACTCTTGTAATACGTGTCGAAAGATTCCTTGGGTCTGTGTATACGGTTTCTAAGCATTGCCATGAGATCGTAGTCGGACATGCGTTCGCAGAATTGATCTTGCAAAGCCTCACAAAAGGACGACCTGTATAAATATTCTGTATTACGGTGGTACTTCCAAAACTAGTCTGCCGCCTTGCCTGTCAAAAGCAGATGGAGGTGGTCTGTCACAGATTCGAAGTCATTACTTAGGTTGCGCGCACGTTGGCACACGTTCGCGTGTCGCGTTCACGTGTTTTATGTCAAACGGTTTGAGTCTATGGTTTGCAACCAAAGATGCGAATCTGTCAAATTGACAAATGCTCGACTGTTGTCGTATCACCAAATTAAGTTCATTATTGTGTGTTACAGCCAATAATTTAGTGTGAAATGTGTGTTTATGCACATCCTACTACTCCCCAGTCGTTTGTTTTGCCACTCAATTCTTACCTAATCATTCATTTTAAAGCACAATAATGAACTCAATTTGTTGATACGACAATAGCCGAGCATTTGTCATATTGACAAATTCGCGTCTTGGGTTGGAAACCATAGACTCAAACCGTTTGACATAAAACACGTGAACGCGACACGCGAACGTGTGCCAACGTGCGCGCAGCCTTAAAGTTATTGAGGTTAGGACTCGCACATAATACAGAAAGTTTTTAACTGTCATCTGACTTTCCCTACTGAATCGTAAATTCCATCCCAAAACTATTTTTGCTGTACGTTCGGGATTTATATACAGGAGGAATATTAATAAGATTATGGCGATCCTCCGGAATCAATGGCATGGGAATTGACGGGTGGTTAAGAAGAGGGATATGAAAATCAAGATCCGGATTTGGTGAAAGTATTCCTTGATATTGATTAATAGGCAAGAAGTCCTAGACATATCACTTGTGTCCGAGGATATTCAGCATATGGTACGGGATTGGAGAGTTTCGTCCGATCACTCCTTTTCCGATCATCGGTATCTCCAATTTTCTCTGGACGAACGAGTGGAACCGAAATCGGTCATTTTAAATCGAAAAAGAACGGACTGGCACAGATACCGGGAAACCGTCTCAATGGTGCTGCCGCCATTACCATCCCAGCCACGCAGCAAGGAAGAATTGGATGATATGGTTTGCACTCTAACTGGTGCTCTGAATGAAGCTGTATCAAGGTCCTGCCCTGTCAGTAGACAATCAGGCAATAAAAAGCCAATCTGGTGGAGCACCCAGATCTCAGATCTACGTGTGGCCTGTAGGAAAAGCTTTAACAAGGCGAAATCTTCTAGATTAAATTCAGATTGGTTAACATATAAAAAGGACCTTAGTGCTTACTTAAAGGAAGTAAGATTAGCTAAACGCAGTTCATGGCGGCTCTTTTGTGAGCGCATAGAAGAATCAAGTGAGACCTCTAGGCTTCGCAAGATCTTATCTACAAATCCGCCTATGCCAGGTTATCTACTTAAGCAGGACGGATCTTGGACAGCAACGAGTGAGGAAACTATTAAACTTTTGCTAGATACGCACTTTCCAGATAGCTCGACTGATACCGTGTCTACGAACGCCCCGATGTACTCAACAACCTCTGGGGTCTCCTCATCTATTCTTACGGAGGAAAAGATCTTATGGGCGAATTCCAGTTTTGAATCGTTTAAGTTCGCTGGACTGGATGGCATTATCCCGGCGGACAACATACGGCGGATATAGTGTACCCTTGGATTGCATCCATTTTTAAGGCATGGGTACACATTCCATGACTGTGGACGGAGGTTAGAGTTATCTTTATTCCAAAACCAGGAAAATCCTCGCACGTGCGCCCAACTGATCTCCGACCTATCAGCCTTTCATCGACCTTACTAAAGGTTCTAGAAAGACTGATTGATATACACCTTCGAACCAGCATTCCAGCTCGCCTCTTGTCCACTTCACAGCACGCCTATTGGAAAGGGAGGTGTGTAGATACTGCCATACATTCTCTGGTAGGTCACATTGAAAAATCATTTGCCTGCAAAGAATATACAATGGTAGCCTTTTTGGATATCGAGGGGGCTTTCAACAATGTTCACCCGGTGGCAATCACCGATGCACTCGCAAGTCTGAGTATTGACGATTCACTCCGCAACTTCATTAACCTGATGCTAACATCCAGGGTTATACAAGCTAGTCTGGGTGCGTCCGAAGAACGAAGGCGTGTAAGTAGAGGCACCCCGCAAGGCGGGGTTCTCTCTCCTCTTCTCTGGAATCTGGCAGTTAACAAACTGCTTCTGGACCTGGAAGGGGTAGGGTGTAAGGTGATTGGTTATGCGGACGACATTGCTATTGCCATCTCCGGCAAATTTCCAAATGTTCTCTGTGATATAATAGAGAATGCACTCTCGATTCTAGCAATTTGGGCCTGTTATGCTGGCGTTAGGGCAAATCCGGATAAAACGGAACTTGTCCTCTTTACTAGGCGGAACATAATTCCTGATCTCACACCTCCAATGGTGGATGGGAAGAGGTTGGTGATCAATAATATAGCAAAATTTCTGGGTCTAATCCTAGACAGGAAACTGACTTGGAAGCTCAACATACAGGAGCGGGTGAACAAGGCTACTGTGGCGCTGTATTCTTGTAGAAGAGCCATAGGTAAAAAATGGGGCCTGCAACCAAAAGTTGTCTACTGGCTGTTCGTTTCAGTCCTGCGTCCAATACTACTGCATGGTATCACTGTTTGGTGGACGGCACTGCGTATAGCGGCTTATCGCAAAATGATGGGGAAGCTGCAGCGTCTAGCTTGCGTAGCAATGACTGGAGCTCTTAGAACAACACCGTCCGCTGCCCTGGATGTGTTGCTTAACTTGCTACCGATAGATATTTATGCTGAAGTAGTGGCTGCAAATACGGTCATTCGTCTTCGTGAGACTGGTCAGTGGGTAACTTCAAGCGGCGGCCACTCTGCCATTCTCAACAATGTGGATATCCCTTCAACGACCGACTACACGTCTCCTAAGCTTGTATTCGGAAAAAACTTTGCAAGCTTGATTTCATCACGGAGTGACTGGGCTGATACTGTCCCCTTGGAGACGGTGTCTATTGTTTTCTATACAGATGGCTCTAAAACTGAGGAAGGAGTGGGTGCGGGTGTATACTCCGAAAGCCTAGGAGTTAATATCTCCTTACGTTTACCGGATCACTGCAGCGTTTTTCAGGCGGAGGTCTCAGCGATTTCAGAGGTTTTAACTTGGCTAGGACGTCATGTTGTAGCCTCTAGAGACATAATTATATACACCGATAGCCAGGCTGCGATAAGATCCATCGATTCCGTTTCCACCTCATCTAAGCTGGTGGAAGAGTGCCGCCCGTCCCTTATTGAACTGGTAAAAGCCTTCAACTTTCTATTGTGCTGGATTCCCGGCCATGGTGGTTTTGCTGGCAATTGTAAAGCTGATGAGTTGGCTCGTGCAGCGACTAGGGAGATCATGATGGAGCCTCACGAAATTGGAATGCCCATATCCGCTTGCAAAAAGAAGATACTGGAGGATGCGGTTGGCAAGGCCAATACAATATGGGGTACTAGTAGCACCTGCCAAGTGACAAAAATGATATGGCCCAGAATCGATCCTGGGCGATCTTCCAAACTTCGATCAATGGATAGGAAGCACATTAGCGTTCTGGTGGGAGTTATCACTGGGCACTGTCTGATCGGCGAGCACGCCAGAAGACTCCAGCGTCCTTACAATGATTTTTGCAGAAGTTGCGATGACGAAGATGAGGAGGAAAGTACTTCCCACCTCCTTTGTACCTGTCCTGCCTTGGCGATAAGGAGGAAAAGGATTCTTGGGTCTTTCTTCTTTGAAGATTTGGATGACTTGAAGGATATGGATGTCAGTAGGATTTTTCGCTTCATTATCAGTTCCGGCTGGTTTAATGATTAATTTTGCAGGTTGTTAAATACCGCGGGTATCACAACGGACCCATCTGTGGTCTAAGTGAGCTGTGACTCTTCATGGCAGCCCCTCTAACCTAACCTAACCTATTCCTTGATTAACCGGTCTATTCTGGTTTTGGTTTTGTTGTTCGAACTGTTGCTGAGGAGTTTGTTGAGCTTGATGTAGGTTGTTGCTCCATGATGAAGTGCTATGACCATCATTTCGGTATAGACCAACATTTTGATGGTGGTGGTGGTTGATGCGGATGTGGTTGACTGTTAGTTCGCCATGAATTCCCTACTATATGATTATCCTGATTTTGATAAGTATCAAAATTAGGTTCAATCATTGGCGATTTTTGTTTTCGTTGTTATTGTCGTGGAGGTGTTTGTGGCGGTATGTTATTCCTTAACAAATTTCCCAATTGCCTGTTAAACATCTTCCCGCCTTTTTTGCCTGAAGAGGTGTATCAGAAGAAGAAGGTTTACCTTGGTTGTAACCTATCAGTGTCTACTGTAGGACGATTTAGAAGTTTTTCTGTTGGAGGTGGAGTCGATATTTGTATGCCCTGCGCTTTTTAGGGCCTTGTGATAGGACCTGTGTATTTAGGAATCGCCCCAGTATTCACAGAAGTCGATTTCAAAATTGCTGCCGCTCCCTCCAAAACTTCCTCTTCCATAGTCCTCCGCGTGGGCGCCCCCTGGAACTGCAGTGGTCACTGACCATTGCTAACCAATGTCAAGCCGCCAGTGATGGCGGTGCGATGATTTGGTTGAGGTAAACCTTCCCCCTGTGGTGTGGGGTGTAACAGTCAAGGGAAGCACTATAATATAAACAATTATGTGGGTCTATTAATCACGTTTATTATCGTTGTTTAGTATCGACTATAACGATTAATGGTCAAAGCTTGACTAACTACAAATGTCATCCAATATTTGTCAGGTGAAGTTGGCTACACATTACACGCTTTTTTCTTTTACTTTAAACTAAGTCTTACTTACTATTGTTACAACAGTATTTTCAATCTCATGCATTATTGCCAAATATATATACATTTTTTTTTTATTAATCAACGCCATAGAATTGTTGTGGTTTTACCACCCTGCCACTTCTAGTAACATATGGACCAGATGAATGGGCTTTTGTTTCCGTTGAAGTTGCTTCGGAAACCTGTGGGCTATCGATTATCGCATGCTCTGCATGTAAAACAGGAAATTCACTTGCCAACTCAACATTAACCACAGGGTCCTCCACATCACATAAATCTTCTTCTGAAGGCATAGTCGTGCTGACTTGATTTGGTGATACAATTTCTATTTCAGGCATCTCGTGATTATTTACATTAGCTCTATTTGTAATGTTATTTTCTAACATTAATTCTCCTCCTTTGATTTCATTATTCCTAGTTTTTGCTATGAACCTACGGTTTCTTCTAAAAAAAGCATTATAATTATCCTTAATTATATATGATGTACCATTAACTATTCCAACGACTGTACCATAATTCCATTCTTTTTCTTTTTTTTTTAAAATTACTTGGTCTCCTAAATGTAATGGCGACAATGATTTCGCTGTTCGATCATAGTAGTATTTTTGTTTTTCCTTTTTGTTTTCCAAATTCCTTTGTACAATCTCCTCATTGATAGTTTCCCTATGCAACATGGCATTTGAGACAGGCAGTTTTGTTTTAACTAAACGTCCCAGGAACAATTGTGCTGCAGTTGTTTTGATATCCGCCACTGGTGTGGTATTGTATTCTAGAATTCGATATTGAAAGTCATTGACTTTGTTGTCCTCATAACATCTTTTGAGAATATTTTTTGCAATAGCTACCGCTTTTTCTGACAATCCATTGCTTTGAGGATAAATAGGGCTGGATAGCTTTAATGTTATGTTTACTGTGTTCGCGAATCTTTCCATTTCCCTCGATCCAAATGGTACATTGTCACTTTTAACAAATGTGGGGTATCCAATTACATTGAATATTCCCGAAATAATTTCAATTATGTGTGCCGAAGTTTTGTTTTTTTAACTTTCTAGCAATTAGGAAGTTTGAATATGCGTCCATCATTGCAATGTAGTCCCCCCTGCATATTCAAACAAGTCTATTCCAACCAATTGAAATGGATATTGTGGCGTTTCTTCTTGCTTTAATGGTTCTTTTTGTATGTTTCTTGTGAACTTTTTACATACATTGCAACCAGTGACAATTTCCTTTAATTGCTTATTGATATTTGGCCAAAAATAGTGCATACGCGCTCGTGCAAGTGTTTTTTCAATACCAAGATGTGGTGAATGCAACCATTTACATATCTTGCTTTGCATTTTTCCTGGTATCACCAATCGGTGATTCCTGAATAAAAGTCCATTCTCAACATGCAGCTCATGCTTATATCTGTGGAATAATTGGCTGAACTCACTCATTTGATGATATTTGGGCCATCCCGTTTGAACATATTTGCAAATACGTGTGTATTGTTCATCCTATGCCAGTATCTCTATATAGTAATCGTAGTTTTCCTTTGATAAGCATGCTGATTTAGTAACCTTATGATTGATCCCCGTCAAATTTTTGTTTTCCAGAACATTAGGCAATTGTGCCCGTGATAGACAGTCAGCAACAATTATTTCTTTACCCGGTTTGTAAACTATTTTCATCATTGGGTATTTGAGCAAGAACATTCTTTGCAGTCGCATTGTGACGTCATCAATATCCCGTTTAATCAGTGTTTCCAATGGTTTATGATCACTTTCTACCATGAATTCCCGCCCATACAAATAGTAGTGAAATCGTTCACATGCAAACACGACAGCCAATAGCTCCTTTTCAATTTGAGCCCACCTTTGTTCACTGTCACTCGATGTTCTTGATGCAAATGCCACAGGCCGACCCAGTTGGCGCAATTCGCAACCCAACCCATTTTTAGATGCATCAGTTTGGACTACTACAGGTAACTTTGGATCATATACAGCTAGCACAGGATCAGATGTAATTATTTTTAGAAGTGCCTGGAATTCTTTTTCATGTCCATCATTCCACTCAAACGGCACGTTATTTTTTGTTAAATTGCGTAAATTATTAAAAATTAAATTAAATTTTGCCAAATATTTAAAAAGCCCCAAGAATCTAAGTACATCATGCTTATTCTCTGGTCTTTTCATTTCCGTAATTGCCTGAGTATGTTTTTCAGCAGGTCTTATGTTGCCCTCGGATATTAGATGTCCCATAAAGTTGACCTCAGTTTTCCTATATTGTGTCTTTTCCGGATTAAATCTCACATTGTTAGCCTGCGCTCTATTGAGTACCAATGCTAATGTCTTGTCATGATCTTCATATGATTCCCCAACTATAATCATATCATCAAAGTAAATCAAAACTCCTGGAATGTCACCAAAAATTTGGATCATTTTCCTTTGAAACATTTCAGGAGCGTTGCAAAGTCCAAACGGCACTCGCAAGAACTTATATCGCCCAAATGGAGTCATGAATGTTGTGAGATCTGAGCTTTGTTCTTCCAATTCCATTTGCCAAAATCCCTTGCTCAAATCTAACACTGAGAAAATGCGTTTATTTGCCAGTTTAGACGTAAAATCATCAATCACAGGAATTAAGAAATGTTCTCTTTTAATACATGCATTCAAGGGTTTTGGATCCAAACATACCTATATACGTAACTCGCCCGTTGGTTTATGTTCAATTTGTATATTGTTAACCCAATCTGTTGGATATGTAACCAATTCTATTATTTTATTTTCCACCATGTCATCCAATTGTACTTTTAATTTATCCATGAGAGCCAACGGTACTCTCTTTTTATAATGCAACACAGTCAGAGTTTTCCTTCAAGTATAACTTATTTTACATTTACCCGGTAGTTTTCCCAAGCCCTGAAATAATGCTTTATTTATTTCAATAAATTCCTCTTTTGTGTTGCCCATTGATGCAATTACATTGATTTCTTCTATGTCTGCCCGTTTGACAATTCAATTCAATGGACGTCTCTAATCCAAGCAGTGGCTCATGATTATTATCAACAACAACAAACTCAGCACACTCATTTCTCTGTCGGTCAACAATTCAATTCTATTGTACCATGTATTTTTACTTTATTATACCACTATAATCAAATACAGGGAAATCATTGTCTTCATTTTCCATTTTCAATTTTTGTTTCTGAATAAACTTCAATGGTATGCAGTTTACATCCGATCCAGTATCAATTTTAAATTGAATTCTTTGTTCTCCTATTTGGTACATCTTGGTCCAGCGAATCTTCTTATTACTACTGGGTTCATTTACAGCTAGTCTGAAAATATTTCCTTTTCTTATTTTACCTACTAACTTAATCTTTGAGTTCCCTATATTACCTGAATCACTAATATTCCATGACAGGATATGTGTGTTCCCCTTATGTGGCTTGTTGTCCTTATTGTTTTCCGTTTTTGTTGGTTTGTTGTCATCGCGATTTCCAGTTTTTTGTTTGCAATATTGCTTGAAATGCCCAATCTTACCGCATTGTCCACAGGTGACGCCATTTGCCTTGCATGTCCGTAAGTGTGTCGGTGTAAATGGTTGACCGCAGTTTTAACATTGTCGCTTGTTGATCGCCGACACGTTCACCGATGACTCATTCACATGGTTAATTGTTGATGTTGTCGGATTGTTTAACAATATCTTGCGTGTGTTTGCCACTTCAAATGCCTTTGCTTTATCGATGACACTTTTGAGCGACAATTCTTCACCTTCCAACAGCTTCAACTGCAAATTTGTGTCATGTACACCCAAAATAATACGATCACGTAGCATTCGCTCTTCATACGACGCACCACAGTTGCAACGATATTCACAGTAGCTAATTTGTTTACGCAACTGTGTTTCAAATTCTGTAAATGGTTGCCGTTTTTTCTGTGCGATTTTGTTAAACTTAAATGCCTCCATTGCGGTGTTTTTCCGTGGCACACAGTAGTTATCAAATGCTGTGAGAACTCCTGTCAACGTACGTTGAAGCTGTTTTAGCTCGTGATTTGATGGTTGCCCTTGTTGTTGTCCAGTATTTTCATCTTGATGTCCATCACTTTCGTTTGCAGACGCCGCTGCTTGTGCTTGATTTCCTGCATTTCCAGCCATCAAATCGACGCCAAGCATACCTTCAGTAGTCCGGTTGGCGCAACGGTTAGCACGTTCGCCTTCAACGCACTGGGCCCCGGTTCGATTCCGGGGATTTACGTGTCGGACTAGGAGCCCACTCAGCTGTTAAATGAGTACCCATTATGGGATAAATAACTCGGTTGAGCGTATTGCTGATCACATACCTCTGCACAAAAAACCGTCACGATCTATTTTAGAAAAATGAGAGGATGCTAACTCATCTCGAGGCCGTGGTTGGACGGTTGCGCCAGTTATTTATTTATTATTTATACCTTCAGCCGGTCCATCGTTTGGATATAACGTATTGTAAATGTCAGTAGCTTGTGATCCAGCTAACCACAAAAACGTCGCAATTTTTGACTTTCTTCATCATTTAATTTGTTGTTGGCACGCATACACATCAAAAATGATACAAAGTATCTACACTGCATGCAGATACATCGAAACATGGATATGTCTTATGCCTACCGAAAGCGTGGGATGTGTTTTATCGAATGATTTCATCCAATATAACTATACTGGGATCTTTATAAAACTTACGTCGATATCTTCAACACAACAGGTTACACGCAGTCGGTAGCCAAAGACATATCCATGTTTCGATGTATCTGCATGCAGTGTAGATACTTTGTATCATTTCCTACCAAAAGCCAATAACCTGTCTTCCAAGAACCAATTCCCGATAAACCCGCCCCAAATCAAACTTAATACCCCCTTCAAGAGACAGAGAGACATACCCCATTGAAAACTAACGTCCCCATATGAACCGGATACACCCGTTCTAATGAGATTGAACACCCAACCACATGAGACAGATAGACACGCCCTATTGAAAGTCAACATTTATGCTGCTAATACATCGTACCGTATGTGGAGCTTTTGTTCTATGTTTATAGCACGTAGTATAAATCCGCCATTTTGTTCTACTATATGTTTATTGCACGTGTGGTGGGTGCCCACATTGTGAACCAGTCAGACCTCAAATCGCCGCCATTGCAAATGCACAACCACAGTCGCTGGATCGCCCGATTTGGCTCGAATTAACTTCATCCACTCTCGCTCATCTTCGGGGGGCGGGAACTATGTACACTCTCTCAAATTGCGTCTGCGCATGTCCAAGTGTTAGTCGAACTGACTACTTGCTACTTTTTCTGGGATCCTAGTGATTCAGATAGTACAATGGGTGCTATTTTAAATCGGCCACTACATTCATTCTTGCCGTCCACAACGTCAATCAACATCTCAACATGTACACACAAGATCCCCGCAAGCACGCCGCCCGCGCGGATCCACAAGCAACAGCCATGCACAACGACCACTTCACTCAAACGACATGCAAAACCAGAATAGAAAACTTTTCAATGGGCTTGTTTCCTCTTCTGACCCCCGAGTAGAAAAAAGATACAAAGTATCTACACTGCATGCAGATACATCGGAACATGGATATGTCTATGACTACCGACTGCGTGGAACCTGTTGTGTTGAAGATATCGACGTAAGTTTTGTAAAGATCCCAGTATAGTTATATTGGATGAAATCATTCGAAAAAACACGTCCCACGCTTTCGGTAGGCATAAGAAATATCCATGTACCCATGTATCTGGTGGCAGTGTAGATACTCGTCATAAATTCTGCTTTGCTTTGTCCTGTCCACTTGGGCTCCTTTCTCTCGCGGGATCGTTTCGTTTTCGTTTGCATCGCGTGTGTGCAATATTCACCTCCTCTCGTGCACCCTGTTCCATCTACCTGTTCCATCTACCCGTTCGGTACAGTTTGCAGACTGCAGCCTATCGACATTTCTCTGAGTACGTTTCTGCTAATCGCAATCACGCTTCCCACCATCTTTTCCCAATCGGACGTGTATTGTGTTTGTGTATCTATTGCAAAATCGCTCCCACACTATTCGTCTCATCCCGCCCCTTTAATCAACAGTCCGGGTCCGGCACACACAATCCGTTTCTCAAGTAACGCGTGCGACTCTATGCGATTGTGTCCGGCAAACAGAAAGGGAAACTAACAAAAGTAAACAAAACATTCCAACACACGCACAAAGAAAATGCACAAGAAAAATTTTGGAATTTTTGCAGAAGGGGGGGGGGGGCATTTGATCTTCTGCAGACCTCTGAATGTACATCATGTCACGATGAGCTGCCCGGAACTATAACATCCTGCGACGAATATTTCTCTATTTCGGGGCTTGGGAGATTTTAACTCGCGCAGTACGAATCCGCCATTTTGTTTTATGATACGTTTATTGCATGTGTGGTGGGGGCCACATTGTGGGCCAGTCAGACCTCAAATCGCCGCCATTGCAAATGCACAACCATTTGGATAGAATGAACTTCATCCGCGATGGCTCTCGCTCTCTATCTTCGGGAGGCGGGAGCTATGTAATGTACTCACTCTCAAATTGCGTCTGCGCATGTCCAAATGTTAGTCGAACTGCCTACTTGCTACTTTTTCTGGGACCCGATTGATTCAGATATGTAGTACAACGTGCGCTATTTTATTTGTTTGGATTCCAGCCATTTTGAACATTTTGGAATTTTTGCGGAAGGGGGGCATTTGATCTTCTGCAGACCTCTGAATGTACATCATAACATATAACATCCTGCAACGAATATTTCTTTATTTCGGGACTTGAGAGATTCTAACTCGCCTAGTATAAATCCGCCATTTTGTTCTATATGTTTATTGCACGTGGGGTGGGGGCCCACATTGTGGACCAGTCAGACCTCAAATCGCCGCCATTGCAAATGCACAAACACAGTCGCTGGATCACCCGATTTGGCTCGAATGAACTTCATCCGCT
Source organism: Chloromyia formosa (assembly GCA_964017055.1). Classification (NCBI taxonomy): domain Eukaryota; kingdom Metazoa; phylum Arthropoda; class Insecta; order Diptera; family Stratiomyidae; genus Chloromyia; species Chloromyia formosa. The sequence goes on along the minus strand of OZ024813.1, from coordinate 81,173,596 downwards.
CTCGCTCATCTTCGGGGGGCAGGAACTATGTACACTCTCTCAAATTGCGTCTGCGCATGTAAAAATGTTAGTCGAACTGACTACTTGCTACCTTTTCTGGGACCCTAGTGATTCAGATAGTACAACACGGGCTATTTATTTTATTAAATGATGAATGGGAATTGGCGGAAATTGAAGGTCATTGAAAGTCCGCCCGTTCACCCGTACACTATGTTATTTCTTGCCGTCCACAACGTCAACCTTTATCGCTATCAAATCAACATCCCAACATGTACACACAGGATCCCCGCAAGCGCCGCCCGCGCGGATCTACAAGCAACAGCCATGCACAATGACGACTTCACTCAAACGACATGCACAACCAGAAAAGAAAAATTTTCAATGGGCTTGTTTCCTCTTCTGACCCCCGAGTAGAAAAACAGACATTTCGTGTGACGGACAGATTTTTAGGATGACATGACATGTTAATTTTTTTGCAAAAATTGCGTAGATTTCCAAAAAAGAATACGATTTCCAGATGTTTCGATGTCCAATTAATTGAAATATATTGATTTCTATGCCCGATGATATGGTTTTGTGATAGATTTTCGATGAACACAATGTTAGCTGGATTTCACAACTTTGCACGTGTTGATTTCCGTTGACAAAAAAATATTCACTTTTCCTTTTGTGTTGTGTGTTTGTTTTCCAGTGTAATTAATATTTTTATTTCACTAATTAATTATTTTTATTTTCACTTCTGACACCATGTAACAGTCAAGGAAAGCACTATAATATAAACAATTATGTGGGTCTATTAATCACGTTTATTATCGTTGTTTAGTATCGACTATAACGATTGATGGTCAAAGCTTGACTAACTACAAATGTCATCCAATATTTGTCAGGTGAAGTTGGCTACACATGTAAAAATAATACCACAGCACAGCCAGCAACTTGCACTATCCGAAATCTTTATATGCTAACGAAACGTCAACTATGCCTCGGATAAGGACTGACTCAACGGTTACGACTTTTGGCTATCGTACAATGACAAAGATTGGATTCTGGAATGTGCGTACTCTCCTGGACAATGGATCAGAAGGTCCCCAGAACGCACGATTTCTTCAACTAGAGAGTGAATTTCTGAGGTACAAATTAAACATCTTAGGGGTTAGTGAGATAAGATGGTGGAACAGCGGAGAATTTATCTCTACAACGGGCAACACTGTAATGTTGTACTCCGGTAAAGCTACCGGTAGTCGTCGTGAGTCGGGTGTGGGGCTCCTTTTAACCAGAGCCGCACGAAATTGCCTCTTATCCTGGGAGCCGGTCTCTGACAGAATCTTGACCGCCAGGTCCCGGACCAAAATGAGGAACATCTCAATAATAACATGTTATGCCCCTACTGAACCCGACAATGTCTTGGCAAAAGACGCCTTCTACGAAGAACTAAACGCCGTTCAGAGCAGAACATCTAAAGGTGACATTATAAGGTTATGGGTGATTTGAATGCTAAAATTGACACTGACAACTATGGGCTCAGTCGTGTGATGGAGAGACACGGTCTTGGAGATCGTAATGATAACGGTGAAAGATTTGTAGATGCAACTTTCACAGTCTCTTCATCGATGGTACTATGTTTGAGCGTAAGGACCACCACAAAATCAGTTGGTCCTCTGTTGATCGGTGCAGAACACAAAATCAGATCAACCATTTTGCCATTGGTAAAAGATTGAAGAGTTGCCTCCTCGACGTGAGAAACCAGAAGGGTGCCGATTTTGGGATGGGAAGAGACCATTATCTTATGATCGCTAATGTTCGATTGCGTATTGCAGCCGTGCGCCGCCCTAGCGACGAAAGATCCAGGGGCCGGAAATTCAACACCGCTCGATTAAAAAATCCAGCTGTTTTACGACAATATAATGACCATCTTGCGCAAAAAGCAACTGAGATAACTAATCACCCAGATAGTGACATAAATGAAAACTGGGATGCCATAAAAAATGCGTACATTGATAGCGCAGATACCATCCTTGAAACAAACACGGATTGCCAGAATAAGCCCTGGATGTCCGACGCTTCATGGCAGCGGATTGTTGAAAGAAAGGAGCTGAAGGTTCGTTTGGCTGCAGCGTCAGACGACAGCCGAAGCAGCATCGAACTCCTTTACCGTCAGAAAGCTCGAGAAGTTCAGCGTAGTGTACGACGCGATAAAAGAGTTTATGCGAATTATCTTTTAGCCTCAGCAGAAGAAGCCGCAAGCAGTAACAACTTAAACGTTGTATACGGTATCATCAAGGAGTCTACAGGTGGCCGTAACTCTGCCAACATCCGGTGAAGGATAGTGATGGAAAGCTACTTATCTTGGAAGAAGATCAAATGACGCGGTGGAAAGAACACTTCGCGGCGGTCTTGAACCGTGTAACCTCTTGTGAAGTTCCCCCTCATATATTAGATAATTTAGCTAACCATCAAAATGTGCGTATACGAGTGAGATCGTATTGAAGATGGCATTCGGTGGTGCAGGCGTAAGATTGTGTTGAGAAATCCTATGGGAACTGTTAGCAGGAGTCATCGGGGATGGCTGTAAACCTGTCTGAGCGCTCGATGGCGTTGGATGTTGGGGTGTGTTAGACGAGGTTGCTACTAGTTGTCCTCTGTTCCCACACTGACCGGCAGTATTCCTCCTTTACTGCCTGTACCTGTGATGGTTGAGTTCAGAGCAGTATCTTAGGTGGCACCACTGATTGCAGCAATTGATCTCACCGTAGTCGCGTTTGGGTGCAGCATTCTGTCGCATACACAGCAGATCCACGGTCCTGGGTTGCTCTCAATGCCGGCGCGTAGAAGTAGCACTGAGAGCAGTTTCGCCGAGATGTTTTGCTCCCAGTAAACATAAAATGAAACCGGAATATAGAGGGCTACGCCCGCAATTCGAGGGTTTTGTAGCAAGCGCTTATTTTGGCATGTAAATACTGGCTCCCTGTTCTTCTTGGTACCCCTCAGCTGAATAAAAACACCATAATCAAATGTTTTACCCATGATATACAATAGCATCTTACATGCCAATTCACAAAAAGACTGCATCTGTCACCTCTCAAAGTAATAGTTTTAATACGAGAAACTGTAGATAGATATGTACATATGTATACGAGATAAACTGTCCCACTCTTCGAGATGCTGAACTATTCATATTATGACGACATTGCAAATTGCAAACTTGTGTAACGGCTTCGAAATTCAGGGCGGCTGGGACAAATTACGGTCTAATATTTTTTCCTCCTCCACTGTTCCCCTTTCTACAAATCTCAAGAAAATGCCAAAAATGGAATGTACTCGACATTACCTTTCTCACGACACCCCACTTGGCTATACCAGTGGATAAAAAAAATTTATCTTAATTTCGCCTCTATGTGGACCCCCCTCCCCCCTCCCTCTTAAAGTTGGCCAATTACAACACAACGCTATCTCCAGCAAATTATAGCATTTCTACACATTCTCGCCGAATTATGTGTGCAGCTTCAGCCGTTTGTAAGATATTCTATGAACAGACGGAGAGACAGGTATTTGACCGATTTTGTAAGATTTAATACACAAAACCCTTAAAAAATTAACTGTGTGAATAGTTATTGTTAGGATCATCAATCATCAATCTTCACCCTTCCAAAGTTGGTTCATTAAATAACTGCAATTCGCACTACGAAAAACAACATGCAAGTAGTACACGCATATCTGTGCGTGAGGCCGGTAGGTGTATTTTTTGTATGGATAGTGTCAAAATGCATAACTTTAAGTCAATGTACTATTATTAAATATCATGTCATTGTAATGAAACTTAGAGGTATTATTGCCTATGATGTTGGTTGTCATCAGCCATCAATATTTTTGACCTAGGGTGTGCTTAAGGGGTGCAGGGGTGTGCTAACTGCAACTATAGAAATGTACTATTATTAACTATTTTGGATGAGATTTAAAAATTCTATTATTTTCGGTTTTCTATGCTAGTGAAATGCCGCTTTTCTGTAAATTTTCATATGTCTAGCTATAACGGTCTCGAAATGCAAGGGGGGGGGGGGGGGACAAACTCGGACCACATATTTTCCCCTCTCCCTCTTTTCCCCTTTCTTGAAATTTGAAAAAAAAATCCAGAAATGGAATGTACTCAACGGTACCTTTCTTACGATACCCCACTTGCCTATACCAAACGAAAAAAAAATTTCGACCTTCATTTCCCCTCTATGGCGACCCCCCTTAAAGTTGACCTATTACGACGCATCGCTTTCTCCAGAGAATTATAGTATTTCTACATATTTCCACCAAATTTCATGCATGTAGCTTCAGCGGTTCTTGAGATATTTCATGGACAGACGGACAGACAGACGGACAGACGGACGCATGACCGATTTCATAAGGGTTTTGTTTTTATACAAAACCCTAAAAAGACGATACGAGGCATGTAACATACAAACACACTTTCCTTCTTGCATTGAAGGGTTTTCGCAGCTCTTGGCCGTTGTAAAACGGGTCGCTCCGGTGCGTAGAACCGGCTGCCGCAGGAACGCATATTAGTTGTATTCAATGTTAGTGTTGTTTGTAGCTTCAATTTCGTTTGCTTGTTGATCGTTTGGATTAATGATTTTTGATTCGATGATGAAATGTTCAATATCGTAATATACTTGGTGTTGTAGCAATGGCCAGAAGTTCGTTGTGTAAGTGTGTTACATGCTTTTATTGTTCTTTGTCTTCCTCGGTGTTAAGGACAGGAACATAGCCGCCTCTACGGGGTTCTCCCACAGCGACCTGGAGGTCAGGTGTGTAGGCAATTGAAAATGTAGTCCAAATCGTGAGGTGTACCACTGCAGCGGGGCATGTGTTTGTGACATCTCGGTCAATGCGAGATAAGTAGGAGTTAAGACGCGAACACCAGCCCCACCGAAGTTGGGCAAGTGTCGTTCTCGCTGCTCTCGGAAGTATTCTCTCATCGGGAGAATTGGCTGGTGGCTGTACCGAGAGAACTCTATTTGGACCTAGTCCTGCAATTGGTGTTTGTACCTCCTCATGATGTATTGCTACGATAGCTGATCTGTATGCGTTGTTGACATAGGGAACCCTTTTGTATCTCTGGACATCTCTTTCGAGGTCCCTCAGATCACGCCTGAAATGTCTTGGTGGCGGTGTCTTGTCCATGAGGTCGGCGTGGTATTGTTTCTCGAGAAGCTTGTTGTGGTCCCTTCGAGGCATCATCCTTGTTTCCTGATGCAGACGGTCCTGGGATGACATCAAGAGACAGCAAGTCACAGTACGGAGAGCGGCGTTTTGGCAAGCCTGAATATTATTTTATTGTGTGTCACAGAGATTCTGTGACTACACAGGAGCCGCATAGTTACATAGCTACTGACCTTCCGCTTTGTATGTGACCAGTATTGTTTCTTTATCCTTGTCCCAGGTGTTACCGGCCAAGGCTTTAAGGATTTTATTCCTACCGCGCATTTTGTTGCACATAGTTGAAGCATGGGGGGATGACGTGGCCATGCTGTCCAGGGTTATTCCTAAAATTTGAGGATGGTTCATGATCGGAATGGGCTGATTGCCAAATGAGATCCCAAGTTGCAGCTTGACTTCCTTCGTCCAGGTGGTAAATAAGGTTGCCGAGGATTTAGGCGTTGATACGGTTAAATTTTTACTCGTGAAGAAGGAGTTAAGTTCTTCCAGGTAATCATTTATCTCTCAAAAACAACCCTGTTGTAAAAAAATCCCCGCCAAGAAAAACTCCTCAGCCGTAAAAAGGATTGATATGAACACAATATCGCCAAAGTACTCGTAGCTTCGCGCCTCGCTCTAGGGTTGGCATATTGAACGCTGATTGCATTAGTTAATTTTTTTCAAAGCTGATTGGCGGGGAGCTTCGTAGCCTAAAGACTCACCGCCTAACGGATTTAATGACAAAATGACAGTGATAATGACAACGATGTCGCTCTGACAAAATTATGGATAAGTAGTTGCGTGCGAATCAAGCTGTAAGCTCTTATGCCAAGTATTATTGGCTTTTCGCCCGGATCTCGTTATAAAACCCCCGCTTTTCAAAAGACTAAAAATGCACTTCAGGCCAGAAGTGATTAATAGACTATTTTCTACTGCGTTCTTCTTCAGATTGTTTAACTTGTTTTGTTTAATGGAAGCTCCCCGCCAATCCGCGTTGAAAGAAATGAACTAATGCAATCAGCGTTCAATATGCCAACCCTAGAGCGAGGCGCAAAGCTACGAGTACTTTGGCGGTATTGTGTTCATATCAATCCTTTTTACGGCTGAGGAGTTTTTCTTGGCGGGGATTTTTTTTACAACAGGGTTGTTTTTGAGAGATATCACATCTTTTTGCATAGTAGTAGTAGTAATCCAGATGGCGCAACGGTAACCACGTTCGCCTTCTATCCTCCGGTTTGATTCCTACTGAATGGGGTAGTCTTCGATAAAAAAGGGGATTTACGTGCCGGACTATGAGTCCACTCAGGTTACCCATTTGTGGTAAATAGTTTTCTTGCCAAGAATATCATTTTTCTAGTTCAAAGGACTCAAAGTGCCTTTAACAGTAGTTTACTGCATTCGCCTCATCACCCCCGATAATATAATACTCATCTTGCCTAGATATCGCTTCCTTGCCAAGAACATCTTTTTTCCTGCCCAAAGGACTCAAAATACCTTTAACAGTCTACTGCATTCGCCACATCACCTCCAGTCATGCTCATCTTGCCTAGACATCGCTTCCCATCTTCCACACATTGAAAAAATCATCTTACATCATAATTCATATCTCATATGCCATAAATGAAACTACCTAAATCATATACCACACAGCATGTTTTATACCCTAGACTTATAAAATAGTATAGGGTATATTGTTTTTGTCACGACGAAAATATGTAACACCTTAAAGGAGGCTCCGGAGGTATAGCAATGTATATATATAAATGATCAGAGTCACCTCCTGATTCGATTTAGCCATGTCTGTCTGTCCGTCTGTCTGTCCGTTCGCACGATAACTTTCGATAGAATGAAGCTAGAGCCTTGAAATTTTGGTCAAATGTTGGTAGTATGATCTAGTTGGATGGTATTGAAATTGGGCATGATCAGGCCAAGAGAACGCCTACCTCCCCTACATATGTAAAATAATTAAATGTATCTATAACTTCCGATTAAAAAATCATGAAAAGCTCTAGCTTTGGTATATTGCTAGTGAGGGTAATCTTATACTCTCCTGGGAAAATAAAATCGATTAGTTGAAAACTAACGGTAATTTTCTTACAAAGAGCCCCGTACTACCCTACTTTTCAGGTTTTTTGTCTATAACTCTTGAACCAATTGACGTAGACATCTGATTTTTGGCATGTAAACCTGAGGGAAGAAGCTGCTTAAGGTTCTGTAAGCTGGGTATAATCAGATCAAACGAACACCTACCTCCCCCAGTGACGTGCACTCGTAGTAAGCAATTCCAAACTGCTTGACTTACCGAATTAAGCAATTCAATAATAAACTTTGCTTACACCAATACACATATCATCATTTCAGTCAATGTTTTTCTTTAAGCTGAAGAATACATATTATCATTCAAATATTCCTTTACACATTCAAATTCTGATCCGCGCCTTCTTTTGGTTAAAAAACATTCGTTCAATTACTTTAGATAATATTCAAACCTCCCACATTTTGCACACCATAGACACCAAACTTAGAATAGGAAAATGTGCCTAGATCTTTAGATGCATGTACCATGTGTGCATCCAAATACTAGAGACATGTTGATTCCAGAAAATGGGAATCTTGGATTTCGGTAGTACATTGGGCAACGATTTTTTTTGGTTTGTTCGCAAATTTATATGAGACAAGTCAAGCACTGGCGCGACTGCTTTTGTGTGTGGGATAAAGCCCAATGATGCTTGTTAATGAAATGTTGCCAATGCAGGGAATGTTTATGGGAATTTGATTTTTCCAGTAGAGCTTTTGTTTTTGTTATGTAATGGATTTTCCGTTGCAATTTAAAAGAGGAAATCAGTGCAATCGGGTGATTTTGATTAAATTGTGATTTGAAGTTTTTTTGACCGTTTGTAGTGATTTAATTGATTTGATTTGTGATAAAAGTGGTAAGTTTTCTTTTCGCATTATGTCGGAGTATTGCTGCGCGACGGATTTCGTACTAAAAGCGGGATTTTCAACTCTTTCCTTTGCCAAGAAAAGAGAAATTATAGAATCGGATAGACCGAAGCCAGATCTTAGTTTAGAGTTTAAATTAAAAAATATTACGCGAAAATTCCATATCGAAACGTATGAAAAGTACATTTGGTTAACGGGAAGCTGTAAATTAAATAAGTTATTTTGCTGGCCGTGTCTTTTGTTCACGAATGAAAAATCTGTTTGGAATAAAGCTGGATTTAGTGATTTGAATAATTTTACGGGCTCAGCAGCAAAGCATTCAAGTTCCGAAAAACATCTTCAGTCGTTAATTAAATTAGATAATTTTGGTTCTCAGCGTATAGAGTTTATGCTTAGTAACCAGGTGGCAATATCTGTTAGTTTGCATAATGAAAAAGTTGAGCGTAATCGTAATATTTTGAAACGTTTAATCGATACTGTAATTTTTTTGGCAAAACAGGAGCTTCCTTTTCGTGGAAATAATGAAGACTCTTCTTCAAATAATCGTGGTAATTTTATCGAAACCGCAAATTTCTTGAGTTTGTACGATCCGATAATTGAGTCCCACATAGATTCTATAAAAGCAAATGCAGCGTTTTCGGGTTTGTCTAATAGAATCCAAAACGATCTTGTTTCCGCTATAGCTAATGTGGTTCGAAATAAAATCAATTTGGAAATAAAGGAGGCTCCATTTGTAGCTGTAATGGTCGACGAAACGCCAGATGTTAGCGGTCGGGAACAATTAACGATGATTTTTAGATATACAATATCAAATGAGATTGAAGAAAGATTTATCGGATTTTTGGATGTAAGCGCTAATCGTACAGCTACAGCAATAAGCTCTCACATTTTAAAACAATTGCAAAATTTTAATATCGATGAGAAATTAATTGCACAATGTTACGATGGCGCAGCAGTAATGAGTTCTCAAATTCGTGGAGTTCAGACTTTAATTCGGGAAAAACATAAATCGGCAATTTTCGTTCCATGTTACGCTCATTCACTAAATCTAGTATTGTCTAAAGCAGTTGAGTTTATTCCGGAAATTAAATTATTTTTCGCGCACATCAATAAAATCGCATCATTTTTTAATACATTTACTAAAAGGTCGGACCTTTTTGCAAATATAGTAAATCGTCGTTTACCATCGGTTTCCAAAACGCGTTGGCATTATCATTCGCGTATTATTAACGTTATATTTGAACATAAGCATGAAATTTGTACAGTTTTTGAGACAATTTCGAATGGTTCTCAACACTGGGATGGCGATTCCTTCACTTTTTCCGATATATACTTACAAAAATTCGCAGAGTCAGATTTTCAATTATATCTGTTAATTTTTTCTGAAATTTTTTCGAAAACTGATATATTATTTAATATTATTCAGAGCAAAGTGGTAAACATTTCATATGCAAGCCAAAAAATTATTGAATTTGAAAATTGGCTTGAAAATGACTTTTCTAAAAAGTTTGATAATTTCTATTCGACAGTTACAGCAGAATATCAGCCACCACGTAAGAAATGTAGAAATGCGATAGATCCTTTACAAAATTTACGGCGGATATTTCGGGAGATTATAGATGTTATTCTCGGGCAAATTCGAGATCGATTCCATTCGTTTAAAGATCTTTCATTTTTAGAGTTGCTTGAACCGAATTATTTTTCTAAATTCAAGTCAAATTTTCCCGATAAAAATTTTGACTCACTTATTGAATATCACGGTCAATTTTTCGACAGAATAAAGTTGAAAAATGAGCTAAAAGTTATTTATTCTTCAGATGAGTTTAAAAACGCGAATCCTAGTAAAATTCTTGATTATTTTCAAAAACGGCCTTATGTCGCAAACGGTTTTAAGCAAGTTCATATTTTAGCAAAATTATTAACGTCAATTCCAGTCATAGTGGCAACTGCGGAAAGGTCATTTTCAACACTAAAGCGCGTTCACACATTTTTGAGAAATCGCCAATCCCAAGAACGACTTTCGGATCTTGCTTTAATTGCGGTTGAAAAGGATCTTCTTATACAAATGCGAAGAGAAAACGATTTTTTGATAATGTGATTAAAGAGTTTTTACTTAAAGAACGGCGCATAGATTTGGAATACAAATAAATGGCAATAGCGAAAGAATATTTATTTATTTCAAATACCCCTGAATTTTTCTTAGTCTTAATTAACATAATATTTATTTATCATTTTTTTTATTAGTAATATTTTATTTATTTATTTTTTTTTTGTATTCCGAATATATGTGCCAATATTTTATTTATATCTTTCCTGATTTCTTCTTTAAGGCTTAAAGCCGCTTGGTATAAATGTTTTTGTGACTGTCCATATTCTATTATACAGTCCATTTTTGTTTATGCTAAATTGGCTTTAGGGCGCCCAACTGCTTGACTATGAAAAATTTCCACTGCACGTCACTGACCTCCCCTACAAATTTCAAAAAATTAAATATTCCTTTAATTACAATAACTTTCGATAGAATGATACTACCGAGTTAAAAATTTGGAGGAATGTTGCTAGTAAGACCTACTTAGTTGGTATTGAATATGGGCAAGATCCGACCCAAGGAACACGCACCTCCCCTATAAATGAAACTTCAAATAAGCGATAACTTTTGATAGAATGAAGCCAGTGATTTGAAATTTTGGTCAAATGTTTGAAGTAAGATTAAGTTAGTTGGCATTCAAGATGGGTAAGATCCGACCTAACGAACCCCTACCTCCCCTAGAAATTAAACTTAAAATAAGCGATAACTTACGACAAAATAAAGCTAGAGACTTGAAATTTTGTTAAAATGTTTGTTGTAATGTTTGATCCAGTTGGCTAATATTGAAAATACGTAAAATCCGACCAACGAAACCCCTACTTCCCCTACAAATGAAACTTCAAATAAGCGATAACTTTCGATAGAGTGAAGCTAGAGACTTGAAATTTTGTTTAAATGTTTGTAGTGTGATCTAATTGGTTGGTGGCAATGATGAGCAAGATCCGATCCAAAGAACCCCTACCTCCCCTACAAGTGCTTCAAATAAGCAATAATTTTCGATAGAATGAAGCTGGCGTCTTGAAAAATTCGACAAATATTTGTAGAATGGGTTAGTTAGATAATTGGTTTCGAGAATGGTCAAGATCCTACTGAACGAGTGCCAACCTCCCCTATGAACTGGCCATATAGGAGACCCATTCTTAATGCAGATGGTCGTTGGCAATTGGTACTTTTGGTATCACCACTAGGTCTGTACAAGTCTAGGGTATATACGCTTCGGACTCCGGGCCGAAGTTTCGCTTCGGCCTGGTTTTTGTTTCCCGGCATCCCAAGCTGTGTTTTGCTAGACAGCGACTGGGCGATTTGCGACTGCGACTCGAGAGCAATTGATTCATTTCGGGGTTTTGTATGAAAATAGTACTATATAGTATGTTGGGCAGGTTGTCTATGCAATCAAGGATTTTTATATGTACGTGAGGAGAATGGATGGAAAGAGACGAATGTACTGTAGATGTAGAGTCTTTCGGTGGCAGCAAGGACATTCGAAAAAGGATATTTTTGGCAGTGAAGCGAAATACGGTCAATATGAGTGTCATATCCTTTTTCGAATGTCCTTGTTGCCACCGGAAAACTCGAAATGCCATCCAAAGTACTCCTAGGCATTCGCCTCTTCACCCGGTTCATATGACACCCATATTGCCCATATTTTAATTGACTTTCTTGAATGTCCTTTTCGCCACCGAAGGACTCGAAACGCCATCGGCACTACTCCTGGATATTCGAGTGTCCACCCCGATTCATATGACACCCATATTGACCGTATTTCGCTTCACTGCCAAAACATTTTTTTTCGAATGTCCTTGTCACCACCGAAGGATCCGGAATGCCATCTACAGTACTCCTGGACATTCGCCTCTTCACCCCGGTTCATATGACACCCATATTGCCCATTTTTCAATTGACTTTCTTGAATGTCCTTTTCACCACCGAAGGACTCGAAATGCCATCCGCACTACTCCTGGATATTCGGGTGTCCACCCCGATTCATATGACACCCATATTGACCGTATTTCGCTTCACTGCCAAAAGTATCCTTTTTTCGAATATCCTTATCGGCACCGGAGGACTCAAAATGCCATCCATAGTACTCCTAAGCATTCGCCTCTTCACCACAATTCATATGACACCCACATTGCCCATTTTTCACTTGACTTCCAAAAATGTTCTTTTCGCTCCAAAGGACTCGAAATGCCATCTACACTACTCCTGGATATTCGGGTGTCCATCCCGATTCATATGACACCCATATTGACCGTATTTCGCTTCACTGTCAAAAATATCCTTTTTCGAATGTCCTTGTTGCCACCGAAAAACTCGAAATGCCATCCATAGTACTCCTAGGCATTTGTCTCTTCACCCCGGTTCATATGACACCCATATTGCCCATATTTCAATTGACTTTCACGAATGTCCTTTTCGCCACCAAACAACTCGAAATGCTATCCGCACTACTCCTGGATATTCGGGTGTCCACCCCGATTCATATGACACCCATATTGACCGTATTTCGCTTCACTGTCAAAAATATCCTTTTTCGAACATCCTTGTCGCCACCGAAAAACTCGAAATGCCATCCATAGTACTCCTGGACATTCGCCTCTTCACCCCGGTTCGCATGACACCCATATTGCCCATTTTTCACTTGACTTTCGTGAGTGTCCTTTTCATCACCGAAGAACTCGAAATGCCATCTACACTAATCCTGGACACTCGCCTCTTCATCCCGGTTCATATGAGACCCATATTCCCCATATTTCGCTTCACTGCCAAAAATATCCTTTTTCGAATGTCCTTGCTGCCACCGAAGGACTGTACATCTACAGTACATTCGTCTCTTTCCATCCATTCTCCTCACGTACATATAAAAATCCTTGATTGCATAGACAACCTGCCCGACATACTAACATAGTACTATTTTCATACAAAACCCCGACATTGAATAGTGAATCAATTGCTCTCGGGTCGCAGTCGCAAATCGCCCAGTCGCTGTCTAGCAAAACACAGCTTAAGATGCAGCCATAAGCATTCAGTGTCAATTTTTTCATGACACACTACACTTTTCATTCATGCACTTGCCACAAACCACGCCAACACACAAAGAACTCGTATGGTTCTCCTCCCCCGACGAGCGCACGGACTTTTGCATCCGTCGTCGTCTCTACTCACATAATCAAGTGTTTGCGTCTCTCCCCGTCGGCATACGATCTCTGCGAGTGATTTTCTGTGTCGCATTCAAATTATCAAAAAGACTTAAGCCAGAAACTCTACTATAAAATTTCACATTTTTGGATGTATCTTTGTATCTACTGCACGGATCAGAGCAAATGATAGCCTATGCACACCCTTGCGACACAGGCAATCCGTGAGAAAAGAAAGCAGACCTGGATACGCTCCCTACGAGGCTGTAGCCCTGTCAAAGAAAAACGAGAACAACAAGAACAAGAAAAATTTGAAAAATAGCCATTTTCAAATTATCATATCTCGGGTGTTTTTCCTTGTATCGGAATCAAATTTGCAGCACTTCGTAAGATGACCGGAGATAATGACCATACCAAATTTGAGCCCGAACAAGCATCCGGGGCCGGAGCTACAGAGGTCCGAAAACCCGTACTTGTTGTGTCGCGTAAACATAGTCTTGGTCGCTTTTCAATTTTTTTTTTTTCGATTTTTTCGTTTTTCTTTGGCGGGGCGGGACGCTGCCGCGTTCCTAGATTCGTTCGCACATTTCTGTGATGTTCTTTCCTGTTGCCCAAATGGAGCAGTCGTCGGCATAGGAGATAATCTAGGGACGCGGGAGCGTGCCGCCCCGCTCCGCCCCGCCAAAGAAAAACAAAAAAATCGAAAAAAAAATTGAAAAGTGACCAAGACTATGTTCACGCGACACACCAAGTACGGGTTTTCCTCCGGCCCCGGATGCTTGTTCGAGCTCAAATTTGGTATGGTCATTGTCTCTGGTTATCTTACGAAGTGCTGCCAATTTGATTCCGATACAAGGAAAAACACCCGAGATATGATAATTTGAAAATGGCTATTTTTCAAATTTTTCTTGTTCTCGTTGTTCTTTGACCGGTCTACAGCCTCGTAGGGAGCGTATTGAGGTCTGCTTTCTTTTCTCACGGATTGACTGTGTCCCAAGGCATAGCATAGGATACCATTTGCTCTGATCCGTGCAGTAGATAAAAAGATTTTTTTATCGAAGACTACCGCATTCAGTAGGAATCAAACCGGAGCCCAATCTATAAAAGGCGAACGTGCTTACCGTTGCGCCATCTGGATTACTACTACTATGCAAAAAGATGAGATATCTCCCAAAAACAACACTGTTGTAAAAAAAATCCCCGCCAAGAAAAACTCCTCAGCCGTAAAAAGGATTGATATGAACACAATACCGCCAAAGTACTCGTAGCTTCGCGCCTCGCTCTAGGGTATGCATATTGAACGCTGATTGCATTAGTTAATTTCTTTCAACGCGGTTTGGCGGGGAGCTTCCATTAAACAAAATAAGTTGAACAATCTGAAGAAGAACGCAGTAGAAAATAGTCTATTAATCACTTCAAGTGTCTTTTGTAAGGCGAGGGCTTTATAACGATATCCGGGCGAAAAGCCAATAATACTTGGCATAAGAGCTTACTGCATGATCCGCACGCAACTACTTATCCATAATTTTGTCAGAGCGACATCGTTGTCATTATCACTGTCATTTAGGCTACGAAGCTCCCCGCCAATCAGCTTTGAAAAAAATTAACTAATGCAATCAGCGTTCAATATTCATACCCTAGAGCGAGGCGCGAAGCTACGAGTACTTTGGCGGTATTGTGTTCATACATATCAATCCTTTTTACGGCAAGGAATTTTTCTTGGCGGGGATTTTTTTTACAACAGTGTTGTTTTTGGGAGATATCTATTACTTCAGGTGGTGATCTTCCTTAGCTTCGATTTCTTGCTCCTAAATTCGGTGTAGGACTGCCTGCCTGTAAGATGATTGGCAATCCATTGTGTTGTTTGCGTTGGAAGAGATGTATTATCCATTGTGGATACGAGTTGTAATGGCATCCAAGGCCGTCGTCGTACTATGCATTCTTCTGAAGCCGTGATGGTGGTTTGCAAGCTGGATGTGGGCGTTTTGGCAACTGGTGATAGAAGTGTGATGACGATAGGACTCGCTGAGTGTCGCTTTTTTCCCAGGTTTCAAGATTTGGATTATTCTCCCTTTTTTCCAGTTTGCTTATACCTGTGGTCAGGTTGCATTCATTCAGATGCGTACTCCATTTTAACCTCTTGTGTTCGGCTACTAGTCTTTGAATTTCACACTTAATTTCGTGAATTCTGGGATCGTCTGGGTTTGTGCTCCTGACGTTGTCTCTCTCGTCTGCCAGTCTGGCGGCTGAGGTAGGAAAGTTGAATCGAATTTTCGGAATGCGTCCTGCAGGAATAAATTTTGCAGCCGCTTTATTAAGCACTTTACTGATATTAGATTCGGCCTTACGTACGTCGTTGGCAGATGGCAGGGCGAGGAACTTAGCACTAGTATGCCTTGTTGTGGCTGACAAAAGAGCGATGTTCGACAGATACGACATCTGTCGGTTTGTCAAGCCTTATCACGATTGGTAAGCGATCCGATGATAGTGTAAAGACCGGCTCCCATTGTGTTTCATTTCTAAGGCTAGCACTGGCAATCGTGATGTCTGCAGAGCTGGAACAGGTACCGGCAATACGAGTGGGCGTGTCGTCAATTAGTGTACAGAAATCTGAAGCATCAAGTTGTTCTGCAATTGAGATACCTCTAGCGTCGTTGTTAAGATGTGAGTGCCAGAGTTCATCGTGAGCGTTAAAGTCACCAGGCAGGAGACGCCGTTGACTAGAGAGAAAAGTGTTGATATTAACATCGGGGCGCGACAACCCGACGCGACGGCGGGTTTGGCCTGGATCGTTGTCCTCCAATTATCTCGGTTACATGACTGCGCCCTCCAATTTTGGAAGCCCAGTAGCTGCTCGGCGTCCACATATACTGAGCTCTCCCAACGAGATCTCGGTCGTTTAGGCAGTCTCGCTTCGTCGACTTTTTCTGCGTTCATTACTTTGGCATGCGATCATCGTCTATTCGTTGTACATGTCTTGCCCATTGAAGTCGTTGTAGTTTGACGATTTTCGAAACTTCCAGCTCATCGTACAGTTCATACAACTCATGGTTGTACCGGATGCGCTATCCATCTCGATTTCAAACAGCCCCGAAAATTCGCCGCAGAGCCTTACGTTCAAATGTGTGTTTCCTGAAGCTTGAGTTAGGGTCCATGCTTCGCAGCCATAGCATAGCACTGGTCGTATAATGGTTTTGTACACGCGGAGCTTTGTGTTTCTGTGCATATGCTTCGATTTCAGTATGGGGAGAACCGAGAGAAAAGTATCCGTCGCTTGACATCGTCAGTTTCGTTGGCGTCCCTTGACAAGTTGCAACCCAGGTATATGAAGTTGTTCACGAACTCGATGTTGAGGTCCCCCACATTGATGTTCGATTGTGCAGGTATCCTTGTCGTCGATTGCATCATTATTTTAGTTTTACCCTCGTTGATACGTCGTCCAACTTCTTTTGCAGCGGTATCGAGCGTATGCAGAAGTTCTTCTGCGTCGGCCAATCTTCGGGACATGATGTTGATGTCGTCGGCGTACGCTGCTAATTGTGTCTACTTGATGAGCAGCGTCTTTCTGTTGTCCATATTCATAGCCCGAATAGCGTATTCCAGTGCTAGGTTGAATAGCGTCGGTGCCAGTCCATCGTCCTGTTTCAGACCAGTGCGTGTTTCAAATAGATCAGTAAGTCTATTATGGGTCCGGATCTGTGAGACGAAGTTTGTCATCGTCATCTTAGTCAGTCGCAGTAATTTTGCTGGCATCCCAAATTGCAGCATGACGTTGTACAGTACTCGACGATCGATACTGTCGTATGTCTGCTTGTAGTCATAAAAGATTTGGTTTACGTCTACGCTGTATTCCCAGCACTTCTGGAGTATCAGTTTGACTGTAAAGAGCTGATCGGTTGTGGAGCGACCGACCGTGAAACCGCTTTGATATCGCCAATGATTCGGTTTGCATACGGTTTTATTCTGTTTTCCAGAATTTTCGTAAAAATTTTATAGGATGTACAAACTAGTGATATGTCCCAGTAATTCTTACACCGCAGTTTATCTCCCTTTTGGTGAATTGGGCAGATGATGCTTTTGCGCCAATCGTCTGGGATCATCTTGTCCTCCCATACTCGCAGGAGTAATTGATAGATGGCATTATTTAGACCCGTTCCACCGAATTTTAGCAGTTAAGCTGAAATCTCGTATTTCGTTTTAGTGACCGCAACGCGAGATCAACTTCCTCTACTGTCGGGGGTTGTATGGGTGGGCCTGTGGGTTAATCTACCATATCGTCGAGAGCTTCTTGTGTGGGGATGTTAGATGGCAGGTTCAGAAGCTCTTCAAATTAAGAGGCCCATCGTTTGTTAATACCATCGGTGTCGCTGATGATGTTTCCATCCTTGTCCTTACAAAGGCTAGTCCTAGGTTGGTAGCCGTTCTTGATTGTATTTGCTATTTTGTACGCTTGTCTAGTGTTCCTATTAGCTAAGTTTTAGTTTATAGTTTAGTTTAGTTTATTATACTGCTCGTCAAAGTATTTACGTTTCTTACGTCTAATTATTCTATTCGATATTCGACGTAGCTCGTCATATTTTTATACCCTAGTTCTCTTCTGGCTCTGGTTCCTCGTTGAATGCATAGTCTGTAGGCCTCGTTTTTCGCGTCAAGTGAGTTTTTGCATTCTTCGTCGAACCTGTCATTTCGCGCTCGCCGGGCTTTATATCCCACAACCTTCTCTGCGACATCTTTGACGGTACCCTTGAGTTCTTCTCAGAACCCATGGACGCCTGTGTTGCTGATGTTGTGTAGCATAGGCGATAGTCTTTCCTCAAGGGCGGTAGTATACGCCACCGCCGTAGGATCGCTCAGAAGCTTATCAAGCGCAAAGATTTTGGGAGGGCTGATTCTCGATTGGTGCACTGAGGAAATTCTACATCTGAAAGTCGTCTTCAACAAATGATGATCTGAGTCGCAGTTTGGTTTTCGATAGGGGCGCACATCTATCGCACTAAACGCCCGTCTCCTGCAAATGAGGACGTGGTCAATTTGGTTGACGGTATGTGCGGCTGGAGATTTCAAGGTCTGCTTGAGAATGCGTCGATGCGGGAAACACGTAGAGCTTACCACTAGATTTCTACTGCAGACGAACTCGATAAGTCGCTGGCCGTTGTCGTTATTCTTCATGGAGACGGGCCTCCAGTGGTCCCCCGGTGCCGACTTTCATTTCCGACTTTCGCGTTAAAGTCTCCCAGCAGCATTGTGACGTCGTTTGTTGGAAGTGAGTCGAAGAGAGTCTCAAGGCGGGCGTAGAACTCGTCTTTTACTGCGTCTTCTTTAAGGGGCTATACCAGTGTTACACTTTCAAAAAATCGATTTTTTGTTTTTTGTCTGTTGATAAAGACAAGTTTATACTTTCAAGAATATCCTGTAAAAATGTCAAGGCCGTATCTCTAATACTCCCCGAATCGCAGCCTTCTAAAGAGCAACCGCTCGCAGGTATAAAATGCTCCATCTGCCTGGATGCGGTGCTCTGACGTGTTGTTACCTGGATCTTCCGGCATCATTAACGGTACATAATTAACATAATAGTGTCCCCTATTTAAGCTAGTAATATATCTATAGGGTCATTTGAAAACAGCGTTGCCATTTAAAAGGTATTCTGGAGTCGTTCAACGCAGTTCGTTAGTTAAATCTTTAAGGCGTTTTCCTCGAAATGAGATTTTTCAAATTTTCTGCCATTGTAAATCAAAGAGCAATTATCCGATTGACTTGAACCTTGTACTGAGTACTATTGAATATATTTACTCTACAGTGACGTAGGATATTTTTGATTGGATGAAAATTGACGATTTTGCGTTGAAAAAACGACAATTTTTTAGGCAAGAAAACAGACTTTTTTTTCATGCCTACTCCATTTTGTTAGATTTTGATATTTTTCGAAAATCCTACGTCATTGTACAGGGAACACCTTCTAGTTTAACGGTATTTTTTCGGTTTTAACTACTTAATCGGCCGGAGTCATGGCAGAAGTGGAGGAACTTTTTTTGGGGGCTTCCGAATCCAGCGCATAAGTCGCTTGGATCCCAATACTTTTCTATGAAAAAATTACATATGTATTTTAATATAGGTCAAATATAGCCACATATGTTCCTAATTTTCCGAAACATTTAATTGAGTACTTTTCTTCCAAAAAATTCCCGAAAATCACCCAAATTTTCAGCGTTCACATTGGTATAGCCCCTTTACTTCATTGATGAGCCAGAGATTGAAGAAGCGAGTCTTAATGCGAATCGCACACAGCCGTTCATTTATGTGTTTGAAGTCAGTAATGTGCAGCTTGAGGTGATTGTTCACTATAAATGTTACTCCAAACTCCTTGCGGCCCGATGGTCACTCTCCCAACGAGATCTCGGTCGTTTAGGCAGTCTCGCTTCGTCGACTTTTTCTGCGTTCATTACTTTGGCATGCGATCATCGTCTATTCGTTGTACATGTCTTGCCCGTTGAAGTCGTTGTAGTTTGACGATTTTCGAAACTTCCAGCTCATCGTACAGTTCATACAACTCATGGTTGTACCGGATGCGCTATCCATCTCGATTTCAAACAGCCCCGAAAATTCGCCGCAGAGCCTTACGTTGAAATGTGTGTTCCTGAAGCTTGAGTTAGGGTCCATGCTTCGCAGCCATAGCATAGCACTGGTCGTATAATGGTTTTGTACACGCGGAGCTTTGTGTTTCTGTGCATATGCTTCGATTTCAGTATGGGGAGAACCGAGAGAAAAGTATCCGTCGCTTGACATCGTCAGTTTCGTTGGCGTCCCTTGACAAGTTGCAACCCAGGTATATGAAGTTGTTCACGAACTCGATGTTGAGGTCCCCCACATTGATGTTCGATTGTGCAGGTATCCTTGTCGTCGATTGCATCATTATTTTAGTTTTACCCTCGTTGATACGTCGTCCAACTTCTTTTGCAGCGGTATCGAGCGTATGCAGAAGTTCTTCTGCGTCGGCCAATCTTCGGGACATGATGTTGATGTCGTCGGCGTACGCTGCTAATTGTGTCTACTTGATGAGCAGCTTCTTTCTGTTGTCCATATTCATAGCCCGAATAGCGTATTCCAGTGCTAGGTTGAATAGCGTCGGTGCCAGTCCATCGTCCTGTTTCAGACCAGTGCGTGTTTCAAATAGATCAGTAAGTCTATTATGGGTCCGGATCTGTGAGACGAAGTTTGCCATCGTCACCTTAGTCAGTCGCAGTAATTTTGCCGGCATCCCAAATTGCAGCATGACGTTGTACAGTACTCGACGATCGATACTGTCGTATGCCTGCTTGTAGTCATAAAAGATTTGGTTTACGTCTACGTTGTATTCCCAGCACTTCTGGAGTATCAGTTTGACTGTAAAGAGCTGATCGGTTGTGGAGCGACCGACCGTGAAACCGCTTTGATATTCGCCAATGATTCGTTTTGCATACGGTTTTATTCTGTTTTCCAGAATTTTCGTAAAAATTTTATAGTGATATGTCCCAGTAATTCTTACACCGCAGTTTATCTCCCTTTTGGTGAATTGGGCAGATGATGCTTTTGCGCCAATCGTCTGGGATCATCTTGTCCTCCCATACTCGCAGGAGTAATTGATAGATGGCATTATTTAGACCCGTTCCACCGAATTTTAGCAGTTAAGCTGAAATCTCGTATTTCGTTTTAGTGACCGCAACGCGAGATCAACTTCCTCTACTGTCGGGGGTTGTATGGGTGGGCCTGTGGGTTGATCTACCATATCGTCGAGAGCTTCTTGTGTGGGGATGTTAGATGGCAGGTTCAGAAGCTCTTCAAATTAAGAGGCCCATCGTTTGTTAATACCATCGGTGTCGCTGATGATGTTTCCATCCTTGTCCTTACAAAGGCTAGTCCTAGGTTGGCAGCCGTTCTTGATTGTATTTGCTATTTTGTACGCTTGTCTAGTGTTCCTATTAGCTAAGTTTTAGTTTATAGTTTAGTTTAGTTTATTATACTGCTCGTCAAAGTATTTACGTTTCTTACGTCTAATTATTCTATTCGATATTCGACGTAGCTCGTCATATTTTTATACCCTAGTTCTCTTCTGGCTCTGGTTCCTCGTTGAATGCATAGTCTGTAGGCCTCGTTTTTCGCGTCAAGTGAGTTTTTGCATTCTTCGTCGAACCTGTCATTTCGCGCTCGCCGGGCTTTATATCCCACAACCTTCTCTGCGACATCTTTGATGGTACCCTTGAGTTCTTCTCAGAACCCATGGACGCTTGTGTTGCTGATGTTGTGTAGCATAGGCGATAGTCTTTCCTCAAGGGCGGTAGTATACGCTACCGCCGTAGGATCGCTCAGAAGCTTATCAAGCGCAAAGATTTTGGGAGGGCTGATTCTCGATTGGTGCACTGAGGAAATTCTACATCTGAAAGTCGTCTTCAACAAATGATGATCTGAGTCGCAGTTTGGTTTTCGATAGGGGCGCACATCTATCGCACTAAACGCCCGTCTCCTGCAAATGAGGACGTGGTCAATTTGGTTGACGGTATGTGCGGCTGGAGATTTCAAGGTCTGCTTGAGAATGCGTCGATGCGGGAAACACGTAGAGCTTACCACTAGATTTCTACTGCAGACGAACTCGATAAGTCGCTGGCCGTTGTCGTTATTCTTCATGGAGACGGGCCTCCAGTGGTCCCCCGGTGCCGACTTTCATTTCCGACTTTCGCGTTAAAGTCTCCCAGCAGCATTGTGACGTCGTTTGTTGGAAGTGAGTCGAAGAGAGTCTCAAGGCGGGCGTAGAACTCGTCTTTTACTGCGTCTTCTTTAAGGGGCTATACCAGTGTTACACTTTCAAAAAATCGATTTTTTGTTTTTTGTCTGTTGATAAAGACAAGTTTATACTTTCAAGAATATCCTGTAAAAATGTCAAGGCCGTATCTCTAATACTCCCCGAATCGCAGCCTTCTAAAGAGCAACCGCTCGCAGGTATAAAATGCTCCATCTGCCTGGATGCGGTGCTCTGACGTGTTGTTACCTGGATCTTCCGGCATCATTAACGGTACATAATTAACATAATAGTGTCCCCTATTTAAGCTAGTAATATATCTATAGGGTCATTTGAAAACAGCGTTGCCATTTAAAAGGTATTCTGGAGTCGTTCAACGCAGTTCGTTAGTTAAATCTTTAAGGCGTTTTCCTCGAAATGAGATTTTTCAAATTTTCTGCCATTGTAAATCAAAGAGCAATTATCCGATTGACTTGAACCTTGTACTGAGTACTATTGAATATATCTACTCTACAACCTATGGGGCCATTTGAAAACAGCGTTGCCATTTCTGGAGTCGTTCAACGCAGTTCTTTAGTTAAATCTTTAACGCGTTTTTCTCGAAATGAGATTTTTCAAATTTTCTGCCATTGTAAATCAAAGAGCAATTATCCGATTGACTTGAACCTTGTACTGAGTACTATTGAATATATTTACTCGACAGTGACGTAGGATATTTTTGATTGGATGAAAATTGACGATTTTGCGTTGAAAAAACGACAATTTTTTAGGCAAGAAAACAGACTTTTTTCATGCCTACTCCATTTTGTTAGATTTTGATATTTTTCGAAAATCCTACGTCATTGTACAGGGAACACCTTCTAGTTTAGCGGTATTTTTTCGGTTTTAACTACTTAATCGGCCGGAGTCATGGCAGAAGTGGAGGAACTTTTTTTGGGGGCTTCCGAATCCAGCGCATAAGTCGCTTGGATCCCAATACTTTTCTATGAAAAAATTACATATGTAATATAGGTCAAATATAGCCACATATGTTCCTAATTTTCCGAAACATTTAATTGAGTACTTTTCTTCCAAAAAATTCCCGAAAATCACCCAAATTTTCAGCGTTCACATTGGTATAGCCCCTTTACTTCATTGATGAGCCAGAGATTGAAGAAGCGAGTCTTAATGCGAATCGCACACAGCCGTTCATTTATGTGTTTGAAGTCAGTAATGTGCAGCTTGAGGTGATTGTTCACTATAAATGTTACTCCAAACTCCTTGCGGCCCGATGGTCACTCTCCCAACGAGATCTCGGTCGTTTAGGCAGTCTTGCTTCGTCGACTTTTTCTGCGTTCATTACTTTGGCATGCGATCATCGTCTATTCGTTGTACATGTCTTGCCCGTTGAAGTCGTTGTAGTTTGACGATTTTCGAAACTTCCAGCTCATCGTACAGTTCATACAACTCATGGTTGTACCGGATGCGCTATCCATCTCGATTTCAAACAGCCCCGAAAATTCGCCGCAGAGCCTTACGTTGAAATGTGTGTTTCCTGAAGCTTGAGTTAGGGTCCATGCTTCGCAGCCATAGCATAGCACTGGTCGTATAATGGTTTTGTACACGCGGAGCTTTGTGTTTCTGTGCATATGCTTCGATTTCAGTATGGGGAGAACCGAGAGAAAAGTATCCGTCGCTTGACATCGTCAGTTTCGTTGGCGTCCCTTGACAAGTTGCAACCCAGGTATATGAAGTTGTTCACCAACTCGATGTTGAGGTCCCCCACATTGATGTTCGATTGTGCAGGTATCCTTGTCGTCGATTGCATCATTATTTTAGTTTTACCCTCGTTGATACGTCGTCCAACTTCTTTTGCAGCGGTATCGAGCGTATGCAGAAGTTCTTCTGCGTCGGCCAATCTTCGGGACATGATGTTGATGTCGTCGGCGTACGCTGCTAATTGTGTCTACTTGATGAGCAGCGTCTTTCTGTTGTCCATATTCATAGCCCGAATAGCGTATTCCAGTGCTAGGTTGAATAGCGTCGGTGCCAGTCCATCGTCCTGTTTCAGACCAGTGCGTGTTTCAAATAGATCAGTAAGTCTATTATGGGTCCGGATCTGTGAGACGAAGTTTGCCATCGTCACCTTAGTCAGTCGCAGTAATTTTGCCGGCATCCCAAATTGCAGCATGACGTTGTACAGTACTCGACGATCGATACTGTCGTATGCCTGCTTGTAGTCATAAAAGATTTGGTTTACGTCTACGTTGTATTCCCAGCACTTCTGGAGTATCAGTTTGACTGTAAAGAGCTGATCGGTTGTGGAGCGACCGACCGTGAAACCGCTTTGATATTCGCCAATGATTCGTTTTGCATACGGTTTTATTCTGTTTTCCAGAATTTTCGTAAAAATTTTATAGGATGTACAAACTAGTGATATGTCCTAGTAATTCTTACACCGCAGTTTATCTCCCTTTTGGTGAATTGGGCAGATGATGCTTTTGCGCCAATCGTCTGGGATCATCTTGTCCTCCCATACTCGCAGGAGTAATTGATAGATGGCATTATTTAGACCCGTTCCACCGAATTTTAGCAGTTAAGCTGAAATCTTGTATTTCGTTTTAGTGACCGCAACGCGAGATCAACTTCCTCTACTGTCGGGGGTTGTATGGGTGGGCCTGTGGGTTGATCTACCATATCGTCGAGAGCTTCTTGTGTGAGGATGTTAGATGGCAGGTTCAGAAGCTCTTCAAATTAAGAGGCCCATCGTTTGTTAATACCATCGGTGTCGCTGATGATGTTTCCATCCTTGTCCTTACAAAGGCTAGTCCTAGGTTGGTAGCCGTTCTTGATTGTATTTGCTATTTTGTACGCTTGTCTAGTGTTCCTATTAGCTAAGTTTTAGTTTATAGTTTAGTTTAGTTTATTATACTGCTCGTCAAAGTATTTACGTTTCTTACGTCTAATTATTCTATTCGATATTCGACGTAGCTCGTCATATTTTTATACCCTAGTTCTCTTCTGGCTCTGGTTCCTCGTTGAATGCATAGTCTGTAGGCCTCGTTTTTCGCGTCAAGTGAGTTTTTGCATTCTTCGTCGAACCTGTCATTTCGCGCTCGCCGGGCTTTATATCCCACAACCTTCTCTGCGACATCTTTGATGGTACCCTTGAGTTCTTCTCACAACCCATGGACGCTTGTGTTGCTGATGTTGTGTAGCATAGGCGATAGTCTTTCCTCAAGGGCGGTAGTATACGCTACCGCCGTAGGATCGCTCAGAAGCTTATCAAGCGCAAAGATTTTGGGAGGGCTGATTCTCGATTGGTGCACTGAGGAAATTCTACATCTGAAAGTCGTCTTCAACAAATGATGATCTGAGTCGCAGTTTGGTTTTCGATAGGGGCGCACATCTATCGCACTAAACGCCCGTCTCCTGCAAATGAGGACGTGGTCAATTTGGTTGACGGTATGTGCGGCTGGAGATTTCAAGGTCTGCTTGAGAATGCGTCGATGCGGGAAACACGTAGAGCTTACCACTAGATTTCTACTGCAGACGAACTCGATAAGTCGCTGGCCGTTGTCGTTATTCTTCATGGAGACGGGCCTCCAGTGGTCCCCCGGTGCCGACTTTCATTTCCGACTTTCGCGTTAAAGTCTCCCAGCAGCATTGTGACGTCGTTTGTTGGAAGTGAGTCGAAGAGAGTCTCAAGGCGGGCGTAGAACTCGTCTTTTACTGCGTCTTCTTTAAGGGGCTATACCAGTGTTACACTTTCAAAAAATCGATTTTTTGTTTTTTGTCTGTTGATAAAGACAAGTTTATACTTTCAAGAATATCCTGTAAAAATGTCAAGGCCGTATCTCTAATACTCCCCGAATCGCAGCCTTCTAAAGAGCAACCGCTCGCAGGTATAAAATGCTCCATCTGCCTGGATGCGGTGCTCTGACGTGTTGTTACCTGGATCTTCCGGCATCATTAACGGTACATAATTAACATAATAGTGTCCCCTATTTAAGCTAGTAATATATCTATAGGGTCATTTGAAAACAGCGTTGCCATTTAAAAGGTATTCTGGAGTCGTTCAACGCAGTTCGTTAGTTAAATCTTTAAGCCGTTTTCCTCGAAATGAGATTTTTCAAATTTTCTGCCATTGTAAATCAAAGAGCAATTATCCGATTGACTTGAACCTTGTACTGAGTACTATTGAATATATCTACTCTACAATCTATAGGGCCATTTGAAAACAGCGTTGCCATTTAAAAGGTATTCTGGAGTCGTTCAACGCAGTTCTTTAGTTAAATCTTTAACGCGTTTTTCTCGAAATGAGATTTTTCAAATTTTCTGCCATTGTAAATCAAAGAGCAATTATCCGATTGACTTGAACCTTGTACTGAGTACTATTGAATATATTTACTCTACAGTGACGTAGGATATTTTTGATTGGATGAAAATTGACGATTTTGCGTTGAAAAAACGACAATTTTTTAGGCAGGAAAACAGACTTTTTTTTCATGCCTACTCCATTTTGTTAGATTTTGATATTTTTCGAAAATCCTACGTCATTGTACAGGGAACACCTTCCAGTTTAACGGTATTTTTTCGGTTTTAACTACTTAATCGGCCGGAGTCATGGCAGCAGTGGAGGAACTTTTTTTTTGGGGGCTTCCGAATCCAGCGCATAAGTCGCTTGGATCCCAATACTTTTCTATGAAAAAATTACATATGTAATATAGGTCAAATATAGCCACATATGTTCCTAATTTTCCGAAACATTTAATTGAGTACTTTTCTTCCAAAAAATTCCCGAAAATCACCCAAATTTTCAGCGTTCACATTGGTATAGCCCCTTTACTTCATTGATGAGCCAGAGATTGAAGAAGCGAGTCTTAATGCGAATCGCACACAGCCGTTCATTTATGTGTTTGAAGTCAGTAATGTGCAGCTTGAGGTGATTGTTCACTATAAATGTTACTCCAAATTCCTTGCGGCCCGATGGTCACTTGTAAAAATTGTGTGCGTTTTCTTGTCATTGATCTCGCTGCCAAGCCAATTTGTTTCCTGGTCTGCAGTAATGCTCAGTTTGTACTTTTCGACCTGTTGAAGGAGGGCCTTCTCGGCCCCCGATTTGTTCAGGGAGGGTACATTCCAGGATTCAAAAGAATAATCATTTAGTCGTTTGCGTGGTCGTCGTTGTTGATCGTCCAATCCGAGGCTTTTGTTCCAGGTTTCTTGACATGGAGTTGTTTTTACAACGATGAGTTGTCAGCACATCGCTTAACCCTATTCAGGGGATGGCCTCGGAAGATAGCTGCTTCAGATGGCTTAATAAACGTGCTGGAGTTCACACAACTATGTTGCAGGTCCAACTACACGAATCATTCCATCTTACTAAACCTGAGACGCTTATGTGTTGGTCAGCCATTCAAGCTACAGCTATCTGCCTTTTTCCGAAGTGTCTTATCGCTAAGACTTGGCCGTCAGCGATTTGACACACTACCGTTGCAAGGGGGCGCCCACGAGGAGAACTATGGAAAAGGTCTTTTGCTTTCTGAAAATAAAACAAAACAAACGCAATTTTCTACAAAAAAATTATACATCGTAGGACTAATATTTTAGATGTTACAGGGTACATTTGGCGAATATGGTAATTTTCTATTGATAATTAATTTAAAGCAAATTTGAACGGATAATGAACATTGTCATTAAACATAATCAATAAGATTCCTATCATTAATGACGTAACATTTCATTTTAAATTAGAATATTAACATTGAAGCATTATTTATTGTTAAATATGCTTATAGTTTTGAAGACGTCAATTGACGTCAAACAATTTGTATGTATGTATATGTATGTTAGCAAATGTTCATCTCTGTTAGCTTATATGAACAATGTCAAAAGATTTTTAAAATGACCAAGAATATATTGTATATATTGTCTTCATTTATCGGTATCGTCACTGGTGATGTACAATTGTTTTTCCAGAAATATTCACTATCCAGCTTTTTTTTAGGTTTTTACTATGCGTCTTGTTTCTCATACAGCGTTTCGCCTATACACGGCATCATCAGGTATAAGTACTGCATTTTAATAGGTGAAATTGTGAGCTAAGTGTTGTTAACTATAATAATGTCATAACAACACTTAGCTTTTTATATTAATATCTTTAGTAATACTATTGAAAATGTGTTATTTAATAATGGGCATGTGCCTATCAGAGCAAGAAATAGCAATGTTAATGTTCATGGCAAAAAAAAGATACGTCAATTGGCTATTTTAGATTAAGCAGGAATAGTGTAAACACCTAAACTGCGCGCAAAATGAAGTCATCTGGGTATAGTGTAAACGTAATATTACGGTTACAGCTATATAACGGCAAAATTTTGTAAGCAATATAACTCTATAACGGAAAAAGATAGCTAGGTGGCTAATTGGTGGGTGTTAGCGAGGACTACGCTCTTCATTGAATTTAAGCAAAATCCATTTAACGGTTCCAAAATTACAGCTATATAACGGCAATGTTTTGTAGCAAAATAAACTCTATAACGGAAAAGGCGAGTTGGGCGAAATGTGTTAAATGTTAGTGTGGAATAGGTTCGGGTGGAGTTTCAGTAAATTCCACGGAACAGTTAAAAAAAATTACAGGTTAGCTGCAAAAAGTTGTAATCAATACATCCCTCGGAAAGTGAAGATCCAGCTACGCGAAATTAGTCTAGTTAATGTTAAGACGAAGCCGAAGACAAATACATATAGTAAAATCTATCAAACAGTTACAAATTTTCACCCTTTAAAAATATCTCCTAAATATCGATATACAAGTACATAACTCCGTAGCTTTTTGCAGCTTGTTCTAAAAATTTTGTTAAGTATCCCACCCGATGTCTTAATTCCGATGTCTTAATTTCACATAAACTCAAAAATTATCCCGAATTAACGCAAATCAAAAATCAGTTCCTCTGCGCCAGGTGTCTTTTTATCTCTCTTTCTCTTTCTGGTTCCTTTTAACAACTTGACCTTCCACTTCGTCCTGTTCACCGCCATCGCTTTCAGCTCACTCTACGACTTGCCTATTGAGGCATTCTCTCTTTCAACTGATTTTCTCCAGGTCGTCCAACATGGCGACTTGCTTTGGTTCCCTGTGGGTTCCAATGGAGGGCCTGTTAAACAATGTTGTGTAGGATGCGTCGTAGATACTGGATCACAAATATCACAAGCTACATATATTTAGAAATAAAAAAGTTTTTCTCACAAAGATGGACTTTTGAACCGGTCGTTCCTAAGGCAGCCATATGATGTAGTGGTCCGATTTCATGGGTTCCGACATATATATAGCGTGCAATAGAGGCTTTGTACATTTTCAGCTCGATAGCTTCAAAACTGAAAGACTAGTTTGCATAGAACCAGACAGACAGACGGACAGACGAACAAAGCTTAATCGACTCACCTCGTCATACTGACCAAGAATGATATGTATATGTACATATGTAGTTCATATGGTTGGAGATGCTTCCTTCTGTGCGTTGCAAACTTCATGACAAAGTTAATATACCACATTCGTGAAGGGCATAACAATATAGGTGATAAAATGCAGCCTTGTCTCACTCCGCTATGCACCTCGAAAGGATATGATAGCTTAACCTTGTGTAAAACTTGACATTAGGCTCCCTGGTAGGACTCCTTGATGATGGATCCTATTTGATCTGGCATGCCTCTCCTACATTAAGCCCTCCAGATGTATTCGCGGTCAACGCTGTGAAACACCTTCTCGAAATCGATGAACATGAGATTTAATGGGGATCTCCACTCTGCGGATTATTCAATTATAATTCAAAGGGTGTTGATGTGGTCGCTACATGAAAAGCTTTCGCGAAAGCCAGCCTGTTCATCGTTCAATGTTCGGTCACCTATATGTTTGATCCGGTTCAAGATTATTTTTGCCATCAGTTTGAAGACTGCTGGGAGAAGACAAATTCCACGCCAGTTATTACAGTCCTTTAGGTCACATTGCTTCTTTTTATCCTTGTCCCTACTTTTTGTTTTATCTCGCCAAAATATAGGTTTTTTTTCGCAATCCATGTTGTCAATTCTGTATGCTACGCCCGACCTTTTCTCTTTTGGTATCTAAGTTTTAATTAATCGCTGACGGCCAATGTCTTAGCGATAAGACAGTTTGGAAAAGGCAGATAGCTGTAGCCTGAATGGCTGACGAACACCTAAGCGTCTCAGGTTTACTAGGATGGAATGACTTGCGTAGTTGGACCTGCAACATAGTTGTGCGAGCTCCAGCACGTTTATTAAACCATCTGAAGCAGCTATCTCCGAGGCCATCCCCTGAATGGGGTTAAGTGACGTGCTGACAACTCGTCCTTGCAAAAACCACTCCATGTCAAGAAACCTGGATTAAAAGCCTCGGATTGGACGGATCAACGACGACGACCACGCAAACGACTAAATGATTATTCTTTCGGATCCTGCAATGTACGCTCCCTGAACAAACCGGGGGCCGAGAAGGCCCTCCTTCAACAGGTCGAAAAGTACAAACTGAGCATTACTGCAGTCCAGGAAACAAATTGGCTTGGCAGCGAGATTAATGACAAGAAATCGCACACAATTTTTACAAGTGGCAAACCATCGGGCCGCAAGGAGTTTGGAGTAGCATTTATAGTGAACAATCACCTCAAACCGCACATCACTGACTTCAAACCCATAAATGAGCGGCTATGTGCGATTCGCATCAAGACTCGATTCTTCAATCTCTGGCTCATCAATTTGCATGCCCCCACTGAAGTTAAAGAAGACGTAGTAAAAGACAAGTTCTACGCCCGCTTTGAGACTTTCTTCGACTCACTTCCAACAAACGACGTCAAATTGCTGCTGGGAGACTTTAATGCGAAAGTCGGAAATGAAAGTTGACACCGGGGGACCACTGGAGGCTTCAGTCTCCATGAAGAATGTAACGACAACGGCCAGCGATTTATTGACTTCGCGTGCAGTAGGAATCTAGTCGTAAGCTCTACGTGTTTCCCGCATCGACGCATTCACAAGCAGACCTGGAAGTCTCCAGACGCACATACCGTCAGCCAAATTGACCACGTCCTCATTTGCAGGAGATGGGCGTTTAGTGTGATGGATGTCCGCTCCTATCGAGGAGCAAATTGCGACTCAGATCATCACTTGGTGAAGACGACCTACAGATGTAGAATTTCCTCAGTGCACCAATCAAGAATCAGCCCTCCCAAAATCTTTGCGGTTGATAAGCTTTTGAGTGATGCTACAGCGGTGGCGTATACCACCGCCCTTGAGGAAAGACTATCACCTATGCTACACAACATCAGCAACACAGGCGTCCATGGGTTCTTGGAAGAACTCAAGGGTACCATCAAGGATGTCGCTGAGAAAGTCGTGGGATATACAGTCATACAAAAAAGTATTCGTACACACGATGTATCGTGCTTTACTGTCCTGCAACAGTTAAAAGAGCTACATTTTTTTAACAAAAAATGTCTCTAACTCTTTTAGCAACATTATGTAATGTGTGAATTTTTAATGTAGAACACTTTCCAATTGGTTTACACGAGAATAATTCTTTATTGATTTAGAACAACAGCAAAACGAAATACATCATCCAAAATTAATTTAGTAGATTTTATTTGCAGCGCACAGCGACTTCCAACCGACTGCCCCGGTCTCTTCCATCTACTCGCTTGTTATACATGTGATAAATTGCAAGGTCTGCAGAATGGCGGTTGTCGTATTCGTATTCGTCTTCTTCCATGTACTTGCTTCTTATTCATAAATTGCAAGATCGGCAGAATGACGGTTGTCGTATTCGTAGAGCCGTAGAGTAGAGGTCATCGCTCGCAGCACTTTGCCTAGTGTGCGGATTTATGGTAATACTCGCGTGCACACATTACACCTCCCCCTTTGAGACGAGAAGTACTTCGAGGAAAAAAAACAAGCAAGAAATTATTAAAACATATTGATACAATAATACAATAGAATATACGATGATTTAGAGGGTGACGATGCAGCTGTCCTCTTTGCTGTTTGTCGATTTACTTTGGGTGTGCGCCTTGGCTGGTTGGTTTTCGATGTCTCTGGTTGGAGAGTGACCTTGAGTGGGTTGTCGCTGTTTTTCGATACCGTATGACCTTTTCAAAATTTGCTTTTTACTTTTAATATAAATTTTATAAAGGACTGTTAAGATGATGATGATAATTAAAATTGTAGGGAAGACTGAAGATAATATCATTACATTTTTCTTGTATTCTATTTTTTGTTAGATTCGTTTTGGTATTTTTCTAATTCTTTTATGTCATGTCCTAGGTTTAATAACTCATTTTGATCTGATTTTAATTCTACTATTGGATTTTCCTTAATTTTGTTATAATTAGTAGAGTTTGATATTTTTACATGCCTAAAATGCGAATCTGAATTTATAGTAGTGATAGAATTTATTACAAATGTGTCTGGTTTTAAAATAATATTTTCATTTTCTATAAGACAATTATCGTTTAGGGTTATCAATTTGGGATTATCGATTTCAATTTTAGTTATATTATTGTTGCAATTTACATCAAATACAGTTTTATTTTTACTGTACAAAATATAGTTTCGTTCTTTTATTTTAAGCCAAATGGGTACATTAACATTAATTATTTTTAGGTTACATAGTTCAGTATCTAGATGTTTTTCTTTGAAAATATTTAATTCACAAGTTTCGCGAGTATTGAGATACAAATTTAGTTCGGATGAATGACAAAAAGTAGTATTAGTGATTTTAAAACAATTTAGGAAATCTTTTTCGTCCATATGTTTGTATATTTTATGTTCATAATCTACTGCAAGATGATTGAAACGTAAGTCTACAATGGCCAAACTGTTCTCACTGTGTTTGAAAGGCAATGGTATTATTTCGAATAATGTGAACTCGTTAGTCTCTAGTAATGGAATTTCAATTTTGAAGATGATTGAACCATTTAGTCGTTTAAACTTGACGTTTGACAAACGGTAAGCGACATCGCAATTATTATTAATAATCGGTGATTGTAACCCTCGACCAATTTCCGATTTGATCTCGTTCAATTGTTCTCTTAAATGAGCTGGTGAAATAAGAAAAGGGTGCAGAATGTGTTTTTCGGCGTCTCTAATAATTGAAATTATTTTCGATAATTCTAGTTCTAGTTCTCGCGTTGCCAATATCAAGTAAGGAATATGTGTTGAAAGTTGGTCTAGTATTTTTAAATGGGCAGTGTTACTGTTAACTTGATCAGTCAATTGCTTTATATCGCGTTGTATTTTAAAAAATGTTTTGTTATCAGTATTGATTTTTCTATGCAAAATTTCAAAGGAAGATTTGAAAATACTGGTTTGTTTGGAAAGAATTTTGAGAGTTTTATCATTATTTTGTTCTAAAGAGTTGATTTTTTCGTTGTATATTTCGCCATCCTCATCGCTCAAAGTACCAAAAAGGAATTTACTTAATCTACCAACGCCGTTGAAGAAAGATCTTTTCTGTTTTCTAGTGATTTGTGTATTGTCAATTAATTCAAAATTTGTTTCCATTTTTTCTATTATGTGCTTTAATTCAAATAGCAAGTATTCGCAACTAGTCTTACTATTGTTATCTAAGGAAATAAGGTTACATAATACGTCAATATCATGAATTGAAGCTAGCATGAATTGCATATCATTACTAATACTAACTAGGTTGATACTAGTTACAAGATTCCATCTACCGTGATTGAATATAATTTTATCGAGGGGGCTTACAAAAGCCCTAGCGTTCAAGTCAAGATCTTTTACCTCAAATGATGGTTGTGCACACACGTGGTTTGTACACAGTAGAACTGCGAATATAGAAAAAAAAGATAAAGGTGACTTTAGTCTTCGTGAAAATGTTTTAATAGATTGTTGTGGACTTTTCGCTTTTTGTTCTTAATGTGTATTGTGGAGTTTTCATTAGAATTTACTGCCACCACTAAGTGGGTGGGGTCCACTCCACAGGGGATCTAATGACTTTCGGTTGTTAATCTTCATAAGGACGAGGTCGTTAACATGAAAGTTTTCGTTGCGCGAATTCTTGTCATAATACGTTTTGTTTACGTTCTTATGTTTTATAAGATCTTTCCTGGCTTCTTCCCAGGAGGAACTTAGTTTTTCTCTTAATTCAGTTAAATAATCATCGTAAGAGATGCCTGATGTTGGTGTTTTCCAGACCGCTGATGGAATGTTAGCATCGCAGCCGAATAAAAGTTTAAAAGGGGTGAATCCAGTTGAGCAGTGGGGTGTCGTGTTGTACACGAACATGGCATAAGGAATGTATTCATCCCAATTCTGCAAATGCTTATCGACATAGTGCCGCAAATAGTTCTTAAGTGTCTTATGAGATAGCTCAAGTGCTCCGTTTGTTTCTGGATGGTAGGCTGTGGATGTCAGTTTCCTGATTTTGAGCAATTTGCAAAATTCTTTAAAACGATTGCTCATGAAATTTGCTCCCTGGTCTGAAAGGATTTGCTGGGGTATGTCAAAGATGCATACGAAGTTTTGCATCAGTGTTTTTGCTACTGTGTAAGCTTCCATATTAGGGATGGGGAACGCGGAAGAATGTTTCGTTAGGTCGTCCTGTATAGTGAGGATGTAATTATTATCACTGGAAGTAGTTGGGAGTTTTCCCACTATATCGATATTAATCCGCTCAAATGGGACCGAGGAAGTTGTCGTTATTTTTAACGGAATTTTCGTAGTTTTGCTGTGTTTATTGAGTTGACAGCTTTTACAATTTTTTATGTAATTAGCAACGTCGGTTGCCATCCCAGGCCAATAATATTTTTCTTTTAGTCTTTTTATGGTCTTGAATATTCCCTGATGACCACCAATGGTGAGCTCGTGGTTTTCACGTAACAGTTCCTCTATTTGGGTTTGGTCGGGAATAAATTCCTTCCGCTTTTCGTTTCCTAATATTTGTTCTTTGTCTTTTTCGTTATCGATACTGTTATCTTTAGTTTGTTCAGTAGCGACAATTTCTTGTGTTTTTGATTTGGAACGAGTGATTGCATTGATAGGTATTCTGCTCAAGGCGTCAGCGTTACTGTTTAGTTTCCCCTTTTTGTAGATAATTTTGAACTCATAACCGGAAAGTTTTAATTTCAGTCGCGTTAAACGTGTAGTGGTATCGGTAATACTTTTCAAGAAAGTTAAAGGCAAATGATCTGTGATTACTGTAAAAGAACGACCATAAAGATATGGTCGAAAAACTTTAATTCCCCATACAACTGCGAGTAGCTCCTTCTCAGTTGTGCTGTAGTTGCGTTCTGCCTTGTTCAATGTTCGACTGGCATAACTAATAGGCGGGTCTGCACCAATAACACCTTGGGAAAGGACAGCTCCCAGTCCAGTATTGCTAGCGTCAGTCGTAAGAATAAACGGCTTTGTATAGTCGGGATATCTTAAAATGGTGTCAACTGACAGTATTTCTTTGATTTTGTTGAAAGCGTTGGTGGAAGCATCAGTCCAGGCAAACGGAACGTTTTTTCTGAAGAACTTTAGAAGTGGTTCTGCTGTAATGGACAACCCTGGGGTGAATCTATGGTAATAATTTACCAGGCTTAAAAACGTGTGTAACTCGGATACGGTCCGGGGTACGGGAAAGTTTTTTATACTTGAAACTTTGTCTTCATCGGGTTGAATTCCATCGCCGGTAATCACATGGCCCAAATATCGAATGTTAGTTTGCAAAAAATTACATTTCTCGGGGTTCAACGTTAAATGATGGAATCGAAGCTTGTCGAGAACATGTGCCAGCCGCTGGTTATGTTCGTTAAGAGATTTTCCATAGACAATTATGTCGTCGAGGTAAACGAGACACTCGAATCCTTGCAGACCAGTCAAAACGTAGTTCATCATCCTCTGGAAGGTTGCCGGAGCTCCCTTCAAACCAAAGGGCATCCTGTTAAACTCGTAGTGACCGGTAGGAGTACTGAATGCCGTTTTGCACTTGTCTTCCTCGCGCATTGGAATCTGATGAAACCCATTGGCTAAGTCAAGGGTTGTGAAATACTGAGCGAATCCAAGCGTGTCGAATATGTCTGCAATATTCGGAAGGGGAAATGCGTCTCCGATGGTAATGTCGTTCAGTTTACGGAAATCGACTACTACACGATATTTTTGTGATCCCTTCTTGGGTACAACCAATAATGGTGCGTTGAAAGAGCTCTTGCTAGTTCGTATTATTTTATTCTTTAGTAAATTTCGAACTTCTTCTTCGACTACTTTTTTATGCACCTCAGGTAGTCGGTATGGTTTGATGTAGACCGGGGCCGAATCTTTGGTTAAGTTGATCTCGTGCTCCACGGCAGACGTGCAAGGTAATTGCTCGTCCTTGAAATGAAACAGATCGTAATTGTTTATAATTATTTCCATAATAGAGTCTTTTTCTACCTGGCTAATGTTCTCTGGTAGCTTAATAGCGTGTCTAATCATCTCTATTCGCTCTTGTGGCGACATAGGATTTCCCTTAATACTGTATAATCTGGAGGGTGTATCTTCTGAGCATAATTGTGAGTCCACGTAGGGCTCAAGCTGTGACTGAATTTCGTTGGCAACGTTGACGTCTTCATTTAAGTTGTTTAAGACTGAAACGAGTGTGTGTCCATTAAGAGGACTACTAATGGAATTTCCTAGGTATCCACCGTCCTTGATTTGTTTAGAAATACACAACACATCGGATTCAATGTTTGTCGGTATTTTCAAAAAGTAAATACTCCTAGCCGGTATAGTTATGTTGCCTCTGGAGGATACACCGTCTCCTTCCTGTACCTTGTCCTTATTGCAAGGAACGCGATCGTTCTTCATCGTTTGATCGTTAGATCGGTTGATCTGCTTACCGAGATAGGAATCATTTAATTCTCCCTGAATTAACCTCGAATGTGCGATTAGCGGAAACACTTTATTGAAATCTACAAACTGTAAGGTTTTTGTTTTATAACACACGGTTGCGTTGTATTTTTCTAAGAAATCTCTTCCAAGAATGCCTATTAATGATTTTTCGCTAACGCACTGTAAATCTGGTATTGAGTGAAACTTGAAGACGCAATTCAATTCATTAATTGATGTTGTGCAAGTGCCATAAGAATCAAACGAATTTCCTTGTGCATCATTTAGCGTGATCTTATCGTTGATATTAAGTTGTGTTTCTGGTTTTATTTTGTTTATATTTAACAAACTAACGTCAGCGCCGGTATCAACTAGAAAATGTGCATCCCCCTCGTAGCGTTTCGCGCTAACGTTCATACGGACGTAACTATGCGTCTTCCTGTTAGTAAACGCGAGCACATATGTCCATTGATAGTTCGATGCACTACTGTTATTCGCAGCATTGTTACTACTGACGGTAGTTTGAGTACTGTTATTCGCAGCATTGTTACTACTGGCGGTAATTTGAGTACTGTTGTTGCTTGTAGCATTAGACGATTGTCCAGAACGAGTAAGCTCATTTCGTCTTTTTAATGCACGGCAATCATTGGCTGAATGGCCTCTTTTTAAACAATAGGCGCACTCGATTGTAATTTGATTCACTTGGTTCCCGAAGATATATTCTGTCTCGATGACCTGCAGTCGCGAGCGTAATGACCGCTTTTGTTGCAAGCGCGGCAGATTACACCTGAACGACACTGACCAGTGTTATGTGTGGTACTTTTACACTTTTCGCAATAAACGCGATGGTTTGGTTTTTGCGGTTTTGGGGCAGTGAAACCCTGATGTGAATTTTTACTAGAATTTCGTTTCGTGAGTATTGAGATACAAATTTAGTTCGGATGAATGACAAAAAGTAGTATTAGTGATTTTAAAACAATTTAGGAAATCTTTTTCGTCCATATGTTTGTATATTTTATGTTCATAATCTACTGCAAGATGATTGAAACGTAAGTCTACAATGGCCAAACTGTTCTCACTGTGTTTGAAAGGCAATGGTATTATTTCGAATAATGTGAACTCGTTAGTCTCTAGTAATGGAATTTCAATTTTGAAGATGATTGAACCATTTAGTCGTTTAAACTTGACGTTTGACAAACGGTAAGCGACATCGCAATTATTATTAATAATCGGTGATTGTAACCCTCGACCAATTTCCGATTTGATCTCGTTCAATTGTTCTCTTAAATGAGCTGGTGAAATAAGAAAAGGGTGCAGAATGTGTTTTTCGGCGTCTCTAATAATTGAAATTATTTTCGATAATTCAAGTTCTAGTTCTCGCGTTGCCAATATCAAGTAAGGAATATGTGTTGAAAGTTGGTCTAGTATTTTTAAATGGGCAGTGTTACTGTTAACTTGATCAGTCAATTGCTTTATATCGCGTTGTATTTTAAAAAATGTTTTGTTATCAGTATTGATTTTTCTATGCAAAATTTCAAAGGAAGATTTGAAAATACTGGTTTGTTTGGAAAGAATTTTGAGAGTTTTATCATTATTTTGTTCTAAAGAGTTGATTTTTTCGTTGTATATTTCGCCATCCTCATCGCTCAAAGTACCAAAAAGGAATTTACTTAATCTACCAACGCCGTTGAAGAAAGATCTTTTCTGTTTTCTAGTGATTTGTGTATTGTCAATTAATTCAAAATTTGTTTCCATTTTTTCTATTATGTGCTTTAATTCAAATAGCAAGTATTCGCAACTAGTCTTACTATTGTTATCTAAGGAAATAAGGTTACATAATACGTCAATATCATGAATTGAAGCTAGCATGAATTGCATATCATTACTAATACTAACTAGGTTGATACTAGTTACAAGATTCCATCTACCGTGATTGAATATAATTTTATCGAGGGGGCTTACAAAAGCCCTAGCGTTCAAGTCAAGATCTTTTACCTCAAATGATGGTTGTGCACACACGTGGTTTGTACACAGTAGAACTGCGAATATAGAAAAAAAAGATAAAGGTGACTTTAGTCTTCGTGAAAATGTTTTAATAGATTGTTGTGGACTTTTCGCTTTTTGTTCTTAATGTGTATTGTGGAGTTTTCATTAGAATTTACTGCCACCACTAAGTGGGTGGGGTCCACTCCACAGGGGATCTAATGACTTTCGGTTGTTAATCTTCATAAGGACGAGGTCGTTAACATGAAAGTTTTCGTTGCGCGAATTCTTGTCATAATACGTTTTGTTTACGTTCTTATGTTTTATAAGATCTTTCCTGGCTTCTTCCCAGGAGGAACTTAGTTTTTCTCTTAATTCAGTTAAATAATCATCGTAAGAGATGCCTGATGTTGGTGTTTTCCAGACCGCTGATGGAATGTTAGCATCGCAGCCGAATAAAAGTTTAAAAGGGGTGAATCCAGTTGAGCAGTGGGGTGTCGTGTTGTACACGAACATGGCATAAGGAATGTATTCATCCCAATTCTGCAAATGCTTATCGACATAGTGCCGCAAATAGTTCTTAAGTGTCTTATGAGATAGCTCAAGTGCTCCGTTTGTTTCTGGATGGTAGGCTGTGGATGTCAGTTTCCTGATTTTGAGCAATTTGCAAAATTCTTTAAAACGATTGCTCATGAAATTTGCTCCCTGGTCTGAAAGGATTTGCTGGGGTATGTCAAAGATGCATACGAAGTTTTGCATCAGTGTTTTTGCTACTGTGTAAGCTTCCATATTAGGGATGGGGAACGCGGAAGAATGTTTCGTTAGGTCGTCCTGTATAGTGAGGATGTAATTATTATCACTGGAAGTAGTTGGGAGTTTTCCCACTATATCGATATTAATCCG
The DNA here is from genome assembly GCA_964017055.1 of Chloromyia formosa. Lineage (NCBI taxonomy): Eukaryota > Metazoa > Arthropoda > Insecta > Diptera > Stratiomyidae > Chloromyia > Chloromyia formosa. The sequence goes on along the minus strand of OZ024813.1, from coordinate 81,133,737 downwards.
CTCAAATGGGACCGAGGAAGTTGTCGTTATTTTTAACGGAATTTTCGTAGTTTTGCTGTGTTTATTGAGTTGACAGCTTTTACAATTTTTTATGTAATTAGCAACGTCGGTTGCCATCCCAGGCCAATAATATTTTTCTTTTAGTCTTTTTATGGTCTTGAATATTCCCTGATGACCACCAATGGTGAGCTCGTGGTTTTCACGTAACAGTTCCTCTATTTGGGTTTGGTCGGGAATAAATTCCTTCCGCTTTTCGTTTCCTAATATTTGTTCTTTGTCTTTTTCGTTATCGATACTGTTATCTTTAGTTTGTTCAGTAGCGACAATTTCTTGTGTTTTTGATTTGGAACGAGTGATTGCATTGATAGGTATTCTGCTCAAGGCGTCAGCGTTACTGTTTAGTTTCCCCTTTTTGTAGATAATTTTGAACTCATAACCGGAAAGTTTTAATTTCAGTCGCGTTAAACGTGTAGTGGTATCGGTAATACTTTTCAAGAAAGTTAAAGGCAAATGATCTGTGATTACTGTAAAAGAACGACCATAAAGATATGGTCGAAAAACTTTAATTCCCCATACAACTGCGAGTAGCTCCTTCTCAGTTGTGCTGTAGTTGCGTTCTGCCTTGTTCAATGTTCGACTGGCATAACTAATAGGCGGGTCTGCACCAATAACACCTTGGGAAAGGACAGCTCCCAGTCCAGTATTGCTAGCGTCAGTCGTAAGAATAAACGGCTTTGTATAGTCGGGATATCTTAAAATGGTGTCAACTGACAGTATTTCTTTGATTTTGTTGAAAGCGTTGGTGGAAGCATCAGTCCAGGCAAACGGAACGTTTTTTCTGAAGAACTTTAGAAGTGGTTCTGCTGTAATGGACAACCCTGGGGTGAATCTATGGTAATAATTTACCAGGCTTAAAAACGTGTGTAACTCGGATACGGTCCGGGGTACGGGAAAGTTTTTTATACTTGAAACTTTGTCTTCATCGGGTTGAATTCCATCGCCGGTAATCACATGGCCCAAATATCGAATGTTAGTTTGCAAAAAATTACATTTCTCGGGGTTCAACGTTAAATGATGGAATCGAAGCTTGTCGAGAACATGTGCCAGCCGCTGGTTATGTTCGTTAAGAGATTTTCCATAGACAATTATGTCGTCGAGGTAAACGAGACACTCGAATCCTTGCAGACCAGTCAAAACGTAGTTCATCATCCTCTGGAAGGTTGCCGGAGCTCCCTTCAAACCAAAGGGCATCCTGTTAAACTCGTAGTGACCGGTAGGAGTACTGAATGCCGTTTTGCACTTGTCTTCCTCGCGCATTGGAATCTGATGAAACCCATTGGCTAAGTCAAGGGTTGTGAAATACTGAGCGAATCCAAGCGTGTCGAATATGTCTGCAATATTCGGAAGGGGAAATGCGTCTCCGATGGTAATGTCGTTCAGTTTACGGAAATCGACTACTACACGATATTTTTGTGATCCCTTCTTGGGTACAACCAATAATGGTGCGTTGAAAGAGCTCTTGCTAGTTCGTATTATTTTATTCTTTAGTAAATTTCGAACTTCTTCTTCGACTACTTTTTTATGCACCTCAGGTAGTCGGTATGGTTTGATGTAGACCGGGGCCGAATCTTTGGTTAAGTTGATCTCGTGCTCCACGGCAGACGTGCAAGGTAATTGCTCGTCCTTGAAATGAAACAGATCGTAATTGTTTATAATTATTTCCATAATAGAGTCTTTTTCTACCTGGCTAATGTTCTCTGGTAGCTTAATAGCGTGTCTAATCATCTCTATTCGCTCTTGTGGCGACATAGGATTTCCCTTAATACTGTATAATCTGGAGGGTGTATCTTCTGAGCATAATTGTGAGTCCACGTAGGGCTCAAGCTGTGACTGAATTTCGTTGGCAACGTTGACGTCTTCATTTAAGTTGTTTAAGACTGAAACGAGTGTGTGTCCATTAAGAGGACTACTAATGGAATTTCCTAGGTATCCACCGTCCTTGATTTGTTTAGAAATACACAACACATCGGATTCAATGTTTGTCGGTATTTTCAAAAAGTAAATACTCCTAGCCGGTATAGTTATGTTGCCTCTGGAGGATACACCGTCTCCTTCCTGTACCTTGTCCTTATTGCAAGGAACGCGATCGTTCTTCATCGTTTGATCGTTAGATCGGTTGATCTGCTTACCGAGATAGGAATCATTTAATTCTCCCTGAATTAACCTCGAATGTGCGATTAGCGGAAACACTTTATTGAAATCTACAAACTGTAAGGTTTTTGTTTTATAACACACGGTTGCGTTGTATTTTTCTAAGAAATCTCTTCCAAGAATGCCTATTAATGATTTTTCGCTAACGCACTGTAAATCTGGTATTGAGTGAAACTTGAAGACGCAATTCAATTCATTAATTGATGTTGTGCAAGTGCCATAAGAATCAAACGAATTTCCTTGTGCATCATTTAGCGTGATCTTATCGTTGATATTAAGTTGTGTTTCTGGTTTTATTTTGTTTATATTTAACAAACTAACGTCAGCGCCGGTATCAACTAGAAAATGTGCATCCCCCTCGTAGCGTTTCGCGCTAACGTTCATACGGACGTAACTATGCGTCTTCCTGTTAGTAAACGCGAGCACATATGTCCATTGATAGTTCGATGCACTACTGTTATTCGCAGCATTGTTACTACTGACGGTAGTTTGAGTACTGTTATTCGCAGCATTGTTACTACTGGCGGTAATTTGAGTACTGTTATTGCTTGTAGCATTAGACGATTGTCCAGAACGAGTAAGCTCATTTCGTCTTTTTAATGCACGGCAATCATTGGCTGAATGGCCTCTTTTTAAACAATAGGCGCACTCGATTGTAATTTGATTCACTTGGTTCCCGAAGATATATTCTGTCTCGATGACCTGCAGTCGCGAGCGTAATGACCGCTTTTGTTGCAAGCGCGGCAGATTACACCTGAACGACACTGACCAGTGTTATGTGTGGTACTTTTACACTTTTCGCAATAAACGCGATGGTTTGGTTTTTGCGGTTTTGGGGCAGTGAAACCCTGATGTGAATTTTTACTAGAATTTCGTTTCGTGAGTATTGAGATACAAATTTAGTTCGGATGAATGACAAAAAGTAGTATTAGTGATTTTAAAACAATTTAGGAAATCTTTTTCGTCCATATGTTTGTATATTTTATGTTCATAATCTACTGCAAGATGATTGAAACGTAAGTCTACAATGGCCAAACTGTTCTCACTGTGTTTGAAAGGCAATGGTATTATTTCGAATAATGTGAACTCGTTAGTCTCTAGTAATGGAATTTCAATTTTGAAGATGATTGAACCATTTAGTCGTTTAAACTTGACGTTTGACAAACGGTAAGCGACATCGCAATTATTATTAATAATCGGTGATTGTAACCCTCGACCAATTTCCGATTTGATCTCGTTCAATTGTTCTCTTAAATGAGCTGGTGAAATAAGAAAAGGGTGCAGAATGTGTTTTTCGGCGTCTCTAATAATTGAAATTATTTTCGATAATTCAAGTTCTAGTTCTCGCGTTGCCAATATCAAGTAAGGAATATGTGTTGAAAGTTGGTCTAGTATTTTTAAATGGGCAGTGTTACTGTTAACTTGATCAGTCAATTGCTTTATATCGCGTTGTATTTTAAAAAATGTTTTGTTATCAGTATTGATTTTTCTATGCAAAATTTCAAAGGAAGATTTGAAAATACTGGTTTGTTTGGAAAGAATTTTGAGAGTTTTATCATTATTTTGTTCTAAAGAGTTGATTTTTTCGTTGTATATTTCGCCATCCTCATCGCTCAAAGTACCAAAAAGGAATTTACTTAATCTACCAACGCCGTTGAAGAAAGATCTTTTCTGTTTTCTAGTGATTTGTGTATTGTCAATTAATTCAAAATTTGTTTCCATTTTTTCTATTATGTGCTTTAATTCAAATAGCAAGTATTCGCAACTAGTCTTACTATTGTTATCTAAGGAAATAAGGTTACATAATACGTCAATATCATGAATTGAAGCTAGCATGAATTGCATATCATTACTAATACTAACTAGGTTGATACTAGTTACAAGATTCCATCTACCGTGATTGAATATAATTTTATCGAGGGGGCTTACAAAAGCCCTAGCGTTCAAGTCAAGATCTTTTACCTCAAATGATGGTTGTGCACACACGTGGTTTGTACACAGTAGAACTGCGAATATAGAAAAAAAAGATAAAGGTGACTTTAGTCTTCGTGAAAATGTTTTAATAGATTGTTGTGGACTTTTCGCTTTTTGTTCTTAATGTGTATTGTGGAGTTTTCATTAGAATTTACTGCCACCACTAAGTGGGTGGGGTCCACTCCACAGGGGATCTAATGACTTTCGGTTGTTAATCTTCATAAGGACGAGGTCGTTAACATGAAAGTTTTCGTTGCGCGAATTCTTGTCATAATACGTTTTGTTTACGTTCTTATGTTTTATAAGATCTTTCCTGGCTTCTTCCCAGGAGGAACTTAGTTTTTCTCTTAATTCAGTTAAATAATCATCGTAAGAGATGCCTGATGTTGGTGTTTTCCAGACCGCTGATGGAATGTTAGCATCGCAGCCGAATAAAAGTTTAAAAGGGGTGAATCCAGTTGAGCAGTGGGGTGTCGTGTTGTACACGAACATGGCATAAGGAATGTATTCATCCCAATTCTGCAAATGCTTATCGACATAGTGCCGCAAATAGTTCTTAAGTGTCTTATGAGATAGCTCAAGTGCTCCGTTTGTTTCTGGATGGTAGGCTGTGGATGTCAGTTTCCTGATTTTGAGCAATTTGCAAAATTCTTTAAAACGATTGCTCATGAAATTTGCTCCCTGGTCTGAAAGGATTTGCTGGGGTATGTCAAAGATGCATACGAAGTTTTGCATCAGTGTTTTTGCTACTGTGTAAGCTTCCATATTAGGGATGGGGAACGCGGAAGAATGTTTCGTTAGGTCGTCCTGTATAGTGAGGATGTAATTATTATCACTGGAAGTAGTTGGGAGTTTTCCCACTATATCGATATTAATCCGCTCAAATGGGACCGAGGAAGTTGTCGTTATTTTTAACGGAATTTTCGTAGTTTTGCTGTGTTTATTGAGTTGACAGCTTTTACAATTTTTTATGTAATTAGCAACGTCGGTTGCCATCCCAGGCCAATAATATTTTTCTTTTAGTCTTTTTATGGTCTTGAATATTCCCTGATGACCACCAATGGTGAGCTCGTGGTTTTCACGTAACAGTTCCTCTATTTGGGTTTGGTCGGGAATAAATTCCTTCCGCTTTTCGTTTCCTAATATTTGTTCTTTGTCTTTTTCGTTATCGATACTGTTATCTTTAGTTTGTTCAGTAGCGACAATTTCTTGTGTTTTTGATTTGGAACGAGTGATTGCATTGATAGGTATTCTGCTCAAGGCGTCAGCGTTACTGTTTAGTTTCCCCTTTTTGTAGATAATTTTGAACTCATAACCGGAAAGTTTTAATTTCAGTCGCGTTAAACGTGTAGTGGTATCGGTAATACTTTTCAAGAAAGTTAAAGGCAAATGATCTGTGATTACTGTAAAAGAACGACCATAAAGATATGGTCGAAAAACTTTAATTCCCCATACAACTGCGAGTAGCTCCTTCTCAGTTGTGCTGTAGTTGCGTTCTGCCTTGTTCAATGTTCGACTGGCATAACTAATAGGCGGGTCTGCACCAATAACACCTTGGGAAAGGACAGCTCCCAGTCCAGTATTGCTAGCGTCAGTCGTAAGAATAAACGGCTTTGTATAGTCGGGATATCTTAAAATGGTGTCAACTGACAGTATTTCTTTGATTTTGTTGAAAGCGTTGGTGGAAGCATCAGTCCAGGCAAACGGAACGTTTTTTCTGAAGAACTTTAGAAGTGGTTCTGCTGTAATGGACAACCCTGGGGTGAATCTATGGTAATAATTTACCAGGCTTAAAAACGTGTGTAACTCGGATACGGTCCGGGGTACGGGAAAGTTTTTTATACTTGAAACTTTGTCTTCATCGGGTTGAATTCCATCGCCGGTAATCACATGGCCCAAATATCGAATGTTAGTTTGCAAAAAATTACATTTCTCGGGGTTCAACGTTAAATGATGGAATCGAAGCTTGTCGAGAACATGTGCCAGCCGCTGGTTATGTTCGTTAAGAGATTTTCCATAGACAATTATGTCGTCGAGGTAAACGAGACACTCGAATCCTTGCAGACCAGTCAAAACGTAGTTCATCATCCTCTGGAAGGTTGCCGGAGCTCCCTTCAAACCAAAGGGCATCCTGTTAAACTCGTAGTGACCGGTAGGAGTACTGAATGCCGTTTTGCACTTGTCTTCCTCGCGCATTGGAATCTGATGAAACCCATTGGCTAAGTCAAGGGTTGTGAAATACTGAGCGAATCCAAGCGTGTCGAATATGTCTGCAATATTCGGAAGGGGAAATGCGTCTCCGATGGTAATGTCGTTCAGTTTACGGAAATCGACTACTACACGATATTTTTGTGATCCCTTCTTGGGTACAACCAATAATGGTGCGTTGAAAGAGCTCTTGCTAGTTCGTATTATTTTATTCTTTAGTAAATTTCGAACTTCTTCTTCGACTACTTTTTTATGCACCTCAGGTAGTCGGTATGGTTTGATGTAGACCGGGGCCGAATCTTTGGTTAAGTTGATCTCGTGCTCCACGGCAGACGTGCAAGGTAATTGCTCGTCCTTGAAATGAAACAGATCGTAATTGTTTATAATTATTTCCATAATAGAGTCTTTTTCTACCTGGCTAATGTTCTCTGGTAGCTTAATAGCGTGTCTAATCATCTCTATTCGCTCTTGTGGCGACATAGGATTTCCCTTAATACTGTATAATCTGGAGGGTGTATCTTCTGAGCATAATTGTGAGTCCACGTAGGGCTCAAGCTGTGACTGAATTTCGTTGGCAACGTTGACGTCTTCATTTAAGTTGTTTAAGACTGAAACGAGTGTGTGTCCATTAAGAGGACTACTAATGGAATTTCCTAGGTATCCACCGTCCTTGATTTGTTTAGAAATACACAACACATCGGATTCAATGTTTGTCGGTATTTTCAAAAAGTAAATACTCCTAGCCGGTATAGTTATGTTGCCTCTGGAGGATACACCGTCTCCTTCCTGTACCTTGTCCTTATTGCAAGGAACGCGATCGTTCTTCATCGTTTGATCGTTAGATCGGTTGATCTGCTTACCGAGATAGGAATCATTTAATTCTCCCTGAATTAACCTCGAATGTGCGATTAGCGGAAACACTTTATTGAAATCTACAAACTGTAAGGTTTTTGTTTTATAACACACGGTTGCGTTGTATTTTTCTAAGAAATCTCTTCCAAGAATGCCTATTAATGATTTTTCGCTAACGCACTGTAAATCTGGTATTGAGTGAAACTTGGAAGACGCAATTCAATTCATTAATTGATGTTGTGCAAGTGCCATAAGAATCAAACGAATTTCCTTGTGCATCATTTAGCGTGATCTTATCGTTGATATTAAGTTGTGTTTCTGGTTTTATTTTGTTTATATTTAACAAACTAACGTCAGCGCCGGTATCAACTAGAAAATGTGCATCCCCCTCGTAGCGTTTCGCGCTAACGTTCATACGGACGTAACTATGCGTCTTCCTGTTAGTAAACGCGAGCACATATGTCCATTGATAGTTCGATGCACTACTGTTATTCGCAGCATTGTTACTACTGACGGTAGTTTGAGTACTGTTATTCGCAGCATTGTTACTACTGGCGGTAATTTGAGTACTGTTATTGCTTGTAGCATTAGACGATTGTCCAGAACGAGTAAGCTCATTTCGTCTTTTTAATGCACGGCAATCATTGGCTGAATGGCCTCTTTTTAAACAATAGGCGCACTCGATTGTAATTTGATTCACTTGGTTCCCGAAGATATATTCTGTCTCGATGACCTGCAGTCGCGAGCGTAATGACCGCTTTTGTTGCAAGCGCGGCAGATTACACCTGAACGACACTGACCAGTGTTATGTGTGGTACTTTTACACTTTTCGCAATAAACGCGATGGTTTGGTTTTTGCGGTTTTGGGGCAGTGAAACCCTGATGTGAATTTTTACTAGAATTCTCCAGGGTTTCCCTAGTTTGGGCGAAAGTATTCGCTTCCTGAAGCGTTTTGCAACCCTTGGATTGAACAATAACTTTATAAGATCGTCTTATGCCTTCTTCGAAAGCTGACAAGGCCAATGTATTATTCATGGCCATGGTTTCTTTGGAGATTCTTTTGTCATCTATCCTGAGGGAATTTAATTGTGATAAAATTTTCTTTATTCTTTCGCCAAATTCGGCAATAGATTCGTTTTGTTCTTGTTTACACGAGTTTAGTTCGGCTATCAATTGTGGTATTGTTTTTTTGTCTAAAAAAAACTGATCTAAAGTGTTTCGCGAATTCCTCATAGTTTTCAAAATCATTGTGAACAGTTTGCTCATATGCAGAGCCGTTCAATTTACAAATTATAAGTTTAAGAAACAAGCTTTTATCAGAGTCTGTTGTGATTAGACCATGTACGGTATCGCAGCAGTTCAAAAAGTGGTGTATTTGGTCACTCTCACCTGAGAATACTGGAATCAAGTTGTTAAACAGTTTTTTCCAATCCATGGTGATTTGGTTCAGTATAGTTGACTTCCTTGGGGTTCCTTGCGGGGTTTGATTAGGTGAAGTGTCACTTGAATCGGAGTCCTCCGGATTGTACTTGCTGTTGGAGCTCTGGTTCTCGTCGGACTCGTTCGAATCGCCTGGTAGCAATTTTCCACTCCTCAGGACACGCTTTTCACTTTCGCTCATGGGTCGTGCCTACTTTGTTTCACACACATAAGTAATGAGTAATATTTAGCACAGTAGAAAGAAATTGAAATTAACCGAGCACAAAATCGTTTGCGTGTTTACTTCACGAGACCTGTGTCTAGGGTTCACTTTCACTGTTTAATTATCCTGCCAGGGATAACGTTAACTACATAAATATCCTGTCCGCAGCGCCAAATGTAATGTGTGAATTTTTAATGTAGAACACTTTCCAATTGGTTTACACGAGAATAATTCTTTATTGATTTAGAACAACAGCAAAACGAAATACATCATCCAAAATTAATTTAGTAGATTTTATTTGCGGCGCACAGCGACTTCCAACCGACTGCCCCGGTCTCTTCCATCTACTCGCTTGTTATACATGTCATAAATTGCAAGGTCTGCAGAATGGCGGTTGTCGTATTCGTATTCGTCTTCTTCCATTTACTTGCTTCTTATTCATAAATTGCAAGATCTGCAGAATGACGGTTGTCGTATTCGTAGAGCCGTAGAGTAGAGGTCATCGCTCGCAGCACTTTGCCTAGTGTGCGGATTTATGGTAATTGCACACATTACAACTACTTTCTTATATTAACTTAAAAAAAGTACTCTTTTCTGATCGTGTCAACAGAAAAGTGAGAAACAGTTATGCAATTCCCGAGAATTGAATCAAAATAGTATTCGTACAGCAGCAATGCAGAAAGAATAATGCCGTTATTCCGTTGCCGATGGCGATCATTCGTATTGGGATCAGTCTTGTGATAATTATCAAGTATTTATCAATTGTTGTTAAGCAAATTTGTAGTGAATTTCCATTACATTCTTTATTATGGGACGAAAAGGTAAAGAAACGACAGAAGGAGAAAGAGAATTATCCTTTCCTTGCACAATCAATGCAAATCATTGCGTGAAATCAGCGTTATTGTTGGGAGACCACGCTCAACCGTTCAAAGCATCATTGATAGATATTGTGTCACGGAAAGTCTTACGAATCAACCAAGATCAGGACGACCAAGATTATTAACGGCCAAAGATGAACGCAGTATATGTAGAAAAGTGCGACAAAATCCGAAAATTACAGCTTCAGCGATTGCGGCAGAGGTAGCGGAAAAAGATAAAATAGACGTTTCTGGAGAAACAATCAGAAATGTGCTCCGCCGTACCGGTTACAACTCTCGAATCGCTAGAAGAAAATATTACATAAGCGAAAAAAATAGTGAGGATCGATTAGAATTCGCCAAAATTTCACGCAATGATTTGCATTGATTGTGCAAGGAAATGATAATTCTCCTTTCTCCTTCTGTCGTTTCTTTACCTTTTCGTCCCATAATAAAGAATTTAATGGAAATCCACTACAAATTTGCTTAAAAACAATTGATAAATACTTGATAATTATCACAAGACTGATCTCAATACGAATGATCGCCATCGGCAACGGAATAACGGCATTATTCTTTCTGCATTGCTGCTGTACGAATACTTTTTTAATTCAATTCTCGGGAATTGCATAACTGTTTCTCACTTTTCTGTTGACACGATCAGAAAAGAGTACTTTTTTAAGTTAATATAAGAAAGTAGTGTTGCTAAAAGAGTTAGAGACATTTTTTGTTAAAAAAATGTAGCTCTTTTAACTGTTGCAGGACAGTAAAGCACGATACGACGTGTGTACAAATACTTTTTTGTATGACTGTAAAGCCCGGCGAGTGCTAAATGACTGGTTCGACGAAGAATGCAAAAATTCACTTGACGCGAAAATGAGGCCTACAGACAATGGATTCAACGAGGAACCAGAGCCAGAAGAGAAAAATATGACGAGCTACGTCGAATATCGAATAGAATAATTAGACGTAAGAAACGTAAATACTTTGACGAGCAGTATAATAAACTAAACTAAACTATAAACTAAAACTTAGCTAATAGGAACACCAGACAAGCGTACAAACTAATAAATACAATTAAGAACGGCTACCAACCCAGGACTATCCTTTGTAAGGACAAGGATGGAAACATCATCAGCGACACCGATGGTATTAACAAACGATGGGCCTCTTATTTTGAAGAGCTTCTAAACCGACCATCTAACATCCCCACACAAGAAGCTCTCTACGATATTGTTGATCGAGGCCCACCCATTCAACCCCCGACAGTAGAGGAAGTTGATCTCGCGTTGCGGTCACTAAAAGGAAACAAATCGCCGGGCGCTGACGAGATTCCTGCTGAACTGCTAAAATTCGGTGGAACGCGTCTAGTTGATGCCATACATCAATTACTCTTGCGAGTATGGGAGAACGAGGAGATCCCAGACGATTGGCGCAGAAGCATCATCTGTCCAATTCATAAAATGGGAGATAAACTGCGGTGTGAGAATTACAAGGGCATCTCACTAGTTTGTACGTCCTATAAAATTTTGACGAAAATTCTGGAAAATAGAATAAAACCGTACGAAGAACGAGTCATTGGCAAATATCAAAGCGGTTTCAGACCTGGTCGCTCCACAACCGATCAGCTCTTCTCAGTCAAACTGATACTCCAGAGGTGCTGGGAATACAACGTAAACGTATACCAAATCTTTGTCGACTTCAAGCAGGCATATGACAGTATCGATCGTGGAGTACTGTACAATATCATGCTGCAATTTGGTATACCGGCCAAATTAGTGCGACTGACTAAGATGACGATGACCAACTCCGTCTCACAAGTCAGGATACATAATAGACTTACTGATCTATTTGAAACACGCACTGGTTTGAAACAGGGCGATGGACTGGCACCGACGCTCTTCAACCTAGCACTGGAATACGTTATTCCGGCCATGAATATGGACAACAGCAAGACGCTACTCATCAAGTCGACACAATTAGCAGCGTACGCCGACGACATCAACATCATGTCCCGAAGATTGGCCGACGCAGAAGAACTTCTGCATACGCTCGATACCGCTGCAAAGGTATTTTTATTACGTATTAACGAGGGTAGAACTAAAATAATGATGCAATCGGTGACAAGGACACCTGCACAACCGAGCATCAACGTGGGGGACCTCAACATCGAGTTCGTGAACAACTTCATTTACCTGAGTTGCAACTTGTCAAGGGACGCCAACGAAACTGACGAAATCAAGCGACGGATACAGTTAGCTAATAAGACTTTTTTCTCGGTTCTCCCCATACTGAAATCGAAGCATGTGCACAGAAACGCGAAGCTCCGCGTGTACAAAACCATTATACGGCCAGTGCTATGCTATGGCTGCGAAGCATGGACTCTAACTCAAGCCTCCGAAAACATGCTAGACACTTTTGAACGTAAGGTTCTACGGTGAATTTTCGGGGCTCTTTGCGATTGAGATGGATGGCGCATCCGGTTCAACCATGAGTTGTATGAAATGTACGATGAGCTGCAAGTCTCGAAAATCGTCAAACTACAACGACTTCAATGGGCAGGGCATGTACAAAGAATGGACGATGATCGCATGCCTAAGAGAGTAATGAATGCAGAACGAGTCGACGGAGCGAGACTGCGAGGACGACCGAGATTTCGTTGGGAGAGTTCAGTAGGTGTGAACGCCGCGCAGCTGCTGGGCTCCCAAAATTGGAGGACGCGGTCACGTGAGATAATTGGAGGACAATGACCCAGGCGGCCAAGGCCCGACGTCGGGCTGTCGCGCCACTATGATGATGATGATCTAAGTGTTAAGATTAGTGAACATTCTGTTATTTTTATTATAAGGAAGCATTGATATATTAATTTCTCATCATGATCATTGTGGCGCGACAGCCCGACGTCGGGCCTTGGCCGCCTGGATCGTTGTCTACCCCAGGTGACGAGTAAAAATCGAGGGAAAAAAAAACTTGTAACTTGGCGCGATTTGTTGGTTGGTACTAGGAGTATATTATACCAAAAGACCCCGCCTGTGGATGAAACGGGTGGAGGGTGTTATGAGGACTTTTTTTGTTTTTTGTTTTTTTTTGCTTTTATCTCCGTAACTATTACCCCTAGAAGAAAATAGTCTGAGAGACAGTTAAAGAACACAAAAAACAAATAAAAATTATTATAACCACTTTTCCGTATCTTAAACAGTTTTCGAGATAATCTCACTTGAAAATCACTTTTTGCCAAATTCCCGTTTGTTACTAAAATCATGGATTTTGCGATGTATTTCATCAAATAACATGTAAAATCGGGTTCCACGAATAAAATGGGAGGGATCTTTTTTTTATAACTAATAAGCTTTAATTTGATATAAGTCAAATGCCAGTAGTAGAGAATTATCTTTGATTTGATATATGTGGAACGGCCGTAGGATTAGTAGTTACTTAGAAACTAGAAAAAAAAACTAAATTGTTCAAATTTAGCTCTCCGGGCAAAACAAAATTAAAGATCACTCAATACCTCCTAAAGTACGTATTTCACAGAAAAGCAATGTTCGCAACTTTAAAAAAGCAATCAATTTTCTAAATTTTAGTATACGAGTATAAAAACAATCTCGATACGCGCAACATTTTCCGATATGCAGCTCTTCAGAAACGGGAGAAATTTTTCCAAAAGAATTTTTTTTTCGATGTTGCATATTGGACAAAGTATTCGTTTCAGGAGATAAGTCATCAAATCAATTCCTATGTTATTTTATTAGCTTTAATTTGAGATATTCGGGATGTTCGTAGCATCAATACGAGTAATTACCGAGAAAACGACAAAACTATGTTTCAAAACAAGTTCGCATAAGCGCAGTCAATAAATATTGAAATAACCCCGATTAAAAAATGATATCAATATGGTGAACGAATAAAAAAATTACATAGCTTAGAAATTTTGCACAACTGATCGTTGTTACTTAAAGAATATCACACTAAAAATCCTGGATGATGAGGGCGAGAGCGGTGCGCAGTTGTTTTGCGGCTGGCTCGCTAGAAAAAAATGTCTCCGAACAAAATAAAGAAGACGAAATTTCCAATAAAAAAGACCTGATTCACATTTGTCCTAGAATCAATACTTTCAATGGTAAAGCGCATACAGTATACCGGAAAGGAGCAATTGTTATCCTTAGCGAAGTATTCGATGGCTACGTAGACACCGCCAATAGCACTAAACGTGATGAACAAAAACGTCGAAGTAACGCAAAATCTTCAGTTGATATAGACTTTAGGAAATACGTGACTGTGACCGTTCAGCAAGAGCACTTCCTTGCTAATGAAAAACAAAAAAAGTTAAGGTTTATTAATATGCTCTCAGAAAAAATTACCAGCGAGGGTATTAACATAAGAATAGCCGAGGGTGAGTAGGCAGATGCTTCTATTGTCCGGTGCGGAATCGACAAAGCAGTATCCGAAGCTAATGTCGCGATCATAGGTGAAGACATTGATTTGTTAGTATTGCTAACAGCACTAGCTCCACCTAAAACAAATATATACTTCGTTAAGCCAAGGGGAGGAAAAGTGGAGACAAAAGCATATTCCCCATTAGAAGTTCAAAAACTGAAAATCACTAAAAGTATTCTATTTATTACGCAGTGGATGCGACACCACTTCATGCGTTTACATGAAGGGCAAGGTTTTAATTGTCAAATTGTTTGGAAAAGTTCATGCCTTTCTTCGTTTGATAAAACCATAAACCACTGCAATGGTAGTTTTGGTACCATACGCGTGGTAAATATGGTCAAAATATTGTCCACCCGATAGTTTCCTAGTCGCGCCTCTCCAACCATTGCACCTGACTAGTTGAGGTCTCGCTTCATTTGACGAAACCAGGAGCCGCATTTTAAAAATCTTTGGACATTGTTCATATAAACTAACAGGGATGAACATTTGCTAACATATACATAGTACATACATACATATAAATTGTTTGAAGTCAATTGACGTCTTCAAAACTATAAGCATATTTAACCCTCTAACCGGTAAGTCATCCCTGAGGATGCCTTCACTTTAATTTAATTATTTAATTAGGTAATACTTTTTGATCGACCTAATCACGAAAGTAGCTTTGAGTATTGAATATACCAACACTTAGTTTTGGTTTCAACGTTCTATTATGTGTTATTTGGATTTTTTTTGTCAGTTTAATGTTGACCTGCAGTGAATTCGCTTATAAAATCTATTGTAGTGTTTGCACAAAAGTGAAATTAGACAACAAATATTACGAATTGTCCAATTTTCATAGGAATTTTCCAGTAAGTGCATAAACTAACATATTTTCAAAATCGATCAGTTTCTACCGTGAAATAATAGTGCTTTGTGGTTTTATTATCGAATTAGGAAGTCATGCTCAGGGACGACAAAACGGTTTACGTGAAGTTTTTGTATATACATTGCATCTAGTTTTCTCTTTGTAGTTGTTTACACATTTTATAGATGTTTTTGTAATTACCTGTATTCTTTACCTAAGTTGGTTACGTAGCACCGACGAAGGAAATTGCCCGTCGAGATTAATTAGATTTGCGTCAGGTAGACCGAGCAGGTAAACTAAGGACGACGAATAGATACCCACTAATTACATTGTAATTTCCCATATTACCTGTTTTTTTTGTGTTTTTTTTTCTTTTTTTGTATCTTTTAAGGTTTATTTATATAGACACGTGAAAGGAACGTGAAGAGGACGAGCCTGGTGTGGTGTTATATAAGGTCTTGTATCTGCGTTAAAGATTTAGTAGCAAATATACTGAAGAAGGGAGTAGAGTCGTAATACTTGTATTACACGTTTTATTTATTGTTGAAGAAAGAACAATGGCAGAACGATATTTTTTCACCAAAAAAAAAGTGGTCAGATTTCACAGAAGCTGAAAAAAGAGGAAGTACAACATATCAACTATGTCTGACGAAGAACGACATCAATTTATGACCTCTATTGGAACATCTTCTGAAGAATTTCACGACAAACGTTGAGGATATTCATCATTACATTGGTATCCTAATGTACATGTCTATCTACAGGTATCCAAACCTCGAAAGCTATTGGGGAAAAATAGCTTTGCACCAATCCAGTCGACCATGAAGCTGCGAAGATTTGAGAATATCAAAAGATATCTATGCTTCGAGGACGAGAGTCGACGTGCTAAAAAAGGTGAACCTGGTTATGATAGGATATTTCGCATCCGAAAGCTGGCTGATAAGCTAAACGGAAGATTCGATTCCATTCCTAAGACAGCCCGTTTATGCGTAGATGAACAAATGTGTAGTACCAAGATAAAACATCATTTGAGACAATAGCTTCCAAATAAACCGCATAAATGGGGCATCAAACTATTTGTTCTATGTGATGCACATGGTTATGCCTACCGGTTTGAAATTTATAACGGAGCAGGCGATAATGTTGTTTTACCTGGTACACCAGATCTTGGTGCTACAGGCAACGTCGTTGTACGGTTGTCACAGACGATACCAGATTTAGTCCATCATATTCTGTATTTTGACAATTTCTATACATCACTTCCTCTCCTGGTATATCTCCGCGCTCGAGGTATTTATTCATTTGGTACTGTAAGAATCAACCGGATTCCAAATTGTAAGCTGCCTACTGATAATGAAGTGTCGTCGAAAAAAGCTACAAGAGGCGAATCTGTAGAATATACAGGCTCAGCATATGGTATAGAATTGAATACAGTACAATGGAAAGACAACAAAAACGTGAGACTTGCTTCAACCTACGTTGGAATCGAGCCGTTCAAAAGAAACCATCCGCAGAACGCACAACCAGCTAAAGTCTTTCGGTACGATCGAAAAGGAAAACAGTTCCTTGAAGTTGACTGCCCACAAATAATACGAGAGTACAACAGCCACATGGGAGGAGTTGACCTAATGGATGGACTTATCGGACGCTACCACATCAAACTCATGACTCGTAATCCAATGTTACGTATCTCTTACCATCTCATTGACATGGTTGCGACGAATTCTTAATCCTATATCGCCGCCAAGCACAGAAATCTGCAGATCAAGAAACTGATAAAGGCAGGCTCTATGAATTACCTGAATTCAGAGAAGAAATAGCTACTGGTCTTATCACTTATAAGCAAAAAGACCTGTTGTTCGACCATCTGTTGTTCGTGCTGATGAGCCTGCTACTTCTAATATTGGTCAGAAAGCTAAACATCCTATCGCTGAGGTTAAATACGATAAGTTCGATCATTTCCCAATTTGGTTAAGTAAAGAAGGAGGTCGAAAGAAATGCAAATTTTGCAAGGCTTCAGTTACACAGTGTGTCTGCCAAAAGTGCGATCTGCGTTAATGCTGTTCGAGTTCAAAAAACTGCTTCTTCGATTATCATAACAAATAATAATTTACCTTTGTATACCTACAATAATATGAAAAAAAAAACCCATAATAAAATAATTCCATACAAATATACCTGTTGTGTTTTTTTTTCACTTAAACCGGTAAGTTGTCCCTGAGGATGACTTACGTTTTTTTCACCTGGCGCTTCAACTAACAGAGATATCGCTTAGGCGACTTCGGATTTGTATTTTGCATCACAAAATTAACTAAAGGCAAAAATTCCCATGAAAAAATATACACTCAATAAAATTTTACGGATAGAGGGTTAACAATAAATAATGCTTCAATGTTAATATTCTAATTTAAAATGAAATGTTACGTCATTAATGATAGGAATCTTATTGATTATGTTTAATGACGTAACATTTCATTTTAAATTATTATTTATTGAATTTTATTATATATAATTAATTATATTATATTATAAAGCATTATTTATTGTTAAATATGCTTATAGTTTTGAAGACGTCAATTGACTTCAAACAATTTGTATGTACAGTATATGTTAGCAAATGTTCATCCCTGTTAGTTTATATGAACAATGTCCAAAGATTTTTAAAATGCGGCTCCTGGTTTCGTCAACTGAAGCGAGACCTCAACTAGTCAGGTGCAATGGTTGGAGTGGCGCGACTAGGAAACTATCGGGTGGACAGTATTTTGACCATATTTACCACGCGCATGGTACCAAAACTACCATTGCAGTGGTTTCTGGTTTTGTCAAACGAAGAGAGGCATGAACTTTTCCAAACAATGTGACAATTAAAACCTTGCCTTTCATGTAAACGCATGAAGTGGTGTCGCATCCACTCAATGCAGTAATAAGTACAATACTTTTAGTGATTTTCAGTTTTTGAACTTCTAATGAGGAATTTGTTTTTGTCTCCACTTTTCCTCCCCTTGGTTTAACGAAGTATATATTTGTTTTAGGTGGAGCTAGTGCTGTTAGGAATACTAACAAATCAATGTCTTCACCTATGATCGCGACATTAGCTTCGGATACTGCTTTGTCGATTCCGCACCGGACAATAGAAGCATCTGCCTCCTCAACCTCGGCTATTCTTATGTTAATACCCTCGCTGGTAATTTTTTCTGGGAGCATATTAATAAACCTTAACTTTTTTTTTTTTTCATTAGCAAGGAAGTGCTCTTGCTGAAGGGTCTGTAACGGACGGTTTGGCGGGCATCCGAAGATGCCCGTGGGGACGGAGCCTAAGGTAGCATAATGACCGCGAAGGTCGGGCCGTGCCATCTGGCGAAGAAAAAGGCCCCTCAACGAGCTAAGCAGCGGCCAATGCTTGCTGTAGCTCAGTTCGGGAGACGTGGGCTGGGTTTTCGCCGCTCGTTGCCCCTGTCTTTTACGTATTAACAAAAATTCATAGGCCTGGGGAAGACAACACAAACAAGGGAGGTAAAAATGGGGAATAAAAAAAATGAGGGGATAAGGATGAAATGGTTGGGCGATGGCTCGCTCGCCCTCGCGCTCGTATTGAGGTCCAGGTGTAATGGGACCCTCGGCCTCTGGTTTTGTACCACCGACTCATCAGGTGCTGCCATAGATCTGCCGGTGGAAGCAGCACTACCAGACCATAATATGGTTCATTGCAGGTGGTTCATTACAGGTCACAGTCACGTATTTCCTAAAGTCTATATCAACTGAAGATTTTGCGTTACTTCGACGTTTTTGTTCATCACGTTTAGTGCTATTGGCGGTGTCTACGTAGCCATCGAATACTTCGCTAAGGATAACAATTGCTCCTTTCCGGTATACTGTATGCGCTTTACCATTGAAAGTATTGATTCTAGGACAAATGTGAATCAGGTCTTTTTTATTGGAAATTTCGTCTTCTTTATTTTGTTCGGAGACATTTTTTTCTAGCGAGCCAGCCGCAAAACAACTGCGCACCGCTCTCGCCCTCATCATCCAGGATTTTTAGTGTGATATTCTTTAAGTAACAACGATCAGTTGTGCAAAATTTCTAAGCTATGTAATTTTTTCCTTCGTTCACCATATTGATATCATTTTTTAATCGGGGTTATTTCAGTATTTATTGACTGCACTTATGCGAACTTGTTTTGAAACATAGTTTTGTCGTTTTCTCAGTAATTACTTGTATTGATGCTAGGAATTGATTTGATGACTTATCTCCTGAAACGAATACTTTGTCCAATATGCAACATCGAAAAAAAAATTCTTTTGGAAAAATTTCTCCCGTTTCTGAAGAGCTGCATATCGGAAAATGTTGCGCGTATCGAGATTGTTTTTATACTCGTATACTAAAATTTAGAAAATTGATTGCTTTTTTAAAGTTGCGAACATTGCTTTTCTGTGAAATACGTACTTTAGGAGGTATTGAGTGATCTTTAATTTTGTTTTGCCCGGAGAGCTAAATTTGAACAATTTAGTTTTTTTTTCTAGTTTCTAAGTAACTACTAATCCTACGGCCGTTCCACATATATCAAATCAAAGATAATCCTCTACTACTGGCATTTGACTTATATCAAATTAAAGCTTATTAGTTATAAAAAAAGATCCCTCCCATTTTATTCGTGGAACCCGTATTTTACATGTTATTTGATGAAATACATCGCAAAATCCATGATTTTAGTAACAAACGGGAATTTGGCAAAAAGTGATTTTCAAGTGAGATTATCTCGAAAACTGTTTAAGATACGGAAAAGTGGTCATAATAATTTTTATTTGTTTTTTTGTGTTCTTTAACTGTCTCTCAGACTATTTTCTTCTAGGGGTAATAGTTACGGAGATAAAAGCAAAAAAAAAGTCCTCATAACACCCTCCACCCGTGCGAGCTCATCCACAGGCGGGGTCTTTTGGTATAATATACTCCTAGTACCAACCAACAAATCGCGCCAAGTTACAAGTTATTTTTTCCCTCGATTTTTAATCGTCACCTGG
Source organism: Chloromyia formosa (assembly GCA_964017055.1). Lineage (NCBI taxonomy): Eukaryota > Metazoa > Arthropoda > Insecta > Diptera > Stratiomyidae > Chloromyia > Chloromyia formosa. The sequence continues at coordinate 81,113,690 of OZ024813.1, read as the reverse complement.
GGTAGACAACGATCCAGGCGGCCAAGGCCCGACGTCGGGCTGTCGCGCCACAATGATCATGATGAGAAATTAATACAGCAATGCTTCCTTATAATAAAAATAACAGAATGTTCACTAATCTTAAAACTTAGAAACCAAAAGAGAAAAGGTCGGGCGTAGCATACAGAATTGACAACATGGATTGCGAAAAAACCTATTTTTGGGCAAGATAAAACAAAAAGTAGGGACAAGGATAGAAAGAAGCAAGGTGACCTAAAGGACTGTAATAACTGGCGTGGAATTTGTCTTCTTTCAGCAGTCTTCAAACTGATGGCAAAAATAATCTTGAACCGGATCAAACATATAGGTGACCGCACATTGAACGATGGAACAGGCTGGCTTTCGCGAAAGCTTTTCATGTAGCGACCACATCAACACCCTTTGAATTATAATTGAATAATCCGCAGAGTGGAGATCCCCATTACATCTCATGTTCATCGATTTCGAGAAGGCGTTTCACAGCGTTGAGCGCGAATACATCTGGAGGGCTTAATGTAGGAGAGGCATGCCAGATCAAATAGGATCCATCATCAAGGAGTCATACCAGGGAGCCTAATGTCAAGTTTTACACAAGGGTAAGCTATCATATCCTTTCGAGGTGCATAGCGGAGTGAGACAAGGCTGCATTTTATCACCTATATTGTTATACCCTTCACGAATGTGGTATATTAACTTTGTCATGAAGTTTGCAACGCACAGAAGGAAGCAGCTCCAACCATATGAACTACATATGTACATATATTCTTGGTCAGTATGACGAGGTGAGTCGATTAAGCTTTGTTCGTCTGTCCGTCTGTCTGTCTGGTTCTATGCAAACTAGTCTTTCAGTTTTGAAGCTATCGAGCTGAAATTGTACAAAGCCTCTATTGCACGCTATATATATATGTCGGAACCCATGAAATCGAACCACTCATATGATGTAGTGGTGCCTTAGGAACGACCGGTTCAAAAGTCCATCTTTGTGAGAAAAACTTTTTTATTTCTAAATATAGCTTATATAGCGCAAGTCGTAGAGCTAAAAATCAGTGCTGCCAAAACTAAATACTTGAGCTTGGGCCCTGGAAGACAGAGCGAAATCTGTGTATCGGGGCAGGTGGTCGAAAAAGTGGACAGTTTTTTGTACCTCAGAAGCGTAGTTACAGCAGATGGTGGAGCAGATGCTGATGTGCAGTCCCGCATCAATAAGGCAGCTTTTTTCAGTTTTACTCCTTTTTGGCAAAACAACAACATTTCCAGACGCATCAAGCTCAGGATCTTCGAAACCAACGTAAAATCGGTGCTTCTATATGGCTGTTCAACTTGGAAGGTGGCCAACAAGATAACAGCTAAATTGCAAAATTTGTGATCCAGTATCTACGACGCATCCTTCACAACATTGTTTAACAGGCCCTCCATTGGAACCCACAGGGAACCAACGCAAGTCGCCGTGTTGGACGACCTGGAGAAAATCAGTTGAAAGAGAGAATGCCTCAGAGCTGAAAGCGATGGCGGTGAACAGGACGAAGTGGAAGGTCAAGGAGTTAAAAGGAACCAGAAAGAGAAAGAGAGATAAAAAGACACCTGGCGCAGAGGAACTGATTTTTGATTTGCGTTAATTCGGGATAATTTTTGAGTTTATGTGAAATTAAGACATCGGGTGGGATACTTAACAAAATTTTTAGAACAAGCTGCAAAAAGCTACGGAGTTATGTACTTGTATATCGATATTTAGGAGATATTTTTAAAGGGTGAAAATTTGTAACTGTTTGATAGATTTTACTATATGTATTTGTCTTCGGCTTCGTCTTAACATTAACTAGACTAATTTCGCGTAGCTGGATCTTCACTTTCCGAGGGATGTATTGATTACAACTTTTTGCAGCTAACCTGTAATTTTTTTTAACTGTTCCGTGGAATTTACTGAAACTCCACCCGAACCTATTCCACACTAACATTTAACACATTTCGCCCAACTCGCCTTTTCCGTTATAGAGTTTATTTTGCTACAAAACATTGCCGTTATATAGCTGTAATTTTGGAACCGTTAAATGGATTTTGCTTAAATTCAATGAGAGCGTAGTCCTCGCTAACACCCACCAATTAGCCACCTAGCTATCTTTTTCCGTTATAGAGTTATATTGCTTACAAAATTTTGCCGTTATATAGCTGTAACCGTAATATTACGTTTACACTATACCCAGATGACTTCATTTTGCGCGCAGTTTAGGTGTTTACACTATTCCTGCTTAATCTAAAATAGCCAATTGACGTATCTTTTTTTTGCCATGAACATTAACATTGCTATTTCTTGCTCTGATAGGCACATGCCCATTATTAAATAACACATTTTCAATAGGACTACTAAAGATATTAATATAAAAAGCTAAGTGTTGTTATGACATTATTATAGTATTCTAAAGACATTATTATAGTTAACAACACTTAGTTCACAATTTCACCTATTAAAATGCAGTATTTATACCTGATGATGCCGTGTATAGGCGAAACGCTGTATGAGAAATAAGACGCATAATAAAAACCTAAAAAAAAGCTGGATAGCGAATATTTCTGGAAAACCAATTGTACATTACCAGTGACGATACCGATAAGTGAAGACAATATATATATTCTTGGTCAGTATGGTGAGCCGAGTCGATTAAGCTTTGTCCGTCTGTCCGTCTGGTTCTATGCAAACTAGTCCCTCAGTTTTAAAGCTATGGAGCTAAAATTTTGCACAAAGCCTTCTTTCTATTGCACGCTGTAAATATGTCGGAACCAATGGAATAGGGCCACTTCGTCACATAGCTGTCATAGGAACGACTGGCCCAAAAGTACGCCTTTGTGAGAAAAACTTTTTTATTTCTAAAGATATTTTTCTGAAATTTTGCACGAAACCTTCTTTCTATTGCACGCTGTAAATATGTCAGAACCAGTGGAATCCGACTACTACGTTATATATATTAGCTGCCATAGGAACGACTGGTCCAAAGTTGGTCTTTGTGAGAAGAACTTTTTTATTTCTAAATGAATCTTTCTCAAATCTCAAATTATGCAATAGTATCCTTTGCCAAATCACCTTGCCGTATTTGGTTGAAATTGGACTACTCTATCATATGGCTGGCATGGGACCAACCGTTCGAAAATCAAATTTTTGTTAGAAAAAAACTTTTTTATTTCTGAAGATATCTTTACCGAATTTCATATTATTCAATCATATTTACGCGAAGCGGGAAGGGTATCATACCTTCGGCAAGCTTTTTTTTCGATTATCTTTCAACAATTTATATGCAGTCATTATAACATCTCAATAAGCTCTATCTGTAATAAAATCATGCATTAAACAACCCACCTCCTCGAAATACTTGAAATATGTACGCATATACCATTCTCACTATCGGTGTGTTAAGTCTTCTGAAGATCCGAATGACTTCAAAAAAGTTGGTAGAACGCTTCCTTGCTAAGAATATCATTTTTCTAAAATAGTTCAAAGGACTCAACGTGTTTTTAACTGTAGTCTACTGCATTCGCCTCATCACCCCCATTATATGATACTTATCTTGCCTAGACATCGCTCCCTTGCCAAGAACATCCTTTTTCCCGCCAAAAGGACTCAAAATGCCTTTAACAGTCTACTGCATTCGCCTCACCACCTGCAGTCATGTGATACCCATCTTGCCTAGACATCGTTTCCTTGCGAAGAATATCATTTTTCCTCTCCAAAGGACTCAAAATGCCTGCAACAGTAGTCTACTGCATTCACCTCATCTTTCCCAGTTATATGATACCCATCATCCCTTGACATCACTTCTTTTCCAGGAATGTCCTTTTTCTTCTCCAAAGGACGCAAAATGCCATCAGTCCTGATCGAAGGACTCAAAATGCCATTAACAGAACTCCAGTACACCACGATTTAGAATACACCCTTACCTACCAGCTTCGGTTTTTGTTTCATTTCATGATAATATAGGTAGAGTCCTTTTGTCGTGATGTACATCTCTAGCAAGACCAAAATACAGGGTGGCGCAAAACTACCGTTATGGTTTGAATGTTTAATAACTTTTTTATTTAATGGTTAATTATTATAATTTTTTTTTGTTATACAGTATATTAATGGGGAATAATTTTGGCTTAAGTATGAAAAATTATATCCCGCAAGTGGTGGCCATTTTCGGCTTCGCACATTCGTGCTCTTTCCAGTACATTTTCCATAACTTTTTGTAAAATTTCGGGTGTTATGGCTCGAATTTCATTGCGAATGTTTTGTTTTAGCTCTGGTATGGTCGCTGGCTTATTTACGTATACCCTTTCTTTCAAATAACCCCAAAGAAAACAGTCTGGCGCTGTTAAATCCGGTGAACGTGGGGGCCAATTGAAATCGCTTCTGCGCGAAATAATGCGTTCGCCAAAGAGGTCCCGTAACAGAGCCATTGTATCCCTTGCAGTGTGGGCTGTGGCTCCATCTTGTTGGAACCACAACTGTGGATGGTTTTCTACAGCTGGCCTCAAAAAATTGTCCAGCATCGTTCGATATTCAGCACCATTAACCGTAACTGCGGCGCCATGTGCATTTTCAAAGAAATATGGATGGATGATCCTTTCAGACGATACGCCGCACCAAACAGTACACTTAAGTGGGTGTAATTGTTGCTGATGAACTGTTCTTGGATTTTCCGTATCCCATATCCTGCAATTTTGTTTGTTTACGAAACCATTCAATTGGAAATGGGCTTCATCGCTCATTATCAAATTGTGAATGAAATAGCGATTTTCTTCTGCTTTTTGTCGGAACGAAATGGCATAATCAAGCCGTTGTTGGTAGTCTATCGCCTTCAATTCTTGCACAAGCTGAACCTTATACGGGAACATGTGCAATGTAGCCAAAATCCTCTGAAGGGACCTCCGCGAACGTGCCGAACGTCTTCTTGTCGATGTTTCTCCACTGTCCTGCACACTATCCACAACACGTTGGATATTTTCTTCCGTGTGGGCCGTACGAGGTCTTCCGGTACATGGAATGTGTCCTACTGTACCATATTGTTGAAAATTTGCAACCAGGCGGTTTATTGTTGGTGCTGAAGGTCCAGTACGCACATTAAAATGAAACCGGAATATAGAGGGCTACGCCCGCAATCCGAGGGTTTTGTAGCAAGCACTTATATTTGTACGCAAGTATCGGCTCCTTGCTTCTCTTGGTACCACTTAGATGGATAAAAAAAACATAATAAAAATGTCTGGCCCATCATATAGTATCTTACATGCCCATTAATATTAGGTGATTATAATGAAACTTAGAACATATTGATGTTGGTTATCCTTGGCCATCTGTACTTTTTATCTCGGACGTGTTTAAGGGATGCAAGGGTGCGCTAACAGTAACTATGGAAATAAACTATTATTAACCTATTTTGAGGAGATATACAAATTCCATTATTTCCCGTTTTATATGCTATTCGGAACCCACCTTCCTGAAAGTTTTCATTTTTCTAAGTGTAACGGTCTCGAAATGCAAGGTTGGACAAATTACGATCTAATATTTTCTCCTTCCTCACTGTTCCCCTTTCTTCAAATTTAAAGTAAATGCCAAAAATAAAATGTACTCAACATTACCTTTCTCACAACACCCGACTTACCTATACCAGTCGATAAACAAAATTTGACCTTAATTTCGCCCCACCCCCTTGTAACTAATTGTGTTTGTTGAGGTTACCCTCAACCGAGGACGAAGATCGAGGCTGGTCGTGCGGACCTGCCGTGACACCTAAGTGCCAAAATCTCCTCAGAATTGACCGCAGTGACGCGTGCTCGATAACTAGCTCAGCTATCGGTAGTGTGGGCGGGGTTGGTATGGGTCAAACTGCCTCGAGTCGTTACAAAAAAGAATCACGCGTCTACCCGTTTGACGGAACAAGACGGGAGTCCCTCAAAGGATATAAGAAAAAAAAATTTTGGCCGCGAAAAACCCCCACATCCCTGCCCCTAGCACGGGAGCCCCCTGATGGCGATGGGGCTCCGCGCTCCCTCTCCGACCTTGGGTTGAGCCGCGCAAGATTGCTCAACCCCCTTAGCGAAACGATACGAATACCCGACGAGAGAGGAAAAGGGAAGAGCCCTCAGAATTCCGGAAGCAAAACGAATAGTTTAGTTAGTCTTCATCTTTATAATATTCAATTTCTTTAAATACATCTTATATTCCGTAAGATATTTTATGTAATCATGTATATCCTTATAGTTACTCTGATAATTTACATTTTTTTTTTGTTCAAAAATAGTATTGGATGACTTAATAAAAATTTAACTTTATCTCTTATTCGAATCAAAGAGTAAGAACTAGAATCTCCGTTTATATGCACATGTGTATATAGTCGATGAACTTATCTGGTAAGGTTGTGATTGAAAATTCATACATATCCTTTTTCTTTCGCTTATAATTTCTGTAAAAATTATACAAGCTCTGACGCTACAACCGAAAACAATAAATGTTGATCAGGGCATGCTATTAATCTTATCTTCAATATAGTTTTAGTAACGGGATAAACATAATACGTGAGGGTTTTAAATAGAAAATACTACTTATCTAATTACTCGGCTTAGTCACTATTATTGAAGCCGTTCCGTGAAAAAAAACAATACAAGTTAATAATCATCACTTTCGCTTGAAAACAAGATTCCCTCATTTTAATCAAAAGTGTACGTACAAATGTATAGACGCCGATAGGTCTTTGAGGAAAAGACATTTTCTTTCTTTTTTTTTTTTTCTTCTAATTGTACATCAACGGCATAAGGCGACAGTGACGCTATAATCACTCTTTTTCGGTTCCGCACTTTACGCAAATTATAATGTAAACCACATGACCAAATTCAGCAAATTGGTAAAATTTCACGAATGGGGACTTCCACGACTTAGGTGAAACTGGCTGCGGAACTTGTTTTGGGATCGGCGGCACAACACTTGGGTAGTGAACTGCTTTGATATGTGACAATTGGTAAAGACTTCGCCACCGCGATAATCCACATCATATTTTAACACGCCATCACCGTCAATCAGTTCAAGCGCTTTATTGAACCAAAGGCGAATCTCGGAAAGGTAGCTTGTTTCAGCTTTCTAACGTGCCGTAAAGGAAAAGGGAAATCAGAAGCCAAACATCTGATGAGAGCACTTGGAGAATTGAGACAGATCGTCTTCCCCCCCAGATTTCTTCGATTCCCACGGTATTACACAAATTTATACGGGGTTGGCTCGCCCACGTTCGAATGCACCACAATATGTGTCGTGTATTGCAGGGTGCCGTGTAAAAGTTATGCCTTGGCAATGTTAAAGGAATACCTGTTACGCGAATTATGTCTGCAAGGTTTCCCGGCATTCGCAACTTGCACAAGCAGCTCCAGTCGACAGGCTCCTCACCGCGCCGCTTCTCTGCCCTAAAACCAAACACAGACCGGAGCTCGATCCCACGACGAATGCCTCAGTTCGTTTTAGGGTGTCTTGTGCCGACCGATTTGCTTGGAATCTACGTATTCCTCTTGTTGCCCGATTGTTTCTATTACCAGGCGGTGATCCGCGGCTCTTCGGGAAGACGCCCCGTCGTCCAAGTATGACGCCTCCCTTGAGTTTCCTCTCTCGGTTTTTCCTTTATTTTCTTCCTTTCTCGGGTTGTCCGTTTTGGACCGGCGGCCGTCAGACACGCCGTCCGCTTTGGGGGTTATGTTGGTTTTTCTTCAAGTCCGCTCTCGTTTAGCGGACGGCGTTCCTGACGGCCGGATTGCTTTGCTTTGGGTTCCTGCAATTATCCGCTATTAGGATACTTTGAAAAAAAAACCGAAAAAATGCCCCACCTACCTTCTATTTTAATTTGTGTGAACGCAACTTCCTCCGCCACGTTGGATATCGGACTGTCAGTTGACAATTCGATTCTCGCGAATCTAATTGGAATTTCGAGAATCGAAATGTCAACTGCGAAGTTCGAAATCCAACATGGCTTCGCGAAGGTATATGGTGGCGTTCATACACCAGCAGCGCTACGTGAGCGCTGCGCGGGGTGCCTTAGGGCCGCCGATAATTGTTCGGGTCGCGCAGGTACACTCAGTTGCAAGTGTGTCGCGAGTATTCTCGCTAGGTACACTTGCAACTGTGTGTACCGCGACGGTTAAGATTTCACGAGACTCATTACACCCTCCCCCGCTCGTTATAGTTGGCCAATTACAACACATCGCCCCCTACCAATCTTTACCCTTTCATAAATGTAATTAACCATAATATGTAACAATAACTGCAATTCGCACTACGAAAAACAACATGCAAGTAGTACTCGCACCTTCGAAGCCGGTAGGTGTATTTTTTGTATGAATAGTGTAAAAATGGCTAACTTTAAGTGAATGTACTATTATTAAATATTACACGATTGTAATGAAACTTAGAGACATTATTGCCTATGGTGTTGGTTATCATTGGCCATCACTATTTTTGATCTCAGGTGTGCCTAAAGGGTGCAGGGGTGTGCTAACTGCAACAATAGAAATGTACTATTATTAACCTTTTTGATGAGATTTTGAAATTCTATTATTTTTAGTTTTCTATGTTAGTGAAATGCCGCTTTTCTGTAAATTTTCATATTTCTAAGTGTAACGGTCTCGAAATGCAAAGGGGGGGGGGGGACAAACTCGGATCACATATTTTCCCCTCTACCTCTTTTCCCGTTTCTTCAAATTTGAAAAAATTCCAGAAATGGAATGTACTCGACGGTACCTTTCTTACGATACCCCACTTGCCTATACCAGACGAAAAAAAAATTTCGACCTTCATTTCCCCTCTATGGGGACCCCCCCTTAAAGTTGACCTATTACGACGCATCACTTTCTCCAGAGAATTATAGTATTTCCACATATTTTCACCAAATTTCATGCATGTAGCTTCAGCGCTTCGTGAGATATTTCATGGACAGACAGACGGACGCATGACCGATTTCATAAGGGTTTTGTTTTACTACAAAACCCTAAAAACGACGATAAGCACGCTGCGTCAAAACAATTGACCGTTGATTTTCAAAATAAAATTCAACAATTTTTGATCGCTGCTGTGTTGTGTACTGTTCCATTTCAAATTCCCGAAGTTTTCTTCACAAAATTCTGAAATAAAAATAAAAAATAAAAATTAAATTAAAAAGTTATTAAGCATTTGAACCATAACGGTAGTTTTGCGCCACCCTGTATAATCGTTTTGTACTTAATAACCAAAGGACGCTATGTACCAAATTTTGTTGAACCACGGATACCCATCTGATACCCATCTTGCATAGACATCGTTTCCTTGCGAAGAATATCATTTTTCCTCTCCAAAGGACTCAAAATGCCTGCAACAGTAGTCTACTGCATTCACCTCATCTTCCCCAGTTATATGATACCCATTATCCCTTGACATCACTTCTTTTCCAAGAATGTCCTTTTTCTTCTCCAAAGGACGCAAAATGCCATCAGTCCTGATCGAAGGACTCAAAATGCCATTAACAGAACTCCAGTGCACCACGATTTAGAATACACCCTTACCTACCAGCTTTGGTTTTTGTTTCATTTCATGATAATAGAGTCCTTTTGTCGTGATCTACATCTCTAGCAAAACCAAAATACAATATAATCGTTTTGTATTGTACTTAATAACCAAAGGACGCTATGTACCAAATTTAGTTGAACCACGGACCACGGGTAATGCCTGTAATATGTTTTTTCATTGAAATAATTAAAACGACTTCGAGAAAGCGAGAAACTTTATAAAATTTTACATTTTTGGATGTATCTTTTTATCTACTGGACGGATCAGAGCAAATTATAGCCTATGCACACTCTTGGGACACAGTCAATGCGACCATATAAAATTGACGCTATCCTCGGATCATCTGCAATTGAATACATAACGGCCACGAGCAGCCTCTCCATCTCATCGTCTATCATTCCCGAATATTGGAAGAAAAGAACAGTGATCCCTATTCTAAAACCGGGAAAAAACCAACACTAGGCGAATCATATCGTCCCATCACACTTTTGTCTTCTGTAGCCAAGACCATAGAAGCGCTGCTCCACCCTGTAATTGTGACTCATATTCATGGCCGACCACCAACATGGCTTTAGAAGGATGCACAGCACTACGACGGCTTTGGGTGTCATTACATCGAAAATACTTAATGGCCTCAACCAAGCACGTCCCTGTCAACGAACGATTCTGGTGACATTAGACTTGTCAAAGGCTTTTGGCACTGTCACCCACTTGTTTCTCCTGTCTGACATCTGCGGTACATCGCTTCCGTCGCATATTGTAAAGTGAATCGCCAACTATCTTGCCGGCAGACAGTCCTACACAGAATTTAGATCCGGGAAATCTAAACTAAGACGAATTGAACAGGGTGTTCCCCAAGGAGGAGTCTACCCTGTTTAACCTTTACATGTCAGGACTCCCTAAGCCACCTGACGGACTCGAAATTGTCAGTTATGCTGATGACTGCACGATTTTAGCAACCGGCAACGATATCACTCAAATGTGCGAATAGATAAATGGGTATCTCGACGAACTGAACACCTTCTTCGTCAGCAAAAATTTCACTCTGTCTGCGCCAAAGTCTACCGCTACACTGTTTACCACATGGGCCAAAGAAGTGAGGCAGTAGACGGTCAAACTATCCCCACCATTAACCACTCTAAAATTCTCGGTGTCACCCTTGACAACATGGCTACCTTCTCGGCTCATGCGTCAACCATTTGTGACAATATGAGAAGCGGGAACAAAGTCCTCAAAGCTCCAGCTGGCAGTTCTTCTTGAGACAAGGAGACCGTACTAACGATTTACAAGTCTATCGGGAGATCTGTGGCCATTTATGCGGCTCCCATCTGGTTGGAAAACTTATGTGACACTTCTGTATTATGCATCACAGAAGCTTTCATCCCGGGACTGGGCTTCTCTGCATCACTTTACTTACTACGACGTAAGTGACTAATCAATCCATCGAGTGTGAACTCTAGCAGATTGTTAAAATTAGTTAATTAATAAGGAAATTTATTAAAATATTCTCTTTTAAAAATTAGTTTGTTATTAGAGTGAAAATCAACGAAATCCTTCAAGCTGTTATATAGGATAATACACCGTGTAATAGGCTCATTAAGACCATAATTCACTCTATGGTAAGGCTGAACAAGAAGATTGTTACGCCGCAAATTGTGAGGAATATTTCTAACTACAAAGTAGTTCGTTATATCTTCACACAAAACGTGACAGCAAAGCAAGTCTCTTATAAACATCGCGTTTAAGAAAGTCCTTCTATAATCTAACGTTTGTAAACCAAATAAGGAGCAACGAGTACCATAATCAGGCTTAAAACGCCAGCCAATTTGGTAAATAGCAAAACGAGTAAAATTATGCTGAATTCTCTCTATACGCTCGATATGAACATTATAGAAAGGATTCCACACAATAGAGCAATATATAGGTAGGTACTCAAGACGCGAACGAACAAAAGCTGAATACAAAATTTTTAAAGTATAAGGATCATTAAATTCGCGCGCGTTCCGTTTAACAAATCCTAACATACTATTCGCTTTTGATAAAATATAGTCAATATGTGGTCGAAATGAAAGCTTTTGATCAAAAATTACACCAAGATCTGATATCTCAGATACTCTTTCAAGAACACTGCCTGCTATGGAGTACTCAAAAAAGGGAGGAGTTTTTAATCTATACGCGCTCAAAACTTTACATTTACTAACATTTAAATTTAAATTATTGTCGCGGCACCAATTTTGCAATTTTTCTAAATCGCATTGCAATTTTTGGCAGTCGCTTATGTCGTCAATTTTCATATCATCTGCGTACTGCCATACTCGCACGTATTGGAAATTTTGGATGATATCATTTACAAAAACTAAAAAGAATAGTGGTCCTAAATGACTTCCTTACGGTACTCCCGATGTACAATATATCTTATTAGACAGCGCGATGTACAACCATTTACCTTCACCAACTGAGTCCTATCAGTTAAGTAGGATCTCACCCAGCTTAAAAAAGCCGACTGTATACCTAAATTTTCTAATTTGCGAAGTAATATGTTGTGATCAACTTTATCGAAAGCCTTCGAAAAGTCGGTATACACCACATCAACCTGCTTTCCTTGTTTAATAGAATCAGCAACAAATTTAGTAAAAGAAACTAAATTTGTTGTAGTTGATCTACCTTTAAGGAAGCCATGCTGACATGGCGATATCAACCGGCTGACCAAAACATATATTTTATTTTTAATAATCATTTCAAAAAGGATAGCCGATAATTTTGCTATAGGCCGATAATTGTCTATATGATGTTTTGGACCCTTATGAACAGGAGTAATAAACGAGACCTTCCATTCATCGAGAAAAACACCTGTAGACAAAGACATATTAAAAATTTTCGTTAGCGGACGACATAAGGACTGCATGCAATTCTTTTCCCACGTGGAGGGCTATGGAAAAGGTATTTTGCCCCCCATTGCCATTGCTAACTTAGTCTATATGACTAAGCAGAAATAAACTCCACTCAAAAAATTACTCGGCTTACTAGCCAATATCACTTGTCGACTAGTTTCGTCCACACGATTGATTCTACTCATCAGGAGGTACCTTAATCAATCAGGGAGGTAGCTCGACTAGTGCCAGTGGTTATGTATTTCAACCAGAGTCGGAATACGCAATTAAATTCTTCCAGAGCACATGAATGATCTCTTAATCTTACGTAGGTAAACACTAATGAGCCAAGGATATTTAGTAGCTACGGATGTTATCACATATAATAAAAAAAATAACCTTGCTTCCTGCAGAAATATTGTTATGAGGTAATTTGTGCAAAAATTGAAATTCCAATACAGGAAAAAACCCTGTCCTCCTAAATTTGAACGCCCGCAACTACTAGAATTTTAGAATTAAGGATAAAACAATTTTAATGAAATTTGATCACCAGGGAATAAGGAAGTTTTTTTCTGATGTGACAAAACATTATGTATGCAAAAATTTAAGGAAAAATTGTTTGAAAATAACATTTTTTTCTATAAAAACATAAATATTGATTTTGAAGTACTATAACAAAAGACCCCTTCCATAGGCCTCCGCGTGGGCGCCCTCTGGAACGGCTAATCAAGCCAGCCGAGTTTTGCACTGCAAAACATTTGTTAGAGGCACAGTGCGTCTCAGGAAATAGGCGAACGGTGGAGTTGCAACATAGTTGTGAGAACACCAACACGTCACACCCAGCTGAAAGATCATCAAAAGAACGCGCGTCAAAAGTGTAACTTTTAAAAATCTTGTTAAGGCTGCATAATGGATTTTGTAATTAAAGATTTAGCTTTTTATCCCGTCCCTCTCACTCATGAAGATGATGGAAAATACGCCATCAAGAGTATTCATCTCAGAAACGCCAAAAACTGTAAATATAACACTAACATTTACGATTTTTATTTAACATAACCCTCACGCCTCCACTACCCTAGGGATTGCGGTAATGTCTTGACAACCCTACAGTATTTTTGGTGACAGAACGCAGGCGATTGACCAAGTTTTTCTGAAATTGAGGTGGTTGCTTCACTTGATATGTACAAATGTATATGAAAACATCGCGTTGCATTATAGTCTGCATGTGTAATTGGATTTGTATGTAATAGAACAATAGACACTGGGATCATGTTCGCATCATCCCTTTACTGTAATGCCTTAAATCCTGCATAATAGTTAAAATAAATCAAAAGAAAGTTATGATGCTCTAGAAATATTTTTTAGCGAGAAATGTTCATAACAGATATAATACCTATAGTTACTGATTTTCTTAGTATGCCATTCTGTAATCGCAAGCAGTCTAATTAGGAATTATTTTGACTTATTTGTAGGAATATGTGCTATACCATGCGTTTCCGGAAGATTTATGAAGTCAATCCATTTTTTAGGGTTTTGTAGTAAAACAAAACCCTTATGAAATCGGTCATGCGTCCGTCTGTCTGTCTGTCTGTCTGTCTGTCCATGGAATATCTCACGAACCGCTGAGGCTACATGTATGAAATTTAGTGAAAATATGTAGAAGTACTATAATTCTCTGGAGAAAGTGATGCATCGTTATAGGTCAACTTTGAGGGGGGGTCCGAGTTTGTCCCCCCCCCCCCCCCCCCCCTTGCATTTCGAGACCGTTATAGCTAGACATATGAAAATTTACAGAAAAGCGGCATTTCACTAACATAGAAAACTAAAAATTATAGAATTTTTAAATCTCATCCAAAAAGGTTAATAATAGTACATTTCTATAGTTGCAGTTAGCACACCCCTGCACCCCTCAAGCTTACCTGAGGCCAAAAATATTGATAGCTAATGATAACTAACATCATAGGCAATAATACCTCTAAGTTTCATTACAATGACATGATATTTAATAATAGTACATTGACTTAAAGATATGCATTTTGACACTATCCACACAAAAAATACACCTACCGGCCTCACGCATAGATATGCGTGTACTACTTGCATGTTGTTTTTCGTAGTGCGAATTGCAGTTATTTAATGAACCAACTTTGGAAGGGTGAAGATTGGTAATTGGTGATCCTAACAATAACTATTCACACAATTAATTTTTTTAGGGTTTTGTGTCTTAAATCTTACAAAATCGGTCAAATACCTGTCTGTCCGTCTGTTCATAGAATATCTTACGAACGGCTGAAGCTGCACATATAATTCAGCGAGAATGTGTAGAAATGCTATAATTTGCTGGAGAAAGCGTTGTGTTGTAATCAGCCAACTTTAAGAGGGGGGGTCCACATAGAGGCGAAATTAAGGTCAATTTTTTTTTATCCACTGGTGTAGCCAAGTGGGGTATCGTGAGAAAGGTAATGTTGAGTACATTCCATTTTTGGCATTTTCTTGAGATTTGTAGAAAGGGGAACAGTGGAGGAGGGAAAAATATTAGACCGTAATTTGTCCCCGCCGCCCTGAAGCCGTTACACAAGTTTGCAATTTGCAATGCCGTCGTAACATGAATGGTTAAGCATCTCGAAGAGTAGGACAGTTTATCTCGTATACCTATACATACATATCTATCTACAGCTTCTCGTATTAAAACTATTACTTTGAGAGGTGACAGATGCAGTCTTTTTGTGAATTGGCATGTAAGATACTAAGTATATCATGGGTAAGACATTTAGTTATGGTGTTTTTATTCAGCTAAGTGGTACCAAGAAGAGCAGGGAGCCACTATTTAGATACCAAGCGCGTGCTACAAAACCCTCGAATTGCGGGCGTAGCCCTCTTTATTCCGGTTTCATTTATTAATATTAGTAATACTTTGTAACATCACCAGCGCCAATGAGTTAAATACGAACTAAAAAATTTCAATACAAACGTAGCAAAATTAAGAAAAAGAAAAGTGAAGCCGCCCCCAGTCGAAACTAAACCCGGGGACTCCCGTGCGAAAGTCTGATAGAGCAGCTGCTAAAATGCTGTGTTTTGCTAGACAGCGGCTGGGCGATTTGCGTCTGCGGCTCGAGAGCAATTGATTCATCATTCAATGTCGGGGTTTTGTATGAAAATAGTACTAGTATGTTGGGCAGGTTGTCTATGCAATCGAGGATTTTTGTATGTACGTAAGGAGAATGGATGGAAAGAGACGATGTAGAGTCCTTCGGTGGCAGCAAGGACATTCGAGAAAGGATATTTTTGGCAGTGAAGCGATATATGGGGAATATGGGTGTCATATGAACCGGGATGCAGAGGCGAGTGTCCAGGAATAGTGTAGATGGCATTTCGGATCCTTGGGTGGCGACAAGGACACCCGAAAAAGAATATTTTTCGCAGTGAAGCGAAATACGGTCAATATGGGTGTCATATGAATCGGGGTGGACACCCGAATATCCAGGAGTAGTGCGGATGGCATTTCGAGTCCTTCGCTGACGAAAAGGACATTCAAGAAAGTCAATTGAAATATGGGCAATATGGGTGTCATATGAACCGGGATGAAGAGGCGAATGCCTAGGAGTACTATGGATGGCATTCCGGATTCTTCGGTACCGACAAGGATATTCGAAAAAGGATACTTTTGGCAGTGAAGCGAAATACGGTCAATATGGGTGTCATATGAATCGGGGTGAACACCCGAATATCCAGAAGTAGTGCAGATGGCATTTCGAGTCCTTTGGAGCGAAAAGGACATTCACGAAAGTCGAATGAAAAATGGGCAATATGGGTGTCATATGAACCGGGGTGAAGAGGCGAATGTCCGGGAACACTATAAATGGCACTTAGAGTCATTCGGTGGCGACAAGGACATTCGAAAAAGGATATTTTTGCTGGGAAGACGAAATATGGGCAATATGGGTGTCGTATGAATCGGGGTGAAAAGACGAACGTCCAGGAATAGTGTAGATGGCATTTCAACTCCTTCGGTGGCGAAAAGGACATTCACGAAAGTCAAGTGAAAAATGGGCAATATGGGTGTCATATGAACCGGGGTGAAGAGGCGTAGATGTAGATAGCATTTCGAGTCCTTCGTCTACTTGTGCAGCATTTACTCGAAAATGGTGGTGCGGACCAGAACAACGCTCGTTATATCAACCAGGCTAAATGCGCATACGGCATGCTGTCGAAAATCTGGCAGAGTAGTTGTATCAGCATCAGCATCAAGCTGATAATTTTTCGCTCTCGGGTACTGTCTGTAGTTTTGTATGGGTGCAGTACATGGAAAATTTCCGTAGGAGTTACCAGAAAGCTGCACTCCTGCGCGCCATCGTACTCTGTTCTAGGGTGAAGTTTACAACAGACTTACCCAGCGCGCTACACTCCGTGCCCACAGTTCGTCGCCATGTGATTCTAGGACCCCCACTTGGTCGGCCTTGATTGGAAACCGGGTTCTATTTCATGACATGCAAAGCAGTGCATTTATCACTCTTCCGCAATGTGTGATCTACCCACTGCTATTTTCGCCTGCATATCAATTCGTCGATTGGCATCTGCCCCGGACGCCAACTTAGCTCTTCATTTGATATTGTTTCAGGCCAGAAAATTTTATAATTCGACGAAGACATGAGTTGACGAATACTTGCAGCTTTCTGGTAACTCTTACTGGAACTTTCCATGTACCGCTACCATACACAAGCGCAGAAATTACCAGGGAGTGAAACAGACCCAGCTTGGTCTTGGTGCTGAGATAACTCCTTTGCTAGATTTTAGAGAGCATGCCGTATGCGCATTTAGCCTAGTTGATAGAACGAGCGTTGTTCTGGTCCGCACCACCATTTTCGAGTAAATGCTGCGCAAGTAGACGAAGGACTCGAAATGCTATCTGCATCTACGCCTCTTCACCCCGGTTCATATGACACCCATATTGCCCATTTTTCACTTGACTTCCAAGAATGTCCTTTTCGCCACCGAAGGAGTTGAAATGTCATCTACACTACTCCTGGACATTCGTCTTTTCACCCCGATTCATACGACACCCATATTGCCCATATTTCGCCTTACCAGCAAAAATATCCTTTTTCGAATGTCCTTGTCGCCACCGAAGGACTCTAAGTGCCATTTATAGTGTTCCCGGACACTCGCCTCTTCACCCCGGTTCATGTGACACCCATATTGCCCATTTTTCATTCGACTTTCGTGAATGTCCTTTTCGCTTCAAAGGACTCGAAATGCCATCTGCACTACTTCTGGATATGCGGGTGTTCACCCCGATTCATATGACACCCATATTGACCGTATTTCGCTTCACCGCCAAAAGTATCCTTTTTCGAATATCCTTATCGGCACCGAAGGGCTCGAAATGCCATCCATAGTACTCCTAGGCATTCGCCTCCTCACCCCGGTTCATATGACACCCATATTGTCCATATTTCAATTGACTTTCTTGAATGTCCTTTTCGCCACCGATGGACTCGAAATGCCATTCGCATTACTCCTGGATACTCGGGTGTCCACCCCGATTTATATGACACCCATATTGACCGTATTTCGCTTCCCTGCAAAATATCCTTTTTCGAATATCCTTGTCGCCACCGAAGGATCCGGAATGCCATCCATAGTACTCCTAGGCATTCGCCTCTTCACCCCGGTTCATATGACACCCATATTGCGCATATTTCAATTGACTTTCTTGAATGTCCTTTTCGCCAGCGAAGGACTCGAAATGCCATCCGCACTACTCCTGGATATTCGGGTGTCCACCCCGATTCATATGACACCCATATTCCCCATATATCGCTTCACTGCCAAACATATCCTTTCTCGAATGTCCTTGCTTCCACCGAAGGACTTTACATCTACAGTACATTCGTCTCTTTCCATCCATTCTCCTCACGTACATATAAAAATCCTTGATTGCATAGACAACCTGCCCAACATACTAGTACTATTTTCATACAAAACCCCGACATTGAATGATGAATCAATTGCTCTCGAGGCGCAGACGCAAATCGCCCAGCCGCTGTCTAGCAAAACACAGCATAAGCCATTGAGCTCTGTCCATTATTGTACCCTATGGACTCACTCTACATTCGCATTTACTGTTGAGCGAAGTAATCATATCCGTCTTGAATATGTTTTCAGATCGCATACCAAATATATAGCCTAAATATTATAGAAATGTGGTGGATCGAGGCAAAGAGATTATATTTATCAGAGTCTGCACGGTACCTTTTCAGTACGAACTCTGTTGAAGCCGGCAATACATTCACATAGTTTCATATCCGTACGCACAATTGAGAAAGCTCCGCCTACTCTCTCACTTAATCAAAAGAAAAGGCTGAGTACTTGCAATTTTTAGTATCGAATTGATTTAAAATATTCCGGACTACAATATATTTTTAGCATATCTTTATGTTTTTTCTATTTCGGTACATAGAATATACTTATCCAATTGCAATACAACATTTCCCTCTAGTTGTAACTCCTTCCACTCCACGTAGTTAAATTTTCTATTCATATGATAAAAACAGATTGCAGACAACGATTCTTTTCCACAATCCTACACACACATTTCAACTGAACGATTGCGCATGATTCGCTCAAGTGAAGACGAAATATCCGCCATTGCAATTCTGATGAATTTTCAATCAAAACAAAGTTTCGATCGGAAAAATCGGAAAATATTAGTGAAAATCGGCGTATTTTGTTTCCGGAATATAGTAGAGATATTACATAAGCTTTGAGTGAAGTGTCTATGGCTCAATATCTCAAATATTGAGAACCTGGTACTTCTTTAATTAAATTAGATGGTTGCGTTTGTTTTGGAGTGCACTAAAAGTGATTTTAAATCATTGTTGTTAAAACCGACTGTTGAGTTGGAATTTTTTATGAATTAAAATTGAAAATTTATTGTGTAATAATACAAGTGCAGTGGTTTTTATAGTGCACAACGGTCTGGAGTTTCCGCGGTAAGTGTTTTAAAGTGAAACTGTCAATCGGTCGGCTCATTATGCTTTTATTTCCTTATACAAGTAAACGTGTTTTATAAGTTTTGAACTTAAATGTTCACAATATGCGGTTCCACAATTGTGAGTGTTTTAATTGAGAAAATATGATATTGCTTGTTGTGTGACAGTGCGTGAACATCTTTTTTCGCTCTTTTTACGACCGTCCGTTAATTTCCCAAAAGATTATAGAATAATACGATAACTAGTGTTATTTTCTTACTATATGCAAAAAGAAATATGAGAAAACACGTAAATTTCATTCATAAATTTACAAAATACGGCTAAAACCGGGTCAGCCGACATAACTTGTCAAAGGCGGCACGAAAAAGTACTTGTTCCGGCGGGGTTTCCGGTTTGAATTAGAAATGGAATGTGTGAAATATTTTGTCATCATCCCTGATTCGTGTACGTGTGTGAAGTGTACGATTGGCTGCTTTTGAAAACATGATAGGATCAGATAAATTGCAAGTAACATACATAGATGTAAAGTATTGTACATCTGAGTGGAAAATAGAGTGTCGATGTATCTGACGGGATTTTAAGATGGGAAATAGATCGGAAAAATTATGATTCGTTTCCACAGCACATGGGACGAATTTAGTGAAAATTAGTTGGTTATCATTTTCGTCTTTAGAATATATTAAAATGTCGTCGATATAACATTTCGTGAAATGCAACCCCCCCAAGACTTGGTTCATGAACCTCTGGAAAGTCTGGCCAGCGTTTCGCAGCCCGAATGTCATTCTCGTGAATTCAAACAGTCCGAAGGGGGTTGTGATGGCCGTTTTCCCTATGTCGCGCTCGTTTACTGGAATTTGGTGATACGCTCTTTTCAAGTCTAGTGTGGTGAAAATTTTCGAACCATCCACCCACAGCGTATCATGTATGTGCGGCACAGGTGACTGGTCGGGGATGGTGGCTGCGTTCAACCGGCGGTAATCGCCGCACGGTCGCCATTCGCCTGCCGTTTTCTTCGGTGCCATGTGCAGCGGGCTCGCGTATTGGCTACGGGACGGTCTGCAAATTCCCTCTTTGAGCATTCTTTCGAACTCCTGTTTTGCGATTTGGAGTTTTTCGGGCGATAATCGACGTGGTGGTGCTGCGACCGGCGGTCCTTTTGTCTCTATGTGATGTACCGTGCTGTGTTTTATTTCGGTAAGGCGCTTCTCGTCCGACACGAGACTTGGGAATTCGGATAACATACGATACGATAGTTACGAAAAATGTTCTCATGACGAATGGCCAAAACGTTGGCAGCTGTTAGACGAACCCTTGCCCGTATATTCGTGTTTGTCGTTCCGTCTATGACTTTCCTTTTTCGAACGTCAACTACTATTCCGTGGTGAGCTAAAAAATCTGCCCCGATGATCGGTTTGCAGACGTCCGCCACGTGGAAATCCCATGGGAGATCGCGACCGAGTCCGAGGTCAATACGTAAATCTCGCGTGCCATACGTTGTAATTGGCGTCGAATTTGCTGCGTAAAGTCGCAGTGATGATGTGCTGAATGGGCCTCGACAAGCTGTTCGTGGCATCACTGATACTTCGGCCCATGTGTCGATAAGATACCGAATTTTTGTTTTAGCATCAATGACGTATAAGCGGTTTGTGTAATGCCGGCTGTCGCTTACCGCCTCTAACGACCGCCGGGCTCGTTTTCCGGTCGCTGGCTTCCCGGCTGTTTTTCGCGTCTGAAACGACAATTTCCTTCACATTTTCGTGCGGATGCACCAAAACGTCGATGAAAATAACAGATGATTTCGTTATTACGATTTCCTGACGATCTCGGCTGCTCGTTTCCGAGTTTGAGATGCTTCGATATTGCGTCGATGGTGTTTTCCAGCTGGGCTATTCGATCGCGGTCTGAGTTTGCGTTCTCCGAATGGTCGTCGGAGGGTGTGTCCGTCACGGTGACAGCGTTTACGAGACTCGGGATGATGGTCGCTAGTCGATCTGCCTGCTTCGCCAATTCGTTTAAACCGGTTGTGCCGCTAAGCATTAATATTTCTGGCGCAGAAACATGTGTCGGAGCATCTCTTCGGTGCATGCGTTACCGGAAAGGTATCTCATCTTTTCCAAGATGAGAGATGGCTTTTCTTCTTTCAGATCGCCGTTTAATAGTTTACGTAGGTTGTCCTCGTCGCTTTCGGCAAAAAGGGTTATGATTTTTGCCTTTATAGCCGCGTATTTTTCATTCTGTGGCGAGTTGCGGATGACAGCTGCAACGTACGGGAGGATGGACGGATCCAAGTTCGCGACTACATGCCGAAATCGGGAGGCGTCGCTCGATATATTTGAAACCGCAAAAATTGCTTCGATTTGATCGAACCACAAAGCAGGATTTTCCTTCCAGAAGGGGGGTAATTTTACGGCGGCAACGGCCATTACCATATCTGCTTTCGGTTTGAACCAAATTTCGTCGTCCGGGGGATTTTGAGGTTGGATCGGTTGCTCTTCGTCGGAATTCGACATTTTACCTGGTTCGATTTGTTCTTTTCTGACGGGGTCACCAATTATGTAGCGACTGACTCGGGTAACGATAATACCGTGTGTACCGGGTGACGGACCGTGTCGTGTTCCTATTTTCGTGCGACGCGCTTCCTCTCCGCTGCGGTGGTTGTCCAGACTACATCTGACAGCAGCCGCTACACGGATACATAAAGCTACGCCATCTCTGTTGCTCACTGTCGTTTACTGAATAAGTGATAAAGTATCAGGTACGCGAAAATCCGACCATTGTTATTGGCCAGGTGCTTATCGTGAAACTAAAAGGCGATTTAACTAAATCGTGAGCTGTGTTTTGCTGGGCAACGACTGGGCGATTTGCGACTGCGACGCGAGAGCAATTGATTCATTATTTAATGTCGGGGTTTTGTATGAAAATAGTACTAGTATGTTGGGCGTCTATGCAATCAAGGATTTTTATATGTACGTGAGGAGAATGGATGGAAAGAGACGAATGTACTGTAGATGTAGAGTCCTTCGGTGGCAGCAAGGACATTCGAAAAAGGACATTTTTGGCAGTGAAGCGAAATATGGGGAATATGGGTCTCATATGAACCGGGATGAAGAGGCGAATGCCTAGGAGTACTATGGATGGCATTTCGAGTTTTTCGGTGACAACAAAGACATTCGAAAAAGGATACTTTCGGCAGTGAAGCGAAATACGGTCAATATGGGTGTCATATGAATCGGGGTGGACACCCGAATATCCAGGAGTAGTGCGGATGGCATTTCGAGTCCTTCGGAGCGAAAAGGACATTCAAGAAAGTCAATTGAACTATGGGCAATATGGGTGTCATATGAATCGGGGTGAAGAGGCGAATGCCTAGGAGTACTATGGATGGCATTTCGAGTCCTTCGGTGGCAACAAGGACATTCGAAAAAGGATATTTTTGGCAGTGAAGCGAAATACGGTCAATATGGGTGTGATATGAATCGGGATGGACACCCGAATATCCAGAAGTAGTGCAGATGGCATTTGGAGTCTTTTGGAGCGAAAAGGATATTCACGAAAGTCGAGTGAAAAATGGGCAATATGGGTGTCATATGGACCGGTGTGAAGAGGCGAATATCCAGGAGTACTATAGATGGCATTCCGGATCCTTCGGGGCGACAAGGATATCCGAAAAAGACTTTTTGCAAGTAAAACAAAATATAGGTAATATGGGTGTCATATGAATCGGGGTGAAGAGGCATAGATGTAGATGGCATTTCGAGTCCTTTGTCTACTTGCGCAGCATTTCCTCGAAAATGGTGGTGTGGACCAGGACAACGCTCGTTCTATCAACCAGGCTAAATGCGCATACGGCATGCTGTCGAAAATCTGGCAGAGTAGTTGTCTCAGCATCAACATCAAGCTGATATTTTTTCGCTCTCGGGTACTGTCTGTAGTTTTGTATGGGTGCAGTACATGGAAAATTTCCGTAGGAGTTACCAGAAAGCTGCACTCCTGCGCGCCATCTTACTCTGTTCTGGGGAATAGGGTGCAGCTTACAACAGACTTACCCAGCGCGCTACACTCCTTTGCCACAGATCGTCGCCATGTGATTCTGGGACTTCTAGGATTGGTCGGCCTTGGTTGGAAACGGGGTTCTATTTCATGACATGCAAAGCAATGCATTTACCACTCTTCCGCAATGTGTGACCTACCCACTGCCATTTCCGCCTGCATATCCATACGTCGATTGGCATCTGCCCCGGACGCCAACTTAGCTCTTCATTAAATATTGTTTCAGGCCAGAAAATTCTTATAATTCGACGAAGACATGAGTTGACGAATACTTGCAGCTTTCTGGTAACTCTTACTGGAACTTTCCGTGTACCGCTACCATACACAAGCGCAGAAAGTACCAGGGAGCGAAACAGGCCCAGTTTGGTCTTGGTGCTGAGATAACTCCTTTGCTAAATTTTGGAGAGCATGCCGTATGCGCATTTAGCCTGGTTGATAGAACAAGCGTTGTCCTGGTCCACACCACCATTTTCGAGGAAATTCTGCGCAAGTAGACGAAGGACTCGAAATGCCATCTACATCTACGCCTCTTCACCCCGATTCATATGACACCCATATTACCTATGTATATTTTGCTTTACTTGTAAAAAGTCTTTTTAGGATATCCTTGTCGCCACCGAAGGATCCGGAATGCCATCTATAGTACTCCTGGATATTCGCCTCTTCACACCGGTCCATATGACACCCATATTGCCCATTTGTCACTCGACTTTCGTGAATGTCCTTTTCGCTCCAAAG
This sequence comes from Chloromyia formosa, assembly GCA_964017055.1. NCBI lineage: Eukaryota > Metazoa > Arthropoda > Insecta > Diptera > Stratiomyidae > Chloromyia > Chloromyia formosa. The sequence continues at coordinate 81,089,478 of OZ024813.1, read as the reverse complement.
GAATCAAAATGCCATCTGCACTACTTCTGGATATTCGGGTGTTCACCCCGATTAATATGACACCCATATTGACCGTATTTCGCTTCACTGCCAAAAATATCCTTTTTCGAATGTCCTTGTTGCCACCGAAGGACTCGAACTGCCATCCATAGTACTCCTAGGCATTCGCCTCTTCAGCACGGTTCATATGACACCCATATTGCCCATATTTCAATTGACTTTCATGAATGTCCTTTTCGCCACCAAACGACTCTAAATGCCATCCGCACTACTCCTGGATATTCGGGTGTCCACCCCAATTCGTATGACACCCATATTGACCGTATTTCGCTTCACTGCCAAAAGTATCCTTTTTCGAATATCCTTGTCGCCACCGAAGGGTCCGGAATGCCAGTACTCCTGGACATTCGCCTCTTCACTCCGGTTCGCATGACACCCATATTGCCCATTATTCACTTGACTTTCGTGAATGTCCTTTTTACCGCCGAAGGACTCGAAATGCCATCTACACTACTCTTAATATTTGAGTGAGCATGCATTTCAGTTGTAGGTGAGGGATTTTTGAATGTACGCGAGGTGAATATACGAGTATGATAAGTGAATGATAAGCTATAAGCGCAATTTTTGTGTTGGCACACGAGATGTCTAGAGTTGTGCATTGTATGATCGTTTCCCCACGAGAACAGGGTGGCCATTCTAAGGTGAGCCGCCCAAAATTATTTTCTTCGTTTTTGACTTCAGATTCGGAATCAGCGACCCAAAATTACCTTATAGTTCGAACCAGCCCGATCGGAGGAGTATTTTCCCACGAAAACAGGGTGTCCATTCTGGGGTGGGCAGCCCCAATTTTGTTTTTCCTTTTTTGACTTCCGACTCGGAATCAACGACCCGAAATTACCTTCTAGTTCGAACCATGGCGATGGGCCATTGTCTGTAGCAGACTTGATACGTGCTTTTACGCGAGTGGCACTCGCGGTCATGATCGCATATGTGTAGTTTCACTATAATGTGAACGTTGCGCGAGTATGTTTCAAGTAAAGATGATTTTGATGGGAAACACTCGCTGTTTTCATGGGGAAATACTCGTCCGATCAGGCTGGTTCGAATTATAAGGTAATTTTGGGTCGCTGATTCCGAATCCGAAGTCAAAAAAGAAAAAAAAAATTGGTGTTGCCCACCTCAGAATGGCCACCCTGTTTTCGTGGGTAAGTACTCGTCCAATCGGGCTGGTTCGAACTATAAGGTAATATTGGGTTGCTGATTCCGAATCTGAAGTCAAAAAAAGAAAAAAAAAATTTGGGGCTGCCCACCTCAGAATGGCCACCCTGTTTTCGTGGGGAAATACTCGTCCAATCGGGCTGGTTCGAACTATAAGGTAATATTGGGTCGCTGATTCCGAATCTAAAGTACAAGTAAAAAAAATAATAATTTTTTTGGGGCTGCTCACCCCAGAATGGCCACCCTGTTCTCGTGGAGAAACAATCATACAATGCACGACTCTAGATATCTCGTGTCCCAACACAAAAATTGCGGTTATAGCTTATCATTCACTTATCATATATTCGCCTAGTGACATACAAAAATGCATTAATTTGTATGTAAAAATTACCACCATTATGTAATATACTACTTTTATTGCGAAACAGTGCAAGAATAAGAATTTGTTTAATAATCGTTCACGATTTCACCATCGATACCTCTTAGTAACACGAGCCCCCAAATTATTAGCCAAAACCGGGGGCGACTATGGCTTCATTTCAACAAACTCACTAATACATACCAGCCCACTCGCTCACCGCGGCTTCAGCTAAAATGCACGGTGATCACTCCAGTCTTTATTCCTCCATGGATCGAGGATCCACTGTGAAATTTATAAACCCGACCACCAATTCTTTATTGAAAATATTGGGATCGATGCTGGAAAAGAACCCGGCGCGGCGGACGATCGATCCCCTCCGTCGTGATTCTCGCCTTGCCGACAGTGGGAACGCGTTCTTTATAACTCTGCGGGTGCCCACTGCCAGTCGCCGCACCCGTTGTTAAACGTGGTTTTATTGTGTGTGGTAGAATTTTGGGGTCGCGACCCACCTTATTGTCTTCTCTTGCTTCCCAAATGTATACGTACAAAATTTCGTTATCCGAAATTTCGCCTCTCCATTTGGTTCGGTTGAATAGGGTGTTGAATCATTTTTTATGGCCACACTGCAAAACATTTGGTACGATGATCATCCTGAATGGCCAATAACACCAGTGCGTCTCAGGAACTAGGCGAACGGTAAAGTTGCAACATAGTTGTGAGAATACCAACACGTCACACCCAGCTGAAAGATCATCAAAAGAACGTGCAATTAAAAACACCATTAGAGAGCTACCTCTGCGCTATATAAAAAATAGCTCCCGGCGACTCTTAGGACACCTAAGGAAGCAACCCTTCCCCTAAGATTGGGTATGCGGGCTTGTAACCTGCGTACCTGAAATAAATTTACACTCGAAACATTAAATGAGCCTCGGATATCACGAACTGATTCACCGACAACGACTTTTGGCTACAAACAACGGACCACGATCGGTTTTTGGAACGTTCGAACGATGTGGGGCGAGTGCAATAGTGCGAGGCTCACTGAAGTCGAACGGGAAATGAACGCATATATCAAAGATATACTAGGACTGAGCGAAACAAGATGGCCTGAATCGGGAACGACTTTATCACCAAGCTCCCAAACAGTACTGCTCTACTCTGGAAATGAAGGCGATACGTCACCTCGAATGGCAGGCGTCGGAATCCTGTTGACTAGGGCGGCACGCCTATCTCTAATTGACTGGAAGCTCATCTCCGACCTTATCATTATAGCCAGATTTAATTCCAGGGTAAGAAACATCACAATAATTCAGTGCTACGCCCCGACTGAACCAGCGGATCAATCAGCTAAGGACGACTTCTACCACCTGCTCGGCGACACCTTCGACAAGGCTCCCAAAGGTGACATAAAAATTATTATGGGGGATCTCAATGCCAAAGTCGGGTCTGAGAATCTTGGTTTGGAACACCTAATGGGCAATCATGGTCTAGGCAACAGGAACCAAAATCGCGAGATGTTCGTGGAGTTTTGCAACATCAGCTCGTCATCGGCGGTACTTTGTTCAAGCACAAACGATGCCATTTGACAACCTGGGTTTCTCCGGGTGGCAAAACAGAGAACCAGATTGACCATATAGCCATTTCCAAGACATGGAGGAACTGTCTCTTAGACGTCAGGTCGAAGCGGGGTGCTGATATTGGCAGCGATTACTAACTTGTTGTCGCAAAAGTGCGCTTACGAACGGCAGCGATCCATCGCCCTCAAAATGCAAAAATCTTGCCACGTTTTAATGTGCAAAAGCTTAAAGATCCATCTATAAGACGTGCTTATTCCACCGCCTTGAACGAAAGAGCTTATGCACCACCACCTTATGAGACTCCTACAATTGATGATAGATGGAAAGTCGCTACCGACTCATTTATTTCGTGCGGTGAAACTTTTGCGGGTAGATTGGAGCGCGGTAGAAGGCCATTCATTAGTGACTCTACATGGTCTCTAATCTCGGCACGCAAGAGAATTAAAGAACAGATCAACTCAGCTACTGTCGACGCAGTCAAAGATCAATTTGGAGTTGAATACCGTTCTCTTCACAAAGGCGTGCAAAGAAGCATACGACGGGACAAACGCAACAACATCAATGCATTAGCGGAGAAGGCAGAGGAAGCGACTTACCGTGGTGACAGTGGAACCCTTTAAAAACTTACCAAGCCGTTAACTAGCAAATCTTTTGCAACTGAACATCCCGTGAAAGATAAAGAAGGGTGCCTACTGGTTACTGATGAAGACCAACTGCGACGGTGGAGACAGCACTTCATTGAGGTCCTCAACAACACCTTTGGACACTTGAACTCATCTTCACTAGAAGTAGAAAATATTCCGCAAATAGCCAGATTTGATACCAGCCCACCATCTAAACAGGAATTAACTGTGGCTATAAAAATTGATGGATGCGGGTAAAGCCCCAGAGATCGATGGAATTCCGGTGGAACTCTTTAAGGCGGATATCAACGCTACTGCGGATATTCTTCTCCCCCTTATCCAAGAGTGTTGGGAAACCGAAACTCTCCCTAAAGAATGGAAGAAGGGCGTCATTATTAAGATCCCGAAGAAAGGTAACCTGAAGGATTGTAATAATTGGTGTGGAATTTGTCTTCTCCCCGCAGTTTCCAAACTGATGGCAAAGATAGTCTTAAACCGAATCAAGCATACAGTTGACCGCACACTGAACGAAGAACAGGCTGGTTTTCGCGAGGACTTTTCATGTAGCGACCACCTCAATTCCCTCCGAATTATTATTTAACAATCCGCAGGGTGGAGATCCCCATTACATCTCATGTTCATCGATTTCGAGAAGGCGTTTGGCAGCGTTGATCGGGAATATATCTGGAAGGCCTTACATAGGAGAGGTATACCAGATAAAATCATATCCATCATCAAGGAGTCCTATAGCGAAGCCCAATGTCACGTATTACACAAGGGTAAGCTTTCAGACCCCTTTGAGGTACAAGCGGAGTGAGACAAGGCTGCATTTTGTCACCTATATTGTTTCTGATTGCAATTAACAACTTACTCTGCAGTGCGCTTCATGAACACCAGAGCAAAGGTATCAGGTGAAACCTATTTGAATACCTTCAACACCTGGATTACGCTGACGATATTTGCCTTCTTTCAAATAAACCGGATCATCTAGTTCAAATGACTGATGCCCTGCACCGCGAAAGTGGCAATGTGGGGCTTAAAATCAATGCTGCCAAAACTAATTACTTGAGCTTGGATCCAGGAAGACAGAGCGGAATTTTTGTTTCGGGGCAGGCAGTCGAGAAAGTTGACAATTTCTGCTATCTCAGAAGCCTAGTTACAGCAGATGGTGTAGCAGATGCCCATGTACAGTCTCGCATCAACAAGGCTCGAGCAGCTTTTTTTTTTAAGTTTGACTCCTTTCTGGAAAAACAACATCTCCAGACGTACCAAACTCAGGATCTGCGAAACCAATGTAAAATCTGTGCTTCTATATGGCTGTTCAATTTAGAAGGTGACCAGGGCGATAACAACTAACTTGCAAACTTTCGTGAACCAGTGTTTATGGCGCATCCTACATATACGCTGGCCGGAGATCATTTCTAACGACGACCTCCTGTTCATTACTGGCCAAGACAGGATTATTAGTAAGGTACCGGCTACTCACCCTAAAGGTAGGCATTGCGACCAAAGGAGGTCTATTGTGCCATGAAGACAGGATAGATACCTCCATAAAAAGGCGAAGGTGGCAATGGATAGGTTACACACTTCGAAAAGGGCCGGAAAATATTGCTAAACAGGCCCACGATTGGAACCCACAGGGAACCAATGCAAGCCGCCGCGTTGGGCGACCTAGAAACACCCGGAGAAGATCAGTTGAGGTCGAGGGTAAGTCATTACGCAAATCGTGGAGTCAGTTGAAGGCGATGGCGGCGAACAGGACAAGGTGGAAAGTCGGCGTGGTTAATGCACCTATGCCCCACAAGGGGTTGACAGGATCCAGAGAGAGATAACAATTAAACCCTTTGTCTGAGTTCGATAAAATCTGTTTAATATAATAGAGGGAAGTATTAGCTGTGTTACAAATTTTATTTGAGTGTTCTAGCCTCAGTGGTTTATAGGGTTGTTCCCCCGAATGGTCCCTTTATCTTTTACAGTTACAGAGTTATCGCATTTTTTGTTGTTCTTGTCAAACAGCTAGATTTTCTAGGAAAAACTTTAATTTGCCAGCCTCTAGATTATCGAAGTCTAAAATTAACCGCATTTTCTGAAACTACATAGAATTTCCTATAAAATTACACCTCCATCGTTGCGAAATTCATCGTAACTTCCGATATACAACCTTTCGATTTTGAAAAAATTTCAAAATCAACTTACGTGCTGACAACTCGTCCTTGCAAAAACCACTCTATGTCGAGAAACCTGGAACAAAAGCCTCGGATTGGACGGATCAACAACGACGACCACGCAAACGACTAAAGGATTATTCTTTCGGATCCTGGAATGTACGCTCCCTGAACAAACCGGGGGCCGAGAAGACCTTCCTTCAACAGGTCGAAAAGTACAAACTGAGCATTACTGCAGTCCAGGAAACAAATTGGCTTGGCAGCGAGATCAATGCCAAGAAATCGCACATAATTTTTACAAGTGGCAAACCATCGGGCCGCAAGGAATTTGGAGTAGCATTTATAGTAAACAATCACTTCAAGCCGCACATTACTGACTTTAAACTCTCAAATGAACGGCTATGTGCGATTCGCATTAAGACTCGATTCTCCAATCTCTGGCTCATCAATGTGCACGCCCCCACTGAAGTTAAAGAAGACGCAGTAAAGGACGAGTTCTACTCCTGCCTTGAGACTCTCTTCGACTCACTTCCAACAAACGACGTCAAATTGCTGCTGGGAGACTTTAACGCGAAAGTCGGAAATGAAAGTTGGCACCGGGGGACCACGGGAGGCCACAGTCTCCATGAAGAATGTAACGACAACGGCCAGCGACTTATCGACTTCGTTTGCAGTAGGAATCTAGTCATAGGCTCTACATGTTTCCCGCATCGACGCATTCACAAGCAGACTTGGAAATCTCCAGACGCGCATACCGTCAACTAAATTGACCACGTCATCATTTGCAGGAGATGGGCGTCTAGTGTGATGGATGTCCGCTCCTATCGAGGAGCAAACTGCGACTCAGATCATCACTTGGCAAAGACGTCCTACAGATGTAGAATTTCCTCAGTGCTCCAATCGAGAATCAGCCGTCCCAAAATTCTTGCGGTTGATAAGCTTTTGAGCGATGCTACGGCAGTGGCATATACTACTGGCCTTGAGGAAAGACTATCACCTATGCTACACAACATCAGTAACACAGGCGTCCATGGGTTCTGGGAAGAACTCAAGGGTATCATCAGGGATGTCGCAAAGTAAGTCGTGGGATATAAAGCCCGGCGAGCGCGAAATGACAGGTTCGACGAACTCACTTGACGCGAAAAACGAGGCCTACAGACAATGGATTCAACGAGGAACCAGAGCCAGAAGAGAAAAATATGACGAGCTACGGCGAATATCAAATAGAATAATTAGACGTAAGAAATGTAAATACTTTGACGAGCAGTATAATAAACTAAACTACACTATAAACTAAAACTTAGCTAATAGGAACACCAGACAAGCGTACAAACTACTATATATACAATCAAGAACGGCTACTAACCTAGAACTAGCCTTTGTAAGGACAAGGATGGAAACATCATCAGCGACACCGATGGCATTAACAAACGATGGGCCTCTTATTTTGAAGAGCTTCTGAACCTACCATCTAACATGCCCACACACATCCCCACACACGATGAGCTGAAAGTTTCGAAATTCGTCAAACTACAACGACTTCAATGGGCGGGGCATGTACAAAGAATGGACGATGATCGCATGCCAAAGAGTAATGAATCGTGTACTCGAAAAATTCCACACACAAATAATACCTAAACTTCTGTACACAGGAGACGAAATTGTTTTTCCGTTAACGTTAACGGAAATAATTCGCGTTACATTTGGTTAATAGATTAGCAATTACCCAAATTATTATGACAAGAAAAGTAAGGTATTTTTCCACAGAATAAATGCTCACTGTTCCGAATTAAATTCCATCTCCAGGCCAACTTTTTTTCGTTTAACACGAGTTATGTGTGTTAATTGCCTTGACCCCTCCAGGGGCATGGGCCCGCCAACATCTCAAGCATTTCTATGCATTGTTGACGTTTCGATAGCATATCTATTTTTCGGAAGTGCAGTTGGTAGCATGAACCTCCTATCCGCGTCGTCTTTATACTGACAAGCTCGAAGCACTGTAAGAGTTCTATTAGTACCCATAGGCAGTTTTTGGTCGCGCCGAGATTTGAACTCAGAGTTCTAGATTAGTATCGTAGAGCGCTGACCAAACGACCACGGCCACCGAGCGCGTTTAACACGCAATAGTCGCAAATTTTAAAATCTAAATATGTACTTAACATTTATATGTAATTCGAAAGCTAACACATTGGGGTAACTTTTGTAGATTTTGCAGACATCTCAGTTCAAAGTACCGTAATGAAATACAGGTTGATTTTTCCGTGAAAACTTGACTTTGAAATTTTTTCAAAATTGAAACGGTTGTATCATATATCGGAAGTTTCGATGAGTTTCGCAACGATGGTGCTGTATTTTTATAGGAAATTTCACGTAGTTTCAGAAAATAGGGTCAATTTTAGACTTCAATAACCCAGAGGCTGGCAAATTAGAGTTTTCCCCAGAAAATCTAGCTTTTTGATAAGAACACCAAAAATGCGATAACTCTATAACGGTAAAAGATACGAGGGACCATTCGGGTGGCGTTGTTCCTAACAGAGAGTAGAATATACCCTAGCCCTATGGCGATTTCATCCCGAGCCACCCTGTATATACTAGCCGAAGAACACGGCTTCGCCGGATACCTTACCTACCACAAAGTGAAAATAACCCCGATTGAGTTGGCATATCTATTATCTACTGTGTCTGTGCTACTTTCGATTCGGAAATATCCCCTTACTTGTCGAACATCAGCATGTACTCACCTAAAATGGGGTTCACACTATAGCCAGTTTACTTCATCTGTGCCAGATCATTAAATCTGAAACTGTGAAATGCATACAATTTTAAACTCACCAAACCCAGATTTAGCGCAGATGAAGTAATCTGGTGGCTATAGTGTGAACCCCATTTAAGATCAATGCTTACTTTCAAGTATGGATTCCGATCAATACCTATACATACATATGTTAAACTATACAGTCTGGCCGACATGCACCACAAACTACAGTTCAGTTCCATTCAATTATGCATACTGACCTGGACAGCAAACCACTTGAGATAAAACCAACCGCTCATCTATGCATTCTGTTCGAAGTTATAAGATAAGTTGAAAAGTGTTAAGTTTTTCATTCTGTTTATGCGTTCCGTGTGAAAGCCGACTAATACTCAACTCGACCCGCAAATATACTCTTACTTGCCGACCATCATGATGTACACACCTAAAATCAATACGCTCCTTCAACTATGCATTCTGGCTGGCATAGATAGCGAACCACTTGACATAAAAAACACCAACTGTGCAATATTTTGGTTTTGGCGCTAGACAGTTGAACTATTTGCAAAAGAAGTGAAAAACTGGATGTCCTCAATGTGATGCAGTGATACTCGAAGAAGTTTCGGGAAACGGGCTCCACCGAACGGAAGAAAGGCATTTGACTATATAATGGACGGTTTGGTGGGCATCCGAAGATGCGTGGGGACGGAGCCTAGGTAGCATAGTGACCGTGAAGGTCGGGTCGTGCCATCTGGCGAAGAAAAAGGCCCCTCAACGAACAAAGCAGCGGCCTATGCTTGCTGTAGCGCAGTTCGGGAGATGTGGGCGGGGTTTTCGCCGCTCGTTGCCCCTGTCCTTTAGGCCTGGGGAAGACAACTCAAACAGGGGAGGTAAAAATGGGGAATAAAAAAAAATAGTCGATAAGGATGGAATGGTTGGCGGACGTATCAGACACCCACGCGGTCGCACCTGGGTGCGGCCTCTGGTTTCGTACCACCAACAGATCACTACTCATCAGGTACTGCTTCGATCTGCCGGTGGGAGCAGCACAACCAGACCAGAATATGGTTCATTACAACTATCATGAAAAAAAGACCCCATTTGTACATTCTGTCAAAAAAGTACCGGGAATCAATCATTAAAAAAGCCTGCCCGACAGGCTTATCAATATTCTTTTTGTCGCTAAGTTGGCACAAATGTCCTCTATACTGTCACGGAGTTTAACAGTCATCTGTCATTTAGTTTGTTTACAGTACTCGATAATGTCAGTTCATCTCAAGTGTGTTTTGCAATTTTTGCAATGGATGACATTATCGAAGAAATAATTTGTCTTAAATTTTGCGTTGCAATTCCGACCCCACATTCATAAAACGCATTGTAACTGGTGATGAGACATGTTTGACTTGCAAACCAGTCAACAAACTTCGGAATGGCGCCTTCCAACTGAGCCGAAACCGAAGAAACCACGTTAAAGTTGATCGAAAGTCTAATGTTGACAGTTTTCTTTGATTACCGTGGTGTCGTGCACTCAGAATTCTTGCCCGAAGGTCAGACGGTTAATAAAGAATATTATTTGGCGATTGAGAGAGCAAATTCGTCGAAAAAGGCCACATTTGTGGAAAGAAAACTCTTGGATTTTGCATCACGACAACGCACCATCACATAAGGCTATCATTGTGAAGGAATTTGTGACCAAAAACTCAACAAATACCATTGAACAACCACCGTACCGTATTCACCTGACATGGCTCCGTTCGACTTTTTTCTCTTCCCGAAACTGAAATTACAACTTCGAGGCACCCGCTTTCAGTCGATAGAAGGCATAAAACAGAATTCGCTGCAATTCGCAAAACACACTTGAGATGAACTTACAATATCGAGTACTGTGAACAAACTAAATAACAGATGACTGTGAAACTCCGTGGCAGTATATAGGACATTTATGCCAACTTAGCGACAAAAAGAATGTTGACAATCCTGTCGGGCAGGCCTTTTTAATGATTGATTCCCGGTACTTTTTTGACAGAATGTATATCGCGTCTTACCGTTACAAACTCATCCGAACTGGTAGAAAACTTCATGTGACTTTAGGAACAACCTAGTTCTAGCAACATGTTGCAAATTTCATCAAGTTTGATGATAAAAAAGCTTGCAAAAGCTAGCTAACGTGCGTTGCAATCAGTCCATAAGCCAGACTTTCGTTAAAAAATCGGGCTAAACTGTTTGAAATGGCCCCAGGAGCATGTGATATGAACTCAGAAGATTTGTAACATTGCCATATTTTTTTGCGTGTCGATATCTAAGCAACAAGTGTTGCGAACCACGGCTCTGTGTCGAGCCGCCGTCACTGCAACAAAATTTTATATTGATCAGGATACTTTCGGCTCGGTGGCACAAGTTCCGGCTAGACCAGCGGAGGTCGTGGGTTTTGAGAGCCGAATCACCCTGATCCTAGATAAGCCACCTTAAAAGACATAAATTCTACATAAGAAAGGGATTTAGGACTAGGTAGGGAGTGTGTCCATCCTTCGGGACACGGAAGAACCCAATGAAAGGAAAAGATTTAGTTAGACATTATAAACTAGTGTATTTCCCAATAACCAAAAATCAATCATAAACAATTCAAAAAAAAACTACAATGTTAACGTACGTTAAATATAGAAAATATAAGTGAAAGGAGGGAAGAAACTAATAGAAAATTATGAAAATAAAAAAAAACTGATTCCTTAAATAAAACTTCGAAAATGAATTAATGAAGAAGCACAAACAAACTTACAGTTCTCCACCGACGAACGATCGATCGCTCTTCGATGGTGTTCTGATGATTTTTGAATCCACGGAAAGAAATTAAAGGAATTAATAATAAAAAAAAATAATTTGGAAATAAAACAAAATAAAAAACCTCCATATAAAAAAACAGTAGAGAGCCGTCGTCGTCTTTTCACTCAGCTCACGATTTCTTTTGCTTGTTTCATCGTTCCTTAATTGATTGTTTGACTTTTAGCGGATTTTCGCGATACACAATATGGTTGAAATCGTTGAAATTGATTGTTTGATTTTTAGTGGGTTTTTGGCGATACACAATATGGTTAAAATCGTTGGAACTCTTATCATGTAAAGTTAAGTCGGATTAAAACTTTCACAATTTAAGTTTTCGTTATTCACATAATTTCACGTTTAATAACGTTCCGTATATTCTCATTCACTCCACTGTTTTTTTTTCCAAATTTCTAAACAGAACCACCCACTTCACTTTCTTAAACGTTAGTTTCAATCTCAAATAAAAGAACAACAAAACCAACGTCTTTCACAATATCCTCATCAACCCACTAAGTAAAAAATCTCTCTCAAATCCAACCGTCAATCACGGGAATCCCAAAAATTCCATCCAAATCCGCCCGTCCACCACGGGAATCTCAAAATCAACACTTTTCAAAAAAAAACTTCCAACCAAAAACCCAACTGTCCTCCAAGACCATCAAAATCAATCTCCCTCACAAAAAAATGGGTTCATTACACCCAAATTCCCGCCATCATCCAACGGTCCTCCGCATCCAAAATCATCGTAGTCCTCGTCCTCCATGGTCATCATCGTCCACCTCCTCAACTTCCCCATTTCATACAAGCCAACCACTTCATTCCGGTTTCCATGCATAATACGCTGCATAGAGACGATGCATCTCATCTCTGGCTGTTTCATATACAGAGAGATGATCGTGTCTATGCAGCATAGTAATGCATAGAAACAGACATTCGTGCCACTAACTGTGCAGCGATGTTGCTCCGCCAGCGACGACGCGGCCCGTTGCACAGTTCTGATGTTGACATTGGTGTGCAGCTATGTCGATCAGCTGACTAACCAACATAGATGCAATAGCTGAAAAAAAAAAAATGAAACCGGAAAATAGAGGGCTACGCCCGCAATCCGAGGGTTTTGTAGTGTCCCATGCCAATAGGAGATGAACTGTCCTACTCTTGGAGATGCTTAACCATTCATGTTAAGACAATATTGCAAATTGTAAGTTTGCATAAAAAATTTTGAAAATAAATTGTTTGAATAATTATAGAGAATAGAGTCAGCGACGATCATACCCCCTCCCCCCTCCCTTCATCCCTCCTTCCCCTCCTCCCACCTCTCCTACCAATCATTACCCTTTTTAAAATGGTTAACTCCAATTCGCTCTATGGAAAACAATACGCAAGTATGTTGTACTCGTAGTACTAGTATGTAGTACAAGAGACCTGTTATGTGCATTTTCCGTATTTATGATATCAAAATGGCCAAATCTAAATGAATGTACTACTATTAAATATTACGTGATTATTACGAAATTTGGAGATATTATTGCACATGGTGTTGATTATCGTCGGCCATCAATATTTTCGACCTCGGATGAATTTGAGAAATGCAGGGGTGTGCTAACTGTAGCTATAGAAATATACTATTATTAACCTATTTTGAGAAGATATATTCCATAATTTTTTTGTTTTCTGTGCTAGTTGAAAGCCATCTTCCTGTATGTTTTCATATTTCTAAGTGTAACGGTCTTGAAATGGTAAGGGGGGTGGGACAAATTACAATATGATCTCATATTTTCCCCTCTGCCTCTTTTCCTCTTTCTTCGAATTTGATGAAGTCGCCAAAAATGGAATGTACTCGGTAGTACCTTTCTCATGATACCCCACTTGCCCATATCAGATGAAAAAAAAAAATGTTGACCTTAATTTCCCCTCTTTAGGAACCTCCCCTTAAAGCAGCAACCCACCTACCTCCCCCTTAAACTTCTCTCCCCTACCACTCCTATACCACCAATCTCCACCCTTTCAGAAATGGTTAACTCCAATTCACTTTACGAAAAACAATAAACAATATTCAAGTATGCAGTACTAGTACTCGTATGTAGCCGGTTATGTACATTTTTTGTAGGAATGGCATCAAAATCTCAAAATTTAAATGAATGTACTATTATTAAATATTATGTGATTGTTATGAAACTCGGAGGTGTTATTGCCTATGATGTTGGTTATCATTGGCCATCAATATTTTTGACCTCGGGTATGCTTAAGGGATGCAGGGGTGTGCTAACTGCAACTATAGAAATGTACTATTATTAACCTTTCCTGATGAAATTTCAAAAATCTAGAAATCTAGGTTTTCTACGCTAGTAAAATGGCGCTTTTCTGTCAATTTTCATATTTCTAAGTATAACGGTCTCGAAATGCAAGGGGGGGGGGGCAAACTCAGATGACATATTTTCCCCTCTCCCTCTTTTCCCGTTTCTTCAAATTTGAAAAAAGTTCCAAAAATGGAATGTACTCGATAGTACCTTTCTTATGATACCCCACTTGCCTGTACCAAACGAAAAAACAATTTCGACCTTCATTTCCCCTCTATGGGGACCTCCCCTTAAAGTGTACCTATTACGACGATTCGCTTTCTCCGGTGAATTATAGTAATTCTACACATTCCTACAAAATTTCATGTATGTAGCTTCAGCCGTTCGTGAGATATTCCATGGACAGACGGACAGACAGACATTTGACCGATTTCATAAGGGTTTTGTTTTTACTACAAAACCCTAACAACTGCCATATACAAAGTTGTTCCTATAACCAACGGAACGAATCAGCTGAGTTGTGATTGTATGAAATAGGTAAAGCAGCGGGCGAGACAGTAAGTCAGGGGTTCGCAACATTCGTGGGGACGACTCCGACCCAGGAGAAGGGTCTCAAATAGCCGGGCTAAATAGAGGGCCAAGAAAAGAAGTATCCAAAATAGTCAGTGACGAATGTCGTCAGCTTGGAAGACTCCCCACAACTTAGCACGGGGAATGTCTGTTGTCTCCCCGTGTGCACCTCGCTCGATATAAACGCGATCATCCCGGACATAAAGATTTTCAAATTCATCGGGGTTGCTTTGTACCTGAATAACAAGCTTTTTAAAATATATTCAGGATCCTGGAAAGCTGAATCGGGGATGATCTCGTCTATATGCGAATGCTCGGGGAGACAACATACATTGCCCGCATGTGCTCTCGAAAGTGCGTCTGGGACCACATTCTGGGTCCCCTTTCGGTGCTCGACGGTGAAATCGAACGACTGCAGTTTCAGGCTCCATCGTGCCAGTTTACCACACAAGTCTTGTTGGTTCATTAACCACTTCAGACTTGCGTGGTCGGTAATGATGGTGAACGGCAGCCCTTCGATATATGCCCGAAATCTTTTAACGCTTTGCACCGCAGCGAAGCATTCTAATTCGGTAACGCTATAGTTACGCTGCGCAGCATTTAGCTTTATGGACATGTAAGCGATGGGATGCTCACCACCATTATCGTCCTTCTGAAAAACACTTCCAACTCCAGTGCAACTGGCATCACACTGAATATAGAAGTGCTTTGTAAAGTTAGGATTGACTAGCACGGGAGCGAAAACTAGCAGTTGTTTGACTCGCTCAAAGGAATCATTGGCTGCTGCTGTCCATTTGAAGGAACGCTTACCTTTTAGCAAATCCGTTAGGGGTGCTGTAACAGACGAGAAATTCGGGATAAAACGTCGATACCAACCTGCCATTTCCATAAACCGTCTCACGTCTTTTGCGCTTTTGGGCTCTGGATATGCAATAATACCGAAGACCTCGTCAGGGTCAGTCATAAGGACACCATCACTAACCACATAGCCAAGGTACCTGATTTCTTTTTGGATAAACTTGCCTTTCTCCACGTTGACGGTTAGACCGGCCTCCTTGAGCAAATTTGCAACCCCCGAGAGGAGTTCCAAATGTTCCTCAAAGGTGGAACTGGTGACAAGCAAGTCATTCAAATAGACAAAAACCTTGTCTTGTAGCTCATGTGGCACAACCTTATGCATGAGCCTGCACATGGTCTGCGGCGCATTGCAGAGACCAAAAGGCATTACCGTGAAATGGTATAAGGGCCTACCAGGTACGGTAAACGCAGTCTTCTCCCGAGATTCCATGTCCAACGGAATCTGCCAGAAAGCGTCCTTCAAATCAACAGCCGAGATGAATTTTGTGGATTGCATCCTTGCCAGCAATCCCTCGATGAGCGGCAACGGATATGTATCCTTGATGGTAACCTCGTTTAACCGCCGAGCATCGAGACAGAGACGCACCTTCCCAGGTTTTCTCACGAGAGTCACTGGAGAACTCTAGGCGCCATGGCGCTCCTCAATTACCCCCAGGGACAACATACGATCGAGTTCGTCATACATCAATTTCTGAACGACCGGTGAAACGGCGTAATGTCTTTGCTTGATGGGTTTGGCATCACCGGTATCAATAACATGAGACACAAATGTGGTTTTCCCCAAGCCTTTTTCATGAAAAGATGGAAATTGACGTTTGACGAAGTCGAGTCGCTGCTGGTCGACTGAAGATAATTGGAGAGAGTCTCCTGAAACATTGGCATGCTCTGGTTCGATAGTGGCAACCTGCATTGGGACGATTTTAAACAAGTCCCAGAAATCAATTCCTAAATACAATGAATTTGTGAGACTTGGGACGACCAGTAGTTTTAGTGATTTCGTCCTGTCCTTAAATCGCACCAATGCACGTACGTATCCCAAGACAGCCTTCTGACCTGAAGCGGTTCTGACGTCAGCTTGCATCGTATGTAGATGCAAACCAAGGTCGTCTATCAGATCCAAGGCCCCTGCACCCAGGATACTCACGCTGGCACCACTATCAAGTAAGCTCTTGATCTTCCGACCCTGTATGAAAATCTCAGCAAATGGCCGATTATCTCTGTCGGAAGATACGATGGAGGCGGTGCATGCTCGCTTCAGGAGACGCCTGTCGTTAAAATATCTCCAGGAGCGAGAAAACCGTTTACTTTGAATCGTTACTTTTGGAGCGAGCGTAGCTTCGGATCGACATTGGTTGCGGCGTCTACTGTCGTTGGTCGCCTCCAGATTTGTTGAAGGGGAATGTGAGAGCTCCCCGTTGGTCGCATAATCCCTTTCACGTTTCCCGACCGACTACAGCGGGTACATTTCGGTTTAACAGTCCCAGCCAAACCACATCCGAAACAGAAAACATGCTGAACTGGTATAGGGCAATCCATGAACGAATGCGCCATATCCTTACAGTTCCAGCAAATCCGGTGCTGAGAGTTGACTGTCGGATCCCCAAGCCCCGGCGATGGCCTGGAAAAAGCGACTGCCTCTAACTCGAGTCCGGAACTACGCTCTTCAACATCCACTTCATGAACGGTTGGACGACTCTTCTCCCCCCCGAGAGGAGTTCCAAATGTTCCTCAAAGGTGGAACTGGTGACAAGCAAGTCATCCAAATAGACAAAAACCTTGTCTTGTAGCTCATGTGGCACAACCTTATGCATGAGCCTGCACATGGTCTGCGGCGCATTGCAGAGACCAAAATGCATTACCGTGAAATGGTATAAGGGCCTACCAGGTACGGTAAACGCAGTCTTCTCCCGAGATTCCACGTCCAACGGAATCTGCCAGAAAGCGTCCTTCAAATCAACAGCCGAGATGAATTTTGTGGATTGCATCCTTGCCAGCAATCCCTCGATGAGCGGCAACGGATATGTATCCTTGATGGTAACCTCGTTTAACCGCCGAGCATCGAGACAGAGACGCACCTTCCCAGGTTTTCTCACGAGAGTCACTGGAGAACTCTAGGCGCCATGGCGCTCCTCAATTACCCCCAGGGACAACATACGATCGAGTTCGTCATACATCAATTTCTGAACGACCGGTGAAACGGCGTAATGTCTTTGCTTGATGAGGTTTGGCATCACCGGTATCAATAACATGAGACACAAATGTGGTTTTCCCCAAGCCTTTTTCATGAAAAGATGGAAATTGACGTTTGACGAAGTCGAGTCGCTGCTGGTCGACTGAAGATAATTGGAGAGAGTCTCCTGAAACATTGGCATGCTCTGGTTCGATAGTGGCAACCTGCATTGGGACGATTTTAAACAAGTCCCAGAAATCAATTCCTAAATACAATGAATTTGTGAGACTTGGGACGACCAGTAGTTTTAGTGATTTCGTCCTGTCCTTAAATCGCACCAATGCACGTACGTATCCCAAGACAGCCTTCTGACCTGAAGCGGTTCTGACGTCAGCTTGCATCGTATGTAGATGCAAACCAAGGTCGTCTATCAGATCCAAGGCCCCTGCACCCAGGATACTCACGCTGGCACCACTATCAAGTAAGCTCTTGATCTTCCGACCCTGTATGAAAATCTCAGCAAATGGCCGATTATCTCTGTCGGAAGATACGATGGAGGCGGTGCATGCTCGCTTCAGGAGACGCCTGTCGTTAAAATATCTCCAGGAGCGAGAAAACCGTTTACTTTGAATCGTTACTTTTGGAGCGAGCGTAGCTTCGAATCGACATTGGTTGCGGCGTCTACTGTCGTTGGTCGCCTCCAGATTTGTTGAAGGGGAATGTGAGAGCTCCCCGTTGGTCGCATAATCCCTTTCACGTTTCCCGACCGACTACAGCGGGTACATTTCGGTTTAACAGTCCCAGCCAAACCACATCCGAAACAGAAAACATGCTGAACTGGTATAGGGCAATCCATGAACGAATGCGCCATATCCTTACAGTTCCAGCAAATCCGGTGCTGAGAGTTGACTGTCGGATCCCCAAGCCCCGGCGATGGGCTGGAAAAAGCGACTGCCTCTAACTCGAGTCCGGAACTACGCTCTTCAACATCCACTTCATGAACGGTTGGACGACTCTTCTCCCCCCCGAGAGGAGTTCCAAATGTTCCTCAAAGGTGGAACTGGTGACAAGCAAGTCATCCAAATAGACAAAAGCCTTGTCTTGTAGCTCATGTGGCACAACCTTATGCATGAGCCTGCACATGGTCTGCGGCGCATTGCAGAGACCAAAATGCATTACCGTGAAATGGTATAAGGGCCTACCAGGTACGGTAAACGCAGTCTTCTCCCGAGATTCCACGTCCAACGGAATCTGCCAGAAAGCGTCCTTCAAATCCACAGCCGAGATGAATTTTGTGGATTGCATCCTTGCCAGCAATCTCTAATGTGTTTTTTTTTCTTTTTCGCGTCTTCTCGTCGCTGCACCGATTTGCGGGATCTCTCCCCGAAATCTCAGTGCCGTACCGAAGACACAACAGCAGTTAATCAGGACACCCACCACTGGTATTGCAGACAACCACCACTGGTATTGCAGACACCCACCAGTGGGACGTAAGTGGTTGGGGGATTCTGAGATTTTGTTGTATTTGATGCTGCACTGGGATTCTGGAGACGGATGAACGCATGCGTATGTGTGCAATGATCTTGAGCTTTGAATACGGTTATCCTGCTTGCTATAAAAGGCCGTGTTCAAAGCCAAGACGAGGAGATGCATGATCGCCTGGAACGGCGATACTTAAAACGATAAAAGGCAAGTAACGCTGCCTGGTTCATTAATACCCGCCTTAGGCAATTTACTTTGCCGGCAAAGAATTTTTTTTTGTTTCTTTTTTTTTTCTCTCTTCTACGAGACTTCTTCTGGCAGTTATATTTCTCCCCATAATTATTTTTTTTCTTTAGTCTATCTTTTTTTTCTTCTTCTTTCTTTTCTTGGTTTCTTAAAAAAAAATTGGGGTCCGCGAAGAATTACTAGGCGATTTTGGCGAGGAACGTCGGCATGAACAGCCCGAAGGGGGAAATACAGCCAGGCCCGTCCGGACCGTTGCCCCTTTCTGTGCAGCAATATAGAGATAGAGCTGCGGCTGCGAAAGAAGCGCGGCTCATCTCAGCCAGTGTTACGGCTAACCCGCTGAAATTAAAAAGGAAGCGAGGCGGCCAACTGGTGAAGTTGCGGAACCGGCTGAATTATTTAAAGTCGGTGGTCAGCGACCATCACAACCCGCCAACGTGGGCTGCGGCCACTTTATTGTGGGAGGAAATCGAGCAGTTGGAGACGACGATCCGGGCCCGCAAGGAAGCTGCCAAGGAGGCGACCGCGAAGCTCGAAGAGCCGATCTGCACACAGAACGAAATAACAAATTGAGCAGAGTCGGCTAAGAATTCGCGGGAGTTATTTTATAATATTTATACATATACATTATTCATAGGAATTAATGAAGGATTTTTCTCCTTTCTTTTTTTGAATGCAATGAGACGTTTTCTTCTTTTCTTTTATGGTGTTACCATTATGATTTAATTTTTGAATAATATTTTTTTTTTTTTGTGGAATTATTGAAAGAATATTTTCTTTTCTTTCTTTTCAAATCCACAAATGTATAATACAAATGCTATGAATTAGTAATTTTAGCATAATACACGAAGAACATAAATACTTGGAATTAGTCAGGGTTGCTTTTCCTTTTTTTTTTTTTTTTTTTTTTGCTTCGTTCTTGCAGTGTTGAACAGGCAGAACATAGTTTGGTGAGAACATGAGACCAAAAACTACCAGAATTTAAAAATGATATTATTGCTATTAAGTAATAAGGTACGAGTATTCTTTATATGAAAATCGAAATAAGTCGATGGTTTTAGTTTTCTAGGGACCCCCTTTAGCATAAGAAGTTATTTTGTTTTCCACAGATGCGATAAATTAATAATTATGAAATAGGAATCTTAATTTTCTTCCTTCCATTCTTCTCTTCTCCTTGGGAACATGTGAAGTAATTTTTTGTTAATTCAACTTTGGTTTGGGGGATTTTAATATTATGCCTGGAATTCCATGGTAGGGAAGGGTTTAGAGGCGAGGGCCCATGACACCCGGGACCCATAGAAAGGACCACCTAACATCTAGGTCCTAGTAGACTGGAAGGGGGAAGGATCTGTCCTGATTGGACGGTATCCCCCTGTTTTTTTTTATATATTGACTTGTGGATTGGCTGGTGCAGCCCTGTGTCCCTTCACGGGACTTTGTTGTTTTGACTCTTTGGGAGTTTGGTGCGTAGGCACCACCATTATTTTCTCGTTTTTCTCATTTGGTCGTCGATATCGTTTTTTTCGGGTTTTAGGATATTTTTTTTTTATTTTTTGCATTACGGGCGGACGTGCTATTTTATTTTTGTAAGATAATGGAGGAGGCCAGTGACTGCCGTGATCTACCCACCCCGCTACTCCCGATCACTGGGCTGGTCTGCCAGAGCACGTCATCTGGTGGTCTCTGGAGAGGGTTCTTTTCTTCACCCTTGGTGACCTCCGGCCTTTACGGCCGCATCCACCCCTCGTCCTCCGTGTTCCATTACATCAATGGCGCCCAACGTGGGGCCCAATTTTTACCGTTAGTCGTCTTCGGACGACGAGGACTCAACACCATCTCGAGTCCTCACACTTTGGTAACCCCACCACACCAGTTCTTAAATTCTTCGAAGTGTTAAGACACTCCATATCGAGTATATCGTAGGCTTCACGCCCTAGCCCGTACAGCAGACCTTAGAACTGGTGTTCCTTTCCCCTCCACATCCTTTTAAAGTAGCGTTTTCCTTCCCCTGACAAGTTCTGATCTGCCTTGTGTTGTTCTTGAAGGTGTTACTACCTTGTAAGGCATGTCCACCTCTTTCCCGAGAATCGTGGATGAATTGATGTCTTGTTTCGATTATCTGACCGGGAAAGCAGGTGGAACCAGCCTTACCTTTCTGTGGTAGATCAGGATCTTACTTAAAAATCTTGCATGGTTGGTCCAAGCGTCCTCTCGGTTGTCTCTTGGCTGGAGGTTAGCCGAAACAAGCCTACCTCCCGAAGTGGAGGGTTGGCTTCAGGAACTTGGCCATCGTATGGTAGATCGAGCAGGCAACGCGCAACGGAAATGGATAACAGCCATAGGCGTTGCACGGCCATCGTATGGTTGAGTTGAAGGCCGATCACAAGGGATCGTAAGCCATGCCACTGCAGTGGTTAGTGGGTTGTGAAAGCACCTCCGGGAAGAGCGCTGAGGAAGTGAGGTCTACTAGCCATGCAAGACTTCGTTATGTATTCCTTAGTCCGGGTCACCATCCCAGTCAGTTTTGACACTGCAACAAGGGAGATATCGAACTGCGGGTAATAGGCAATGGTGCCATTTGCTCGACGTACCTCCTGTAGTCGTGGTGGATAGGTTGGCTGGGGGAAGTGATTCAGCTAATCAGTTTAGTTTTGTGTCCTATTTTTGCCTCCATGAAGGGCTTATCCGTCTTTCTTCCAGTTTACTCTTTTAATTCATTGCGTCTAGTTACTTCATTGTAGAGAGAAGAGGAGAGGGAGGATGAAATACTGTTACATATATACCATTTTTATCTCATATCGATACCGCTATATCTTTAACTTACCGCTATATCTTAAATTTTGAAATTCACTTCGAGACATATTATGTATTGAGAGATTTAGTCTCCAACTTATACCGCTTGTCGTTACGTTTACCTTTGAGAGCAGTAGGCTCTGGTCATCGCACGATTGCATTTATTGAGTTGTCTCAAAATCATACAAGCCAGAATATTTGGACTTGAGATTTTTTCTTTAAGCTAGGCTTGGCGTTAGAGAAAAAACTATATCTAATATTGTTTCCGAATATTACGGATTTGAGAACGAATAGTTGGATTTGTTCGAACACAATAACAACCAACTCGTTAAATTTTTGTTTTCTCTTTTTTTTTTTGGTAATTAAACTTATATTACTAATTACCTATTTCTTTTCTACACATTATAATTATTGTATGGCAGGCTATCACTGTTTGCGGACATTTGAATTATTCTTAGAGTAAACTGCCAACAATATACCTTTTATTATTCATCATATATTTTTTCTATACCTCATTCCATTAAAAAAAAAAAAAAAATTATACTATAAGCCTATAATTATATAACTGGTATACACTTTACGCGAATTAAGCACATTCCGACTTACATATATATTTTTATTAAGACATATTATCTGTTCATCATTCTACTTACTATTTTATCTGATAGAATATTATTATTAGTATTATCATGCTATTGGAACATAGCCCCGAGTCAGAACTCCTTTTACTGGAGGAAGAAGATGGCAATCACTGTGCCATTTGCAGTGGCGAGATGCTGCCACATGAAGAACTTGTACTAACACCCTGTGCCCACGAATTTCATCAGACATGTGTGATGAAATGGCTAAGGAATCGGGAGTCTTGTCCCATTTGCCGCAGACGGGTTCTTCCGGAGAACTTAGTCCCGAGATTTCCATCTCCTTCACGAAATCAGGCAACGTTCGTTCGTTTCAAACTCAAACCCGCCTCCATCACAAGGAGCCGTTCCTAAAGTTACAGAGGGGCGCGTCACTCGGTCACAGACACGAAGAGCCGAAAGCGCTTTGTCAGGTCAACCGAACGACAATAGGAATGCCGACATATCTGCGAATTCTGGAGGAGCGACACCGCATACACCACAGGAGGACCTTATCAACCAATTGCTACCGCGATTGCAGAGCATGATAGTTTCGGCAGTGAGGGAACACGCCGTGGACTCTCGGATCAGTCCAAATTCATCTGAACAAGCCGCAAGCAATCGACAGGCCTCCAGGGGTCCGTCTGTAGAACATAACCCCTCCTGATTTCATCAGAATCGGCGTCCTAATTTCCGACAATCCCGCCCACCACCGCGAGCTCCTGAATTTCAGCAGGCAGTCCCACCGAGGTCCTCTTTCGGAACCCACGACGTTCTTCCCCAGCGCCTAATGATGCTAGGTTTATGAGAAACCCGGGTGCTAACCAACAACAGCTTTCCCTTCGGTCACCTGTAAAAGTTGCTCAGATTCTGTCCTCATGGAATACCAAGTTCAGCGGAGAGGATTTCAACGTTACTGTTGACTCCTTCCTTTATAAAGTTGAAGTTTTGACACACCAAACTTTGCGAGGGGATTTTTTAGCTTTATGCAACAGCTTTCATGTGTTGCTAACGGGTAAAGCGTGTGAGTGGTACTGGCGATATCATCGCTCATACGGATCACTTGAGTGGACGGCTATTCGACAAGCACTTCGAGATCAGTTCCGAGATCGTTTGACCGATCTCGACATCTTGAAGTTAATTCGGAATAGGACTCAGAAGCCACACGAAAACTTTGATGCCTTTTATGGTAGCGTCCTTAAGCTGACGGATCGGTTAGACAACCCTATGTACGAAATGGATCTTTTAGAGGTCTTGAAATGCAATCTAAAGCCCGAGCATCGATGGGACCTGCTGTATCACGACAACGAACGAACGTTTGTTCTGCGAAGGGAGAATTTAGCAGATGAACTAAACCGTTCTCAACCAACGAGGCGTCACCACATTGCCGAGGTTGCGGAAACTACTCTTAATAACGATCAGGACGATGACTTAAATATAGAGGAGATCCACACCCTTCCACTCATCTGCTGGAATTGTCGAAAACAGGGTCACCGCTATGATACCTGTGAAGCGGAACGTCGACTTTTCTGCTATGGATGTGGTAAACCAAATGTCATAAAAACGAGATGTCCTACTTGCAGCGTGCCAAAAAACTACTTACCGAGGATGCGCAACATCGAGACATCCTCGAAGGGCACGCAGAGCGACAAGATGCTCTAAACTTTCAAAATGGGCAGTTGCCTCCACCTGATCAGAGATCAGGGGAACCTTCCGTTTCGGATGCTATCATTCCACCTGTTATATCCTTTTCACCGGCTACGTCCATTTCACCTTGCATATCATTAACCCCGGATTTAACAACACCAACTAGTCCGTTAACACCGCAAAGATTCTCTGCTCTAGGCTCCACATCAGATTACCCGGAATCTACACCTAAATATACGCCATCTATCAGGATCCTGGTCTCACACTCGACTCAAACAGGGTCCGTAGGAGCTGAGTCACCCGCTGTTGATTCAGCAAGGATTCAACCAACATCATCCATATCACTTCGGCCATACCATGTTCGTTTAGCTGAGTACCAACGAGCGCGGCAAAGAATTTTTGGTCTCGAAGAACTGTCTACGGCAAGGAAACCGAAAAAGTCAACTCTTCGGTTGTGACAATTTTGGAGGAACGTGAAAAAGTCTCGACGTCGTTGCTGTGCAGCGGTGCTGGTCGATCAGCCCACTGGGGATTTAAGACCCTACGCAAAATTCTCTATATTTGGCGAGGAGGTAGTTGGTCTTGTCGATACAGGAGCTTCCCTATCCTGTATATCGGCAAGCTTTGCTAAACGGTTCGTTGAACTCAATCAACACCCATGGAAGCGTTACCAACTTACCATTACAACTGCTGATGGAACAGCACATCCAACTCTAGGCCAAGCAACTGGCGCAATCACGTTTCGAGGAACCACCAAAATTATGACGTTCTTGATTATACCTTCATTGAGTCAGAACCTGTACCTTGGTGTCGACTTTATTCGATCTTTTAATCTTGCTCCTGACCTCTTCTCGTATAATGAGTTCTCCATGATACCCGAATTGAGTGAACTGTCAACAATGGACAAACAACACCGTTTGCAACCCGAGCAACAGGCCATCCTCAATACTATCATTTCCAACTTCCCGTCCTGTGCCAAACAAGGATTAGGACGAACTACCCTCATTAAGCACACGATTGACGTAGGTGCCAACAAGCCAATTAAACAGCGTCATTTCGCTGTATCGCCGGCGGTAGAAAAACTTCTGTTTGCGGAGTTGGACAGGATGTTGGAAATGGGAGTTATTGAGGAATCCCAAAGCAGTTGGGCCTCGCCAGTGACGGTGGTCGTCAAACCCGGCAAAGTACGTCTGTGTTTAGACGCCCGGAAGGTGAACAGCGTCACAGTCAAGGATGCATATCCGCTACCACTCATCGACGGAATTCTAAGTCGGCTGCCTAAGGCTGAATTTATAAGCAGCATTGACTTAAAAGATGCTTTCTGGCAAATTCCGCTCGATGAGGAGTCGCGCGATAAAACTGCGTTCACCGTTCCGGGACGACCATTATATCAATTTGTCACGATGCCGTTTGGGTTGTGCAATGCGCCTCAGACGATGCAGCGGCTGATGGACAAAATAATTCCAGCCGACATCCGACACCAAGTCTTCGTATACTTGGACGATCTGCTGGTCGTGTCGTCCACGTTTGAGGAGCATTGCACACTGCTTCGAAGAATAGCTGCATGTATGTGCGAAGCAGGCTTAACTAGCAATGTTGAAAAAAGTCATTTTCTCATGAAAGAGGTTAAGTACCTGGGCCATATAATAATTGGTAATGGAAACATCATGACAGACCCCGATAAGGTAGAAGCTATTGCTAGTTTCCCTCTACCCAAGTCAGTACGCCACCTACGACGCTTTCTTGGAGTCTGTGGCTGGTACCGCCGTTTTGTGCCGAACTATTCCGCCAAAACTGCTCCGCTCACGGATATGCTTCGCAAAGGTCGTAAGTTTTTGTGGACAGATGATGCGTTGAACGCATTTAACTCGCTCAAAGAGAGCCTTTCTTCCGCGCCCGTCTTGCACAGCCCGGATTTCTCTCGCCCTTTCTCCATCCATTGCGATGCGAGTCAAGACGGTATAGGGGCAGTGCTTGTCCAAGTTACAGACGATGGCGAAGAAGCTCCGATCGCGTTTATGTCGCAAAAACTTACGACTGCGCAGCGTAATTACACCGTGACCGAGCAGGAATGCCTGGCCGCGGTAACAGCGATACAGAAATACCGGCCGTATGTCGAGGGCCAAGAATTTGAAGTGGTAACCGACCACGCCTCCTTGAAATGGCTAATGAGCATAAGGGACTTACAGGGTCGTCTAGCCCGATGGGCCCTCAAGCTTCAGGGATTCAAATTTACCATCCGCCATCGTAAAGGTAGTGAGCACGTCGTCCCCGATGCTCTATCTAGAGTTCACGACGTAGACGTAGCTGAGTTGCAGGTCCAGTATGATGCCCCGATGGACCTAGATCTAGATTCTCCTCACTTTCGATCGGACGAATACCTCGCTCTGATTGAGAAAATCAAAGGAAACCAGCATCTTCCAGACCTTAAGGTAGTTGACGGATTCGTCTCTAGGCGCTGTGAGTACGCGCGAGGGAATTCAGTTCAAGAGGAGTTGGCATGGAAATTATGGGTACCGGCCAACCTAACCCAAGAGCTTATACGAAAATCGCATGATCACCCGCTTTGTTCCCATGGCGGTTTTGGCAAAACGCTCCATAGGCTGCGGACCATGTTTTACTGGCCTAAAATGAGTCGCCAAGTAAAAGAGTACGTATCATGTTGTGTAGTCTGCAAAACAACCAAGGCTCAAAATCAGATTCGTCGTCCACCCATAAGTGTGCCACCTCTCTCTGAACGTCTATTTCAGCGGATATACATCGACCTGATAGGACCGTATCCGCGGTCGAAATCTGGAAATATAGGAGCTATTGTTGTTTTAGATAGCCTATCTAAATTTCCATTTATAGAGCCAATTAAAAAGTTGACTGCGAACGTTATTGTGGAGTTCCTGGAGCGGAGAATATTTCATATCTTTGGGGTGCCTGAGACAGTAGTCTCAGACAATGGTGTACAATTTAAGTCTACCCTTTTTAATAATCTGCTCGACCGGTATGGAGTAAAGCATTTTTACACCGCGCTTTACTCTCCGCAGGTCAACGCGTCCGAGCGCGTAAACCGCTCGTTGGTAGCAGCAATCCGTGCTTACGTTAACCCGAATCAGACTGACTGGGATGCGCAAATTTCTAAAATTAATTGCGCTTTTAGATCCGCATACCACTCCAGTATTGGTTATTCTCCGTATTATACCCTTTTCGGTTAGACCATGTTGTTACACGGCAGCGCCTACAGCATTCTGCGCAAGGCACAGCAACTGGAAGACCCGACCGCCCGTGTCACACCGGATGAAAAGCTTGACCTTATTAGACAGCAGTTGCGGAAAAATATGGAAATTGCCAGTCATAATAACGCGCGTCGATACAATCTGCGTTCAACAGCCACTAAATTCCAGGTCGGTGACCTTGTCTATTGTAGGAATTTCTCCCAGAGTAGCGCAGCTGCTCACTACAACGCTAAATTGGGATTGAAATCTTTACAATGTCGTGTAAGAGCTGTAAAAGGGAATTCTTGCTACGAGTTGGAGGACTTGGACGGGAAATATATAAGCCTCTTTAATAAAAGAGATCTACACCTTTAAACCGTAGCTGATGGATCATTCAACCTCATCTAAGTTAAGATAACTTATTTGCGGTTGTTGTGTAATGTGTTTTTTTTTTCTTTTTCGTGTCTTCTCGTCGCTGCACCGATTTGCGGGATCTCTCCCCGAAATCTCAGTGCCGTACCGAAGACACAACAGCAGTTAATCAGGACACCCACCACTGGTATTGCAGAAAACCACCACTGGTATTGCAGACACCCACCAGTGGGACGTAAGTGGTTGGGGGATTCTGATATTTTGTTGTATTTGATGTTGCACTGGGATTCTGGAGACGGATGAACGCATGCGTATGTGTGCAATGATCTTGAGCTTTGAATACGGTTATCCTGCTTGCTATAAAAGGCCGTGTTCAAAGCCAAGGCGAGGAGATGCATGATCGCCTGGAACGGCGATACTTAAAACGATAAAAGGCAAGTAACGCTGCCTGGTTCACTAATACCCGCCTTAGGCAATTTACTTTGCCGGCAAAGAATTTTTTTTTTGTTTCTTTTTTTTTCTCTCTTCTACGAGACTTCTTCTGGCAGTTATATTTCTCCCCATAATTATTTTTTTTCTTTAGTCTATCTTTTTTTTCTTCTTCTTTCTTTTCTTGGTTTCTTAAAAAAAAAATTGGGGTCCGCGAAGAATTACTAGGCGATTTTGGCGAGGAACGTCGGCATGAACAGCCCGAAGGGGGAAATACAGCCAGGCCCGTCCGTACCGTTGCCCCTTTCTGTGCAGCAATATAGAGATAGAGCTGCGGCTGCTAAAGAAGCGCGGCTCATCTCAGCCAGTGTTACGGCTAACCCGCTGAAATTAAAAAGGAAGCGAGGCGGCCAACTGGTGAAGTTGCGGAACCGGCTGAATTATTTAAAGTCGGTGGTCAGCGACCATCACAACCCGCCAACGTGGGCTGCGGCCACTTTATTGTGGGAGGAAATCGGGCAGTTGGAGACGACGATCCGGGCCCGCAAGGAAGCTGCCAAGGAGGCGACCGCGAAGCTCGAAGAGCCGATCTGCACACAGAACGAAATAACAAATTGAGCAGAGTCGGCTAAGAATTCGCGGGAGTTATAATATTTATACATATACATTATTCATAGGAATTAATGAAGGATTTTTCTCCTTTCTTTTTTTGAATGCAATGAGACGTTTTCTTCTTTTCTTTTATGGTGTTACCATTATGATTTAATTTTTGAATAATATTTTTTTTTTTTTGTGGAATTATTGAAAGAATATTTTCTTTTCTTTCTTTTCAAATCCACAAATGTATAATACAAATGCTATGAATTAGTAATTTTAGCATAATACACGAAGAACATAAATACTTGGAATTAGTCAGGGTTGCTTTTCCTTTTTTTTTTTTTTTGCTTCGTTCTTGCAGTGTTGAACAGGCAGAACATAGTTTGGTGAGAACATGAGACCAAAAACTACCAGAATTTAAAAATGATATTATTGCTATTAAGTAATAAGGTACGAGTATTCTTTATATGAAAATCGAAATAAGTCGATGGTTTTAGTTTTCTAGGGAACCCCTTTAGCATAAGAAGTTATTTTGTTTTCCACAGATGCGATAAATTAATAATTATGAAATAGGAATCTTAATTTTCTTCCTTCCATTCTTCTCTTCTCCTTGGGAACATGTGAAGTAATTTTTTGTTAATTCAACTTTGGTTTGGGGGATTTTAATATTATGCCTGGAATCCCATGGTAGGGAAGGGTTTAGAGGCGAGGGCCCATGACACCCGGGACCCATAGAAAGGACCACCTAACATCTAGGTCCTGGTAGACTGGAAGGGGGAAGGATCTGTCCTGATTGGACGGTATCCCCCTGTTTTTTTTGATATATTGACTTGTGGATTGGCTGGTGCAGCCCTGTGTCCCTTCACGGGACTTTGTTGTTTTGACTCTTTGGGAGTTTGGTGCGTAGGCACCACCATTATTTTCTCGTTTTTCTCATTTGGTCGTCGATATCGTTTTTTTCGGGTTTTAGGATATTTTTTTTTAATTTTTTGCATTACGGGCGGACGTGCTATTTTCTTTTTGTATGATAATGGAGGAGGCCAGTGACTGCCGTGATCTACCCACCCCGCTACTCCCGATCACTGGGCTGGTCTGCCAGAGCACGTCATCTGGTGGTCTCTGGAGAGGGTTCTTTTCTTCACCCTTGGTGACCTCCAGCCTTTACGGCCGCAACCACCCCTCGTCCTCCGTGTTCCATTACAAATCCCTCGATGAGCGGCAACGGATACGCATCCTTGATGGTAACCGCGTTTAACCGCCTAGCATCGAGACAGAGACGCACCTTCCCAGGTTTTCTCACGAGAGTCACTGGAGAACTCTAGGCGCTATGGCGCTCCTCAATTACCCCCAGGGACAACATACGATCGAGTTCGTCATACATCAATTTCTGAACGACCGGTGAAACGGCGTAATGTCTTTGCTTGATGGGTTTGGCATCACCGGTATCAATAACATGAGACACAAATGTGGTTTTCCCCAAGCCTTTTTCATGAAAAGATGGAAATTGACGTTTGACGAAGTCGAGTCGCTGCTGGTCGACTGAAGATAATTGGAGAGAGTCTCCTGAAACATTGGCATGCTCTGGTTCGATAGTGGCAACCTGCATTGGGACGATTTTAAACAAGTCCCAGAAATCAATTCCTAAATACAATGAATTTGTGAGACTTGGGACGACCAGTAGTTTTAGTGATTTCGTCCTGTCCTTAAATCGCACCAATGCACGTATGTATCCCAAGACAGAAGCCTTCTGACCTGAAGCGGTTCTGACGTCAGCTTGCATCGTATGTAGATGCAAACCAAGGTCGTCTATCAGATCCAAGGCCCCTGCACCCAGGATTTTCACGCTGGCACCACTATCAAGTAAGCTCTTGATCTTCCGACCCTGTATGAAAATCTCAGCAAATGGCCGATTATCTCTGTCGGAAGATACGATGGAGGCGGTGCATGCTCGCTTCAGGAGACGCCTGTCGTTAAAATATCTCCAGGAGCGAGAAAACCGTTTACTTTGAACGGTTACTTTTGGAGCGAGCGTAGCTCCGGATCGACATTGGTTGCGGCGTCTGCTGTCGTCGGTCGCCTCCAGATTTGTTGAAGGGGAATGTGAGAGCTCCCCGTTGGTCGCATAATCCCTTTCACTTTTCCCGACCGACTACAGCGGGTACATTTCGGTTTAACAGTCCCAGCCAAACCACATCCGAAACAGAAAACATGCTGAACTGGTATAGGGCAATCCATGAACGAATGCCCCATATCCATACAGTTCCAGCAAATCCGGTGCTGAGAGTTGACTGTCGGATCCCCAAGCCCCGGCGATGGCCTGGACAAAGCGACTGCCTCTAACTCGAGTCCGGAACTACGCTCTTCAACATCCACTTCATGAACGGTTGGACGACTCGTAGCTGAGTGTCTAGCAAATTCTACCCTGGAGAGGTTCCACGTCTCCTCAATAGCGACACCACGACGTATCAATTGTCGAGCGGAATCAAAGGTGAATCCCGCTAAGTGATCCCGCATGCGACGATTAATGTTTCTCAACACAACACACTGCATGTCAGTATCACTGAGCGGTACCTTCAACTCGCAATTGAGTGCGTCTATTGCGTCGCAAAAGTCACGAATTGATTCGTTCGGCCGCTGTATTCGCCCATCAGTTTCGCGTCTGATGTCGACATCAGACCTTGTATTTCCGAACCTCTCCAGGAACTCACTCTTCATTTGGGACCACGTCAGGAAAGGTTTCTGCATCCTGAGACGCCAGTACCAATCCGAAGCGTTACCTCTCAATAAGAAGTGGAAGTCCATTGCTACTGTATCGTCAGCCATTAAGTAGCTTGCAGCTAAAGAGCTCACGCGGAATAAAAACGATTCTGCCGTGAGTCCGCTGGAGGATGAATCGAAGTAAAACCCCCATTTCGACATGCCAACAACTCCTCGTTGAGATGCAGCGCTCAGCATGCTATTGAAATTAACTGCGACTGCCGCCGTCTCCTCCAGATGCAGTTCTGGTGAGGATGGGCCCGAATCAGCAGAGATAGAAAGAAAGAAGAGAAACTAGGATAATTGAAAAAAAAAGATATATAACGAAAATATAAAAGGAAAAAAACAACGCGAGATAAAAAGGCAAGAGTTCGTAAAACAATGAAATGAAGATTTCTTGAAATATTGGGCTCTTCCATGCCTTCCAGTTGAACACAAATAGGATGAAGAGGGATGGGTTGAAAGTCTTCAATGGGAAAAGGAAGGAAAGAGATAGAGATCCCGTCGCGTCGTAGCGTTACACTCTCTCTACTGAGCTAATTCGCGAAATGTACAAGACATCAAACGGAAGCATCCGGATATAGCTGTTCGAGAAACTGCCAACCACTACGCCCGCAGATGGTCAACTATCGAGTTACTTCCTAATTCTTTGTTGCCAACTTGGGCCTTATCCCATCCGGAGATAATAGGATCAGTCTCGACAGTCTCCTCCTGTCAAGAAAACACCGTTGGACGCCATCGTTGCAATGACGACTTCTCGACGCGTGGCTCGCACATGCGGACCACTTGCCTCCATTCGAAGCTGTCCACTAACGAAACGATCAAACGATGATTAAGCCATCGGAAATAAAAAGCTCAGCGTTGGGCGCCATATGTTGCGAACCACGGCTCTGTGTCGAGCCGCCGTCACTGCAACAAAATTTTATATTGATCAGGATACTTTCGGCTCGGTGGCACAAGTTCCGGCTAGACCAGCGGAGGTCGTGGGTTTTGAGAGCCGAAGCACCCTGATCCTAGATAAGCCACCTTAAAAGACATAAATTCTACATAAGAAAGGGATTTAGGACTAGGTAGGGAGTGTGTCCATCCTTCGGGACACGGAAGAACCCAATGAAAGGAAAAGATTTAGTTAGACATTATAAACTAGTGTATTTCCCAATAACCAAAAATCAATCATAAACAATTCAAAAAAAAACTACAATGTTAACGTACGTTAAATATAGAAAATATAAGTGAAAGGAGGGAAGAAACTAATAGAAAATTATGAAAATAAAAAAAAACTAATTCCTTAAATAAAACTTCGAAAATGAATTAATGAAGAAGCACAAACAAACTTACAGTTCTCCAGCGACGAACGATCGATCGCTCTTCGATGGTGTTCTGATGATTTTTGAATCCACGGAAAGAAATTAAAAGAATTAATAATAAAAAAAATAATTTGGAAATAAAAACAAAAAAAACTCCATATAAAAAAACAGTAGAGAGCCGTCGTCGGTAACCATGATTAATCACTCCACTGTCTTTTTTTCCAAATTTCTAAACAGAACCACCCACTTCACTTTCTTAAACGTTAGTTCCAATCTCAAATAAAAGAACAACAAAACCAACGTCTTTCACAATATCCTCATCAACCCACTAAGTAAAAAATCTCTCTCAAATCCAACCGTCAATCACGGGAATCCCAAAAATTCCATCCAAATCCGCCCGTCCACCACGGGAATCTCAAAATCAACACTTTTCAAAAAAAACTTCCAACCAAAAACCCAACTGTCCTCCAAGACCACCAAAATCAATCTCCCCCACAAAAAAATTGGGTTCATTACACCCAAATTCTCGCCATCATCCAACGGTCCTCCGCATCCAAAATCATCGTACTCCTCGTCCTCCATGGTCATCCTCGTCCACCTCCCCAACTTCCCCATTTCATACAAGCCAACCACTTCATTCCGGTTTCCATGCATAATACACTGCATAGAGACGATGCATCTTATCTCTGGCTGTTTCATATACAGAGAGATGATCGTGTCTATGCAGCATAGTAATGCATAGAAACAGACATTCGTGCCACTAGCTGTGCAGCGATGTTGCTCCGCCAGCGACGACACGGCCCGTTGCACAGTTCTGATGTTGATATTGGTGTGCAGCTATGTCGATCAGCTGCAGAGCCGGATTTACCACGGGGCAACCGGGGCACTGCCCCGGGGCCTCCACACATTTGGAATCCAACACAGTACATAGAAAATGAAACCGGAATATAGAGGGCTACGCCCGCAATCCGAGGGTTTTGTAGCAAGTACTTATTTTGGTATGTAAGTATCGGCTCCTTGCTCTTCTTGGTACCACTTAGATGGATAAAAAAAAATAAAATGTCTGACCCATAATATAGTATCTTACGTATATATGCCCAATCATATTACGTGATTGTAATGAAACTTAGAACATATTATTGCCTATGGTATTGGTTATCCTTGGCCATCGGTACTTTTGATCTCGGACGTGTTTAAGGGATGCAGGGATGCGTTAACTGTAACTATGGAAACAAACTATTATTAACCTATTTTGAGGAGATATACAAATTCCAATATTTCCCGTTTTATATACTGTTCGAAACCCACCCGCCTGGAAGTTTTCATTTTTCTAAGTGTAACGGTCTGGAAATGCAGGGGGGGGGGGGGGGGGGCAAATTACGATCTAATATTTTATCCTCCCTCATTGTTCCCCTTTTTTTCAAATATAAGTAAAGTAAACTCAACATTACCTTTCTCACAACACCCCACTTGCCTATACCAGTCGATAAACAAAATTTGACCTTAATTTTGCCCCTCACCCTCCCCTCCCCCGCCCGTTACAGTTGGCCAATTACCACACATCGCCCCCTACCAATCTTTACCCTTTCATAAATGTGATTAACCATAACATGTAACAATAACTGCGATTCGCACTACGCAAAACAACATGCAAGTAGTACTCGCACCTTTGAAGCCGGTAGGTGTATTTTTTGTATGAATAGTGTAAAAATGCCTAACTTTAAGTGAATGTACTATTGTTAAATATTACATGGTTGTAATTAAACGTAGAGGCATTATTGCCTATGGTGTTGGTTATCATTGGCCATCAATATTTTTGACCTCGGGTGTGCTTAAGGGGTGCAGGGGTGTGCTAACTGAAAAAATAGAAATGTACTATTATTAACCTTTTTTGATGAGATTTTGGAATTCTATTATTTATAGTTTTCTATGTTAGTAAAATGCCGCTTTTCTGTAAATTTTCATATCTCTAAGTATAACGGTTTGGAAATGCAAGGGGGGGGGGACAAACTCGGATCACATATTTTCCCCTCTCCCTCTTTTCCCCTTTCTTCAAATTTGAAAAAAATTTCAGAAATGTAATGTACTCGACGGTACCTTTCTTACGATACCCCACTTGCCTATACCAAATGGAAAAAAAATTTCGTCCTTCATTTCCCCTCTATGGGGACCCCCCCTCAAAGTTGACCTAATACGATGCATCACTTCCTCCAGAGAATTATAGTACTTCTACATATTTTCACTAAATTTCATACATGTAGCCTCAGCGGTTCGTGAGATATTCCATGGACAGACAGACAGACAGACAGACAGACAGACAGACGGACGCATGACAGATTTCATAAGGGTTTTGTTTTACTACAAAACCCTAAAAAGGAAAATAAAGCTTCAGAAACGTCAAGAATTAAAAATCGCAGAACTACAGTAACTACTGTACATATTCAAAAAGATGCACTCAGCGCGCTGAAAATGAAATTCAATCAATCAGTTGTGTGTTGGGTATATTTGAACATTTGAAAAATATTTAAACTGTGCTAATTGCGATATTCGGTCCAAGCACATGCACGAAATAACAAACAGAATTAAAAAGTCGAAGTACTACTCAGTCTCAGTGGATTCCACACCTGATGAGGCTCATATAGACCAGTTGACAATCGTAATTCGCTATATGGAAGAATGTGCTCCACGAGAAAGATTTCTGACATTTCTTCCAAATTGTGGCCACACTGGTTCTGCTTTAGCCAATGCTCTTCTGAATTTTCTTGAAACTCACGGTGTTGCTATCAATAATAATTGCCGCGGACAATCTTATGACAATGCCGCGAACATGGCTGGAAAGTACAGAGGAATGCAAGCGATGATCGTGGAGAAAAATGGGTTGTCGATTTTCGTTCCCTGTTGTGGTCACTCTCTGAATCTAGCCGGGAAAGCTGCTGCAAATTCATGTGCTTTTGCTTTTTATTTTTTCGATTTCGTCCAAAATATCGACACCTTTTTTACAGCAACTCCTGAACGATATGCAATTTTGATCGCCAAATTATCGAAGGAAGGAAACCATTTCAACGTTCCAAAAAAATTGAGTGAAACTCGTTAGTCTTGCCGAGCCGATGCTGTGAAAGCGCTTATTAATAATTATAATAATCTGAAAGGAGCGCTAGATGATATTTATCAGGATGAAGAGCAGAAAGATATAGTTAAAATCGAAGCGAAAAGTCTCTTTCAAAAAATGTGCAGTTTAGAAATTGGATTTTATACGGTATTTTGGAACGACATCTTGGAGAGATTTAATGCCACAAATAAATTGCTTCAGGATCCAAACATGGTTCTTCATTTGGCAGTTGCAGCGCTTAAATCTCTCAGATCCTTCGTGGAGTCGAAACGAGATAAATTTACAGAGTATGAAAAACTTGCCCAAAAGTTATCGAACTCAGAGGATTATACGCCAATACGTTCAAAAAGACGTAATTTTTGGGTAATTTCTGGGGATTCATCACGAGAAGTCGATGTCCAACTCTCTCTTCGAGAGAAATTCCGCATAGAGAGTTTTATTACTGTGGTTGATCGCCTCTATTCTGCTTTGTGTGATAGGCTTCGCGCATATGAAACCGCTTGCGAAAGATTCGATTTCTTTAGTCATCTGCGTGAATTAAATGAGACAGACTTACAAACTGCTGCAGATAACTTGGTGAAAATTTATAAAGATGACTTGGAACCTTCTCTCGGCAATGAATTGGTGCAATTCGTATCCCTGATCGATTCCTTCAAGGCACAACGCAGTCAAAGTGAATCGATAGAGCAGTTTTTTTTATAGGATACTTATCAGCAACAACTTTGGAACGGTATTCCCCAATATTCGGATTGCTTTGAGAATCTATCTGGTATTGATGGTCTCTAACTGCAGCGGTGAACGTTCGTTTTCTAAAATGAAACTGATTAAGAACAGACTTCGCACAGATATGACCCAACAACGACTGTCGTCCTTGTCATTGCTCAGCATGGAGAGTGATTTACTACGAGAAATCAATTTTACAGAAATCATCGATATTTTTGCCACGAAACGATCAAGGAAAGTCCCATTGGCTTAATAAAATTTCTGAATTGCATTATCTAACTTCATAGAAATTTCATACATCATGTACTTTTTGCACAATTTAACTTTTTTATGTAATTTGTCGATTAAATAATAAATTCTATTTAATTCAAATCATAAAATACAAAAAAGAATTTAATTTGTATAATGTAGAGGGCCCCCACTGTACTGGTGCCCGGGGCCCCCACACCACTCAATCCGGCTCTGATCAGCTGACTAAGCAACATAGATGCAACAGCTGAGAAAAAAAAAACAACCGCCATATACAAAGTTGTTCCTATAGCCAACGGAACGAATCAGCTGAGTTGTGATTGTATGAAATAGGTAAAGCAGCGGGCGAGACAGTAAGTCAGGGGTTCGCAACACATGTTGGCGATTGATGAATCTGTGTGCGGCGAAAACCTCGAGAAACGCTCAGCGGTGAATTCCTTCGAAGATTCCCTCCAAAATCTGAAGGGTTTATGGTGTGCGGATTTTTTTCCGGTCGTGAAGGTGGTGGAATATGTTTTCCCAGCTCAAAAGTAGCAGCAGCAATTTACTTGCAAATCCTCGTTCCTGCGGCAACCGGTTCTACGCACCGGAGCGACCCGTGTTACTTGGAACAACCTTGTCACGCGGCCAAGAGCTGCAACAACCCCTTCGATGCAACAAGGAAAATCTGTGTGTGTCACACAATTTGACTGTCCATTTTTTGTGGAAATTGGGAGCAACACCTGTCGGCGCTATTGCTCTCAATACTTCTTCAACGCGCCGGAATCTAGCTCAATCCAGGCCCAAATCCAGATCCTTGGATCTGCTGCGTCTGTAACAAAACGCTGCATCCCAACGCTACCACAGTAAGGCCGTTTCCTGACTGGTCGGTACGGTAAAAAAGCGGTACAGTACGCTCTGTATACCGAAACGATACCGCACTGCCTTCATTTACGCACTGGTCGGTAGATTTTCGGTATTCATTGTTCAGTCTCGCTCACGTCCTCGCGTCGCGATGTCGTCTTCAAGCGATGAAGATGTTGTGGCATGCTATATTTACCTTCGACAAATGAAACGAAAGCGCTATTGGCCGCACTAACACTATGTGCACATCTTTTTCTGTCATTTTAAATTTTTCCCTGCGACGTTCACTCTAAAAATACCGAGTGGCTACTGGATGTTCTTACCGAGACGCGGTAAAACGAAACGATCCCACACCGCACCGAGCCAATCAGGAAACACTCATTGAAATAAAGGCGCTCGGTCAGATTTCTTTACCGCGTATACCGAGCATACGGATCCCGCACTGCTACTGTACCGACCAGTCAGGAAACGGGGTAAGATGTACATTCATGCTGCACCAACTGGTGTCACCTTAAGGCGAAATTCACACAAACAACACCGCGCTGCACAACTGCTTGAAATTTCAGTCGAGATACACAGCATCAAATGGGCGGATTCGCACTCATCGCTCAGCATGCGATACGATCGACTATGCTTGGCTATTGTGCGTGGCTGCGTCGGAGCTGAAAATGTAGCTAATCTGTGATATATCGCCTAAAAATTCCGGGCTGAAACACCACCGACAATGGAATTCCTCCTTGCGAGCAAAAATACTGAATCAAACCGAAAGCACGTGTATTTGTATGTATATTTTTAAAAGTACTTTATGTATCCTTGCAAATCGTATGTCATTTGAAAGTTTGAGATCTTAGCTTTACAATGATCACCATTTAATGAGTGTTTTATGAATGAACGCTACCTGTAGCTAAAAAGTCGGAAAATTCAACATTTATGAATGGGCAAAATAACCCTATAAATGCATCTGCAAAGGGTTTTCAATGGTCAGTTGAATCTGGAAGGTTGATTGAATAAGTTAAACGCAATAAAAGTCACAACTTTGTCATTCATGAGTACCACGCCTCAGCAAGAGGCTCAAATTGTCGCCTATCGTAAGGGCTTACTCAGAGAACAGTCACTCGTCAGCTAGGAATGAGTCAGTCTACTGTGTCAAGAGTGTATAACAGGTTTTGAGAGGAAGGTAGCTACAATCAGAGACCCCGGCCGCTCTAGGTGCACTTCCTATAGAGACGATCGTTTTATTGTGACAAGTGTGCTACGAAATCGGCACCTCACGGGAGTTGCCGTGCAGCAGAATCTGAGGGACGTTCGCGGAGTAGCTGTACGCGAGTGGACAGTGAGGAGACGACGAAAGGAAGCGAATTTGACTCTAAGACGGCCCGCCACAGGCCCAAAATTTACCCCACATCACCGACAAGCGCGACTCACGTTTGCCAGGAATCACTTAAATTTGACCCTCGAGCAATGGTGGTCCGTATTGTTCACCGACGAGACCAGAGTGTGTCTACATGGCAGTGAGAGAAGAGGTCGGGTATACAGGCGTTCAGGTGAGCGCTTTGCGCAATGCTGTATCACAGAAACGGTAGCATACGGGGGCCGGTTCGTGTATGGTGTGGGTCGGTATCTCTGTGGATTCAAAAACGGGAATTGTATTGGTGCCTTCTGGAGGCCGAGGAGGAGGACTGACAGCCGAACGGTATATTACCGGTATTCTACGTGGCCATGTTGTTCCCTACGCAGCATCTATTGGCGACAACTTTACTTTAATGCACGATGTCACACATCGCGTCAAGCACAGCAGTTCCTGAACGAAGCTAATATTGCGACAATTGACTGGCCTGCACGCAGTCTAGACTTAAATCCCATTGAGCACTTGTGGGGCGAGCCCAAAAGAAGAGTCCGACACAGAGATCCCGCGCCTTCAACTATCGACGAATTGAAGGAGGCCTTAATAGAGGAATGGAGCGAAATTCCTCAAGATACCATTAAAAAATTAATAATGTCAATTTAAAATCGATTACAAGCTGTGATTAGAGGAAGAGGTGCTAATACCAGATATTAATAAATAAATAATTTTGTTATTTTTCAAAATTTTTTTGTTTTACTTGTATTTAACAAAAACCTGACCAAACTTCATTTCAAACATCTCCATTTTTGCTACTTTTTGATTCCAAGCCCCACTCTTTTAAAATCTATCTTCAAATATTGTTAAAAATGGTATTAATGTAAAGCTAAGATTTCAAGTTTTCATATGATATACGATTTGTAGGGATACATAGTGTACTTTTCAAAATATGCATACAAATACACGTGCTTTCGGTTTGATTCAGTATTTTTGCTCGCAAGTGTAGATTCAGAGGACAACAAGCATCAACGTCATCGCAAACACCCAACGTACCACCACCTGCTAGTGCGAACACAAATTTCTAGCCCTCCCCTCGACTCCAGTGAACCACATTAGCAACAGAATTGCATTGCAACACAACCTGGCACCTGAACCAGCTGTTACGAATCTTAACGCCGTATCAATTGTGCAACATAACTGCAATGGGTTACAGCGAAAAGTTGCAAAATTATCGGACTTCATGGATAGACACCGCGTCATGATTGGAGCTATACAGGAGACGAAGCTTAACACCAATTCGTCCCTCAACTACTATGGCAATTACAACATCATTAGAAAGGATAGAGTGTCCAATGCTGGTGGTGGAATGGCACCTGATCCATCAATCAGTACCATATCGTTAAATCGACGTCACAGTCACCGATAACATCTTGGAGGTATATGTCATTACCATTCAGTCGGGCAATATGGATATTGAAATCTACAACGTCTATATTCCACCTGTATCCAGTTGTTCCTCGGGATACAGTGTCAATATCACATCGCTGCTAGCTGGCCAATATCGTCTCCTACTTGTGACTTCAACGCCCATCACGAATTGTGGCACACTAACCTCGACAACGATGCCAGAGAGGTTACCATAGCCGAACAACTTGACGCGTCAGACTTCTGTCCACTTAACGACGACACGGCGACTCGTATTGCTGGAACATGTTCCAGCTCGCCCGATATTTCAATTGCCAGCACTGGACTTATGAATGATGATCAATGGGAACCAGTCCTGACGCTATCCTCGCATCATTTACCAATCCTAACAAAATTGGACAAACCATCAAATCACCCCACTATCATCAACCACAATAAAGCGGATTGGGATGGCCTCAAATCCTACACCAACACGGCCTTCGCTGCCTTACCAAGTCCAACTGACGTGCGCACGGCCGAACGAAATGTAAGGCACATACTTACAAAGTTCATCCCAGCAGGTCGAATACCCAACATTCGACCAAATTTCCCTACTTCAGTTGGATTGGCCGAGAATCGTCAACTGGGCTACATGAAACAGTTGAGGCGCTATGCCCCACAAGGGGTTACGGCAATTGAGAGAGAGACTTGGATTGGCAGATGACTGAGACCCCATACGTAGCATTAACCCGGACGATCCAAGGATCAAAGAGTTAAACCTTGAAATCTTTAAAAAGGTAGCAGATCACAGGAGAAGGAAATGGAACTCTCACCTCGACACTTACAACTTGACAACGGGCGTCAATAAGCTCTAGTCAACGGCTAGAGCCCAAAGCTCGCCACCCATGGACGAGCACAACCACGACCAAACTTCCATCGAACCATCAAATATCACAGAACGGTGGAAATGAGGAGATTTGTTTTCTATAGAGTTTGATGTGGTTCGTTCGATGCATGCTCGCGACCAAAATGCTTACCGTGGGTGGCGACCTTTACAAACCCAACCAAACACAAAGGGGCATGTTGCAATCCAATTTGGCAACATTAAGGTTAACGACCCAACGAAATGCGCCAACAACTTTAATAAACAGTTTATCGAACTCCACCTCCTGATAGACTTAAGCGCATCATTACTAGTAGCATTCGTAATCGTCCAGCTGATCAGGAACTTAAATACCTATATATATCTCAGGAAGTTGCAGCAGCGATAAAAAGAACGAGGAGTTCCAAGGCCCTTGGACCAAACAGTATATCGATGGTCATGCTCAAACATCTGAACACACGAGCAATTCAATACATAGCGACCACGATCAACCTCTCTATCTCATCATCATCATTCCCGAATATTGGAAGAAAGGAAGAGTGATCCCTATTCTAAAACCGGGAAAAAAACCAACACTAGGCGAAGCATATCGTCCCATCACACTTTTGTCTCTTGTAGCCAAGACCTTAGAAGCGCTGCTCCACCCTGTAATTGCGACTCACATTCAGATGGCCGACCACCAACATGGCTTTAGAAGGATGGACAGCACCACGACGGCTTTGGGTGTCATTACATCGAAAATACTTAATGGCCTCAATCAAGCACGTACCTGTCAACGAACGATTCTGGTGGCATTAGACTTGTCAAAGGCTTCTGGCACTGTCACCCACTCGTTTCTCGTGTCTGACATCTGCGGTACATTGCTTCCATCGCATATTGTAAAGTGGATCGCCAACTATCTTGCTGGCAGACAGTCCTACACAGAATTTAGATCCGGGAAATCTAAACTAAGACGAATTGAACAGGGTGTTCCCCAAGGAGGAGTCTTATCTCCCACCCTGTTTAACCCTTACATGTCAGGACTCCCTAAGCCGCCTGACGGACTCGAAATTGTCAGTTATGCTGATGACTGCACGATTTTAGCAACCGGCAATGACATCACTCAAATGTGCGAACAGATAAATGGGTATCTCGACGAACTGAACACCTTCTTCGTCAGCAAAAATCTCACTCTGTCTGCGCCAAAGTCTACACTGTTAACCACATGGGCCAAAGGAGTGAGACAACAACTGGATATTGCAGTAGACGGTCAACTATCCACCCTTAAATTCTCGGTGTCACATTGGACAGCATGGCTACCTTCTCGGCTCATGCGTCAACCATTTGTGACAATATGAGAAGCAGGAACAAAGTCCTCAAAGCTCCAGCTGGCAGTTCTTCTTGAGACAAGGAGACCGTACTAACGACTTACAAGTCTATCGGGAGATCTGTGGCCAATTATGCGACTCCTATCTGGTTGGAAAACTTATGTGACACTCAATGGAGGAATGTCCAGACCTGCCAAAATGCAGCTCTTAGAACTGCCCCAACTGCCTACTGATGCCGCAGGACCACTTTCACCAATAAACCAGAATGATGCCCCTAAGAAGCCACAACACACTTCTAACGCAGCAGTATCTGGTTGGCTGTTATCGGAGTGACCATCCTAACTGTAACCTTATGGACAGAAGCCCACCGCCACACCATGCTAGACGTAATATGAATAACCGCGAGCGGGAAATCCAAACGTTTAAACGATGCTAAAACTAGATCATTCCAAAGGCCAAGTTTTGGATCAGTGCATATATATATATATATATATATATATATAGCT
This sequence comes from Chloromyia formosa, assembly GCA_964017055.1. NCBI lineage: Eukaryota > Metazoa > Arthropoda > Insecta > Diptera > Stratiomyidae > Chloromyia > Chloromyia formosa. The sequence goes on along the minus strand of OZ024813.1, from coordinate 81,046,251 downwards.
ACATATATATATGTATATATATATATATAAAATATATATATATATATATATAGCTACATATATATATATATATATATGTATATATACATATATATATGTAGCTGTGAGATATTTACCTCACATCGTCATCTGAAAAAGGATATCGGGGAATTTCCTCAAAGGAAACGAAGGGAATTCTATTTACAAAACATATTCAACATATATTCAGCGAATTAGATTCTTTGTATAAAAAAATGAGAAATCATGTAAGAAACAAAAGAGAAAAAACTGAAAACTACGATAAAAGAAGAAAACTTATAAAAAACAACATATGTACTTGTAGTAACTAGGCAGGTTTCCAATAGAATTAAAAAAAAAATACAAAAAAAAAACCAAGGAAATAGCTAAATCACGGTAGTCTAATATATTAAAAAAAAATCAAAGAAGATATATAAAAAAAATGTTACAAAATTACTTAATAAAGAGACTCACCCCAGGATCGTCGATGGCCATCTCAGAACTGAAGCAGCTGAAACTTAAAATCATTAAGTGCAAGAAAGGAAACAAACGAAATTACAAATTAAAAAAAAAGAAAAGGGATTTAAATGAAACGAAATTTAGGATGGCAACACAATCGACGACGTCACTCTCTGTCAGCAACCGATGAACAACTCGAAATATATGACCGTTCTTTCCAAAGTACTTTCAAATGGAAAATGAGGCGGCACTTGTTGTCGTGGTTTCGCTTCGATTCCATGATTGTTTTTCTTTACACGGCATTCCCGAAGACGAACGACATTTGCGTTTAGGAGGAGGCAAAATTAACACTTCCTCGGCACTAGATATACACAATATCTACTAGATAGGCACACTAGTGGGATCGGACACAATTGCCGGCGTTGGGCACAAATTCCCGCAAAAGGGAAAAAAATCTCGCTTGATTTTTTGATTTAGGGGTTGAGTCGAACGTATGAACAGCACCAATCACTTTCAAAGGCTAATCATGCCAAAAATCACCGTGGTACGCGTCTAGGTAAAAACTTAACGCGATGTTTAGTTTAAAACCAGCGGCATTTCGCGAGTATATCCCCACACATTTGTCGCGACAATCACACCGATGTTAAGGCGGAGAATCAAAGTCCACTAGCAAAAAAAAATTAATCAACCGTCCTAGCAATGAGGTTGCCGATGCGACAGCTACGGCGGGTCCAAGTCCACCCTCCGATGTTGTTTAGGCGGCGGGTGAAAGCGGACTCCCTTACAAAAATTCTCGCGACCCGGCAATGGCGTGCCGATATGGTCGCTCCGACGGGTGAAAGTGGACTCCCGAGTCGGTTTCCCTCTCGAAAGGTCGACACCCTCGATTCAGCACAGCATCGGCTGAAATTTCTCGCCAATCGAGTTCCATGCAACGGAATTCTCCATTTGCATAAAACTCGACTTGGATGTCGGAACGAGAACGATGACATCCAATCAAACAGTACATTTTGAAAGGGCACATATGTACGTGTCCTATTAGAATATATTGTTTGCAAATGTCGACGACCCGCAGTGTGATATAGTGACAGAGTTATCGCTCTTGAAAAATATCTGATGGAAAATTCGAATTGTTATGTGACAAATATTTTAAGAAAAATATTTGCCAATCAATAATCCGAATAGACCATCAGAAAAGTCATTCATTACAAAATAAAGAAGTTTTTCTAACAAAGACCGACTTTTTAACCGGTCGTTCCTATGGCAGTTATATGACGTAAAGGTCCGATTCCGTTGGTTCCGACATATGTATATATAGCGTGCAGTAGAAAGAAGGTTTTCTTCAAAATTTTTATAGCTTCAAAACTGTCTGACTAGGTAACTTTAATTGATATTATTTAATATTATATTTAATTTTTAGTTAAATAATCTAACTCAGATCTAGAATTAAGTGAGTTATTGAAACGCAAACCACGATGGTTGCCCGGTGAAATAGGAATATACCAAAAAAGTTGACACCCTTATGTTAAAATAAGATCGACCGGTTAAAAACAAAGAGTACTTCCCATACGAGGAGCCCTCTACTACCACGCTATTCAAGGTTTTGTCTACAAATAGGGCCATGTTCAATTCAATTCCCTTTATTTGCAAGCAATTACATACAAAGTTCGCTTGTTTCACAATTCAGGCACTATCAACTTACGAGTAATTTACAAGAATTCATTATTGTGATCCACATTCATTGATGATTTTGGTTTGCGAAATTGTTAATTTTACTTTAATTTTAAAATTCGATATAAGTCAGTTAATAATATATTTATACCCTTCACGGATGTGATAGGGATAGGGTGCAACGCACAGAAGAAAGCATCTCCGACCATATAAACTATATACGAGTACTCGTATATTCTTGGTCAGTATAATGAGGCGAGTCCATTAAGCTTTGTCCGTCTGTCCATCTGGTTCTATGCAAACTAGTCTCTTAGTTTTGAAACTATTGAGCTGAAATTTTGCACAGAACCTTCTTTCTGTTGCACGCTGGAAATATGTCGAAACCAACGGAAACCACTACGTCATATAGCTGCCATAGGAACGAGCGGTCCAAAAGTTCGTCTTTGTGAGAAAAACTTTTTATACCCTAGACCAGGGGTCGGCAAACTTTTTCTGCAAAGGGCCAGATTTATTAAATTTTAGGCTCAGCGGGCCGGATAGGAAGTTCGAAATGCAAATGCTTATCGGTGTGGTCAACCTATTACCAATAAAGGTCAGATGGAAGTTTCTCTTCGCAGTAAAATAAATTTTGAAATATGGAACTGTTTTGTTTTCAACACTACAACCTCAGGGATATATTTCAGAATTGCATTTTCGTCAGTATGTAGTTGTACCTTTTTTTAGCACAGCAAATGATCAAACGTATTTTATCTTATTTGGGTTTTTAATGCAAGTTTTCGGCAATATATTTGAGAGTTTATGGTGAATAATGTGTTATTTTTCATAAATCTACTCATGCTGATTTTCACAGCCATTCATTTGATTATATCGATATAGAGGTCAAAAGATAAAAGTAAATGTTTCCATTGCTACACAATTGACATATTGCATGATATTACAAGGATATTGCGCTCTGATCTCTAGTCAACATTGAAGAAGGAATAATGTTGGTCTTTGACACAACTGGATCAATAAAACATTACAAATTGAGATCGCAGTCGTGTTCTTGGCTTTGGTTATCAGACCCTAACCAGAATTTTAGCAAAAATTCGTAGATGAGGGACAGCGTATCAATAAAATTCAGTCTCATTTCATAAGCACACCCCACGATGACCCTGCGCACAAAGACAATGACTAAGTAGATATGTGTCTGTTGAGCAAATGACCGCAAACCTGTATCGATTTCATCAATTCGAAGCAACGAAACAGAGATGATTGTAGCATTTTTGAACTAACTAGATGTAGACGAAATTTTATCAAAATTATGAACAATTTAACTGTTAGGTATAAGAGAAAAAATTGGTCAATTTCTCGTGCCGAAATTAGGATACCCCATAAAACGTAAAATCGGACTGCCTAAAGGCTGGTACTAACCTTTTCAATTAAAATTATTGCACTTATCTCTCCCAAGTACCGTGCGTACAGTACCTTGCCGCCGCGGCGCTCTACACGACACTTGAACTTTACTTCTACTCCAAAGATCAGTTTTTAAGCGAAATAAAGTGCAAAATAATTATTTTCGCGTGAAAATTGCTCATAATGATATGGAAACTTTTTGCTTCGAATGAAATATGCTAGTACTGAAAGGCAAATTCTTTCTGTCACGAATTCATCTATGATAGCTAAAGTTGTCGGAATATACACCGTGTTATTACTATTTTATACCACAAATGTCATCTAAAAATGTCTTTGTTTCGTACTCTGGAATTGACGAAATCGATGCGAGTTTAAGTTCATTTTATCACTAAACACACGCATCAATTTCATCACCGGTTCTGGGGTAATGAATACGGTTTTTAAATGCGTCACTCTGCAACCCGTATTGATCACCTGGTTTCAAGTTTCCTGCAGAGTGCAGGTACAAATTATATTTCATTGAAAACTTGAAGCTTGGTTGGCTTCACTCTGCATACCAACATAGTATGCATCTGTAGATTAGCTTGACAACGCGTCATGCATTTGTTTCGCCACTCGAAACACTGTCGATTGAAGTTCGCATCCTTATGGGCCAATACTTTTTTTTTATCCAAATTCCCTTAATTTTACGAGTAATTTCTCCGAACTTAGTGAGCAAGCATATGTATGTACCGTGATGGGTGAAGGGCGCAAACCTCAGCCGGTACGCAGAATAAAACCAAGTGTACCAAACTGATCATTGGAGACCAGGTTGGTGCTCATCAGACATTCGAGGAGCTCGAAGCACTCTTTCACTAGCTTTACGTTATTAAGAGTATGTTACGTATGCTAATGCCTACATTATTATCTGCAATGTTAGCGCGTCTGAATTAAAGTCTCTCTGGCACAGGCCATCTTAATGGCATTCATACGCCGAGGCAGACGTCCACAGCGATTGAAATCCTAGTGTTCTGCTCAAAAATCCCACTACAGACTCTATATTCGATTGTTACCATATGACTTATCTCGGATCTGTACAGGGATTGCTATTTGGATGATTATTCCAACGGAGTCCCCAATGTAGCAAATAAATTTATGTAAATTCAACTCCAACACATTATGGTTGTGATAAAAAAAAATTGCTTATTAAACTATTTGATTCTCCTATGTGAAAAACAATATTAACGCGCGGGCCGGATGAAAACCAGCGGCGGGCCGGATTTGGCCCGCGGGCCGGAGTTTGCCGACCCCTGCCGTAGACTTTTAGTATAGGGTATATTGTTTTTGTTACGACGGAAATATGTAACACCTTAAAGGAGGCATAGCAATGCATATATATAAATGATCAGGGTCACCTCCTGATTCGATTTAGCCACGTCTGTCTGTCCGTTCGCACGATAACTTTCGATAGAATAAAGCTAGAGCCTTGAAATTTTAGTCAAATGTTGCAAGTATGATCTAGTTGGTTGGTGTTGAAAATGGGAATGATCAGACGAAGAGAACGCCTACCTCCCCTACATATGGAAAATACTTAAATGTATCTAACTCCCGATTAAATAAACATGAAAAGCTCTAGCTTTAGCAGATTGCTCGTGAGAATAATCTTATACTCTCCTGGAAAAAAAAGTCGATCAGTTGAAAGCTAACGGTAATTTTTCCACAAAGAGCCCCGTACTACCCTACTTTTCAGGTGTTTTGTCTATAACTCTTGAACCAATTGACGTAGACACCTGATTTTTGCCATGTAACCCTGAGGTGAGAAGCTGCTTGAGTTCTAGTAAGTTGGGCATAATCAGATCAAAGGAACGCCTCCCCTACAAATTTGAAAAATAAAATAAATATTCCTTTAATTACGATAACTTAGATAGAATGCACTGGCGAGTTGAAAATTTGACGGAATGTTGATAGTAAGGTCTAGTTAGTCGGTATTGAAAATGGGCAAGATCTGACCTAAGGAACCCCTACCTCCCCTACAAATGAAACTTCAAACATGCGATAACTTTTGTTAGAATGAAGCCAGCAACTTGAAATTTTGGTCAAATGTTTAAATTGAGATTTAGTTATAAAAGTATAAGTTAATTATAAAGGTATAAAAGATGAGCCAGATCCGACCCAAGGAACCCCTACCTCCCCTACAAATGAAACTTAAAATAAGAGATAACTTTCGATCAAATGGAGCTAGTGACCTGGAATTTTGGTCAAATGTTTGTAGTAGGATCCAGTTGGCTAATATTGAAAATACGTAAAATCCGACGAACGAAACCCCTACTTCCCCTACAAATGAAGCTTCAAATAAGCGATAACTTTCGATAAAATGAAGCTAGTGACTTGAAACTTTGGCCAAATATTTTTACTAGGATGTAGTTGGTTGTTGTTGAAAATGCAGATGAAGCTAGTGACTTGAAACTTTGGCCAAATATTTTTACTAGGATGTAGTTGGTTGTTGTTGAAAATGCAGATTCGGCAAAGGAAACCTCTACCTCCCCTACATGTGAGACTTCAAATAAGAGATAACTTTCGGTAAAATGAAGCTAGCGACTTGAAAAATTCGACAAATATTTATAGTGTGGATGAGTTAATCGATTTTGAGAATGGTCAAGATCCTTCTGAATGATCGCCAACCTCCCCTATAAACTGGGCACATAGGAAACTCAGTTTTAATGCATATGGTCGTTGTCAATTGGTACTTTTGGTATCACCACTAGGTCTGTACAAGTCTAGGGTATATACGCTTCGGCCTGGTTTATTTCTAAAGATAGCTTTCTCAAATTTCACACTACATATTTATTAGTATCTTTAACCAAATCACATTTTCGAATTTGGTTGAAATCGGACTACTCTATCATATAGCTGTCATAGGAACAACCGTTCAAAAAGCAAGTTTTTGTTATAAAAACTTTTTTATTTTTGAAGATACCTTTACCAAATTTCATATTATTCAATCATATTGACTGCCAAACCACGTTCCTAAGTAGGACTATCGATACTATCGATAGTAAAAACTATCGGCCGATAGTCCCAATAGTTATTCGATAGTTTTTACTATCGATAGTTATTCGAATAACTATCGGGACTATCGGTCGATTGTTATTCGAATAACTATCGGGACTATCGGTCGATAGCTGATATTCATGATTGATGATTGAACACGGTAGCCAAAGGTGTTGAAAATCTTTTTTTTTTGCAAAGTATCTTTTGGTGGTGCTTTGGGAAAATACGAGTATCTTTTTTTTCGCAATGCTTTTGCGATTTGTGTGAATGTGAAATTAAGGGTTTTTGTATGAAAATATACCTCGTATGTTGCGCAGGTTGTGACTATGCAATCAAGGATTTTTATATGTACGTGAGGAGAATGTATGGAAAGAGACGAATGTGCTGCAGATGTAGAGTCCTTTGGTGGCAGCAAGGACTTTCGAAAAAGGATATTTTTGGCAGGGAAGCGAAAAATGGGCAACTGGTGTCATATGAATGGGGGTGAAAAGGTGAATGTCCATTAGTAGTGTAGATGGCATTTCAAGTCCTTCGGTGGCGAAAAGCACATTCACGAAAGTCAAGTGAAAAATGGGCAATATGAACCGGGGTGAAGAGGCGAATGTCCGGGGGCACTATAAATGGCACTTAGAGTCCTTCGGTGGCGACAAGGACATTCGAAAAGGGATATTTTTGGCAGTGAAGCCATATGTGTCATATGAATCGGGGTGAAGAGGCAAACTGCCAGGAGTACAGCACATGGCATTTCGAGTCCTTCGGAGCGAAAAGGACATTTGAAAAAGGATATATTTGGCAGTGAACACCCGAATATCCAGGAGTAGTGCAGATGGCATTTTGAGTCCTTCGGTGGCGAAAAGGACATTCAAGAAAGTCAAGTGAAAAATGGGCAATATGGATGTCATATGAACCAGGGTGAAGAGGCGAATGTCCGGAGGCACTATAAATGGCACTTAGAGTCCTTCAGTGCCGACAAGGACATTCGAAAAAGGATATTTTTTGCAGTGAAGCGAAAAATGGATAACATGGGTGTCATATGATTCGGGGCGAAAAGGCGAATGTCCATTAGTAGTGTAGATGGCATTTCAAGTCCTTCGGTGGCGAAAAGGAATTCACGAAAATCAAGTGGAAAATGGGCAATATGGGTGTCATAAGAACCGGGGTGAAAAAGCGAATGTCCAGGAGTACTGTAGATGGATCCATCGGTGGCAACAAGGACATTCGAAAAAGGATATTTTTGCTAGTGAAACGAAATATGGGCAATATGGGTGTCATATGAATCGGGGTGAAAAGACGAATGTCTAGGAGTATGGCATTTCAAGTCCTTCGGTGGTGAAAAGGACATTCACGAAAGTCAAGTGAAAAATGGGCAATATGGGTGTCGTATGGACCGGGGTGAAGAGGCGAATGTCCAGGAGTACTGTAGATTGCATTCCGGATCATATAATACCCATCTTGCCTAAACATCACTTCAATGCCAAAAGTATCCTTTTTCCTCGACCAAAGGACTCAAAATGGCATCAACAGTAGTCTAGTGTAAGCGCCTCATGACTACCAGTCGTATGATACCCACCTTGCGTCCTAGATATCACTTCAATGCCAAGAATGCCCTTTTTTCATGACCAAAGGACTTAGAATGCCATCAACAGTATTCTAGTCCATTATGATACCTATCTGGTCTCATTTCATTGCCAAGAATGTCCTTGTTTCTTAACATCGCATCTACCTACACAAATGTATATGCAATCACATTCATTCATTCATGTAAGAAATGGATATCTCCAGCCAAATTTTGCTTGAATTCACTCAAAAAAGTTATTCGATAGTAAACTATCGGCCTGTCGAAACTATCGGACCTTTGTCCGATAGTTATTCGATAACGTTCTACTAATTACTAGTTTTTTAAACTATCGATAGTTTTTACTAGTTACTAGTTTTCAAAACTATCGATAGTTTTTTACTAGCTACTAGTTTTCAAAACTATCGATAGTTTTTACTAGTTACTAGTTTTCAAAACTATCGATAGTTTTTTTTACTAGTTACTAGTTTTCAAAACTATCGATAGTTTTTACTAGTTACTAGTTTTCAAAACTATCGATAGTTTTTACTAGTTACTTTACGAATAACTAAAAACTATCGATAGTTATTCGATAGTTTTTTAAACTATCGATAGTAAAAACTATCGATAGTGCCCATCACTAATATGATTTAGGTAGTTTCATTTATGGCATATGAGATATGAATTATGATGTAAGATGTAAGAAGAAAACTATTTACCCCAAATGGGTAACTTGAGTGGACTCATAGTCCGGCACGTAAATCCCCTTTTTTATCGAAGACTACAGTAGAAATCAAACCGGAGCCCAATGTATAGAAGGCGAATGTGCTTACAGTTGCGCCATCTGGATTACTACTACTACTATGCAAAAAGATGTGATATCTCCCAAAAACAACCCTGTTGTAAAAAAAATCCCCGCCAAGAAAAACTCCCCAGCCGTAAAAAGGATTGATATGAACACAATACCGCCAAAGTACTCGTAGCTTCGGGCCTCGCTCTAGGGTATGCATATTGAACGCTGATTGCATTAGTTAATTTCTTTCAACTCGGTTTGGCTGGGAGCTTCCATTAAATAAAATAAGTTGAACAATCTGAAGAAGAACTTAGTAGAAAATAGTCTATTAATCACTTCTGGCCTGAAGTGCATTTTTAGTGTTTTGTAAGGCGGGGGCTTTATAACGAGATCGGGGCGAGAAGCCAATAATACTTGGCATAAGAGCTTACAGCTTGATCCGCACGCAACCACTTATCCATAATTTTGTCAGAGCGACATCGTTGTCATTATCACTGTCATTTTGTCATTAAATCCGTTCGGCGGTGAGTCTTTAGGCTACGAAGCTCCCCGCCAGTCAGCTTTGAAAGAAATTAACTAATGCAATCAGCGTTCAATATGCATACCCTAGAGCGAGGCGCGAAGCTACGAGTACTTTGGCGGTATTGTGTTCATTTCAATCCTTTTTACGGCTGAGGAGTTTTTCTTGGCTGGGATTTTTTTTACAACAGGGTTGTTTTTGGGAGATGTATCTTTTGTTTGGAAATACAAATAGCAGAAAAGAGGTATGAGATGTGTGGGATTTTATGACGGTGTATCGGATGTCACTCCACCCACCCTAAGATGGAACTCGTCCTCGAGTTCTTTAAAATTAAAGGATTTTTATCTAAGTAAATATTTTGGAAAGGTACATTTTTTTTTCATTTCTTTTCTTAACGTTACATTAGTATGTTTTTTTCATTATTTTTCGTTATATTTATATTTTTCTTAACTATTATCAATATTCTTTTTTTTTTTGTTTTACATTTTCTTTATGCTTGAATAGTAACAACATTAGGAAATATGGTCAGTGAATTTTACAAATGGTGTTAATTTTTTATTCTTAATTTCACAAAATATTTTGGATCTAAACGTTTTTATATGTTCTTGAGCATAGTTAGGATTTTTCTTTTTAAGGATATAGCGAAAGTTAACGAGTGCAAATATTCCACAGTCATATGTATTTTTCTGTTTAGGTGAATCAGTTACTTGATAGGTCCAATTTTTGATGTCTATTGGTTTTCCTGTTCTTTTAATCGATTCTTCAGTTGTAGCAATTTGTTAGTAACATTAGTAGACCCATTCGATTCCCCAATGAGTCGTAATATTCTACTTTGTTATCCTTGACGTAAATTACGATCAGACTCCAATGGTTGTTGTTAATGTTGTAAGGGAATATTAGTATGTTCTTATCGAATATATTAACTCGTTTTGTCCATGAGTGAATATCTTGATAAGTGGGGCTTAATAGGCATTTCAAGAAAAGTGGGGAGAAACAATACACATTAGGATCGTCTACAAGGCTTGTATATGCGTCTATGTCTTTGTCTGTTAGCCATTTATCTGGATCGGTATTTACAAATTGTTGATTTGAAACTAAGATTTCACTTTCAGTGGTTTGTGCTGAAGTAATTTCATTTTGAAACTTTTTTGGTCGTTTAATTAATGAAGGATGTAATTTTTTCTTTGTATCTACTTCAATAATTTCTTGATCGTTGCTCTGTTTTATTTTCACATTCCTATACTTTGGAGATGACTTAGGTGTTCTTAGATTTGAAATATTTTTATATACTTCGGAAGTCAACTTAATATTGGGTTCCCTATTTTTGCCATCATTAGTCTGTCTGTGAACATATATGTTTCCATTTACAGAAGGAAAGTTCGAATTTCCCTCGTTATGGTCGACAAACTTAATGATTTTTTTGTTAAGTATTATCTCTCGTTCGAATGGGCGAATAAGCTTTTAGAGGAATCAGTATGTCCTGACCTATTATTGCTTGGAAATCGGTTGAGTTGTGCTTAATAATATCCCAAGCCATGTAATGACCGGGATTATTAAATTCTGTTGGAGCTGATGTTGTCAATTTATAATCAATTGGAATAAATTCTGTTAAGGTTTTAACACCTCTATTTGTGCACTTTGATACTTGGCCTAAGTCGATAAGCTCTGGATTAATTGAGCTAGTTGTGGCGCCTGTATCTATGAGTGTTCTGATTTGTTGGTTTTTGATTGTTAAATTGATTATTGGTAGTTTAGTTGCATATTTGGACATGGGTCCATCTGTTCCGAGGCTCTGAATCGAAAATTTACCCCCTCTGTGTAATTGTTTCTGTTTTCCTGTTTACGAGTAAAATGGTTTCTATTGTGTGATTCTATAGGTGCCTGGTTAGTATTTTTATTAGGAGTTAGGGGTGGATTTTTAACTGAACCATTTTTGGGTGGGAAATTAGTTCCGGAATTTAAGGGGTTACTGTAACTAATCTCCGGTATTGCGAAGTTGTGGTTTTGAAAATTTTTACGCAACGCGGGTTTGGAGTTTTTATTAAACTTTTGTTCTAGGTTCACAGTTATTCTATATGCTTCTTCTAAGGTCTTAGGCTTACTGCCATATATAGTAGGACCTAAATTTTCTGGCACATGCTCTAAGAAACATTCAATGGCAAATTGCTCATTGTTAGATGGAACATAAAGAGATGTTGAACCACTGTTATTTATTTCGTTAAAATATTTCGTGTTCATTTTTTGTAGGTTATGGCTTAACAACTTAAATGCTACGTGAAAATTACTTGAATTTACCTGTACCATGTTTTTCATCAGCTGTATGAACGTCTCTGCAATTCCAAATGATGCTTCTAATCGGGTTCGAATTTGCATCCAATCGAACTTATTCTCCATTAGTTCGTCGATGATGTCTCTAGCTTTGCCTTGAATCTTACCCAGTGCAATTTGGTAGATGAATACTTGTTGGTCTCGCTCCTTAATTGCCGGATGTTTGAGAATATCCTCGACATCACATATCCAGTTTCGCAGATGGATTCTGGCATTCCCTCCGTCAAAAGTATGCAGGTTGTTCGTCCGGTTGATGAGGTGTTCGAATGTTATGCCCTGTCCCGTCATTGATGGTACGCGTCTTGGTTGGGCGGTAAAAGACGTATGTATATGGGCGCTATGATCCACAGTTGGCTCCAGATTTGACCGTTCCAATGCCGTCAGTCGTTCCATCAAATTCTGAATGAGTTGCAGCTGATCGACGCTCCGGACTAATTTTATGTTGATTTCGTGTTTTCTTGATTTGTAGCTCTACTGTATTTTTTTTATCCCTACGTAAGTGTATAGTTTGTTTTCAGTAACACGTTTATATTTTCAGGTTGGACACAAATAGAAACAATAGACTCTCTACTTCGAAAGGGCGGATTTCGTGCAGCTATTACACCAGATATGCGTAAATCAATTAAATTAACTCGTTATCGTTCTCAAGAAATACAAATGAGCTACAACGAATATCGCGACATTTTGGAGCGTAAGACACAGTATGGAAAAGTGCAATGCTAGCGACAAATCATCTAAAATATTTAATAGAACAAATCTATTTGCAGTACAGCAGCCCACACTTAAAGTTGGCAAGAATGTTATTCATTCAAATAAAAGAGAATTTAATCGATTCAGACAAAGCAGTTTTTAAAATGTCCTAAAGTTTACAAAAATTTAATTTAATTTTCCGATTTGCGGAAATAGGTATAAATTAATAATTGGGATTATTCCCATATTATTTGCTTAAAGTTTTCTTAACATATTTATAGCATACCCTACCCGTAAATTTAAATTTTGTGAAATTTTACTTATCCATACAGCGTTGTGTACCCATTTTTCTTTTAAAATTAATGTATTTATGGGATACGAGACAATACTTTTACTACATATTCAATTTTTTATGTTAGGATACGTGTTTGATGTCTCTTATATTGCAGAATTTAGCTGTTTATTGAAACAAGTCCATTCATTATTCATAGCCAATTTAATTCAAATAATCCTTGCTTCACAAATCATCAGAAACTTAATCATTATTTGTTATCCAGCAATAGTTTCCTCAAAATCATGAACATGCAAAAAGAAAAAAAAATTCATAATTATTTTTATAAGATTCTGCAATATTAGTTTTCGATTTTGAAATATAGGATTTTTCGCTTATTATTTGTTTCTTCCCCTTAACTTTTTTTTTATTTTTAACTATTATAAATACATACATACAAATATAACCATGCAGAAAAATGTCTTGAAAGAAGGTATGTCTTATTTTGTGTGTTGATTTAAAAAAATACCATAATGCTTATTAGACATGTTGCAAAAAAGTGATGGTTTCTTCGGCGAATTCGATTAAGGTTTAAAAATTTTTCCTAATTTAAAAAGCCTAAAATCACTTAGGCAGTTGAGAACTCAAGTCTCACGGTAGTACATATTTCCACTATAGCAAACGGTCGTAACCTTGCACAGCTATGGAGATTGTACATCGATTGATTAGCCTTCTATTGGTTATTTAAGTATGCGACGCGCTCGATGGCCGTGTTCGTTTGGTCACCGCTCTACGATCTAGAGAATGGAGGTTCGATACTCGGCGCGAACAAAAACCTGCCTGTGGGTACTAATAGAACTCACACTGCGCTCCGAGGTTGTCAGTGCAAGTATAAGTAAGTATAAAGGCGGCACGGATAGGAGGTGCATGCTAGCAGCTGCATGTCCGAAAACGAAAAGTCAACACGGTATAGGAATGCAAGAGATCTTGACACGCCCATGCCCCTGGAAGGGTTAAGGCAATAAACTATATGTATTATAATTCTGGATCGGCTCCTGTTGCCCCTCCAATATTTATACCCTTCGCAGGAAAGGGTATATTAACTATGCTATTTTATGAAGTTTGCAACTCATAGATGGAAGTATCTCTGACCATATTAATTTATTTATAAATTAGGGCCTCTTTACCCATCCGATGGTCACTGCGATCATAGAGAGGTCTATTGTGCCATAGCCCGCATTATTGCAAAAGATCCTCCACCACTTCCACGAAGTGAATTAAGTCTCTTGTGGGAGCTTTCCTGATAACTGCAGGACTCACTTTGGCCTGTCCCAAAAACTTGATCCTGACCCGCGCTATTGCCGGGCATTCGCACAAGATATGTAAGGTGGTTTCATCGTCCTCCATACAAAGACGACATTCAGTCTCGCCAGATGGGCCCATTTTATTTAGGTGATATCTCACCTAGTGATGGCCCGATAAGTAGCCTAAGATCGGCTCTATTCAAGCAAGTAGTGCTTTTGTATTTGTTAACTCCTTCGATTGACGCAGGCTTTGCAAGTTCGTCTGCAATCTCGTTTCCCTCGATGCCGTTGTGGCCTGGCACCCAACACAAGGAGACTCGGTTTTTTGAAGCCAGAAGCAGACGAAATACGACTTTGTATTTATGCTCGAATTTCGGGTTTAAATAACATATCGAATCAAATCTAAAATTAAAATAATAATGCATTTTCCATGCTACGAACCGCGCAATCCGAAATTTATATGTTGCCGAAACGTCAACAAGGCATTGCTGTGCTGAAGATGTTGGTGCACCAACATCTCCCATTGAGGAGGCTAATGGAATTAATAATATTGAAATAAAACGAATGCATTGATTATAGAAAATTTGATTATTTATTACGATAGGCTATCAGTCACATTTCAATTAATTATAAATTACTATAAACTCAATTTTTTTTATATTTGAATACAAAACAATAGAAAATAATACAAACCTTATCCATACAGTACAAATCTTAAAATATAGTCAAAATTATAAAACTGGGATTACATTTCGATTTGTAATTTTTAAAATATAGTGTAAATTCGATGTCAATGCCAGTACATGCAGTTGTTATGGCATATACTAACTTCGTCCTTTTTATCATCTTCGATTCGAAAATATGGACATACGAGAATTATGAATTGTAATGTATAAATGTTATCTTAACTCATGTGTTAACTTATCCTTTCGATTTCAAGCGGAAAGCGTGTTGTCTTTACTTGCCAAATTAAACTGGAATATAGTGATGGGCATAATGACTCTTTTCACTGTACCAGCACATAAGCTCTGACTCTTTCCAATGAGTCGTTCAAAAAGAGTCATGCAAAGAGTCTGAAACTTGGTTAATAACATATTCAATAAAAGTCGTAGATGGGCGACCCCAACTTTTTTTTCCCTTTTTTGACCCTAGATTCAGAGTTGGCGACCCCCCAATGCCCTTTAGTTCGAGCCAGCCCGATGGAACCACTATTTCCCATGAAAGCGGGGCTGCCAGTCTGGGATGGGCGACCCTAATTTTTTTTCTCTTTTTTGACCCCAGATTTGGCAAAACAGGAGCTTCCTTTTCGTGGAAATAATGAAGACTCTTCTTCAAATAATATTGGTAATTTTATCGAAACCGCAAATTTCTTAAGTTTGTACGATCCTATAATTGAGTCCCACATAGATTCTATAAAAGCAAATGCAGCGTTTTCGGGTTTATCTAATAGAATCCCAACGATCTTGTTTCCGCTATAGCTAATGTGGTTCGTAACAAAATCAATTTGAAAATAAAGGAGGCTCCATTTATAGCTGTAATGGTCGACGAAACGCCAGATGTTAGCGGTCGGGAACAATTAACGATGATTTTTAGATATACAGTATCAAATAGGATTGAAGAAAGATTTATCGGATTTTTGGATGTAAGCGCTAATCGTACAGCTACAGCAATAAGCTCTCACATTTTAAAACAGTTGGGAAATTTTAATATCGATAAAAAATTAATTGCACAATGTTACGATGGCGCAGCAGTAATGAGTTCTCAAATTCGTGGAGTTCAGACTTTAATTCGGGAAAAACATAAATCGGCAAATTTTCGTTCCATGTTACGCTCATTTACTAAATCTAGTATTGTCTGAAGCAGTTGAGTTTATTCCGGAAATTAAATTATTTTTCGCGCACATCAATCAAATCGCACCATTTTTTAATACATCTACTAAAAGGTCGGACCTTTTTGCAAATATAGTAAATCGTCGTTTACCATCGGTTTCCAAAACGCGTTGGCATTATCATTCGCGCATTATTAACGTTATATTTGAACATAAGCATGAAATTTGTACAGTTTTTGAGACAATTTCGAATGGTTCTCAGCACTGGGATGGCGATTCCTTGAATTTTTCCGATATATACTTACAAAAATTCCCAGAGTCAGACTTTCAATTATATCTGTTAATTTTTTCAGAATTTTTTTCGAAAACTGATATATTATTTAATATTATTCAGAGCAAAGTGGTAAACATTTCATATGCAAGCCAAAAAATTATTCAATTTGAAAATTGGCTTGAAAATGACTTTTATCAAAAGTTTGATAATTTCTATTCCACAGACAGCAGAATATCAGAAACCACGTAAGAAATGTAGAAAGGCGATAGATCCTTTACAAAATTTACGGCGGATATTTCGGGAGATTGTAGATGTTATTCTCGGGCAAAGAGTCTGAAACTTGGTTAATAACATATTCAATAAAAGTCGTAGATGGGCAACCCCAACTTTTTTTTCCCTTTTTTGACCCTAGATTCAGAGTTGGCGACCCCCCAATGCCCTTTACTTCGAGCCAGCCCGATGGAACCACTATTTCCCATGAAAGCGGGGCTGCCAGTCTGGGATGGGCGACCCCAATTTTTTTTCTCTTTTTTGACCCCAGATTCGGAGTTAGCGACCCCCAATACCCTTCAGTTCGAGCCAACCCGATCGGACCACTATTTCCCATAAAAGCGGGGCTGCCAGTCTGGAATGGGCGACCCCAATTTTTTTTCTTTTTTGACCCCAGATTCAGAGTTAGCGACCCCCCCATACTCTTTAGTTCGAGCCAGCCCGATTGGACCACTATTTCCCATGAAAAGGGGGCTACCAGCCTGGGATGGGCGACCCCGCTTTTTTTTCTCGTTTTTGACTCCAGATTCGGACTTAGCGACCCCCCAATACCCTTTGGTTCGAGCCAGCCCGATCGGACTACTATTTCCCATGAAAAGGGGGCTGCCAACCTGGGATGGGCGACCCCAATTTTTTTTCTCTTTTTTGACCCCAGATTCGGACTTAGCGACCCCCCAATACCCTTTAGTTCGAGCCAGCCCGATCGGACCACCATTTCCCATGAAAAGGGAGCTGCCAGCCTGGGATGGGCGACCCCGATTTTTTTTCTCGTTTTTGACCCCAGATTCAGACTTAGCGACCCCCCAATACCCTTTGGTTCGAGCCAGCCCGATAGGACCACTATTTCCCATGAAAAGGGGGCTGCCAGCCTAGGATGGGCGACCCCATTTTTTTTCTCTTTTTTGACCCCAGATTCGGACTTAGCGACCCGCCAATACCCTTTAGTTCGAGCCAGCCCGATAGGACCACTATTTCCCATGAAAACGGGGCAGCCAATCTGGAGCGGGCATACAAAATCAACTCGCACAAAAAGATTCGTTCAAAAAGAGCGATACAAAATCGAACCGCACAAAAAGATTCGTTCAAAAAGAGCGATACAAAATCGAACCGCACAAAAATATTCGTTCAAAAAGACTCAAAAGAGTCAATTGACTCTTTTTGAACGAATCTATTTGTGCGGTTCGATTTTGTATCGCTCTTTTTGAACGAATTTTTTTGTGCGAGTTGATTTTGTATCGCTCTTTTTGAACGAATCTTTTTGTGCGAGTTGATTTCGTGTCGCTCTTTTCGAACGAATCTTTTTGTGCGGTTCGATTTTGTATCGCTCTTTTTGAACGAATCTTTTTGTGCGAGTTGATTTCGTGTCGCTCTTTTCGAACAAATCTTATTGTGCGATACGATTTTTGAACGAATTTTACATAGAGAAGGGAGAAGGGGATAGGGAGGGAGAGGGCTGAAGAGCATCCAAATAATGGGGATGGATGCTCCTCAGCCCGGATGGGGGGTCTAAAGGGGGGTCAAAATGGTGTCAAAAATGCGAAATTCGTTATATTTTAGAAGTTATGGCCACAAAACAGTTTATTTAAAACTAGGGTATAGTAGTGGTGTAATTGCTTGAAACAGAATGATTTATGGGATAAACTAAATAGTGGTCGTGTGAACGGTCCACAACCCAAGGGAAAAGCAGTTCACTTTCCAGTCCACGCTCGATACAAGCATGAGATCGAAAGCGTGCCACGATGTCATGTATTGGCCCCGTCAGAACGCTGCTTTACCAGTAACGTTCACTCGTAGTAAGCAATTCCAAACTGCTTGACTTACCGAAATAAGCAATTCAATAATAAACTTTGCCAATACACGTACCGAAGAATATCATCATTCAAATATTCCTTTACACGTTCAAATTCTGATCCGCGCCATCTTTTCGTTAAAAAACATTCGTTCAAATACTTTAGATAATACTCAAACCTCCCACATTTGGCAATGATATTCCTGCAAATATGCAACTAGACACCATAGACACCAAACTTGAATAGGAAAATGTGCCTAGATCTTTAGATGCATGTACCATGTGTGCATCCAAATAATAGAGACAACATGTTGATTCCAAAAAATGTGAATCTTGGATTTCGGTAGTACATTGGGCAACGATTTTTTTTTTTGTTTTATTCGCAAATTTATATGAAACAAGTCAAGCACTGGCGCGACTGATTTTGTATGTGGGATAAAGCCTAATGATGCTTGTTAATGAAATTTGATTTTTCCAATAGAGCTTTTGTTTTTGTTATGTAATGAATTTTCCGTTGCAATTTAAAGGAGGAAATCAGTGCAATCGGTTGATTTTGATTATATTGTGATTTGAAGTTTTTTGGCCGTTTGTAGTGAGTTGACTGATTTTATTGATTTGATTTGTGATAAAAGTGGTAAGTTTACTTTTCGCATTATGTCGGAGTATTGCTGCGCGACGGATTTAGTACTAAAAGCGGGATTTTCAACTCTTTCCTTTGCTAGGAAAAGAGAAATTATAGAATCGGATAGACCGAAGCCAGATCTTAGTTTAGAGTTTAAATTAAAAAATATTACGCGAAAATTCCATTTCGAAACGTATGAAAAGTACATTTGGTTAACGGGAAGCTGTAAATTAAATAAGTTATTTTATTTTGCTGGCCGTGTCTTCTGTTCACGAATGAAAAATCTGTTTGGAATAAAGCTGGATTTAGTGATTTGAATAATTTTACGGGTTCAACAGCAAAGCATTCAAGTTCCGAAAAACATCTTCAGTCGTTAATTGAACTAGATAATTTTGGCTCTCAGCGTATAGAGTTTATGCTTAGTAACCAGATGGCAATATCTGTTAGTTTGCATAATGAAAAAATTGAGCGTCATCGTAATATTTTGAAACGTTTAATCGATACTGTAATTTTTTTGGCAAAACAGGAGCTTCCTTTTCGTGGAAATAATGAAGACTCTTCTTCAAATAATATTGGTAATTTTATCGAAACCGCAAATTTCTTAAGTTTGTACGATCCTATAATTGAGTCCCACATAGATTCTATAAAAGCAAATGCAGCGTTTTCGGGTTTATCTAATAGAATCCCAACGATCTTGTTTCCGCTATAGCTAATGTGGTTCGTAACAAAATCAATTTGAAAATAAAGGAGGCTCCATTTATAGCTGTAATGGTCGACGAAACGCCAGATGTTAGCGGTCGGGAACAATTAACGATGATTTTTAGATATACAGTATCAAATAGGATTGAAGAAAGATTTATCGGATTTTTGGATGTAAGCGCTAATCGTACAGCTACAGCAATAAGCTCTCACATTTTAAAACAGTTGGGAAATTTTAATATCGATAAAAAATTAATTGCACAATGTTACGATGGCGCAGCAGTAATGAGTTCTCAAATTCGTGGAGTTCAGACTTTAATTCGGGAAAAACATAAATCGGCAAATTTTCGTTCCATGTTACGCTCATTTATTAAATCTAGTATTGTCTGAAGCAGTTGAGTTTATTCCGGAAATTAAATTATTTTTCGCGCACATCAATCAAATCGCACCATTTTTTAATACATCTACTAAAAGGTCGGACCTTTTTGCAAATATAGTAAATCGTCGTTTACCATCGGTTTCCAAAACGCGTTGGCATTATCATTCGCGCATTATTAACGTTATATTTGAACATAAGCATGAAATTTGTACAGTTTTTGAGACAATTTCGAATGGTTCTCAGCACTGGGATGGCGATTCCTTGAATTTTTCCGATATATACTTACAAAAATTCCCAGAGTCAGACTTTCAATTATATCTGTTAATTTTTTCAGAATTTTTTTCGAAAACTGATATATTATTTAATATTATTCAGAGCAAAGTGGTAAACATTTCATATGCAAGCCAAAAAATTATTCAATTTGAAAATTGGCTTGAAAATGACTTTTATCAAAAGTTTGATAATTTCTATTCCACAGACAGCAGAATATCAGAAACCACGTAAGAAATGTAGAAAGGCGATAGATCCTTTACAAAATTTACGGCGGATATTTCGGGAGATTGTAGATGTTATTCTCGGGCAAATTCGAGATCGATTCCATTCGTTTAAAGATCTTTAATTTTTAGAGTTTGATCGACCGCGAATCGACGGACCACTGTATCTATATACAGATGAAATAAAACACAGTCTTTCGTTAACGTTATAATTAATTCTTGTTCACTCCACTACAATACTTTCCAAAATTATTCGATAGGTTTTAGCGAAAATTTACATTTAGACCGATCTCTAGCGTAGCTGGGCAAAGAGTGTCGACTTAGTCTAATTAAAATCATCCTGTTATTTTCAGTATTCAATACGGTCGACAAATGACGTCATCCCTAACAGAAACCAGTTGTTGTGTTGTTTTGTTACGATCAAATCGTTAGACTTTCGGCAAAGACCGGTCTTGCCGGTAGGCAGAATAGTCACGTTGACCGGTGCATTCAAATTCAATTGCAATGAATTGATAGCTTTCGTACTGGACAAATGTGCTGGGGCTAAAATACTGCTGTCAATACTACTCGTTTCGCTGGTCGTATAATTGAGAACGGTCGTCGCTGATAATGCTGTTGCTGTATAAGCGACCGATAATCCTGACGAGATGATGTCTTTGATGACGATATGATTGATGTCGACGGGGCACCTTCATCCCATTTGAAACGTTTGAATTTTAAGACTAATCGGAACTGAGGCTGGCGACAGTGATGACGTGGCAAAGGATCGGCTTGAACATTCTCCCCCGCGCTGAGACTCCAGACTCAGAACTTATGAACTATAAGTGTTGTATCTGCCGTTTAAACTCGTACAAGGGCGATTTCTATGAATGATGGCGTACAGTACACTGCCGTACTCGACCTGCTGATGCCGGTGTTGATGATGCCAAAATTGAACTGTAAAGGGTCTGTTTAATTACTAGGATTATGGTATTTCTTTGATACTCATGGTGGTGCTAGGTTCGTATGATTTCCAAACGTTGGGGTTGCTTCAATTCAATTTTCCGCTGAGCTATGACTGTGAAACGTCCCTCATATTCGTAAAACAACTGTCGGTATCAACGTATAAAATGAAAACAGCGTAGTGGAGTTGTCCCAACTATGTTGAGCGTCCACTTCCACTGCTCCCATTTATAGATCCGAAAGGCGATTATGCATTCAAATCGAAATGGTGAATGAAAATAGTGACGCAAGTACATTTATAGGTTGAAGGGAAGAGGGTTAACAACAGGAAGGGATGCGATAATTCTCATTGATTTAGGATTCAACTGGTTGCTCTTGAAGTGGTTCAAGAGGAAGTATACATATTTTGGTAATTGCTCTTTTTAATAGATTGCGAGCGGTTTTCAATGTAACTACTCGCACCAATCCATCGGGCCCTGGATGTATTTCAATGACGCGAGCCAGTAACCAACGACTAGGTGGGAGATTTTCATCTTTCACCAAGACTAACGATCCAATTTCGACATTGGCCTGAACGCTATTCCATTTGGGGCGCTGCTGCAATCGTGAAAGGTATTCCACAGTCCATCGCTTCCAGAAAGATTGGGTCAACCTTTGAATTAGCTGCCACCGATTAAGTCTGTTGATGCCAATATCATCCAGATTGGGTTCCGGAAGAGTTAGCAGCGCACCTCCGACTAAAAAATGACCCGGCGTTAAAGCCTCGAAGTCCCGAGGATCGCTGCTCGCTGGACATAAGGGCCTCGAATTCAAACAAGCCTCGATTTGCGTGATCAGTGTGTTGAATTCTTCGTACGTCAACAAGTGCTCTCCGATAGTTCGCTTGAGATGATGTTTAACGGAACGGACACCTGCTTCCCAGAGCCCTCCAAAATGTGGTGATGCCGGAGGATTAAAGTTGAATTTAACGCCTTCACTTTCGAGCCATTCTGCTATTTCCATTTTCGATTGGTTGAGCAGCTGATGATACTGGTTTGCTATCATGCGATTTGCACCCACGAAGTTCGTACCACAGTCACAGAATATTTCACGGCAAAGTCCTCTGCGTGAGCAAAATCGGCGAAAGGCGGCAATGAATCCTTCTGCTGTATAATCGCTGACTAATTCCAGGTGAATGGCCTTTGTTGACATGCATATGAATAATGAAATATACGCCTTGTATTTCTTGGGGTTCCTACCCTTATGAGTCTTCACATCAAATGGCCCGCAATAATCTAAGCCAGTGTTCGTGAAAGGACGACATACTTCAAGTCGAGTAGCTGGAAGATCTCCCATTAACTGATTGCGAGTTTCTGCTTTATATCGGAAACACACCACGCATCTGTGGATATGACTTTTAATTATATTTCTAGCGTTAATGATCCAGTAGTTTGAGCTGATTATGTTTAACATTAGCTGCGGTCCGCCATGCAATGTATCGCGATGTACTTTAGCGATCAATAAATCCGTAAATGGATCCTTTCCAGCCAAGATGGTTGGAAATTTCTGACTATATTCCAAATTGGCATGACGGAGACGGCCTCCTACTTTGATGATTCCGTCCAAGTCCAGAATCGGATACAATTTCAAAATTTTACTACTACGTTCGATTTTACGGTTCGATTTCAAAGACCTCAGCTCTTGTCTAAAATGTCTTGACTGTGCACGCTTAATCAATACTTCATTAGCCCTTTGTGTTTCGACTACTTTAAGGTAACCAGTTTCACGGTCCTGAATGGGTTTTCTGCAATTCGATATGAACCTTAAGCAATAAGCAGTGACTCGTTGTAGTCTGACAAACGAAGAGAACTTCGATTCCAACAAAGTTTCCGGAATTTGGGTACAGCAATTGATTATAACCTTCCGTCTCTCCAAATTTATTAGATAAGTAACTAGGAGTGATCTCAGTTCAAGTTTCAAGTGTCTCAATTCAACACGTTTTATTAACACCTCAGTAGCCTTTTCCATTTCAATAGCCTTTAGATGTTGGGTCTCACGTTCCTGAGCGGGTTTCCTGCAGTTCGATATGAAGCGTAAACAAAATGCTGTTACACGTTGTAATTTCGATAACGAGGAGATCTTTGATCCTAGGATGTCTGGGATGTCAGCGCAGTAATGAACTGCTAGCTTTCGTTTTTCTGAATCTAGTAATCTCGGCCAATGCTCTCGTGATTTCATTAAAAACTCCGGTCCGTGCCACCACAATGTATGGTTTCGAAGCTCGTTTGGATACATCCCTCTCGAAGCACAGTCAGCAGCATTGAGTTTCGAGGGAACGTGCCTCCAGCTACACGTTTGCATTGATTCATGTATGAAGGACACCCTGTTGGCGACAAAGGTTTTCCACTTTGATGGGTGACCTCTCAGCCACGCTAACACGATTTCCGAGTCAGTCCAACAAAAAATGGGCACGGGTCCAGGAAGCCTCAACGCGTTGACCACGTACTTGAACAGTCTTGCCAAAAGAACGGCTCCGCATAGCTCCAGGCGAGGCAACGAGACGGTTTTGATTGGTGCCACTTTAGTTTTTGCTGTGATCAATGTCACCTTTACGGAACCATCAGTAGATAGAACGCGAAAGTAGATAGCTGCTGCAAATGCTTCACGTGATGCATCACAGAATCCATGTAGTTCTGCATCCGTCTGCTGTTGCTCCGAATACTGTAGCCAACGTTCAATCTGTATGCCGGCACAATCAGTCACAGCTTTCCGGTAAACTAGCCACTCGTTCAATAAAGGACCAACAATTTCCTCGTCCCACGTAGTCCCACTTAGCCAAAGTTTCTGGAGAAATATCTTGCCAATAACCGTAAATGGTGATAACCATCCCAATGGGTCAAAAATTTTCGCTATTTCCGAGAGTATTGTCCTCTTTGACCAAACAGTTGGTACTTTATCCACGTTGAAATCGAATGTAAATATATCTAAGTTTGGTTTCCAGATAATTCCTAGGGTTCGAATGCATTTATCTAATTCATCGATCAATTTGGTAGGTTTCGACTCGACAAGCTCAGATGGAAGATTCTCTAGTAACGATGGGTGATTCGAATTCCATTTCCTAAGTGAGAAACCAGCGGATTCCATTAGTTGTATCATCTCGGTTTGCAATATTTTGGCTTCTTCCAACGAATCGGCTCCGGACAACAGATCATCAACATAAAAATCGGACATTAGCACTTTCGAGGCAATAGGGTGTCTGAGTTCTTCATCGAGTGCCAACTGTTTCAAAACTCGAGTAGCCAGGTATGGAGCACTTTTTGTCCCGAAGGTTACTGTGACTAATTTAAAATCTTCAATAGGTTCCTTTGTAGACGGACGCCATACAATTCGCTGCAGCTCTGCGTGATGAGGAGCGAGCTGGATTTGAAGGAACATCTGCTTGATATCGGCTATGACGGCTACAAGGTACTTTCGCCATCTTATCAGAATCGTTGCTAAATTATCTTGAATAGTAGGGCCTCTTAGCATGATATCATTCAACGAAACTCCGTTCGTGGTTGGTCGGGAAGCATCGAAAACTACTCGAAGCTTCGTCGTTGAACTTGTTTCCTTCAATACACCGTGATGGGGCAAGTAACAGCTACGATCGTCTTCCTCATTTTCTACCCTTTCCATGTAGCCGAGTTTCAAGTATTCTTCCATACGGCTAACGTACTCATCGTGCATATCACGATTCCGACTGAACGACTTCTCAAGGCTTCGAAGGCGACGTTCCGCGATGTCTCTCGACTTTCCCAAGTTTGTCCGACCATCTCGTAATTTCAAGGGCAATTCAACTTGATATCGGCCATTCGATAATCGACGGGTGGTACTGGCGAATATTTGCTCACACTGCTGTTCCTCTTCAGATAAGTGGGTTACCTTTCCGTTACCAACGTCTTCGACCTCCCAAAAACGTCTTAACGTATCGTTCAGATCAGAAAGCACGTGGAAGTTATTAATTCGATGATTCGGTGTGGAAGAGTTGACTTCTCCGAACAAAATCCATCCTAAAGATGTTCGTTGAGCGACTGGTGATCCTCGAGGGCCCTTTGTAAGACCATGCATGATTATTTGGCTATACACATCGGCTCCTAACAATAGGTCGATGTGTCCTGGCTTGTGAAAATCTGGATCCGCTAACTTCAAATTCCGAATATGATCCCAGTCTCTTCTGTACATAGCTTTGGACGGCAATAAATGGGTCAACTTCTTCATAACGAAGCTCTCTACCTGTACAGAACCACCTGTCTCCAATGATCTCACCCGAAAGCTGACGAGAGCGCGCACGTTTCCCGCCTCAGTGTCTCCAATACCCTGTACACAGGCGCTGATTGGAGTTTTCTTTAGATTAAGATGCTGAACTGTGGATTCCGTTATAAATGACGCCTGAGAGCCTGGGTCTATCAATGCCCTAGCTATTTTTTCCTTACCATCCCGAGATACAACTGCCACAAGTGCTGTGGCTAACAGAACTTGGTTTTCCTCGCTGCTTAACACGAAGGAATTCAATGGATCCGAACTATTATCAATAGTTGGTTGAGAGATGGATGGTGATTTTGTTGATTCCGATGGCTGCTGTTTGTGAAGAAGAGTATGGTGGTGCTGTCCGCACTTGTTACATCCCCTCGAACTGCGACAATCCTTCGCAAAATGATTCGACCCTAGGCAATTGATGCATAGGGCATTTGATTTTGCAAACGTTAGCCGCTGACCTTGGTCCATTTTCATGTACTGATCGCAGCTTCTAATGTTATGATCTCCTTTACATTTCGGACATGATGGCTTCGACTGTGCATAAAAGGCTTTGTTATTTTTAGAGACTCTTGAGCTGGTTGTGGGGGTCACCGACAGTTCCTTGGCTGCCACAGCCTCAAGGGTTCTAAATCGACCTACTAGAAATTGTTTCAGATTCTCCCAAGATGAAAGCTCCTTGTTTCGATTCGTTTCCTGTTCCCATAACTGATGTGAGTCCTTGCTTAGCTTTTGGACGGTAATGTACACAATAATTGGATCCCAAGTCGTAACATCCACATCCATGTTAGAAAGCGCCTGCAGACACTCGGAGGTTGTATCTAACAGGCTTTTGATTTCATCCGCGGAGTCCACGAGGATGCTCGGTTGATCGAATAATGTTTTCAGTTCATGGTTGACTAGAACCTTTTTATTCTGAAACCGGTCTTTTAGCAACGACCATGCTGCCTCATAATTCTTCTCTGTCACGTTAAAGTGACGCAGTAGCTGTTCTGGCTCTCCTTCCAAATGCAGTTTTAGATATTGCAGTTTCTGAACTAAAGCCAGGCTTTTGTTTTTATCGATCATGGTGTCAAATAGATCGTGAAATGTCGGCCAGTCGCGATAATTTCCATTGAACATAGGAAGAGATATCTTAGGAAGTTTCATGTTGGGTGTAACTTCCACCGCAGTGCAGCTTGGCAATACTGTCTTGGATTCTCGCCCTGGAAAATCCCGTTCATAACGCTGTTCGATGAAGTCGTAGTTCTCGTAGAAATACTCCTGAACCTGGCTGAATACATCCTGAGTGAAATACTCATGTTGATTAAGTTTGGAATCTTCGCTCATCTTCTCATCGGACAAGATATCTATATGAGCTTGGTTAAATTCGGTCCAGTAATCCCCAAACGATGAAAGTTGCTTTTGGTAAAATGTAGCTGTTCGTCGAACTTGAGGTGCCTTTTTATGATTGGTGATGAAGGCTTCCATCACCTGTCGCATGACCAACTGCCGTTTTAGTTTGGTTTCCATATCTATCTTATAGATTTAACTCGTATGGAAATATCACAAGGGTGTGGATTAATTAGGAATAGGGAAGGACTCACCAATATCACCAATAGTCTCAACGGTTACGACGCGTCGCGATTCTAAGATCCGGCTCGACGGACCAAATGATCGACCGCGAATCGACGGACCACTGTATCTATATACAGATGAAATAAAACACAGTCTTTCGTTAACGTTATAATTAATTCTTGTTCACTCCACTACAATACTTTCCAAAATTATTCGATAGGTTTTAGCGAAAATTTACATTTAGACCGATCTCTAGCGTAGCTGGGCAAAGAGTGTCGACTTAGTCTAATTAAAATCATCCTGTTATTTTCAGTATTCAATACGGTCGACAAATGACGTCATCCCTAACAGAAACCAGTTGTTGTGTTGTTTTGTTACGATCAAATCGTTAGACTTTCGGCAAAGACCGGTCTTGCCGGTAGGCAGAATAGTCACGTTGACCGGTGCATTCAAATTCAATTGCAATGAATTGATAGCTTTCGTACTGGACAAATGTGCTGGGGCTAAAATACTGCTGTCAATACTACTCGTTTCGCTGGTCGTATAATTGAGAACGGTCGTCGCTGATAATGCTGTTGCTGTATAAGCGACCGATAATCCTGACGAGATGATGTCTTTGATGACGATATGATTGATGTCGACGGGGCACCTTCATCCCATTTGAAACGTTTGAATTTTAAGACTAATCGGAACTGAGGCTGGCGACAGTGATGACGTGGCAAAGGATCGGCTTGAACAGAGTTGCTTGAACCGAACTATTTTTCTAAATTCAAGTCAAATTTTCCCGATAAAAATTTTGACTCACTTATTGAATATCACGGTCAATTTTTCGACAGAATAAAGTTGAAAAATGAGCTAAAAGTTATTTATTCTTCAGATGAGTTTAAAAACGCGAATTCTGATAAAATTCTCGATTATTTTCAAAAACGGCCTTATGTCGCAAATGGTTTTAAGCAAGTTCATATCTTAGCAAAATTATTAACGTCAATTCCAGTCACAGTGGCAACTGCGGAAAGGTCATTTTCAACACTAAAGCGCGTTCACACATTTTTAAGAAAACGCCAACCCCAAGAACGTCTTTCGGATCTTGCTTTAATTGCCGTTGAAAAGGATCTTCTTATACAAATGCGGAGAGAAAACGATTTTTTTGACAATGTGATTAAAGAGTTTTTACTTAAAGAACGGCGCATAGATTTGGAATACAAATAAATGGCGAAAGACTATTTATTTATTTAAAATTTTTAGTCTTAACGTAATATTTATTTATCATTTTTTTTTTATTAATAATATTTTTTTTTTATTTTTTTTTTTTGTATTCTGAATACATGTGCCAATATTTTATTTATCCTGATTTCTTCCTTAAGGCTTAAACCCACTTGGTATAAATATTTTTGTGACTTTCCGTATTCTATTATACAGTCCATTTTTGTTTATGCTAAATCGGCTTTAGGGCGCCCAACTGCTTGACTATGTAAAATTTCCACTGCACGTCACTGTGCTTTACACTGTAGCTGTAGTGGAAGTGGAAGCTATGGGTTTTTGTTTGGTTTCATCTAAAGTTGAGCTTGAGATGATGATACGACGAATACATGGTTCAAGAATAGAAGGTTACGCAACGAAGTGTGCAACTTTTTCGTTCTCTCTGCGCATGACGTCACAGTTTTACTTTTCGAAAGCTTTCCGTGAGTTTGTTAGGAAATCAGATACTTTTTATAGAGAATTCGCTTACAAATCTACAGTTTTAATCCGATTTTCGTGAAATTTTGAGAATTTGGCCTCCACAACTAGGGGAAAGTAAATGTTTACATAAGATTTCAAAAAACCACCCTCATCCCCCTTCCCACCCCTAAAAGGAAATCTGCGAATTTAGTTTTATTCCGATCTTAATGAAATTTTGTATTTGAGACCTTCCAGACAAGTGAAAGGTGACTGTCTACATCAGCCTTAGGAAAACTACCCACGACTCCCTTCTCACCCCTAAAAGGAAATTGGCAAGTGTATCTGCAGTTTTATTTCGATTGTGATGAAACTTTGTAAATTAGACCTTAAACACTAGAGGCAAAACCTCCCTCATCCACCTTCTTACCCCTTAAAGGAAATGATGGAAGAACAAATGATTTAGATGAATTTTTTTATATTAAATCTTCAAGGCTGGGGGAAAGTTGCTGTCTAAATAGGATTTTGGAAAACCACCCCTTTTCACCCCTAAAAGGAAATCTGCGAATTTTCCTGCAGTTATAGTCCGATCTTGGTGAAACTTTTCAAATAAAACCTTCAAGGCTAGGGGGAGGTGAATATCTACATAGGTTTTCAAAGAACCACCCCCAACCCCCTTCTCACCACCAAAAAGTATCCACAAATGTTTCTACAGTTTTATTTTGATCTTAATGAAATATCGCATATTAGACCTTCAACGCTAGGGAAAGGTGACTGCCTACATCGAATTTCGGAAAACCACCCCTTCCCCCTTCACCGCTAAATCTCCAAATGCGCCTACAATTTTATTCCGATCTTGATGAAACTTTGAATATTCGAGCTTCAAGGCTAGAGGAAGGTGAGTGTCGACATAGATTTTCAAAAACCAACCCCATCTGCCTTCCCACCCCAAAAAGGAAATCTGCAAATTTATCTACAGTTTTATTCCGTTCTTTCTCTCAGCCCTGAAGGTCTAATATACAAAATTTCATTAAAATCGGAATAAAACTGTGGATAGATTCACAGATTTCCTTTTAGGGATTAGAAGAGGGATGGGGGTGGTTTTCCGAAATCCTATGTAGACAGTCACCTTCATCTACCCATGAAGATCAAATATGCAAAGTTTCATCAAGATCGGAATAAAACTGTAGATATATTTGCAGATTTACTTTTAGTGGTGAGAAGGGGGGGGGGGGGGGGGGTTGGTTTTCCGAAATCTTATGTAGACAGTCACCTTCTTCTTGCCTGTAAGGTCTCATATACTAAATTTCATTCAGATCGGAATAAAACTGTAGATAAATTCGCAGATTTCGTTTTAGGGGTTGGGAAAGGGGATGAGGGTGGTTTTTTGAAATCTTATGTGAACATTAACCTTCCACTAATTTTGGAGGTGCAGTATACAAAATTTCGTCAAGATACGAATAAAATCGTATGTGAAAATGTAAATTTGCTTTAAGGAGGTGGGGCTATAAGGGGGATGGGGTGAATTTTCAAAATGCCGTACAGACAGTAACCTTCCCCTTGTTGTGGAGGTCCAAAATAAAAAATTTCATCAAAATTAAAATAAAACTGCAGATTTGAAAGCAATTTTTCTTCCAAAATGACACAAAGTATCTACACTGCATGCAGATACATCGGAACATGGATATGTCTTTGGCTACCGACTGCGTGGAACCTGTTGTGTTGAAGATATCGACGTAAGTTTTATAAAGATCCCAGTATAGTTATACTGCATGAATTCATTCGACAAAACACGTCCCACGCTTTCGGTAGGCATAAGATGTACCGATGTATCTACATGCAGTGTAGATACTTTGTATCATTTTCAAGACATACCGTCCCGCATAGTGTACAAGAGAATACAAATTAACCCAACCGTTGCCCCGTGTGTGGATCAAGCGATCATACACTCTACATATTGTATATGCGCCTGTGCTTCGTTAGTACGTCAATCCGCGATCGATCGCGTCAAGCCGCGGTCTAGCTAAACACACTTACTATTAGATACTTAGATAGTACTCGTCTAAGTCTAAAGACGGTAAGCGCGACAACACAATTTTATTGCATTAACGTTTACGTTATCCGCGCTGCACAAACTGCATCATCTGCACTATTCTCCTCACTAAATCAGAATTGTGCACTGTTAGTTGATATATCATCGATCGTGATAGTATGCGGTATGCGCGATACAAGTACGGTCGTAAGTTCCTTACATCCACGGGAAAAACACGTTGGTGACCTTGGTGACACTGATTTCAGTCGGCTGGATGGGATTGGCCATCACAAGAAAGGGGTGGATCCGCCGCGGAAGTGTAGTTCAAAGTCCGTGGAGCAAGCATCTCTTTCGCACTGTCGCCGATGACGAAACAACGCCCATCCATTGAAGTTCTTCGACTCAACCGTCTCTCCATTGCGTGCATACGAGTGTGTGTGTATTTGTGTGTGTGTGTGTGTGTGAAGTTGAAGCTATTTCCCGACCTACCCCAACGATTTTCTTACTGAGTCAGGTTAGTGACTAATTGATGAAAACAAAAAGATTGCTGTGAAGGAGGAGCCATAGCGCTGTGCACGAGTGAGGGAGACAGGTTGTCTGGATGTGGCTGGTGTTGTGAGCAGATTTGAATCACGAGGGGATGGCAGTTGAATGATGTTGACTTGTTTTATGGGTGCCTGGTTGTTTAGTCAGTTCATGATGCGAAGTTTTTCGATTTTCGTGAGTTCCCTTTGATGACTGACTCATAGAACTCGGAAAATTTTTCAGTGGGCTTGTTTCCTCTTCTGACCCCCGAGTAGAAAAACAGACATTTCGTGTGACGGACAGATTTTTAGGATGACCCCCTGCTATAAGACATATCCATGTCAAAAACATGAAACTTCGTACAAAATACACGCGCTCATATGAAGAATTGAAACTGTGACGTCACGAGCTTTTTCTCTCGTTCGGTGGCTGAATAACGGACCTGCGCGTTGCGTAACCTTCTATTCTTGAATCATGCGACGAATACGATTGTTTGTTTTAGAATGTTGGGATTGTTTTCTGTATTAGGAGAAACTTGGCTGTGCGGTGGGACGCGACGTAAGTAAATTATTTTTGATATGTTTGCATTTGCAGTCAGCATGGGTTGTTGCGTATATATTTAGAAGTTTACACAATGCGTGCATTGCATACTGCATAGAGATGAATATGAATGGATTTAGATGGGATTGCTTTGGTAGATAAATGATGGTGGTTTTGCTTTTAGATAGATAATGGGATGGGATGTGAGTGAATGAATGTATTGTAGTACATTATATGTATTGAGAAATGAGCGTGGATTGGTAGATAAATGATTGTGGTTTTGCTTTTAGATAGATAATGGGATGGGATTGTAATGAGGGGCAATGGGCAGCACGATGGCTGAAGCTGGAGCTGTGATCGTGAAGGTCAAGAGGACGCCGAAGCGCAAACTCCATCAACAGACAGGCGGCGGCATGCGCTGGCTCTAGCCCTGTTCGGGAGATGTGGAGTGGGTACTTTCCCGCCTGTTGCCCTCTCATGCTCATTATCACTAAAACCAAAATCGCATACCTGGAGACACACAAAAACGAAAACACGGGAAGGAAAAAAATGGGGAAGTGAAACTACGACTGAACACATCCGTTCAGGCCACCTCATGCACCAGATTGACCCTGATGGTAGGGCCTAGGCCTCTAAACCCAACCTGCAACCTAATAGGACCCATAGCCGCACGTTTCTTGGGACCACCCGACTTCGTGTAAAATTGGCGGTCTCTCACATTATTACCTGAGAAGAGGAAGGGCTTCAAAAGAAAAGATTTTCGTTTTTGCTCACTCCATATTTATTGGGGTCGAGTCATTAACTATGAAGTAATACGTATAATGATTTGACAATTCTTTTTTTTTTATAGAATTTTAATACATATTTGCCGGGTTAATATAGAGGCCAAATGAAAAAAAAAGAAGCAAACTCACAACCAATTAAATAAATTACTAAGGCCAATAAATAATTTATAGAAATAAGTAGATGAAAAAAAAAACTTGTTATGCATGAATAAATAGAGGAATAAATATATATAATATACATATAAGACAATAAACTTACCCCAACTATCCGTAACGGCCGTTTCGGTGTGAGGGGCTGGAAAACAACTGATTAACATAATTCACTACGCGCCGGCAAAATTTAAATTCAAGCAGACACAAAAAATATAAAGTTGATGAAAAAAAAAGGAAAAGAATCTACATAATTATCAAACAATCATCATCATCGTAGCGTAACATTGACAAGTTGCAACCCAGGTAAATGAAGTTGTTCACGAACTCGATGTTGAGGTCCCCCACATTGATGCTTGGCTGTGCAGGTGTCCTTGTCACCGATTGCATCATTATTTTAGTTTTATCCTCGTTAACACGTAATCCAACTTCCTTTGCAGCGGTATCGAGCGTATGCAGAAGTTCTTCTGCGTCAGCCAATCTTCGGGACATGATGTTGATGTCGTCGGCGTACGCTGCTAATTGTGTCGATTTGATGAGTAGCGTCTTGCTGTTGTCCATATTCATGGCCCGAATAACGTATTCCAGTGTTAGGTTGAAGAGCGTCGGTGCCAGTCCATCGCCCTGTTTCAAACCAGTGCGTCTTTCAAATAGATCAGTAAGTCTATTCTGGATCCTGACTTGTGAGACGGAGTTGATCATCGTCATCTTTGTCAGTCGCA
This sequence comes from Chloromyia formosa, assembly GCA_964017055.1. Taxonomy (NCBI): domain Eukaryota; kingdom Metazoa; phylum Arthropoda; class Insecta; order Diptera; family Stratiomyidae; genus Chloromyia; species Chloromyia formosa. Next base: position 81,012,702 of record OZ024813.1, on the reverse strand, counting down.
CTAATTTGGCCGGTATACCAAACTGTAGCATGATGTTGTACAGTACTCCACGATCGATACTGTCGTATGCCTGCTTGAAGTCGACAAAGATTTGGTATACGTTTACGTTGTATTCCCAGCACCTCTGGAGTATCAGTTTGACTAAGAAGAGCTGATCGGTTGTGGAGCGACCAGGTCTGAAACCGCTTTGATATTCGCCAATGACTCGTTCTGCGTACGGTTTTATTCTATTTTCCAGAATTTTCGTCAAAATTTTATAGGACGTACAAACTAGTGAGATGCCTCTGTAGTTCTCACACCGCAGTTTATCTCCCTTTTTATGAATTGGACAGATGATGCTTCTGCGCCAATCGTCTGGAATCTCCTCGTTCTCCCATGCTCGCAGGAGTAATTGATGTATGGCATCAACTAGACTCGTTCCACCGAATTTTAGCAGTTCAGCTGGAATCTCGTCAGCGCCCGGCGCTTTATTTCGTTTTAGTGACCGCAAGGCGAGATTAACTTCTTCTACTGTCGGGGGTTGAATGGGTGGGCCTAGATCAACAATATCGTCGAGAGCTTCCTGTGTGGGGATGTTAGATGGTCGGTTTAGAAGCTCTTCAAAATAAGAGGCCCATCGCTTGTTAATACCATCGGTGTCGCTGATGATGTTTCCATCCTTGTCCTTACAAAGGCTAGTCCTGGGTTGGTAGCCGTTCTTAATTGTATTTACTAGTTTGTACGCTTGTCTGGTGTTCCTATTAGCTAAGTTTTCGTTTATGTACAGCAACTGCTCGTCAAAGTATTTACATTTCTTATGTCTAATTATTCTATTTGATATTCGCCGTAGCTCGTCATATTTTTCTCTTCTGGCTCTGGTTCCTCGTTGAATCCATTGTCTGTAGGCCTCGTTTTTCGCGTCAAGTGAGTCTTTGCATTCTTCGTCGAACCAGTCATTTCGCGCTCGCCGGGCTTTATATCCCACGACCTTCTCTGCGACATCCTTGATGGTACCCTTGAGTTCTTCCCAGAACCCATGGACGCCTGTGTTGCTAATGTTGTGTAGCATAGGTGATAGTTTTTCCTCAAGGGCGGTAGTATACGCCACCGCTGTAGCATCACTCAAAAGCTTATCAACCGCAAAGATTTTGGGAGGGCTGATTCTTGCTTGGTGCACTGAGGAAATTCTACATCTGTAGGTCGTCTTCACCAAGTGATGATCTGAGTCGCAGTTTGCTCCTCGATAGGAGCGGACATCCATGACACTAGACGCCCATCTCCTGCAAATGAGGACGTGGTCAATTTGGCTGACGGTAAGTGCGTCTGGAGACTTCCAGGTCTGCTTGGGAATGCGTCGATGCGGGAAGCACGTAGAGCTTACGACTAGATTTCTGCTGCAGGCAAAGTCGATAAGTCGCTGGCCGTTATCGTTACATTCTTCATGGAGGCTGTGGCCTCCAGTGGTCCCCCGGTGCCAACTTTCATTTCTGACTTTCGCGTTAACGTCTCCCAGCAGCAATTTGACGTCGTTTGTTGGAAGTGAGTCGAAGAGAGTTTCAAGGCGGGCGTAGAACTTATCAAACAATGCCAAACACAAAAAAAATAGAATTCTGAGGATGTGCGTTCTCTTTGTACGTCGGGGCCGAGTTCCACCGTGTCTTCCTCAAATCGCCCGTACCGCTATGCCTCCGTATAGCTCCACGGATTTTCCACTCGATCAAAATTGATAAATATATTTTTCTTTTTTTTTTAGTTAACAGGACGGATGACTACACCAGAACTTGATCCATACAATAATTTTTCTGGGCGCTTCAGATTTTCGTCGACATGACACAGTAGGGATGGTACCACGAACCACTCTTTTCATGCCCAGGGAATCACTTTTCCACTTCTGCACAAATTATAATTTTTCTTTCTGATGGTGAGCCCGCTGCGGGATTTTGGATCAACCAAATGCACAGTTACCCACTTGAATAATTTAATTTTTGTGCTCTGGGAATTACTTTCAAGGGAATTGCGGTTTCCAAAAGATATTCGACCAGTCGACAGTGCACTTTTTCGAATTGATCAAGTTTTCGATACGCTTAAATGCTATACGATCGAAAATATGCTTAAAAATTTAAATTTTTCTAGCTAATACTAGCAACTATCCGTTGGAGCCATTACAAAAAAAACGTCCTCCCCGAAATCGGGTTCCAACCAGACTCCCAGAAAAAAATCTTACTTTTCGCTCATCCACCTCTTCCTCACACGCAATCCCTCATATCCCTCGATCAATCCTTTTTCCCGCATAAAACAAAAATCGGACATCGGTCACTTTCATGCCGCTATCTAATATTAAATTTGTATTTCGACTTCCACACAAAAAAAAACCCCACTCCCTATCACACATCTCATATTCACTGTATGTGATATAAGACCAGAGAGCAATTCTCCACAACGCACAATTGCACTCGCATGCTGCTGAGTGCAACCAGTCGATAGTGGACAATCGATGCATATCCATTGTGTGTGTACTTAATGTATCGCAACTGGCTAGCTGGATGTAGCCAACAGTCATAGTGTTCGCATTCACTCGAAGACAGCAATCAGATGGAAGAAATGTATGTGTAATCCAACGGAAGCGAATACAAGGGGGGTGTCGCATTATGTTTGCACAAAGTATTGAATTGAAAAGAAGAAAAGAAAAAAAATACAAATGATATATATTTTTTCTTCTTCTGGAAATTCAACAATTTGTGCAACCAGAATATACAAAAAAAAAGGATAATATTACAGGATGTGAGTGAATGAATGTATTGTAGTACATTATATGTATTGAGAAATCAGCGTGGATTGGTTATGCGTTGGGCTAGTTTGGGAATTAATTTTACAGTGAGTCATTCTTAAATTGAACGACTCGAAGGCTATGTCGTTGTGCCGAATCTTTCGCTCATCCTGATGAGTCGTTCAAAAAGAGCGACTCGTTACTGTGTTACACATCACTACTGGAATAGGAGCTATGACGATGCTGATGATGGCTTTGGATCTGCAAAACGAGCGTATTGTCCTCAAATAGTCGCTCGGAACCCAGCCCAGGAGAAAAATACCAAAACTCGGTAACAACCGTCCGACATTAAATAAAACAATAGTTTCTTGCATTGTAAATAAAACACTGACAAGAAAAGTTTTAACTACAATAGAACACAACAAAAATTACTTAGGGGCGACCGGTAGCGCAGTCCGCAGTGTTTTTGAGGCATCAGTCTCATGTTTGACTACCGGCGTTTCGGGTTTGAATCCCGTCCACGACGACGTTCGTGGCCATGGATGTGCAGGAGGTGCATGCTGGTAACTGCATTCTCCGAAATCAGTTGTTGCCAACGAAACGTCTACTGGCCCACGTGGAACAGTTGACGCGCTATGCCCCACAAGGGGTTAGGGCAATTGAGTAAGACCAACGTTTTGACTCATGCGCAAGGTAAACCAGACCGAAGCGTATATACCCTAAACCTAGTGGTGATACCATAAGTACCAATTAGCAACGACCATTTGCATTAAAAGTGAGTTTCCTATATGACCAGTTTATAGCGGAGATTGGAACTCATTCAGGAGGATGTTGACCATTCTCAATATGAACCAGGCCGAAGCGTATATACCCTAGACTTGTACAGACCTAGTGGTGATACAGAAAGTACCAATTGGCAACGACCATATGCATTAAAAGTGAGGTTCCTATATGGCCAGTTTATAGGAGAGGTGTGTGCCAACACATTCAGGAGGATCTTGGCCATTCTAAAAATCAATTAACTAACCCATTCTACAAATATTTGTCGAATTTTTCAAGTCGCTAGCTTCATTCTATCGAAAGTTATTGCTTATTTGAAGTCTCACTTAGGGGAAGTAGAGGTTTGGTTTGGTGAATCTTGCGCATTTTTAATAACAACCAACTAGATCCCAGTACAAATATTTTACCAAAATTTAAAATCACTAGCTTAATTTTATCGAAAGTTATCGCTTATTTGAAGTTTCACTTGTAGGGGTGGTAGAGGTTCCTTGGATCGGATCTTGGCCATCATTGCCACCAACCAATTAGATCACCCTACAAACATTTAAAAAAAATGTCAGGTCTCTAGCTTCACTCTATCGAAAGTTATCGCTTATTTGAAGTTTCATTTGTAGGGGAAGCAGGGGTTTCATTGATCGGATTTTACGTATTTTCAGTATTAGCTAACTGGATCCTACTATACAAACATTTGACCAAAATTTCAAGTCGCTAGCTTTATTTTGTCGTAAGTTATGGCTTATTTAAAATTCCATTTCTAGGGGAGGTAGGGGTTGCTTAGGTCGGATCTAAGCCATCTTTAATGCGAACTAACTCAATCTTACTTTAAACATTATCAAATATTTGACCAGAATTTCAAGTCGCTGGCTTCATTCTATCAAAAGTTATCGCTTATTTGAAGTTTCATTTGTAGGGGAGGTAGGGGTTCCTTGGGTCAGATCTTGCCCATTTTCAATACCAACCACGTAGATCTTACTAATAACATTCTTCCAAATTTTCAACTTGCTATCGAAAGTTATCGTAATTAAAGGAATATTTAATTTTTTGAAATTGGTAGGGGAGGTAGGCGTTCCTTTGATCTGATTATGCCGTACTTATATAAACTCAAGCAGCTTCTCACCTCAGGGTTACATGGCAAAAATCAGGTATCTACGTCAATTGTTTCAAGAGTTATAGACAAAAAATCTGAAAAGTAGGGTAGTACGGGGCTCTTTGTAAAAAATTACCGTTAGTTTTCAACTGATCGATTTGATTTCTCCAGGAGAGTAAAATATTACCCTCACGAGCAATCTACCAAAGCTAGAGCTTTGCATATTTATTTAATCGGGAGTTATAGATAAATAAAAAATAGATAACTGGCGCAACAGTCCAATTTTAACCACGCCTTCGAGATGAGTTAGCATCATCTCATTTTCTAGATCGTGGCGGTTTGTCTTGTGCAGAGGTGTGTGATCAGCAACACGCTCGACCGAGTTATTTACCCCATAAATGGGTACTCATTTAACAGCTGAGTGGGCTCATAGTCCGACACGTAAATCCCCTTCTTTATCGAAAACTACCGCATTCAGTAGGAATCGAACCAGGGCCCAGTGTGTAGAAGGCGAACGTGCTAACCGTTGCGCCATCCGGACTACTGGGAGTTATATGTAGATACTTTTAATTATTTTACATATCTAGGGAAGGTAGGCGTTCTCTTGGTCTGATCATGGCCATTTTCTATACCAACCAACTGAATCATACTGCCAAAATTTCAAGGGTCTAGCTTTATTCTATCGAAAGTTATCGTGCGAACGGACAGGCAGACAGACGTGGCTTAGTCGAATCAGGAGGTAATCCTGATCATTTATATATATTTATATATATATATATATATATATATATATACATTGCTATACCTCCGGAGCCTGCTTTAAGGTGTTACGTACATATTTTCGTCGCCCTATACTATAAGTCTAGGGTATAAAAAAAAATGCGAACCAATGCAGAAGCAAATGTGTTTCTATGGCAGTTCGATAGCTTTCGAGATTGCACTTTAAAATTAGTTACATCCTACAACGAAATCATAATGTTCAAAACAACATTGCTGGCAGTGTGACGCCAGTGTGATGGTTAAACGACGTTTGCTTGTTAGAAATATAGCCGTATTGCTCTTACATGACACTTTGGTTCAACATACAACAAGATAGTCATATTTGATTAAATTGAGCTAATTGGAAACAATTTGGTTACTTGTATATCTAAAAAGTTGCATTTAAAACACTTGAGTTATATTAATTGTTATTAGGTTTAACCATGACCATATAGTTATATTTCAAACAATCGTTGGAGATATAACTTGACTGTTTCACTTCCAACAAATTTGTTTGAAATAAAGCAGTTTAGTAATACCAATAACAATCCTAGAGAAAATATTATGTTTGATATCGAAAAAAATTGGTTTTAGTTCTATAACAAATCCAAATCGTTTGTCACATAACTGATTTATAACCAAAAATAATGGTTAGATTTCTAACCATGGTTGGATTGTGCTGCTTGGGTATGGTCCCGGGCTCGAATTTTTGTTTTTAATTTTTTATCAAAGACAATTTTGCGGCATTTGCATAAATGAAAATGAATAATGCAATTTTAATTATGGCCAAGTTAAATTGAATTTGTTACTGCCTAAGGTCAATCTTGAGTTTTTGTGTATTCATTTTCCCACATTGATCTCAGCTAACCATCGCTCATCGGGGAAATTATAATGTATGCGGTGGCCATTTATATGTATACATATGTTCATGTCAGAAGCTAAATAGCCCCCGGATCTTGTGTTTCCGGCCATATTACGTAGCCTGCCTATTCCAGAAACAAATCTTTGCTTTCAAATGATAGCTAAGAGCCGTAACCGAATATAAATTATAGTATTCCTTGCTGAGTATTTAAAATAAAATGAAGACGCTGAAAAAAAGTCGTTGCAAGCAGCTTCGAACCAACGACTCCTCGATCGATAAGATCTCTGCTCTTTACTTATTGATCCACACCAATCGGTCCTTTTGGGGAAAATTGTGCAAATGTAATAAGGATTATAATGTATTGTACATAGAAATGGGCGCCGGATTCATTTGACTTTCCCTAAGTGTTTTGTTCACACAAATGACGAATAGACTTTTGGCTATACCTATAGTTTAGTGGCAAATATTGGTTTCTGGAATACACGTACTCTCCTAGACAATGGATCAGAAGGTCCCTGCGGTGAGATACGTAATACGACCGGAAACAGAAAACGATGCCGCGTTTCAGTAGTTAACGGCCCATGGGAGTTCAGGCAAAATAGTAATATAAGTTCACACAGTATTTCAATTTGGCATCGTTTTAAAAACGCGATGGGATGTTTAGACCTGTTCGGTCCTAAGATTGAAAGACCGGTTTTAGGTTTTTATGAAAACCGGTTATCCTGACGGTCAACCGGATCATTAAAAAACCGGCTCATGGTCAAAAAAAACCGGGTTAAAAACTGATTCATTAAAAAACCGATTCACCAAAAAACCGACCGAGTACACGAAAACCGACTTGCTAAAAAACCGACTAGCTCATGGTTAAAGTTAAAGAAATAGGGGGAATTTTTTTTCCACACGTCCTATGAAATTGATGGTTCGATGGAAGTTTGGTCGTGGTTGTGCTCGTCAATGGGTGGCGACCTTAAGAAAACCGGGTTAAAACCCGACTTATTAAAAGACCGATACATCAAAAACCGGTGAGAGAATCTTCTAGTATTTTTGGCACAGTACAGTACAGAATTATTCAAGAAAAGATTTTAATATTTGATATGAGTGTGATTCCTGATTTGGTATGTGATGTGGTATGTCCACACTTTCGGTCGTCAAGCGACATGCGTTCCAAGTTGAATAAAAGTGGACATACTCTTTGAAAGATTGAATTGATATAAAATGTCGAACCTGACGGTGACGATCAGTTGACCTGTTAGAAAAATTGACATTATGTCTTTACATGGCGGTCGAGACTCACGTAATTTGAATAGTACAGATGTTTAGATGAGTTTCATAAGGCTGGGAGTGTTGATGTGAATGTATTACACTAGATAAGATTGCAATCCCAAAAGTCTTTATTCTTTTATTATTTAAGTAGAAATATTGCTTTCTGTTTTATTACAAACATTTTACAGAGTACGTATAAATGCAAGAACTTCAGAAATGTACATATAAATAAAAAACAATGCATACGAGAGCTGAAGGAATCAATAACCATTTAGGCTAGTTATCGTTTCTGATGCTTGTATTGTAGTTTGTATCTAATAATAGAATACGTAGCTTCTCCTACTACAAAATTATTTTATTTAAGTATATACGTATTTCGGGAGCTATTTACTCCCTTCTTCAGTAGCTAGTATTGAAGAAGGGAGTAAATAATAGGGGTACCGGTTAATTCGTGCGGTTTTCTAACAGATGGCGTAACTTCATTTTTATTCCAGTGATTCACCTTTCCAAATATGTGTTGGAAAGCTACTGTCATATAGTTTCAGAATCAGTATGTGTCATTTAGCTGAAGCGTAAACAACAATACTTTTTTTTACTCTGAAAATGTCGAATTTTGTGCCGAATAAAGTGTTTTTGCGGGGAGTACTTCTTCATTACTTCAATATGAAGAAAAAGGCTGCCGAAAGTCGTCGTATTTTGGTGGAAGTGTATGGTGTGCATGCTCTAGCTGAGCGTACGTGCCAGAAGTGGTTTGCACGGTTTAAAAGTGGCAATTTTGACTTGGAGGACGATGAACGGCCGGGACAGCCAAAAAAGTTTGAAGATCACGAATTGGAGACATTGCTCGACCAAAATCCATCCCAAACGCAAAAAGAACTTGCAAAATCACTTGGCGTCGCTCAAAAAACCATTTCCGGTCGTCTAAAAGCAATGGGAATGATCCGGAAGGTAGGCCATTGGGTGCCGTATGAATTGAAGCCAAGAGACGTCGAACGCCGATTTTTCACGTGTGAACAACTGCTTCAACGGCACAAAAGAAAAAAAATTTTTGCATCGAATTGTCACTGGCGATGAAAAGTGGGTCCATTACGATAATCCAAAACGTCGGGCAACGTATGGATACTCCGGCCATGCATCATCATTGACGGCCGTTCAGAATATTCATGGCCTGAAGGTTATGTTGTGTATTTGGTGGGACCAGCTGGGTGTGATCTATTATGAGCTGTTGCAACCGAATGAAACGATCACAGGGGAAGTCTACCGACGACAATTGATGCGTTTGAGCCGAGCACTGCGCGAAAAACGGCCGGAATATGAACAAAGGCACGACAAGGTAATTTTGCAACATGACAATGCCCGGCCACATGTTGCACAGGTCGTCAAAACCTACCTTGAAACGCTCAAATGGGATGTCCTACCGCACCCGCCGTATAGTCCAGACCTTGCGCCATCCAATTATGAAGAAGTCAAAAATTGGATCGATTCGTGGATAGCGGAGAAGCCGGCCGAATTTTTCAGAAAGGGTATTCGTGAATTGTCAGAAAAATGGGAAAAAGTTATAGCTAGCGATGGACAATACTTTGAATATTAAATTTGTAACCATTTTAGAAGTAAGAAAACCGCACGAATTAACCGGTACCCCTATTAGCTCCCGAAATACGTATATACTTAAATAAAATAATTTTTTATAGGAGAAGCTACGTATTCTATTATTAACCATTTAGGCATTATGAGTCGTTGACATACATACTTATATGCAGACGGAAGATAACCCGTTGCATAATGAACACGAAATGTCTAGATATTAAAGCATAAACGAAATTTTTAAACATAAAAAAAAAAAAATATAATATATCGTCTATATAAGTCTGCTATTGACTGATTAACCCTTTTGTATCTCTGGACATCTCTTTCTAGGTTCCTCAGGCCGCGCCTGAAATGTCTGGGCGGCGGCGTCTTGTCCATGAGGTTGAAGTTTGGGTGATCACTTCGATAGCAGACTCTGCGACCACACAGGAGCCGCATAGTTGGCCACTGATCTTCCGACTGCTTTATACGTGATGTAACAAATAACCTTTGTACGTGGGGTGACTGATCAATCCTGACCAGTATCAGTAGTTACGCCAGTGACGGGTGCTCGAAGACTGCTCAGTAGTTGGAGAGAATTGGGAGGGTTGATTTTTCCTGGCACTACCGCACGATTGCTATATTTATATCACCCGTCGTGACCCTTAAAACGTTAAAAGTAATAGATAATAATCAGCGTATTGAACCGGTTCGGGATGTATTAGTATTCACAACAAAAATGCTTAAAGTTTGAGTCCTAGATGGTTGTGGACTCGGTCGCAATAATTTACCCAACCTACCCTTGGCCAAAGCCTGCGACCAGATAATTCAGCTCAAGCCCCCTAAAGCAACCTGAAATAAAGCGTTACTCTACATTTTCCACTGTAGGTAAGTTCCGGGTAACCAAAACACAATTGATTCTTTAAGTTTGCATAATGATATTATTCAATTCCACGGTATTAAAAGATAATAATTCAAATCTATAGAAATGTTTTAATTATGCGATTTGTTCTGATTAATTAACTCTATTGGACATCGCATGTTAATTCAAGAGGCATAGAATCATATAAGAGCCATAAACAGTTGTATCATATTATCTGAAATAAGGTAATCCTGCCTAACTGTTGATGTGCACACATAAATAGTGTAGGGGAGACATGTTTATAATAATAAATTACGAAAACCGAAAATATGGTTATATGCGAGGCTCTGCCCTATAATTAAATGCATGCATATTTATGTATAAATACAAAACTTAATAATTACTGACGTAGAAAATACAAAAAAAATTCAAAACTTTACGAAAAAAAACTAAGCTTTATCGTGGATTAAGTATATAAGCCAATGCTAAAGTAGTCGTTGGTGTTATCCATCCGTCCGTTCGTTTTGATATATATCTTGACGACACATGGGGTCAGCCATTGACTACGTTCATATCCAGTATAACGCGGTTGCAGCAATATTTGACAATATGTGTGTGGATCGTCGCTCCGAAAGGACGAAAAATTTACGTCGAGAAAAATGTTAGTTACGCCCTTTCTACACTAGAACGCCGATATGTAGTACTTCAATTTATAGTAGATTTTTTTTTCAGGCCGTGTTACGCAGACGTATAAGTATTATGCCTTACCACTAGACTACTTATCTTATATTACACCAGATTTTTTAATGTGTAATTTATTTCTGTAGCTTCCTAGGCTGTGTCTCCCTTCTGTCGGATGTCTACCATGAGCCAGGTATCAAGTAAATAATTGCACTCAGGTAGATCCGTATATACAATACACCGATTAATGCTGAGGCTGGTCGAATTGCCCTTTTTAGGGTTTTGTATTTTAGTAAAAACAAAACCCTTATGAAATCGGTCAAATGTCTGTCTGTCCGTCTGTCTGTCTGTCCGTCTGTCCATGAAATATCTCACGAACGGCTGAAGCTACATATATGAAATTTTGTCATACTTGTCATACTAGTCGGACGCATCAAGCCGTGCTTAAAAAACGAATAGGAAATTACAGAAATACATCAATCCGTGTAAAGTGAAATCAAGTGCATCACGTTCTGGAGCATTCGATCTACTATTCAGCAGATAAGATTTGTGTCTAAAGTGAAAAATAGCCCGTGTTCTTTGATTTTTTTCATTTTATGTGGTTTTGTTTGACATTTTCTTTGTTTACTTTCCCATCTGTGAGCGTGAATGTGTGTGTGAGAGCTTTTAGATGAATGTTAACTCAGTGAATGCACTTCATTTGTATTTGATTATATTGTTTCCATAAATTGTTTATATTAATTTATCATAAATTCTATAATTCGGTAATTTCTGCACATATAACCTTGCAAAAATGGCCACCTGTGGAACGTGCGAGGTGCTATTCGGTGAAAATGAAGAAGCAATGCACTGCGATGGTGGCTGCAAGATGGACTATCATCTCAAATGTGCAAAAATATCGTCACATGAGCCTTCTCTTTTCAAAAAGCTCGGTTGCAAGTCCAAATGGTTTTGTAAACATTGTGATGACAATTTTCATTGAATGATAGAATTATCGAGGAGATTAAAGTAAACAGGCAACATGTAGCGAATTTGGAAGCCAAACTTGAGACAATGTGTAAAAGCAAGTTTACTACAAATGTCAGCTACGCGACAATCACCAAGCAGCCAGAAGTCGGCATAAACAAATCACCTGAAAGCAGCAAGGGAGTCGTTATCAAACCTAAGAAACGGCAAACATCTGAAGAAACTTTTAATAAAATTAAAAGAATTTTGAAGCCCGCAGAGGCTAGAATACCTATAAAAATTGCCAAGCCGATTCGAAATGGTGGGATGATTCTTAAGTCAAACAGCAATCAAAACACTTCCGCGCTGGGTATAAAATTAAAGGAGACAGTAGGTGATGGCTACATCATAGAGTCGACCAATGAGAAAAAATCCCGACTAATAATATGTAAAAGGCCTGGAAAGAAAATTTACCACCGATGAACTTAGACAAGAAATTCTGTGCCTCAACCACGGTATTACGGAAAATGATAAGCTAGAAGTTGTCTTCTCAAAGGAAATAAAAGGCAAATGGATAACGTATATCGAAGTAAACGGAACGATGTTCAAAAGGCTAGTCAATAATTACATCAATATTGACTACAATAGCCATTGTAATGTTCGGTTCTACAGTCTTTATATACGCCTGTATCTCGCTTCCGGAAATTTGGAAATTTTGAATTGGTTTCCCGCCAAAGCCATCTTTTTTTTTCGCCACCACAACGCTCGGAGCCATTTTTCTTTATAGAGAAAAACGCCTTCCGGTAGGGGAAAGTTTAGTGTAGTTTCAGAAATATTATTGTATTCACGGCAGTAATATTTTTAATAAATACACAAAATTTTTGCCTACCGGACTGGTTTAACAAAATCCGGACTAAAATGATCATTGAAGCCAGAATAGCAAAAATCTTTCGCAAAAAGCGCCCCTATGAGAAGACCGTTGGATATTGCACCGCATGGTCGGCAGTGGGTGCTTGACCGCGAGTGTGACCGGACGAGAAAAAGTTGGGAGTCGATGTGCTCCATCAAGTACGGGAGTCAAAGTTGCAATTGAAAAGCAGTGAATTCCGCGGACTGCCCTGAAAAATTGCATAAAATCATTTCGGCACTGTGTGCAATTGAGCCTATCGCGGTCGAAATCGATAGGAAAGTGTAGTATCGAGATATCGAGCGAAAATACGCCATTAGTGTCATTTTCTGGATCGTGTCCCAAGTGCCTCGCGAGACTTCTCGACCAAACGACATCTTCGTGTTTTTCCGTGTATGCACCGAGACCGGGTTGTTGTTGGTGTTGATAAACCTGAGCTTGTGATTTCGATTGTTCGTCGTCGCAGCAGTACAAACAAGGCGGTTGCTTGCTGACCACCAGAGTGAGCGGACGAAGGGAGTTCGTCGGCGATTCGAAGACGCAACAATAGCGGCTGCTAGGCGATTCGCCACTCCAGCAACTGGCTACAACTAGCGCTCCCTCTCTAGCAGCAGCGGTAGCATCACCAACCGGCAACATAACCGATGCAGTCGGGATACAAAAACAAAAGCCCAGCTAAGTACCTTTTCTTGCTTTCATATATTTCGTGTCACATCGGAGATAGGGAGTACATATAAACAATAAATTGCATATTGCACAGGCAGATGATAAGTCGTTCAACGAGTGGTCAATGTTTACCAACCGGCCGGCGGCTTTGAATCTCTAACGCCACCGTTAACGATTGTTCGTAAGACATTAGATCCAGATCAAAATCCCGATGACTGCTTATTGTCTGTGATGACATGCGTGAATTGTCTGAAATTGCCCGAATATTCGAGCCAGGAAGTAATGCATGTCAAATTGAAAGTGGCCGTTAGTGAAGGCAGTATGTCTTGCCATTTATCATAAGAGATATACAGTAAATATTATTACAATATTAAGTATTGAATTCTTATTTTATTATTGAATTTTGTTTTGGCTTTATCCGTATCAAAACAACCAAACTGTAGTATCTTAATTTTATTATACTTGTAACGTCCGATGGCTCCGGATTTTCTTTTGGCCGTTGCGAAAATGAAGATGTTGAAAAAAAACACACTGTTCTATTTTAGTCGCTGTCAACAAGTGCCTTGTCTCTTCTTCTTTATTCTCCAGCTCCCTTCGCCAAAGTCGTTTACCATCGTCATTCTACATGATCCGTTTACAATTCTTGTTCTTCAAATCTAAATCGTTATAAATTTTTCAAATTCAAATCGTTATGCATTTGAGATTATACTACAGCTCGGCCATCCTGACGGAAATGATTGGCCTCAATCAAATTTTTCTACTTGTTTTTCTTTTCTCGAATCTATCAATGACTGTTCTCCTTAACTACCCCTGTTGCCATGAATAACCTGCGAAGTGTCTGTCACCTACGGCTCTACCCATTTTTTTATTCGACTAGCTTCTACTACTCCGTCATATGGTAGTTGCGTTACCTGGCAATTTTCGATATCCCGGATGACATACCTGTCGTTTGGCAGCACTTTATGTATCATATAAGGTCCACGGTATTTTTCATTGAATTTCTTGTTCGTACCAGCAGTTGTATCTATGTGTCTGATTACCACAAAATCGCCCTTCGAGTATTTCTTCGGTGGTTTGCATTTAGTGGCAAAATACCTGGCGTTTGTTTCCTGCGATTTCCGTATTTCGTCGGCGGCTTCCTGTCGCATATCGTCTAGGTCCCTCCTATCTTCTGTAGTCTGTTCCTCTTGCAGGAATTCGGTCATATAATCCACGGTGGCGCCCCTCTGGTTTATCCCGAACAGCAGCTGGCTCGGGGTCTTCTTCGTCGATCGGTGCACTGAGTTGTTTAATGCGAATTCAACTTGCTCCAACATCTTCGGCCAGTCTGAATGTTCCACGGGCTCGGTTACTTTACTCAGCATGGCTGTTATGATACGGTTAATTCGCTCAACTTGGCCGTTTGCTTGGGCCGAAGCGACTGCTACTTTCACGTGGTCGATGTTTCGCTTCAATAAGAATTCTCCGAACCTAAGGGACGTAAAACTCGTGCCCCTGTCACTTATAATTCGTCGCGGCCGACTATACATGACGAAGTACTTATCCAAGCATATCTCTACTTCCTTTGTGCCGGTCGACTTCACGGCGAACAGCTTGGTAAATTTGGTGAAACCATCAACTACTAACAGAATATGTTTTCTGGCTCCTCTGACTGACGGTAAGGGCCCAAAGTGGTCTACGTGAATCGTATCGAAAGGTACTGGCTTCTTGGGTATGCTGAACAGGTTTCGTTCGGTGATTCGTACCGGCGGTGAACACATGATGCAGCGAATACAATTTTTTATAAATCTCTCAATTTTAGGCTTCATATGATCGAACCAGTAGTTTCTCTTAACTTGGTCCAACGTCTTGTCGACCCCTAAATGGCAAATCTTCTCGTGTATCAGTCGTATGACGTTCTCCTCCATTTCTTGCGGAACATATAGTTGTGACCGGCCCATCTTGTCTCGTCGGAAGACCAATCCGTCCTTTAGCTCAAAATCCTTCAAATTTTCTTCTTCTAGCCGTCTGCGTATCGCCAGTATTCTTGCATCTCGGTTCTGAGCGATCTGAATCATATAATTCACTTCCATTTGGTCGGCGGTCGTCACTACCTTGCATGGTATTCTCCTGGCGGTTTCTATATCCTCGTCAGCGTCGGTTCTTTGGTCTTCGATGTCTTCGGTTCCTCCTGCATTGTCTTCTATATCTTCGTCAGCGTCGGTTCTTCGGTCTCCGATGTCTTCGGTTCCTTCTACATCATCGGCGTATCTCTTTCTTCTCTTGGCGGTTTCTGTACCTTCGTCAACGTCGGTTCTTCGGCCTCCGGTTCCTCCTGCGACGTCAGCGTTTCTCTTCCCTCCTTTTAGTGAGCAAACGGCGGCTATGCGGTTCATGATTTCCGATTGGTAGTCTATTGGATCTGCTGCATGCGGTTGGTGGCATCGGCTCAGAGCATCAACATGTCCCATTAATATTCCACTGCGGTGTTGCATGCGGAACGTGAAATGCTGCAATTCCAAGGCCCACCTTGCGATCTTCGGGCATATGTTTTTCTTATCGAACGTGAGTGATAACGCACTGCAGTCAGTAATCACTTTGAAAGTTATTCCGTGTAAGTAGCTTCGGAACTTCCTTACCGCATATACGATCGCTAGCGTCTCCAACTCATAGCTGTGCATGCGAGATTCTTCGGGTGATGCCGAACTTGAATAGTAGTACACCGGGTGGAACTTCCCATCTTGCTGTCTTTGCATCAGTATTGCGCCGTATCCGACGCTGCATGCGTCAGTGTGGAGCTCGGTTTCCCTCGACTGATTAAAAATTGCTAGCACCGGGGAGATCGTCATCTTCTCCTTCAATTCTTCAAACGCTTGTTTGCATCGGTCATCTATTTCAAACCGGACGTTCTCTCGCAATAACCGCTGCAGCGGGTAGGCGATTTTTGCATGCTCGGCACAAATCTTCGAAAGAATGAGAATAACCCCAGACACGAGCGTACTTGCTTGACGGTTTTGGGTAGCGGGTGGGCTCTCATAGCACGTAGGTGTGCATCGCTTGGTCTGATACCCTCTTCGCACACCATATACCCCAGAAACTCGATATTTTCATACGCGATCCGGCACTTATTTAGGTTCAACTTCAGCCCGCACTTCGCTAGTCGGTGCATAACTTCGGTGAGTATATCTATGTGTGACTCTAAGTCTTCGGTGGCGATAGTGATGTCGTCCATGTAAACAATAATTTTTCCCGCCTCTATGAGGTCCCTCAATCGGTCATGAATATATCGGAAGAATACGGCTGGTCCGGTCTTCAGGCCAAACGGCATTCGGTTGTATTCATACTGTCCGTACGGCGTGACGAACGATGTATATTTCTTTGAGTCCTCCGCGATCTTCACGTGGAAAAATCCGTTTTCTAGGTCTAGGGCGGTGAAGTATCGCTTCTCCCCCAGATAGTCCAGACAGTCTTCCATCAGTGGCATAGGGTAATTGTCGCGAACCATGACTTTATTTAAGCTGCGGTAGTCCACACATTTCCGGTACTTTCCATTCTTCTTCTGTACCATTACAATGGACGACGTGTATGGTGATTCACTCTCCCGTATGATCTCTTTTTGCAACAAATCGTCGATAATTTCCTTCAACGCGGTGCGTTCTTCAAACGACAACCGCTTTGGGTAATGGTGGAACGGCACGTCACTTTCTAGTCGAATTTTCACTTCGAAGTCACTTTTCTCGACCGTAGCGTCGGAACATATTTATTCGTCCATGATCTTCTGTTTGATTTGTGCTACTACTTCCTTTCCCAGGAACGGGTTCACGTCTATCGTCTTCTCGGGCGTCTTATCGTCAATCGCCATTATCCCTCCTATCTCTTTTAAGTACGGGTTCATTCGCTCTTGTTTCTCGGAGTGTGGTCCACTGGCACCTGATACAACTGCGGGTACTATTCTTGCTACGTGAAATAGTTCTACTGGGGGTTCGCGGTTTAATAGAGCAGAAGGTAACAAGGCAACATTCGCTAAGGCTATACTTTCTAAGACCAAGGGATCGAGCAAACAGAAACACAGCCTATTCTTTTTACCGTCCGCCGCTCCATTCGAATCTTTTATTGACTTATTCGGAATTACATTGGTTATTCTATTATTTATCATTCTGAGGGCAATGCCAAATTTCGCTAGCGCTGCTCTTCCTAACAGTAGTGGCGTCGGCGTCATACCAATCGGCACAACCAATAAGTTTACTTTTCTACGGCGACTCCGGATGGTGATGTAACAATCGATCTTACCGAACGTCCGAACACGGGTTTTTCCCAGGCCCCAATATGGGGTATCATAGAGCTCACTTCTCACTTCGAATGGGACGGCGGATCTCGCGACCAGGTTAGCGGGGCTGCCGGTATCGAAAAGAGAAAGAATGGCTGTACTCCTGCTTTGCTCTTTCCTAACGTCAATAAAGGCAACACTTACCATCGACAAGGCGCTGAGCGATTTAGCTCCATCTTCATCACTGTCGGTTTCCTCGTTTCGGTCGGCGGCGGCGGCTACGGTGACGGACTTCTTCAGCTTTTGGAGATACTTCGGGTTCGAGCACGATCTGCGGCCGTGCCCTGGCTGCCAGCAATTGAAGCACACATCCCTGGGTCGCTCTTCGTACGGGCAAGTCGGCTTTCGGTGCCCGAATCGGGAACAGTTGAAGCATCGCTCGGCTTCTGGGGCGGGAGTGCTCCCCGCGGCAGTACGGTCGGTCCTGCTCTTCGGTTTGACGTCTGTTGTTGCTGGACGATTGCCCGACCCGCGCATTGCTTGTCGGTGTTCTAGCATGTTGACTGCGTCCTTTACCTCGTCCATGGTTCGTGCGGTGGCGAATAGTACGTAGTCGCTGGTGTTGCTGCCCAGACCCTCCAAAATGAAGGTCACCAATTCCATCTCCGTCACATCACTTCGGCAGGCGACTGACTCCATTTCCATCACATAACGTCGGACACTTTCGCCCGGCTTCCTGATACGACTGCGGAGTACTTGATACACCTCCTGGCGACTAATAGCCCACCCAAATTCTTTAATAAGATTCCCCTTCAGCTCCGCATACGTTAAAGCACCCCGCGCCAGCAGGAGTCGTGCCGGCCCGACGAGGGAATTGTGTAGCGTCAGAAACTTCAACAATTCGTCGGCGTTCACCTGCACAAAAATTTGCTCTAGGTGTCGTATAAAATCATGCACTCCAAACGCTCGGTCCTCTCCACTGAATTTGAGAATCGCGTGCTCGATATTTTGGAAATGCACCAACCTTCCATGGGGTTGTCCTGGGACGGCGGTCGCGGCGGGTCGTCGGGCTTCTTCGATTTCCTCCCCTCTCTCCATTCGGGCGATTTCATTCTTCAGGCGCAATATTTCGTGTCGGCGGCGTAGGTTAGCGAGTTCCCGCTCCAAGTCGTCTGCCTCCTGAGCCGGTTGAGGCGGCTGTGGTAAGCTGCTGGTCGGCGGTATCGTTTCGTGTAACTGCGTTTGCTGCGGATAGCTTGTCGGCGGTCTCTGTCGTCCTTGCTGCGGCTCTTGGCCTTGCACCGGCGGTATTGCTTCGTCCGGCGACTGCGGAGGGGTTACGTGATGTTGTGGCGGCGGATTCAACATTGACAATCGGAGGGACATCGGCGGCGGTGGCTCTACGGGCTTTCGGTTGTTCAACGGCGGCTCCTCTTCGGGCTGGGCCCTGATGGCGGTTTCATTCGGGCCACTTTCCTCGGTCTCGTCGATATAATTGGCCTATCCTGGTCATCGCTTTCCTGGCTCGACTCGTCGTTTTCCTCATCTCGTCCTCGCATCTCGACCTCGTCAGCTTCGCACGTTTTGGGGCGATGGCTTCGGGTGACACGGCTAGCCATGATTTCTCGCGATAATAATACTTGATATCTCTCAAAGGGGCTGCTATCCCACTTCTGAGTTGTAGTATCTTAATTTGATTATACTTGTAACGTCCGATGGCTCCGGATTTTCTTTTGGCCGTTGCGAAAATGAAGATGTTGAGAAAAAACACACTGTTCTATTTTAGTCGCTGTCAACAAGTGCCTTGTCTCTTCTTCTTTATTCTCCAGCTCCCTTCGCCAAAGTCGTTTACCATCGTCATTCTACATGATCCGTTTACAATTCTTGTTCTTCAAATCTAAATCGTTATACATTTTTCAAATTCAAATCGTTATGCATTTGAGATTATACTACAAAACCAATGCAATTTGGATGCAATAAATGCGGAGGTAAACCAAGTGCTTTCTTGATTGATAGTTCTAGGATATATCGTGATTCAAAACGACGTCTAAATTTTTTTGCCGTACGGCATGATTTAATTAGTGTGACAAAGCGGAACACCGTGCGCGGTCTATGATGGTGATCGTATGAATGCAACAGATGTATTTCAGACGTTATTCACTTTGTTTTTCCACACTAAATACGTTACAATTACTGACATATTACAGAGCATAGATTTAAAGTTCAAAACAAGCTGAAGCGAATAAATTTATGTGGAAACTTATTCATTTCTACTTTTGTGACATTTAAACAAATCGCGAGTGGGATAAACCCTATCGAATTCCTTATTTTTCTTATGATCTTCACCCTTAAGTGTATCACATATAAGTGGAGCAGTGAAGCCAATTATAAAATATCGTGTCAGAACTTCATACATACAGAAATATTCTTTTTCAAACAATATTGGTGTTTTATTCCACTGCAACGCCTTATGGAGTATATATTTTTTGGGGTTCGATTCTTCCTGCTTATTCTAGGGAGTTATTTCTCCATATTTTTGCACAATTTATATATTATAGAATTTGGATCCAGCGCTATTCTTGGGTATTTTTTTTTATACTATGCCAACTCACTTCCAGGAGGTGGCCAAATATAAATTACGGCAAGAATCAAATTAGAATTTTTGATAATTAATAAAAAAAAAAATTTTAATAAAAAAAAAAATATAAAAAAAAATTAAAAAAAAAATATAAAAATATTAATATTACGTATTAGAAATGCTAAAGGATGAAGCAGTCCAGACTTCTCACAATTGAATTTACAATGGGGAGCTAGATCTAGCGTGATCCCCTCTCCCTCCTCTCTCGCCTTGGATTCTTAGATATATTTTGGGGGATTTCAAAAACATGCGCCTGAGATCCCTAGGCAGGGAGGGTATAGACGCGCTGGGCCCACACCATCAGGGGCCCGTAGCTTGAGCCGTTTACCATCGGAAGGCTCACTGACCTGAAGAGGAAAGGGATCTGTCCTGATTGGACGGTATTCCCGTTCTCTTAATATTTTCGGCCTTGTGCCAATTAGTAGTTTGGCTGATGCAGCCCTGTGTCCCTTCACGGGATTTTTGGTATTGATTTCGTGTTTTGGGAGTTTGACGTTCGTCGTCACCACTAGGTTCTCTTTTGCATGTATCTTATATCTTTTGTCTGTAGTTTATTTTGCTTTTGTAGTTATTATTGGGCAGACGTGCGACTAATTCTTTGTACGTGAATGAAGTAGGCCAATGGCTGCCGTTCTCACCCACCCCGCTACTCCCGACAGCTGAGCTGGTCTGCCAGCGCACGTCACTGGTAGCCATTGGAGAGTGGTCTTTCCAAAACTTTGATGTTTTCAGGCCTGCACGGCCATCTCACCCTCGTCCTCCGGTTCCCTTCACTACAAATGGCGCCCAACGTGGGGCCAGAAAACTTTGAGTTTTCGTCCTTGGACGAAGAGGACCCAATACCACCTCGGGTCCTCATATCTTTGTTGCCCCACAGCACCAGTCCTTAAACCCTTCGGAGTGCTTAGGCTTCACGCTTCTCTATTTGCCCAGGCAGACCTTAGGACTGGTGTTCCTTCCCAATCCCTTCCTGTTAACGTAGTTTATCCCCTCCCCAAATAGGCACTGATCTGTCTTGTTTTGTCCTTAAGATACTTCGTATCCTGTGATGTATGCCCTCTACACTTCCTGTGAATCGCGAATTTTTGATGTTTTTATTTCGATTATTGGACCGGGAAGTGAAGAGGATACAGCATCACCTTGGTGTGACAGATCAGTGATCTTCAAAATATATATTCTGCATTTCTTAGCTCGGATTGCCCTCTCATCCAATTTTGAAATTTCAGTCAAGGGAACACCGAATTGCGCGGAATGGGCAATGGTGCCAGCTCCACGACTTGTTCCTGCGACTGTAAAGGATAAGTTGGGTGAAAGTAAGTGATCCGGCTAATCTGTTAGTTTTGCATCCCTCTTTTAGCCTCCATGACGGACACATTCCTTTTTCTTTTCGGGTCAGATGAATATTAATTTTTGATTAACTATCGTGATATAATCGCGTTGTTAATCGTAGTAGCTAGGGCGAGAGTGAGAAGGAGAGAAGAACCAGCGTTACTTATTTTTCTTGCTAAATATATTAAATACTATCCCGATCAGTTATCGAATCTCGAAGCCTGAAATATATACCTATTTGTAGTAGTATATTATTAGCACCAGAATTCGTGTTATCTGGTGTTGGTTTCTAATCAAAATCGCCTCAACTCTGTACGTGCGGGATTAGCCAAATAAGTTCTGCACTATTTAGAATAAGACTATATAAATTCTCTTATGGAAATGTTATATTTGATTTTTCCCCTTTGAATTAAACCTACTATACATACTTCTTTTATTAGCACGTGTTTCTATGAACAGAATACAATTTTTGTGAACAGCTCTCGTGAATTATCTGGGCTTATATTATTATTTTTAGTTAGATTTATTCTTGGAAGAACAGATCGTCTATTTCATCCCCTGAAACTTCCCTTTTACACATATTATTACTGCGTTTGAACTAAATTACGTCTTTATCTGCTTTAGAAAAATTGGAAACTGTACTTTTCCGACTTTGAACTGCACTTAGTTGTCCATTACTATTCTTTGACAAAACTTTCTTACATACAATAAATCATTAACCATGGCCGTAAGACATAGTCCTGAAGAACAGGACTTACTTGGTTTACCTAATGAGAGTGACAAAATCTGCTGCGTTTGCAACTCGGAAATGTTGCCTACTGAAAATTTGATGGAAACCCCTTGTCATCATGAGTTTCATGCGTCTTGTTTAAATAAATGGTTGAAAAACCGTAATACCTGTCCAGTTTGCAGACGCAACTGCCCCATCCGATCACAGCAGGCTTCCCCTTCCGCGGCTGAATTCGAATATTCGGTGAGAGAAAGATTT
Source organism: Chloromyia formosa (assembly GCA_964017055.1). Taxonomy (NCBI): domain Eukaryota; kingdom Metazoa; phylum Arthropoda; class Insecta; order Diptera; family Stratiomyidae; genus Chloromyia; species Chloromyia formosa. Next base: position 80,990,377 of record OZ024813.1, on the reverse strand, counting down.
AGTCAGCCTACATCGAGAGGGGCGATGCCAAAACCGAAGGGACCTAAGACTCGATCCCAAACGCGCAGAGTAGCACCTTCACCCACTGACTTACCACAATCAGATCCAGTATTGCCCCCTAATACCCAACCTTCTCATAAGTCAACTGAAGGGACTTCGGAGTCAGATCTTATAGAACGACTCTTACCACAGCTGGAAAATCTAATTACCTCAGCGATTCGCAAGCACAACATGGAGACGCAAGTACGGAACAGGCCTTCGGCACACGAACCCGCCGATCATTCAGATAGCGAGCATTTTCCACCCTTAGTGCGGCCTCAAGGGGACCGAACATATCGGAGACCCACCAATTATCCGCAGCAAGATCCTCCCCGTGCTGAGAGATCAGCTGAAAGAGCTGCTCATCGATTGGAATACGAGTTTTCTAACCGCCCACTTCGGGAGCAAATCCCACCGTTATCACGTGAAAGAGATGGCTTGTATAGAACATCTGCCAGTCGCCTTCAGCAAGATTGGAATACGAGTTTTCTAACCGCCCACTTCGGGAGCAAACCCCACCGTTATCACGTGAAAGAGATGGCTTGTATAGAACATCTGCCAGTCGCCGTCAGCAAGATCCTCCCCGTGTTGAGAGATCAGCTGAAAGAGTAGCCAATATACTTTCTTCATGGAATGTCAAATTTAATGGCGACGAGTCAAGCATGCCTGTAGACTCGTTCCTGTACAAAGTGCAAGCGTTGACATACCAAACGCTGAGAGGAGATTTCACTTCACTCTGCAATTCCTTTCACGTCCTGTTGACGGGAAAGGCAAACAGCTGGTATTGGCGATTTCATAGGGCCAACGAATATTTTCACTGGGAGTTGCTTAAAGAGGCACTCCGAGACCAATTTCAAGATCGGTTAACCGATCTCGATCTCTTAAATTTGATCCGAAATCGAACACAACGTTCCAATGAAAAATTCGATGCCTTTTATGATGGCATTCAGACATTAGTTGATCGTCTTAAGCACCCGCTACTCGATTCAGAGTTGATAGAAATTCTTCGACGAAATGTGCGTCCAGATTTCAGGCGGGACGTCCTCCACGAGGAATTTCGTTCAATTCGCCAATTCAGATCCTTCGTATTGAGCCTTGAAAATTTAGAGGAAGAGTTGGCTCGTTCTCGGCCTCCTAGGCAACACCATCGCCCGTATGTGTCAGAACTCTCAACCTCATATCCGGATGACACCATCGAAGAATCTACAGTTCAGTCACCAGATCGAAAATACTCTGACGCTCTAACACCATCGATAGAAGAGCTTAACACCATTTTTTTTTGCTGGAACTGTAAACAAAAGGGTCATAGGCACGACGTATGCCCGGCGGAACGGAAAATATTTTGTTTCGGATGTGGCAAAGCTGACATATTGAAACCTCAGTATCCCCGATGTTGTGGTCAAAAAAACGCGACGAAGAGGATGCCGTCCACCCAGACATCCTCCATCGGGACTCAGTGCGCCCTTTTGGAATAAACGATTCCTCACCCCTTCACATTTCAAGACCCTCCTTAGTCACCTTAGAACAACATACTTGCCCTGCGTTTGAAGATCCACCTGGTCCACCTGTATGCGAACCTTACACCCCTGCTCCAAATTCTGCCACTACATTACCTCTTAATGATAACCCCTCTTCGCTTGAACCGATTCGCTTGATGGTTTGCCATTCGACTCAGACCGAAACATCCGATGAAACACCTATTTTGGATCCTCCAAAATCACAACGGGACAATACACTTCCGAATAAATTCAAACCTTATCACGTACGGTTACAGGAATACGAGCTTGCTCGAAAGCGGATTTTCGAGGTTGAAGAATTGTCTAAGCGCCGACCTAAACCTTCGACATTACGACTACGTCAGTTCTGGAAAAGAGTCCGGGAAAATCGTCGTCGCTATTGCTCAGCTTTGTTGGTAGACCACCCTGCAGATGACCTGAGGCCTTATGCGAAGGTCTCATTGTTTGATAATGACGTTTGTGGTCTAATCGACACTGGCGCCTCGGTGTCATGTATCTCCGCGGATTTTGCGAAACGGTTTGTAGAGGAAAATAAGTTCCCCTGGAAGCGATACCATCTTACGTTAAGTACTGCCGACGGTACTGTACATTCGACCCTGGGTCAGGTCACAGGTTCCATTTTATTCCGAGGTAAAAGAAAAACTATGACTTTCCTCATAATTCCATCTTTAAGTCAGAACCTTTACCTTGGCGTGGACTTCGTGAGAACCTTCGAATTAGCTCCCGACCTTTTTAGCTTTAGCCATCCGACTATCACCCCAAGTATAAGCGAGCTGTCACCGGATTCGAACCGGCACCTTTTGACTCCTGAACAGGAGGACATCCTCAATACAATCATCTCCAGCTTCCCATCCTATTCGAAAGAGGGACTAGGGCGAACTACTCTAGTTAAACATGTCATCGATGTGGGTAACAATAAACCCATAAAACAACGCCACTTTTCGATATCGCCTGCGGTAGAGAAATTACTCTTCGCTGAATTGGATCGGATGCTGGAGATGGGTGTCATTGAGGAGTCCCAAAGTAGTTGGGCCTCACCCGTCACCGTCGTTACGAAACCAGGCAAAATACGTCTATGCCTCGATGCCAGGAAAGTCAACAATGCTACCGTTAAAGATGCGTACCCCCTTCCTCTTATAGATGGTATATTAAGTCGCCTGCCCAAGGCAAAGTTTATAAGCAGCCTCGACTTAAAAGACGCCTTCTGGCAGATACCGCTAGACGAGAACTCGAGGGACAAAACAGCGTTTACGGTACCTGGTAGACCCCTCTATCAATTTGTAACGATGCCTTTTGGACTCTGCAATGCTCCTCAGACTATGCAGCGTCTGATGGACAAAGTAATTCCACCCGAATTTCGTCATCAGGTGTTCGTCTACCTAGACGATTTGCTCATAGTTACTGAGTCCTTTGAGGAGCATTGCGAGTTACTGAAGAAGGTAGCACATTGTTTACGACATGCGGGATTAACTCTTAACGTAGAAAAAAGCCACTTCGTAATGAAAGAAGTCAAATATTTAGGTCACATAGTTGGTCATGGGACGATCCAAACAGACCCTGATAAAGTAGCTGCCATCAACGATTTTCCGCTGCCGAAATCAATAAGACATTTGCGCCGATTTCTGGGAGTATGCGGCTGGTACCGTCGCTTCGTGCCTAATTTCTCGACTAGGTCAACGCCCCTAACCGACATGCTGCGAAAAGGTCGTGTAATTGCCTGGAACGAGGAAACTCTTGCGGCATTCAATGCACTCAAAGACTCTGTTGCTTCTGCGCCTGTCCTCCACAGCCCGGACTTCTCTCGTCCTTTTTCCATACACTGCGATGCCAGTAAAGAGGGTATAGGAGCGGTGCTGGTCCAATTAACAGACGCAGGTGAGGAAGCTCCTATAGCTTTTATGTCTCAAAAGTTAACCACGGCCCAGCGCAATTACACAGTTACCGAGCAGGAGTGCTTAGCGGCGGTGACTGCCATTCGTAAATTCCGACCATACGTCGAAGGGCAGGAATTTGAGATCATCACAGACCACGCCTCGCTTAAGTGGCTTATGTCACTAAGAGACCTGAACGGTCGTTTAGCCCGCTGGGCGTTGAAGCTCCAGGGCTTTAAATTTGCCATCAAACACCGCAAAGGCAGTGATCATGTGGTCCCTGACGCATTATCCCGTGTACACGACGTCGCTGAAATTACCAGTCGAGAAGATGAGTCTCTCGAAATACCCCTTGACTCACCACATTTCCAGTCTTCGGACTATCGCGCTCTCGTCCGAAAAGTAGAGGAAGAACAACACATGCTTCCAGATCTCCGCGTTATAGATGGATTTGTCTATAGACGCTTGGAACACGCGAGCGGGGACAAAATCCAGGAAGAGTCGTCTTGGAAGCTTTGGGTGCCAATAGAATTGACTGAAGACCTGATCCGGAGCGCACATAACCATCCACTTTGCTCGCATGGTGGATTTGGTAAAACGTTGCGGCGGCTCCGGATCCTATTCTATTGGCCCAAAATGTGTGCAGATTAAGGACTTTGTTTCGCGGTGCGAAATTTGTAAAACCAGCAAAGCTCCTAACACACCCCTACGACCACCCATGGGCTTACCTCCTGTCCCCGAACGTGTGTTCCAACGACTCTACGTCGACCTTATTGGTCCGTTCCCGCGTACTAAGGCTGGAAATGTGGGGGCCATAGTAGTCCTTGATAGCCTATCAAGGTTCCCTTTCATCGAACCAGTGAAAAAGTTCACTGCCAACGCTATAGTTGGATTTCTGGAGCAGAGGGTGTTCCAGGTTTTTGGAGTACCTGAGATCATAGTTAGCGACAACGGAGTGCAGTTCAAATCGACACTTTTTAATGGTCTCCTGGACAGCTATGGAGTCAAACATCACTACACAGCGCTGTACTCACCCCGATCAAACGCGTCGGAACGCGTTAATCGCTCACTAGTTGCCGCTATACGCGCCTACATTAATCCCGGTCAAACTAACTGGGATGTAAACATCTCCAAAATCAACTGCGCCTTACGTTCTGGATATCACGCATCCATAGGTTGCTCACCATATTTCGCGCTCACCGGACAAACAATGCTCCTTCACGGAAGTTTCTATTCCATATTACGCAATGCCTCCCAACTAGATGATCCGACTGCAGAAGTAAAGGTGGACGAAAAACTAGAGTTAGTTCGACAGCAAATAAAGAACAACCTAGAAACAGCCGGACAAACTAACGCTCGAAGATACAACCTGCGTGCAAGGCCGGTGAATTTCAAAGTGGGAGACATCGTGTATTGTAGAAATTTTCGCGCCAGCAACCAAGCCAGCCATTATAATGCCAAATTGGGGATGAGGTCTGTGAAGTGTAGAGTGATGGCGGTCCGAGGCCCATCCTGTTTCGAGCTGCAGGATATGCAGGGCAAAAGGATAGGTGTATTTCACGCTAAAGATTTGCAAGCATAACCATTCAGATGAATCTTTTCAATATTGTAAATTTTCATCTGTGTTGTAATGTTCGGTTCTACAGTCTTTATATACGCCTGTATCTCGCTTCCGGAAATTTGGAAATTTTGAATTGGTTTCCCGCCAAAGCCATCTTTTTTTTCGCCACCACAACGTTTGGAGCCATTTTTCTTTATAGAGAAAAACGCCTTCCGGTAGGGGAAAGTTTAGTGTAGTTTCAGAAATATTATTGTATTCACGGCAGTAATATTTTTAATAAATACACAAAATTTTTGCCTACCGGACTGGTTTAACAAAATCCGGACTAAAATGATCATTGAAGCCAGAATAGCAAAAATCTTTCGGAAAAAGCGCCCCTATGAGAAGACCGTTGGATATTGCACCGCATGGTCGGCAGTGGGTGCTTGACCGCGAGTGTGACCGGACGAGAAAAAGTTGGGAGTCGATGTGCTCCATCAAGTACGGGAGTCAAAGTTGCAATTGAAAAGCAGTGAATTCCGCGGACTGCCCTGAAAAATTGCATAAAATCATTTCGGCACTGTGTGCAATTGAGCCTATCGCGGTCGAAATCGATAGGAAAGTGTAGTATCGAGATATCGAGCGAAAATACGCCATTAGTGTCATTTTCTGGATCGTGTCCCAAGTGCCTCGCGAGACTTCTCGACCAAACGACATCTTCGTGTTTTTCCGTGTATGCACCGAGACCGGGTTGTTGTTGGTGTTGATAAACCTGAGCCTGTGATTTCGATTGTTCGTCGTCGCAGCAGTACAAACAAGGCGGTTGCTTGCTGACCACCAGAGTGAGCGGACGAAGGGAGTTCGTCGGCGATTCGAAGACGCAACAATAGCGGCTGCTAGGCGATTCGCCACTCCAGCAACTGGCTACAACTAGCGCTCCCTCTCTAGCAGCAGCGGTAGCGTCACCAACCGGCAACATAACCGATGCAGTCGGGATACAAAAACAAAAGCCCAGCTAAGTACCTTTTCTTGCTTTCATATATTTCGTGTCACATCGGAGATAGGGAGTACATATAAACAATAAATTGCATATTGCACAGGCAGATGATAAGTCGTTCAACGAGTGGTCAATGTTTACCAACCGGCCGGCGGCTTTGAATCTCTAACGCCACCGTTAACGATTGTTCGTAAGACATTAGATCCAGATCAAAATCCCGATGACTGCTTATTGTCTGTGATGACATGCGTGAATTGTCTGAAATTGCCCGAATATTCGAGCCAGGAAGTAATGCATGTCAAATTGAAAGTGGCCGTTAGTGAAGGCAGTATGTCTTGCCATTTATCATAAGAGATATACAGTAAATATTATTACAATATTTAGTATTGAATTCTTATTTTATTATTGAATTTTGTTTTGGCTTTATCCGTATCAAAACAACCAAACCAATGCAATTTGGATGCAATAAATGCGGAGGTAAACCAAGTGCTTTCTTGATTGATAGTTCTAGGATATATCGTGATTCAAAACGACGTCTAAATTTTTTTGCCGTACGGCATGATTTAATTAGTGTGACAAAGCGGAACACCGTGCGCGGTCTATGATGGTGATCGTATGAATGCAACAGATGTATTTCAGACGTTATTCACTTTGTTTTTCCACACTAAATACGTTACAATTACTGACATATTACAGAGCATAGATTCAAAGTTCAAAACAAGCTGAAGCGAATAAATTTATGTGGAAACTTATTCATTTCTACTTTTGTGACATTTAAACAAATCGCGAGTGGGATAAACCCTATCGAATTCCTTATTTGACATGGATATGTCTTATAGCTGGGGGTCATCCTAAAAATCTGTCCGTCACACGAAATGTCTGTTTTTCTACTCGGGGGTCAGAAGAGGAAACAAGCCCATTGGAAATTTTTCTATTCTGGTTGTGCATGTCGTTTGAGTGAAGTGGTCATTGTGCATGGCTGTAGCTTGTGGATCCGCGCGGGCGGCGCGCTTGCGGGCATCTTGTGTGTACATGTTGAGATGTTGATTTGATAGCGATAAATGTTGACGTTGTGGACGGCAAGAATGAATGTAGTGGCCGATTTAAAATAGCACCCATTGTACTATCTGAATCACTAGGATCCCAGAAAAAGTAGCAAGTAGTCAGTTCGACTAACATTTGGACATGCGCAGACGCAATTTGAGAGAGTGTACATAGTTCCCGCCCCCCGAAGATGAGCGAGAGCGGATGAAGTTAATTCGAGCTAAATCGGGTGATCCAGCGACTGTGGTTGTGCATTTGCAATGGCGGCGATTTGAGGTCTGACTGGTTCACAATGTGGGTCCCCACCACACGTGCAATAAACATATAGAATAAAATGGCGGATTTATACTATGTACTATAAACATAGAACAAAAGCTCCACATACAGTACGATGTATTAGCAGCATAAATGTTGACTTTCAATAGGGCGTGTCTATCTGTCTCTTGTGGTTGGGTGTTCAATCTCATTAGAACGGGTGTATCCGGTTCATATGGGGACGATAGTTATCAATGGGGTATGTCTCTTAAAGGGGGTGTTAAGTTTGATTTGGGGGGGGGGGGGTTATCGGGAATCGGTTCTTGGAAGACAGGTTATTGGCTTTTGGTGGGAAATGATACAAAGTATCTACACTGCATGCAGATACATCGAAACATGGATATGTCTTTGGCTACCGACTGCATGTAACCTGTTGTGTTGAAGATATCGACGTAAGTTTTCTAAAGATCCCAGTATAGTTATACTGGGTGAAATCATTCGACAAAACACATCCCACGCTTTCGGTAGGCATAAGAAATATCCATGTTCCGATGTATCTGCATGCAGTGTAGATACTTTGTATCATTTTTCTTATGATCTTCACCCTTAAGTGTATCACATATAAGTGGAGCAGTGAAGCCAATTATAAAATATCGTGTCAGAACTTCATACATACAGAAATATTCTTTTTCAAACAATATTGGTGTTTTATTCCACTGCAACGCCTTATGGAGTATATTTTTTTTGGGGTTCGATTCTTCCTGCTTATTCTAGGGAGTTATTTCTCCATATTTTTGCACAATTTATATATTATAGAATTTGGATCCAGCGCTATTCTTGGGTATTTTTAGGGTTTTGTAGTAAAACAAAACCCTTATGAAATCGGTCAAATGTCTGTCTGTCCGTCTGTCCGTCTGTCCATGGAATATCTCAGGAACGGCTGAAGCTACATACATGAAATTTTGTAGGAATGTGTAGAATTACTATAATTCGCCGGAGAAAGCGAATCGTCGTAATAGGTCAACTTTAAGGGGAGGTCCCCATAGAGGGGAAATGAAGGTCGAAATTTTTTTTTCGTTTGGTACAGGCAAGTGGGGTATCATAAGAAAGGTACCGTCGAGTACATTCCATTTTTGAAATTTTTTCAAATTTGAAGAAACGGGAAAAGAGGGAGAGGGGAAAATATGTCATCCGAGTTTGTCCCCCCCCTTGCATTTCGAGACCGTTATACTTAGAAATATGAAAATTTACAGAAAAGCGCGATTTTACTAGTGTAGAAAACCTAGATTTCTAGAATTTTGAAATTTCATCAGAAAAGGTTAATAATAGTACATTTCTATAGTTGCAGTTAGCACAACCCTTAGAATTATGAAAACTTACAGGAAGTGGGTTTCGAAAAACATATAAAATGGAAAATAGTGGAATTTGTATATCTTCTCAGAATAGGTCAATAATAGTTTATTTGTATAGTTACAGTTAGCATACCCTTGCACGCCTTAAACACATTCGAGGTCAAAAGTACTGATGGCCAACGATAACCAACACCTTAAGCAATAATAAAATATGTTCTAAGTTTCGTTACAATCACGTAATATGAATTAGCATGTAAAATGTAAGTGGGTAAGACATTTTAATTACGTTTTTTCTATCCATCTGAGTGATATCAAGAAGAGCAAGGAGCCGATATTTATATACCAAAATAAGCGCTTGCTACAAAACCCTCGGATTGCGGGCGTAGCCCTCTATATTCCGGTTTCATTTTTTATACTATGCCAACTCACTTCCAGGAGGTGGCCAAATATAAATTACGGCAAGAATCAAATTAGAATTTTTGATAATTAATAAAAAAAAAAAAAAAAAATTTTAATAAAAAAAAAATATAAAAAAATAAAAAAAAAATTTAAAAAAAAATTTAAAAATATTAATATTACGTATTAGAAATGCTAAAGGATGAAGCAGTCCAGACTTCTCACAATTGAATTTACAATGAGGAGCTAGATCTAGCGTGATCCCCTCTCCCTCCTCTCTCGCCTTGGATTCTTAGATATATTTTGGGGGATTTCAAAAACATGCGCCTGAGATCCCTAGGCAGGGAGGGTATAGACGCGCCGGGCCCACACCATCAGGGGCCCGTAGCTTGAGCCGTTTACCATCGGAAGGCTCACTGACCTGAAGAGGAAAGGGATCTGTCCTGATTGGACGGTATTCCCGTTCTCTTAATATTTTCGGCCTTGTGCCAATTAGTAGTTTGGCTGATGCAGCCCTGTGTCCCTTCACGGGATTTTTGGTATTGATTTCGTGTTTTGGGAGTTTGACGTTCGTCGTCACCACTAGGTTCTCTTTTGCATGTATCTTATATCTTTTGTCTGTAGTTTATTTTGCTTTTGTAGTTATTATTGGGCAGACGTGCGACTAATTCTTTGTACGTGAATGGAGTAGGCCAATGGCTGCCGTTCTCACCCTTCCCGCTACTCCCGACAGCTGAGCTGGTCTGCCAGCGCACGTCACTGGTAGCCATTGGAGAGTGGTCTTTCCAAAACTTTGATGTTTTCAGGCCTGCACGGCCATCTCACCCTCGTCCTCCGGTTCCCTTCAGTACACCATTATGTGCTAGAAGACTATAATATCACTAGATGTTATAAATGTCAACAATTCGAACATAAAACTTCGCGTTGCACTAACGACACCGATACCTGCGCTAAATGTGCCGGTCGCCATAATACAAGGGATTGCCAGTCGATTTCTCAAAGATGCTCAAACTGTATCTACAAGCGCGGGACAGCTGTAAATATTACTCATCCAGCGAGTTCCAAGGATTGTCCTGAGTACATTAAAAGAGTCCAAAATTCAATCAGGAGTACAAACTATTCACTCGAATAAAATATGGTTAGTGACAACCACAATTTTAAAGTCATGTACGCTAATATCAGGAGCATCCGTAATAAAATTCAGGAGATAAAAACATATTTGAAATCTCACACCGACGTTGACATTTTAATTTTTGGCGAAATTTGGTTGACTGATTCAGAAACTCAATTTTTCAACATTCCAGGATACAACGTAACCTTCTGTTGCAGACAGCTTTCAAGAGGGGGAGGTTCGGCGATATTTGTGAAATCATACTATTCATCGAAATTAATAACTACGAACGTTAAGTTTTGCACACGATTGTTATCGAACTGTCTTTCAAAAATGAAAAATTTAGAGTTGGTACCTTTTATCGCTCGCCATCCGAGTCAGAAATTGAGTTTATTGGTCACATAGATACCCTTTCTAATAGTAACTCAAGCCTACTGACGATTGCTGATGCTAATATTGATGTACTCACAAATGACTATTTTCCGACCGTTTATAAAGAAACTCTTATATCTAATGGTGCGTTTCTGGTAAATGAAGATATTCCCACGAGAATCTGTGCTACTAGAAGTTCGTTGTTAGACCATATTGTAGTCAATAATAACAATTTCAGAAACAGAATTAGATTCACTTACTCAGACTGGCCCGAATTAGATCATAAAGTGATAGCTGTGTCGATTAAAAAGTGTTCTACGCAGAAGACTAAACCGGTGAAAGTGAATATTAAGTGTCTTAATGAAAACATTTTTAAGTGTCAATTAGAGAACCTACTCGAAACTCAGACCATACACAATTTCAAAGTACCTCTCGGCTATTGTCACTGAAGCCAAGGAGATAGCAACTTCAACCAGGCAGTTTCGAGTAAGGCAAGACACTTGGATAACCAAAACCGTTATTGATGCTTCTAGAAAAATAGGAAGGCTTATAAACTCCATGTCAATAACCCAACAAACATATAACTTAAAAGAAATTATCTAAAGGAAAAAAATCTATGCAATAAAATTTCAAAGGATGCCAAATCGGACTATTTTTCACGAAAGATTGCCTCTGCAGATGGCGACTCACGAGAGCTTTGGCGGATCATCAACAACGCCTCTATGAGAAAAACATCGAAAGCAAACAACGGTATATTCGAGTTAAAACTTACGGAGGGCACACTCGATGACACTAAACTAATTGCCGACACATTGAACAAATACTTCGCCAATATTGGTCAGGAAATTGTTGCCGAAAAGTTCGCCATTAAATTCAATAACAGCAACAAATGAAGCAGAAATCATCGAAATAATTTCTAGACTCAAATCACACACAGCACCAGGGCCCGATAATATTACCATTGACAACGTGAAAATTGTGAAAGAGCTAATTGCCTGTCCTTTAGCAAAGTTGATAAATAATCATTTATGTTGTGGCACATTTCCGGATGATCTGAAGCGTCGAAATTCGACTGCAGTCTCTAGAAATAAAGCCCCGAACTGAAAATTATAGAAAAATTAAATTTAATTGGTTACGGCCAAATATTTAGCTCAAAATATAGCTGTAGGTATTTGATTTAGATCGTTGGTTTTAATTCGACCTGAAAGCCCATTCACCACGGCTCACAAATATTCTTGAAAAATATGTTCTCAGATAATAATGGCGAATGAACTTTGCCCTTATGGCTGCATAAACTAAAGGCATTCCTATTACGTGAAGTAATTTCTGCTTCAAAATGTTTTGCACCACAAAATGAGCAACGGAAATTCAGAGGACCGCAACTAAAAGGTTCGAAATCCCGTGAAACTATACTCCCCAAAACAAAATAAGGGCCACTAATAATTTTCCAATTGTTTTTTGTGGTTCTTCATACTCTCATACGTCGATTGTCATTAAAAAAAAAACTTCACTTTACACTCATCCGTGAAAAGCACCTCACGCCATTCCCCCATGCCCCATTCACTGTTATCGTAAAGAAAACACTTGAAAAATAACGGCATTCATAAAAATTAGTTATCGAAGCAAAAATATTGGGGTGGCCCTTATTTTGTTTTGAGTAGTATATATTTAAGGCACATTTATATGTACCATCTAAATGATTGATTGCGTTGTGGTTTCTAATTACCCTCATGTAATTTCGTCTACCACGCCGCTCAATCCTACCAGTAATTACAGAATGCCGTTGGGAGGGCATTTTGCAAACTACTACTACTTCCTTGCTATTTACCTATTTACTTAAAAACACACCCGAAAGTTCTGCACAAAAAATAATTACATATTTACCACGAAAGTAACTAAAGTATGTATTGACCTTCACGTATCTTGGCCACCACGATACTTATATCTAGGGATGCGGGAGCGTCCCGCCCCGCCAAAGAAAAACAAAAAAATCGAAAAAAAATAATGGAAAAGCGACCAAGACTATGTTGACGCGACACAACAAGTACGGGTTTTCGGACCTCTGTAGCTCCGGCCCCGGATGCTTGTTCGAGCTCAAATTTGGTATGGTCATTGTCCCTGGTCATCTTACGAAGTGCTGCAAATTTGATTCCGATACAAGGAAAAACACCCGAGATATGATAATTTGAAAATGGCTATTTTTCAAATTTTTCTTGTTCTCGTTGTTCTTTGACGGGGCTAAAGCCTCGCAGGGAGCGTATCGAGGTCTGCTTTCTTTTCTCACGAATTGACTGTGTCCCAAGGGTGTGCATAGGCTATCATTTGCTCTGATCCGTGCAGTATATCAAAAGATACATACATCCAAAAATGTGAAATTTTATAGTAGAGTTTCTGGCTTAAGTCTTTTTGATAATTTGAATGCGACACAGCAAATCACTCGCAGAGATCGCATGCCGACGTGGAAAGACGCAAACACTTGATTATGTGAGTACGTGACGACGACGGATGCAAAAGTCCGTGCGCTCGTCGGGTGAGGAGAACCATACGAGTTCATGGTTGCAGGCGTGGTATGTGGCAAGTGCATGAATGAAAAGTGTGTCAAGAAAAAATTGAAACTGAATGTTTATGGATGCATCTTAAGCTGTGTTTTGCTAGACAGCGGCTTGAATGGGCGATTTGCGAATGCGACTCGAGAGCAATTCATTCATTATTCAATGTCGGGGTTTTGTATGAAAATAGTACTAGTATGTTGGGCAGGTTGTCTATGCAATCAAGGATTTTTATATGTACGTGAGGAGAATGGATGGAAAGAGACGAATGTACTGTAGATGTAAAGTCCTTCGGTGGCAGCAAGGACATTCGAGAAAGGATATGTTTGGCAGTGAAGCGAAATATGGGGAATATGGGTGTCATATGAATCGGGGTGGACACTCGAATATCCAGGAGTAGTGCGGATGGCATTTCGAGTCCTTCGCTGGCGAAAGGGACATTCAAGAAAGTCAATTGAAATATGCGCAATATGGGTGTCATATGAACCGGGGTGAAGAGGCGAATGCCTAGGAATACTATGGATGGCATTCCGGATCCTTCAATTGAAATATGGACAATATGGGTGTCATATGAACCGGGGTGAGGAGGCGAATGCCTAGGAGTACTATGGATGGCATTTCGAGTCCTTCGGTGCCGATAAGGATATTCGAAAAAGGATACTTTTGGCGGTGAAGCGAAATACGGTCAATATGGGTGTCATATAAATCGGGGTGAACACCCGCATATCCAGAAGTACTGCAGATGGCATTTCGAGTCCTTTGAAGCGAAAAGGACATTCACGAAAGTCGAATGAAAAATGGGCAATATGGGTGTCATATGAACCGGGGTGAAGAGGCGAGTGTCCAGGAGTACTGTAGATGGCATTCCGGATCCTTCGGTGGTGAATATCCTGAAAAGGATACTTTTGGCAGTGAAGCGAAATACGGTCAATATGGGTGTCATATGAATCGGGGTGGATACCCGAATATCCAGGAGTAGTGCAGATGGCATTTCGAGTCCTTCGGAGCGAAAAGGACATTCTTGGAAGTCAAGTGAAAAATGGGCAATATGGGTGTTATGAATTGTGGTGAAGAAGTGAATGCTTAGGAGTACTATGGATGGCATTTCGAGTTTTTCGGTGGCAACAAGGACATTCGAAAAAGGATATTTTTGGCAGTGAAGCGAAATACGGTCAATATGGGTGTCATATGAATCGGGGTGGACACCCCAATATCCAGGAGTAGTGCGGATGGCATTTCGAGTCCTTCGGAGCGAAAAGGACATTCTTGGAAGTCAAGTGAAAAATGGGCAATATGGGTGTCATATGAATTGTGGTGAAGAGGCGAATGCCTAGGAGTACTATGGATGGCATTTCGAGTTTGTCGGTGGCAACAAGGACATTCGAAAAAGGATATTTTTGGCAGTGAAGCGAAATACGGTCAATATGGGTGTCATATGAATCGGGGTGGATACCCGAATATCCAGGAGTAGTGCAGATGGCATTTCGAGTCCTTCGGTGCCGATAAGGATATTCGAAAAAATAATACTTTTGGCAGTGAAGCGATATGAATTATGATGTAAGATGATTTTTTCCAATGTGTGGAAGATGGGAAGCGATGTCTAGGCAAGATGGGTATCACATGACTGGAGGTGATGAGGCGAATGCAGTAGACTGTTAAAGGTATTTTGAGTCCTTTGGGCAGGAAAAAATATGTTCTTGGCAAGGAAGCGATATCTAGGGAAGATGAGTATTATGTTATCGGGGGTGATGAGGCGAATGCAGTAAACTACTGTTAAAGGCACTTTGAGTCCTTTGAACTAGAAAAATGATATTCTTGGCAAGAAAACTATTTACCCCAAATGGGTAACCTGAGTGGACTCATAGTCCGGCACGTAAATCCCCTTTTTTATCGAAGACTACCGCATTCAGTAGGAATCAAACCGGAGCCCAATGTATAGTAGGCGAACGTGTTTACCGTTGCGCCATCTGTATTACCACTACTACTTTGCAAAAAGATGTGATATCTCACAAAAACAACTCTGTTGTAAAAAAATCCCCGCCAAGAAAAACTCCTCAGCCGTAAAAAGGATTGATATGAACACGATACCGCCAAAGTACTCGTAGCTTCGCGCCTCGCTCTAGGGTATGCATATTGAACGCTGATTGCATTAGTTAATTTCTTTCAACGCGGTTTGGCGGGGAGCTTCCATTAAACAAAATAAGTTGAACAATCTGAATAAGAACGCAGTAGAAAATAGTCTATTATTCACTTCTGGCCTGAAGTGCATTTTTAGTCTTTTGTAAGGCGGGCGCTTTATAACGAGATCCGGGCGAGAAGCCAATAATACTTGGCATAAGAGCTTACCTTACAGCATGATCCGCACGCAACTACTTATTCATAATTTTGCCAGAGCGACATCGTTGCCATTATCACTGTCATTTTATCAATAAATCCGTTCGGCGGTGAGTCTTTAGGCTACGAAGCTCCCCGCCAATCAGCTTTGAAAGAAATTAACTAATGCAATCAGCGTTCAATATGCATACCCTAGAGCGAGGCGCGAAGCTACGAGTACTTTGGCAGTATTGTGTTCATATCAATCCTTTTTACGGCTGAGGAGTTTTTCTTGGCGGGGATTTTTTTACAACAGAGTTGTTTTTGTGAGATATGTATTACTTGAGAACACCCACAATAGATCTGCGTATCACACTTATTGGCCCGATTGAACACCCACAATAGATCTCTTCTCATAACATTTCTTTTCCACTTGTTAAGTGGACTATGCATACTTTCATTTTTTCAACTCGACGCTTATCATTTTTTCAATTCGACGCTCATAAGTATGCAGCATAAAAATTAAGTACACTTGGCGCTGATCGAACGCTGTAGCAAATAAATCTGCCCAAGCTTGGTACATCTAAAGCTTCGTATTAGTGATGGGCATAATGACTCTTTTCACTGTGCCAGCACATAAGCTCTGACTCTTTCCAATGAGTCGTTCAAAAAGAGTCGTTCAAAAAGAGTCATTCAAAGAGTCTGAAACTTGGTTAAAAACTTATTCAATAAAAGTTATAGATGGGCAACCCCAATTTTTTTTTCTCTTTTTTGACCCCATATTCGGAGTTGGCGACCACCAATGCCCTTTAGTTCGAGCCAGCCCGGTCGGACCACTATTTCCCATGAAAGGGGGCTGCCAGTCTGGGATGGGCGACCCCAATTTTTTTTTCTTTTTTTTTGACCCCAGATTCGGACTTTGTAATGTAGCACTTCGGAAGCAACAATCTGCGTATATTTCATATATTTCCGTTGCACAACAAATTCAAATTTGTTTACCGCCATCTCCGTCTCGGATTTGACTTTGTTCTGCTGCGGCCATCTTTTCTTCAGGAAACGGAAAACGCTTTCCGGTAGGAGAAGTTTTGGTGTAATTGTGAAAATATTACGTTCGCAGTAGTGGTATTTTTCACAAATGCACCAGAATTTATCCTACCGGACTGGTTAAATCAAATTCGGTCGGAAATTATCCTGGCGGTCATAACATCTAAAATGCGCAGAAACAGCGCCACCTACTCGAGCGGAGGGACCGAGGAACTTGACCGATTGGAGAGGAGGAGTGGGTGATTGATCGCTGAGGTGAGTGCCACGAAAAGAGGCAGAGCGAGAAAAATTGGAAAGCGTGTCGATAAGTGAGTCTTGCAAACCACAAAGTGGGTCTAATTTCTTTTCTTGAAATGGTTGCATTGAGCGACGAGTGTTGTGAGCGCGCTAGTGAATTTCGTGTCATTTTATTTGGTTCTTTTTTGCGGTTGAAGCTGTGCTAACGGGACCGCGTAAAACTCGCATCAGTGCCGTGTATGCGCCTCCACCTGTGCCCCCTTGCATTTTTACACCCCCTGCGGCTTTGGGTTACATGCGTTCCATTCTTCTACTTATTGGAATTGGTCGCTTCCTTTTGTTTTTTTTTTTGTGGCCCCGTCTTGGAATCTGCCGCTAAGAGGCTACTAGAAGCAGCCTCGACTTTAGATGGGGGGGGGGGGGGCAGAACCCTAAGAGTTGCACCCAGTCAGACAAATAAATTACCCTCGTCTGCAACTCCCGCGTCACAGCGTCCGTTGCAATATTTCGGAATCGGTGTCCGTATCAGCTGCGTTACGCCATTTAATTGCCACAAACCGTAATAATAATTGTTCAGGCAACCATCAGATACAACAGCAACAACAACATCTCCCGAATACGCGTGGAATCCTCAAGTGACAGTCGTTGCCGCCTACCTGCTGGCAAATCAATAAAATCTATGGAGGCGAAACAAAGAAAATAACAATAACAAGAAACGAGAATGTGCAAGGGACGGGACAAGTAGCAAGCAAACCTAGTAGGCAGCGTCACTACGCCACAAATTTTGGCGACTCGGATTGATCGAAAGAGACCGCAAGGACAATAGTGAAGAGACCAACTTATGGTACGATCGAAAACCTAACCGTCAGCAATCCTGTTGGCTAATGTGGATTAAAACAAGATAAGTATCGTATTTCGAAAAAAATTGAAGTTTGGTGGCAATGTGCACACGAATATCGTGCATAATGGTGGATGATTGAACCACTGACGATAGGATGATTCTGTTTGTTTGGGTGCTGTACTGCGCCTCAACTCATCGTCTTTCGAGCTGTTCACTTTCCATTGACGCACTGTTTTGGTAATCTGTCACGATGCGATGGAGTAGGAAAAGTCCTTTTTTCCAGGGAAGATTAAATAATTTGTTCGATGCTTTCCATTAGTATTGTTGTCACTGTGTTAACATAGAATCATTCTTGCATTCGTGTTATACACGGCCGAGAATCAGGTAAACTATATTACTATCGCGTCCCAACGTGTTGGAAACCTATGCATATGCGTCGCAAATCAATCCAATTTGAGTACATAGTACATAAATTGAAGAGTACATGAAAGGAACATCGTAGGTTCTATGAAATTGCCGCTACTGATCAGTACAATCATAATACGAGGAAAACGTATCTACAACATCTCAATACCCTTGTCAACGTTTGTCTTGGATGCGATTTTCTTTTTGTTGTTGCCGACGAATCGGAAATTTCCGAGATCTTATTATCAACAGTAAACCAGCAAATTGGGTACGGTACTTTCAAATAACTTCATTGTCCTAACAGATTTTTTTTTCGCTGGCATTCAAATCTCCGCACCTTGAACTTGTGGCATTAAAAGGTGTCCAGCAACTCCATTAAAATAGTAGTGCGCTAGCCGTTATCAATATCATTGATATACCCGTAATTATAAAACCTACGTATAAAAATTAGTTCAACATATCAGCTATGGCATCATTAGAATACCGTCTTCTGTTGAAACAGTCGAATTTTCCAGCAAATTATACATATGTATATGTATAGCTATACATATACATATACCTTCATTGATGTATAATGAAGGTATTCGCATTCGCGAACAAAGAATTAGTTTCAGTAACATTTAATTTTGAAAAAAAAAATAAATAAATAAATAAAAAAAATAAAAAAAAAATAAAAAAAATAATGAATAAAAAAAAAATATAATAATAATAATAGATAAGTAATAGTAAATTTAAGCACCTCATGAAGTTAATTGAAACATCCAAATTACCTGCACATAACATGAATTCCTTGGATGCGTGTGTTTTTTTTTTTTTATAACATAATGACAGGCTAAGGTCCCAATTTTCCTCCTCTTCCTCCTCTCTCTAGCTAGCACTTGAATTTTTTTTCTTGGGGATTTCTGAATTTTATGCGTGCCCAGAAATCCATGGAAGGGAGGGTATCGATGCGCTGGCCGCTAACATCACGGGCCATAGAAGAGCCGATTTACACCTTAGGCTCACGACGGAAAGAAGAAAAGGACCTGTCCTGACTGGACGGTAACCTTTCGTCCTCCCCTTTTGTTTTGCCTTGTTGCATTTTCGCAGTAGTAGTTTGGCTGTAGAGCTCTTCGTCCCTTCACGGGTACTTGTTTTGCCGGTTTAGGGAGTTTGACGCATAGGCGTCCCTTCGATCTTTTATTTTCCTCGCTGCAATTTTATATCTGTCTGGTAAGAGTAGTAATTTCTTTTGTTAACGGGCTTGATGTGCGATATCTTTTTATTGTACTTGATGGAGGAGGCCAATAGCTGCCGTAGACCCACCCCGCAACTCCCGGTTACTGAGCTGGTCTGCGAGCGCACATCACTGGCAGTGTTTGGAGAGGGTTTAGAACCTATGTCTTTCTTTTTCTCTGGCCTTGACGACTTGGACTCAGTTCCACCTGGAGTCCACACCACTATTAGGTCCCACACAACACCAGTCCTAAAAAAATTGGATCGGCTTTACGCTTGCTTGTTTGTTTTGTTTTATGCCCGAGCAGACCATAGGACTTGGTGACCCCTCCAGTCCACATCCTTTTAACGTAGAGTCAATTTCCATCCCTAACAGGCGCTGATTTGCTTTGTTTTGTCTTCGATGGTATTATTACATATCATGTAGCGTATGACTTCCTCTTTTCCTGAGAGTTGTTGTTCGATTGGAAGGATTCCGATCTTAAGACCAGGAACCGAGGAAGAAACATCGCTGCCTTCGTGTGCAGATCAGTGATCCTACTCAACAATTTTTTTTTCTCCTTCTGAGTTCGGATCGCCTTCTCTTCTGACTTCGACGCTGCTGTCAACGGTATTTGAGAGTTGTACGAAATTGGCAATGGTGCCAGTCTCGTGACCAAATGGCGTTGGTAGTAGAATATAAGTTAGTCGAGAAGTGCTGATTGCGTCCTATATTTTGCTTTTAGTCCCGTTGCTATTCCAGGATGGGCATATCCTTTTCTCTTCCAAGTCGTCTTGATCACATAGTCTATTTATTACATTCATGGTGAGAAGGGAGGAGAAGGAGAGGGGGAGATTGTTTATTCATTTGCGTACTTACTACAAACTATTTTTTTTATTAATCACTCTTTGATATTGGAAAGCTAAAACTACGGTATTTATTATACATTCTAATCATTCTAATTATTCCTTTGAATGAGAAATTTTACGGTTCGGGACTTCTTGGCGATGCATGCATGTTTCTTTTTTTTCCTATGCATTATTATTACACCCTATTATTACGCTGAAAATCTTTCTTTTTGTCTGAACATTAGTCAAAGTAAGCCACTCGCTGAATAAATTGTGGTTTGCACCTACTACACGTATGCTCTTCTCTATTACAATAGATTGTATTTTTTTTCTATAGGCGCGTATCTTATCTTACATACGCGCACCCTTTCTTTATACTATACTGTTGAATTCTCTAAAAGTATACACCCTTATCATTCTTATTATTCGTATAACCTATTAAAAATGCAAATTGTCTTTTTGTACATACATATCTATAATTAAGTGCACTTTGAATTCCCGACGTGCACTAATTGTGCTAGCCAGTATTTATACTGACTTCGTAAATATCCCTGATTTGACACTGCTGTGCGTATTGACGCAATCTATTACTTCGACTTTAGTACTATTCCTTTTTTTTTGAACTTGAACTGCCTTTTTGTAATAAATTCCATCATGCCTATAGAGCATAGCCCTGAACCCCAGTTTCTTGGGGATTTAATGGAGGAAGAAGACGGTGTATGCACCATTTGCCGAAACGAGATGAGAACAAGCGAAGACCTCGTTCGAACACCGTGTGCGCATGAATTCCACCAAGCATGTGTCATGAAATGGTTGAGAAATCGCGACTCTTGCCCCATCTGTCGTCGACGATTGCTCCCAGAAAATTTGGTGCCACGATTCCCTTCTCCATCTCGTAGTCAGGCTGCGGAAGAGTTTGTACAGAACGTACACCCATCTACATCTCAAGCGGCCGTTCCTAAAGTGATGGAGGGTCGTGTCACACGTTCGCAGACACGTAGAGCGGCAACCGGCCTTTCTGTTCCACCGAACGGCAACTTTAGCGCTGATCTTTCGCCGAACTCGGGGAGGTCAGTTCCGCAGGCATCAGGGGATGACCTCATTAATCAGCTTATTCCGCGATTACGGTCAATGATTGTGTCGGCAGTGAGAGAACACGCAGAGGAATCTCGGGTTAGTCCAAATACATCCGGACAAGCCGCAAGTAATCGCGAGACCTCCAGGAACACACCACCAGTTCGTCCTTCCGGGGAAAATAACCAAGCCCGACCTCACCAGAATCGGCGACCTAATTTTCGTCAGCCGCGACCTCAACAGCCACCACCCGAATTTCGTGAAATACCTCCAGCGAGGAACTATTTGCGTCATAACTCTCCACCTCCACCTCCAAATGGCGGCAGACTAGTT
Organism: Chloromyia formosa; assembly: GCA_964017055.1. NCBI lineage: Eukaryota > Metazoa > Arthropoda > Insecta > Diptera > Stratiomyidae > Chloromyia > Chloromyia formosa. The sequence goes on along the minus strand of OZ024813.1, from coordinate 80,969,044 downwards.
CGAAATCCTGCTTTCAACCATCCGCCACCTTCCTTTCGAGCGCCTGAAAAGGTAGCTCAAATTTTAACATCGTGGAACACCAAGTTCAGTGGGGAGGAGTCCACTATAACAGTTGATTCCTTTCTATACAAGGTCGAAGTCCTTACGCATCAAACCTTGCGAGGTGGCTCTATGCAACAGCTTCCATGTGTTGTTAACTGGAAAGGCATGCGAATGGTATTGGCGATACCATCGCTCTTATGGATCGCTAGAATGGACGGCTATACGAGAATCGCTCCGCGAGCAGTTCCGAGACCGGTTGAACGATCGCGAAATCTTAAAATTAATACGCAATCGAGTCCAGAGGCAAACCGAACACTTTGATGCCTTCTATGATAATATCCTGAGACTGACCGATCGTTTGGACAACCCGCTTTATGAGATGGATCTCCTGGACATCTTGAAAAGCAATCTTCGGCCTGAGTACAGATGGGAACTGCTTCACCAGGATATACGTTCCATTCGAGAACTTCGAAAGTTCATTCGTCAAATGGAAAATCTTCAGGACGAACTAAATCATTCTCGACCCCTTAGGCGCCACAATATAGCCGAAGTTTCGGACACAGTTGCTGACATTTTTCAAGACGTTGCTGCGGAAAGATCCTGGGATGACTCAGTCGTATCAGAGATCAATTCGTCCGCCCTGACTTGTTGGAATTGTCGGGAGAAAGGACACCGTTATGACACGTGCGCTGCAGAGCGTCGTTTATTTTGCTACGGTTGTGGGGCTGCAAATACCATTAAACCAAAGTGTGCGAAGTGCAGTGCTGCAAAAAACTCATCAGCGAGGATGGCGAACATCTCCACATCCTCGACGAGCACACAGTGCGACGCGCTGCCTTTGAACCACAAGTCCTCTTGAATCCGAAACTGGATATACAAACCACCTCGTTCACCAACGAATTTGTTAGTTTACCGGATAGGACACCCCCGGATACGACTTTAATTAAGGATTATAAACCTGCTGTGACTTCTTATTTACCGGCTACAACTAATTATACACCTGCGCTGTCTGATTCTACACCCACTTTGACATCACTGACCACTACATTGTCACCCAATGAAACTTTTACAATTTCGGATGCGAAAACCCCCGTAACAGCTTTGAACCCCTCGAACTCATCTCCTTCTAGGTTAGGTTAGGTTAGGTTGAAAGGGCTGCTTAAAGATAACGCAAAAAGCACACATAGACCACCACTGGATCCGTTGTGATACCCCTAAGACTCAGCAACCTGAGACCAACTCACTCGTCAAACCAGCCAGAGCACACAATGAATCGATGAAGCCGACCCACACTAACCTCTTTCAGGTCATCCAGATCGGTGAAAAAGTAGGAGCCAAGAAGGTCCTTCCTAAAATTTGCAAGGGCGGGACAGGTACATAGAAGGTGAGACATAGTTTCCTCCTCCTCTTCGTCCCCACAGCTCCTGCAGAAGTCATTGTGGGGAAGACGAAGTCTTCTAGCATGCTCCCCAATTAGGCAGTGTCCGGTTAAAACTCCTATGACAGTTCTCAGCTGATTTCTGTTTAACATTAGCAGCCCAGAGGATCGCTTGGGATCCAGTTTGGGCCACATCTGTCTAGCCACATGACAGGTATTACCATTGCTCCATCTGGTGCTAGCCCTATCATATGCCGCATCTTTAATAGCCAGTTTACAAGCAGCTAGAGGCATGCTAGTACTACGCAACAACCCGCTGGTCTCATCAGTCGAGCCCGCCCGAGCTAGTTCGTCGGCCCTACAGTTGCCAGGATAGCCACTATGGCCAGGCACCCAGCACACGGAAATGTTGAAAAGTCTACCCATCTCTAAGAGGGAATTGCGACAATTCAGTACTGTCTTCGACTTGACCAAAGCAGAGCTAAGCGATTTGATCGCCGGTTGGCTATCCGTGTAGATCACAACGTTCCCAGCAGATGTGACGTTTTGCGCCAAACAGGCTAGAGCTTCAGATATTGCTGTAATTTCCGCCTGAAAAACGCTACAAAAGTCCGGGAGACGGAACGATAAATTAAAACCCATCCATTCCGAGTATACGCCAGCCCCCACTCCATCGTCAGTCTTAGAGCCATCAGTAAAAATGCTAATAGCATCTGATTCCTGAATAGCGTCAGCTGACCAGTCAGTCCTGGAGGGGATCAAGCTAGTAAAACCCCTTTCGAACAAGTATTTCGGGGAGGTATAGTCCGTCACTTCGGGAATATCAAAGTTCCTCAATACAGACGAGTGACCAATGGTTGACGCGGCCCAATAACCGGTTTCGCGAAGGCGAACAGCCGTGCTCGCCGCCATCTGCTCTGCAAAAATGTCCAAGGGAAGCAAATTCAGCATTACGCCCAAGGCAGCGGTCGGTGTAGTCCTCAGAGCCCCCGTGATGGCAATACATGCCAATCTTTGGACCTTCTCCAGTAGGGTTCTGTAAGCTAAAATCCTAAGTGCCATCCACCAGACGACAACCCCATGCAGTAGAATAGGACGCAAAACCGATAAGTAGAGCCAGTATACAACCTTCGGTTGTAAGCCCCACTTCTTCCCTATAGCCCTCTTGCACGAGTATAGTGCAACAGTTGCCTTTTTAACACGCTCCTGAATGTTCAGCTTCCAGGAAAGTTTCCTATCCAGGATGAGACCAAGGAATTTGGCTTTATCAGTGAGCACAAGCCTTGCGCCCTCCATCAATGGTAGCTCGAATGAAGGTAGGCTGTTTCTCCTAGTAAAGAGGACAAGTTCCGTTTTAAGCGGATTTACTTTGACCCCAACCTTGCTAGCCCAGTTCGCCAAGATGGAGAGGGCGTTCTGCATTATACCACTAAGCACACAGGGAAATTTACCCGAGATGGCAATAGCAATGTCGTCCGCATAAGCAATAACTTTGCATCCCATCCCTTCCAGTTCCAAAAGCAGTCCGTTGACCGCCAAGTTCCAGAGAAGGGGAGAAAGAACACCACCCTGAGGAGTACCTCTGTTCACGTGTCTACGTGCAGATGATGTGCCCAGACTAGTGGAGATAATTCGTGATGTAAGCATCATGTATATTAGCCTGCAGAGCGAGTCATCCCCCCGAAGGTTTGAGAGGGCATCTGTGATGGCCTCAGGTTTCACGTTGTTAAAGGCACCCTCAATATCAAGGAAGGCCACAAGCGTGTACTCTTTGCAGGCAAGAGACTTTTCGATGAGACCCACCAGAGAATGCAGGGCAGTATCTACGGATCTACCCTTCCAGTAAGCGTGCTGGGAGGTAGATAGAAGATCCGCTGGAATAGTGCTCCGCAAGTGTATGTCAATCAAACGTTCCAATACTTTCAGCAAAGTCGATGATAGGCTGATGGGCCTAAGGTCTTTCGGACTCGCGTGAGAGCTTTTACCCGCTTTCGGGATAAAGACTACTTTAACCTCCCTCCAAATTCGAGGAATGTAGATTAATTCAAGACAGGCTTTAAAAATCGAGTCAAGCCAAGGGTATACTACGTCCAGCACGTGCTGTAGGTCCGCAGGAATTATACGATCAGGGCCAGCAGACTTGAAGAAGTCAAAGCTGGTTATGGCCCATTCGATCTTTTCTTTCGAAAAAAGTGACGCGGAGTCGCATGGCGCCACATTAATTGTAGAAACAGTTTCCAGCGAGACCACAGAAGAGCTATCCGGAAAATGTATGTCTAAAAGGACTTCGATCGTCTCTTGACTTGAGGATGTCCAAGTGCCGTCATCTTTTAAGAGATAACAAGGTGTTATTGGGTTTGTCGACAGAATCTTCCGAAGTCTAGAGGTATCGCTGGAACTATCGATGCTTTCGCAGAATGATCTCCACGAACTACGCTTGGCTCTTCTCAGTTCTTTTTTATAAAGGCTGAGTTGACCCTTGTAGATTGCCCAGTCTGAGCTTTGTTTAGAAAATTTAGCCCTATTGAAGCACCTTCGGCATGTGGCCCTAAGCTCACTAAGCTGAGCACTCCACCACGCCGGTTTAGTCCTGCCTCTTTGTCTACTAGCAGGGCATGATCTATCAGCAGATTTCATGAAGACTCCCGTCAGAGTCTCCACCATTGCATCCAACTCCTGCGTGTTGCTTGGCTGACAAGGTAGCGGGGGTAATGTATTCATAAAACACTCCCTGTACTTACACCAGTCAGTTCTTTTCCGATTTACAATTACTGGTTTACTGTTAGGTTGCTCGTCCAAGCTAAATTGAAGATAATGATGATCAGAGAACGAATGCTCCGGAGACACTCTCCAATCACGTATCAAATGCTGTATGTTGTCCGAAACAAGAGTAATGTCTAATACTTCCTGTCTGCACCTCGTGATAAAGGTAGGCTCACAACCAACGTTGCAAATAAGGAGGTTTGTTCCCAATAAGTAGTCGAAGAACAATTCTCCCCTCACATTCGTGTCGGAACTGCCCCACACCACATGATGTGCATTGCAATCTGACCCGAGAATGACGTTGATATTCTGCGAATGGGCTGCATCTATGATACGTTTCAGAATAGTCGATGGAATATCATCATCATGTGGTATAGTAAGTAGGATGAGATCAACCAATACGACCTCTTTCCGATCTCCAGGTTGACAACCACAGAGTCCCCATCGCAGTAAGGCGATACCAAGTGCGCATTTAGGGTCTTTTTTACAAGAATGCAAGATCGGGGTTTGCCCTGATCCCTAACGTAGAAAATATTGTAGTCAGGAGACCCTAGTCCCCTCACTGCATCATGAACAATCCAGGGTTCCTGTACCAAAGCAATATCTTCTCCCTATCGCGCAAGACGGAGAAGAAGTGCAGCCGAAGCTGCTTTACAGTGGTGAAGATTGACTTGAATGAATCTGACCATTACTGCGGGAAATTCACCGACTCCACCACAGTAACGTTGGCCTCCCCCTCAACGTCGGATACAGACACGTCCGTGTCAGATTCAAATAGGCCCTGACAAAAAGTAGGCTCCGAGGTTTCCTCCAAGTCAGCGAAGTCAGAATCGAGCGACAGGCAGTCGTCCTCAGCCACCTGTGCGGCAGGCATTGGAATTTCTGCGTAGTCACCCCGGTCTTCAGAGAACTTTTCTTCCTCCATTGGAGTCGATGCAGGAGCTCCGTTAAGAAATCTTTTAGCATCGCTCTTGTAGATTTTTAATTTAATCTTCAGGAACCCATAGGCGATAATTCCCTGCGATCTATTAAGGTGCTCCACGGATTCAGTGTTTATGACAAACACCGCAGAGCGGGAGTCGCTAGCCGGATCGCCCAGCTTGACGATCCTCCAGTCATGGGCTGGAAGATTAGGATTGCTGGTCCGAATCTGAAAAAGAATTTCTTCTTTTTCATTTAGTTGCGGCGGTAGCCAGGCATGAGCCCTGGGCCGTGAGGGTATTTCACTCCTCAATATAACCTCCAGCTTCGCACCTGGCCAGAGCTCGCCTGCCTTACCGATAGCTATACGAAAGAGGGTTGCCGAACGCTGATCAGCAAACCTCATGAGCTTTATTCTCCCCTGGTGCCAGCCACCATCATCACAAACTGGAGGTGGCCCTGGGTTTTCCTCCATCACGCTTCGGAAGGTAAGGGTTAGACTGCCCTCGACCTTCCTCCAGTTTACAAGCGTTATGCTACCATCGGCATCCTTCCTATCGACTACCGCCAGCTCAATCCAGCCCTTCAAAGCTTCCGCATACGATGGAGCCGGCTCGCTAGTAGCAGCAGTCTTCTGCCGTTTAGCAAACTTAGGAGGGATGTCCGTCGACCTCTGCCTCTTCGGAACTGTGGAGTTTACCACGTTCTGGGAGGTATATTTCACGGCCCATTCGAGGGACGTTGTTTCCTTTTCGGTCCTTTGTGCAAAGGGAATTTTTTCCACTTGCTCTCGGATCCGGTAAGCTCTACGACGCTCCCTGTAGCGCGCTTTAGAGGGCTGCAGATTTTTGCGCTTGCTCTCGCTTGCATCGGGAAGCGTTTTGGTCTTCATTAAGTCCTCCGGATCGTTACTAGGGCCAGGTTTACCTAAAACCGAAGTAGCCGTCGGACCAGATACCCCTGAAAGATCAGGCTTAGCCACAATCTTTGCAGGTTGGCTCGAATTCAGTACACTAGCAGACGGGCCTGCTTTCGCACAGCCCGACGGACCAGGCACTGCCAAAGTCTGCTCCTTGGACTTGCAACCACCACAGGTACAGTTGCTTCCGAGCGCTGACCAGGCTTGGCCACAATCCGCGAGCCTGCAGGTAGTGCACTTTTGTCGCGAGACGACGGACCAGGGACTACCAAAGTCCGCCTTTGATTATTTACGTTGCCCTTAGGCAACGGCCTCTCCGAGCTCATATTGACCGGAGAGGTGGAAAATAAATACCTGTCGGGAGCGCCAGCGGCCGGGGCGCTAGTAATTTTGCGGTCCTTCGCGCAAGACTTGTGCCGCTGCGAGTAAGCTGTAAGCCTGAGACTTCGCCACCACCACTACCACTACAGCCGGCAACTATTTCCAAAACACAAACGCGCTGAGGAATTCACGGAAATGCCAGACGGCGCACACACGGGCACTTTTCACTGTCATCAACACTGTGCCGCAACAACTACATACCCCACTCCTCCCTGTGGGAGCACTAGTAATTTGCGGCCCCCCGCGTAAGACTTGTGTCGTTGCGAATAAGCCGCAAGCCCGAGACTTCGCCACCACGACTACCACTGCACCCTGCACCTGTTACCATTCACACACGCGCAAAATTCCAGACGGGGGCACACACGGACACTTTCAATTTCGTCTTCACTGTGTCGCAACAAAAACACTTTCACCACGCGAATCTGCTTCTAAGCAGGGTGATCTTTCACCACCGACTTCACACACCACCACCTGCGTCGATCCCTCTGCTCTAGTTTGCCTATCTGATCGTCCTGAAACCATCACACCTGTGTTACCTTCTTATCGTCTAATGCTGTCACACTCGACGCAAGCTAATCCCTCAGGAATGGTGTCCACACCTATCTTGGACAAAGCGCCTACGAGGACAATCAAGCCTTATCATATAAGGTTAGCTGAATATAATGCGGTTCGACGAAGAATTTTTGAAAACGCAGAGTTGTCCAAGCCCAAAACGAAACGTTCGACCCTTCGTTTGCGTAATTTCTGGAGGCGCGTCAAAGAATCACGTCGGCATTTATGTGAGGCTGCCATCATTGATCAGCCTACGGATGACTTGCGTCCCTATGCCAAAGTCCGTCTGCTTGATGAAGAGGTGGTGGGGCTAATAGACACTGGGGCTTCGTTATCATGCATTGCCTCCAGCTTTGCCAACAGGTTTGTTGGGACCAACAAACACCCATGGAGGCGCTATACCACTACTGTGTCGACCACCGATGGGACGAAGCACCGCACCTTGGGACAAGTAACTAGTAACATCACGTTTCGGGGGATAACGAAACTCATGACGTTTTCTATTATACCATCCCTGAGTCAAAATCTCTATCTTGGAGTGGACTTTGTACGAACTTTTCAACTCGCGTCTGATCTCTTTTCTTTTAGCAACTTTTCATGTTCCCCCTCAATTGATGAATTTTCACTGGATGACAATCGCCACCATTTGTCACCAGACCAAGAAGCAACCCTCAATGCAATCATTTCCGACGTCCCGTCCTATTCCAAACAAGGGCTAGGGCGTACTTCGCTTATAAGTCATACAATCGATGTCGGCGATAACAAGCCGATAAAATAGCGCCACTTCGCGATATCGCCTGCGGTGGAAAAACTTTTATTTTCGGAATTGGACAGGATGTTGGAAATGGGTGTCATTGAAGAGTCGAAAAACAGTTGGGCTTCTCCAGTGACTGTTGTGGTTAAACCAGGGAAAATACGCATGTGCTTAGATGCCCACAAAGTTAACAGTGTCACGGTCAAAGATGCTTACCCGCTTCCCCTCATCGACGGGATTCTAAGTCGGCTGCCTAAGGCAGAATTTATCAGCAGCATCGACTTAAAAGACGCCTTCTGGCAAATCCCTCTCGATGAGGCTTCGCGTGAAAAAACAGCGTTTACCGTCCCTGGGAGACCGCTTTATCAATTCGTCACTATGCCGTTTGGGTTGTGCAATGCCCCTCAAACGATGCAGAGGTTGATGGATAAGGTCATCCCTGCCGATATCCGTCACCAAGTCTTCGTTTATCTGGACGATCTGCTGATCGTTTCGTCAACGTTTGAGGAGCATTGCACACTCCTCCGTAGAGTGGCTTTTTGTATGCGGGAAGCTGGCTTAACGATTAACGTGGAAAAGGGCCACTTCGTAATGAAGTCGGTCAAATACTTGGGACATGTAGTTGGTCATGGGACCATAAAGACCGACCCGGATAAAGTGGAGGCCATTACCAACTTCCCTCTACCGAAGTCGGTGCGTCACCTCCGACGATTCTTGGGAGTTTGTGGTACCGAAGGTTTGTGCCGAATTATTCTGCTGTGACTGCTCCGCTCACAGATATGCTGCGTAAGGGTTGTAAGTTTTTATGGACAACTGAGGCCTTAAACGCATTTCAAGCGCTCAAAGAGAGCCTCTCTTCCGCACCCGTCTTACACAGCCCCGATTTTTCCCGCCCATTCTCCATCCATTGCGATGCGAGTAAAGACGGAATTGGGGCAGTGCTTGTACAAGTTAACGAAGAAGGTGCGGAAGCCCCTATCGCCTTCATGTCCCAAAAACTTACAACTGCGCAGCGTAACTACACCGTAACGGAGCAGGAATGCCTTGCCGCGGTAACAGCTATTCAAAAATTCCGACCCTACGTGGAAGGTCAAGAATTTGAAGTTGTTACCGACCACGCTTCTTTAAAATGGCTTATGAGCCTCAGAGACCTGCAGGGTCGTTTATCACGCTGGGCTCTTAAGTTGCAAGGCTTCCATTTTTCCATTCGTCACCGTAAAGGCAGCGAGCACGTGGTACCTGATGCTTTATTCCGAGTACACGACATTGAAGTTTCCGAATTGGTAGTTCAGCACGACACCTCGCTGGACATTGACCTCAATTCTCCCTATTTCAAGTCCGACGACTATCGCGCTCTGATTGAAAGGATACGCGAAGAGCAACAACACCTGCCAGACATCAAGGTTGTTGACGACTTCGTCTACAGACGTACCGAATATGCTACTGGTGATAGCTTGCAGGAAGATTTGGCGTGGAAATTATGGGTCCCGCACAAACTCACGAGAGAATTAATTGCAAAGGCTCACGACCACCCGCTATGCGCACATGGCGGAGTCGGAAAAACCCTTTATCGCCTACGTACTCTTTTTTATTGGTCTAAGCTCAACCAACAGGTAAAAGAGTATGTGTCGCAGTGTGAGACGTGTAAATCGACGAAGGCCCCTAATAGACCTTTAAGACCTCCTATGGGTTCGCTTTCTATTCCTGATCGGCTGTTTCAACGGCTATACAAAGATCTTATAGGACCGTATCCACGTACGAAAACCGGGAATGTGGGAGCTATAGTCGTCCTTGACAGCTTGTCCAAGTTTCCATTTATTGAGCCGATAAAGAAGTTCACCGCGGATGTGATAGTTCAATTTTTAGAACAGAGGGTATTTCACATTTTTGGGGTACCTGAAATCGTTGTTTCGGATAATGGGGTGCAATTTAAATCCGCCATGTTTAAAAAGCTACTAGATCGTTACGGTGTCAGGCACGTTTATACCGCTTACTATTCGCCCCAGGCAAACGCTTCGGAAAGGGTCAATCGGTCCTTAGTTGCAGCCATCCGAGCTTATGTCAGCCCGGATCAGAAGGACTGGGATAACCATCTATCCGAGATAAATTGTGCGATACGCTCTGCCTACCACTCTAGCATTGGTTACAGTCCATATTTCGTTCTTTTTGGACAAACCATGTTGCTCCACGGAAGTGCTTACGCAATATTGCGTAAGTCACAACAACTGATCGATTCTACGGGAAGTGTAACGCCTGACGTGAAGTTAGATTTAATACGGAAGCGAATACAATCAAACTTGAAGGTAGCAAGTGAAAATAACGCCCGAACCTATAACCTGAGAACGAGACCTATAAAGTACCAAATTGGAGACGTGGTTTTCTGCCGAAACTTTAAGCTGAGCAACGCCGCCAACCATTATAGCGCAAAATTGGGACTCAAATTCGTAAAGTGTCGAGTCAAAGCAGTAGGTAAATCCTGCTACGAACTAGTCGATATGGACGGGAAAAACGTAGGAGTTTACCACGCGAAAGACATGCGTACTTAATCTTCCGCGGAGAGCTAAAGTTACCATTCAACCCCAACTGAGCTAAGGTAGCTCATTTGTGGTTGTGCTGTAATGTAGCACTTCGGAAGCAACAATCTGCGTATATTTCATATATTTCCGTTGCACAACAAATTCAAATTTGTTTACCGCCATCTCCGTCTCGGATTTGACTTTGTTCTGCTGCGGCCATCTTTTCTTCAGGAAACGGAAAATGCTTTCCGGTAGGAGAAGTTTTGGTGTAATTGTGAAAATATTACCGCGTTCGCAGTAGTGGTATTTTTCACAAATGCACCAGAATTTATCCTACCGGACTGGTTAAATAAAATTCGGTCGGAAATTATCCTGGCGGTCATAACATCTAAAATGCGCAGAAACAGCGCCACCTACTCGAGCGGAGGGACCGAGGAACTTGACCGATTGGAGAGGAGGAGTGGGTGATTGATCGCCGAGGTGAGTGCCACGAAAAGAGGCAGAGCGAGAAAAATTGGAAAGCGTGTCGATAAGTGAGTCTTGCAAACCACAAAGTGGGTCTAATTTCTTTTCTTGAAATGGTTGCATTGAGCGACGAGTGTTGTGAGCGCGCTAGTGAATTTCGTGTCACTTTATTTGGTTCTTTTTTGCGGTTGAAGCTGTGCTAACGGGACCGCGTAAAACTCGCATCAGTGCCGTGTATGCGCCTCCACCTGTGCCCCCTTGCATTTTTACCAGTGGCGTGGCGTGATAATTCAACTAGGGGAAGCAATTGGTATTAAAAATTTACTATTATTATGCTTTCCACAAATTTACTGCGTATTAATTGAACCCCTCTCGTTAGCTACTTTTAACATTTCTAATATAAAAGCACCCAGGAATCACGAACGGGGACGTGAGAGTAGGTATACTGTATTTTATCAGCATTTTAATTCCCATGCTACCAATATATAATAATTTACTTTTAAATAAATAATTGTAAAAATTATATGTTGGTAGACTTATCAAAAAAGCAAAGCTGTAACTATAAGTATATAAATAAAGCATATTCGAATTATTAGAACTACTATAACAATAACAACAATAGCAAAAAAATTGCAAAATAAATATCCATACACTCATAAAGAAAGTAATCATGTTCAGCGAATCAAAATTTGAATAATAAAAACAATAACAATACAATAAAAATTAAAAATAATTCAACTATTTACTATTTAAAAAATCACAGTTAGTGAGTAAAATAAAATAATAATAATTGGGCAATAAATATATTACAAGTCAAAATAAATAATAAGATCCGTACATACTATTATTTGTAATTTAATTCTATTCGTCTTTCTTTTTTTGCGAATTCATCTATAATATCTGTATAAAAACTTTGCTCACACAAACATGATTTAAGGAAAACCTTTTCAATTGACATTATTGCCAAGTCGCTAAGCCGTTGTTCGCCTGTACAATTTCTAAGATACGTTTTAATCCTTTTTAAGCAACAAAAACTGCGCTCTGCGGACGCACTGGTTACTGGTAATGTTAAAACTAAACATATTAATTTATAAAATTGTGTGAAGCTATCTTTTAATTTGTTATTAATGAAATAGTTAAAAATACCTTGAAAAGATTTTCCCTGCAAATCAGAATCAGAATAAAGCACAATGAGTTCAGTCTTTAATGAAATATGGTCAAATATATCAGCATAAGTTTTAGTTAAATTTAGTAAAAGATTGTCCGGAAATGTTTTCAAATATTGGTTAAATTTATTTTAGAAGAATCTAATAGGTTTAAAAATGTGAAACTGGCTAAGGATGAAAATCTTGAATTTATTTCTGCGGTAATATTATCTATAATTTCGACATAAATACGTGTAAAGAATAGTTCAACATTTTCATTACTGTCAACAAGGCACCTGGCTTTTTTCCGGCGTTGTGGAGTTTCGCAAATAGATGTGTTTTGGGTCCAAATTTCCGTGAAACTATTTCTTAACGATTGAAGTTGATTTTCAAAATCTGTAATTTTTTGAATGCAGTACATTATATCAGTTTGTTTACTTTGAAATATATCGAAAAGTACGTCGGTTTGTGGAAAATTTTTAGAAAAAACATTGAGCAGGAAAACAAACTGAAAATCTGTAAGTAAAACAAGAAGTCCCCTTGCGCTATTAACGGTCTCGCCATCCCACTTTCCACTCTCATTTTCAATGATATATTCAAAGAGTTCTTTTAATTGATCCAAATTATCAAAAATGGTTAAAACTAATCGACCATTAAAAGTCCAACGTGTTGGAGCTAATTTTGGAAGCCTTTTTTTGAGGAATAAATCTAGTGCAACTGTTCTCTTTGTTGAATGATTAAAAAATGTTGAAAAACAAGTAATAGATTGAAAAAAAATTCGACATTCGCGTATTTTATCGCATGATTTAGATAAAACTAAATTTAACCGATGAGCGAAGCAATGAATATATATTGCGTTTTTATACACATCCTTTACACGTGTTTGTAATCCAGTTATTTTACCAGACATTACCGAAGCCCCGTCATAGCTTTGACAAATAAGTTTGTTACCGCAATTGAATTTTTGAACAACATCTAAAACATGGTCAAATAAACGCGACGCAGTCTGATCATCAGAAATATCTGTAAAAGTTATGAAAGTTTCTTTAACCTCACCGGAAGGAGTAATGTAACGAAAGGTTGTTGAGAGTTGAGAACGACATGAAACATCGGTTGTTTCATCTAATATTATTGCTATAAATTTAGTTTGCTGAATTTCATTATAAATCTGTTTTAATAAAATTTTAGAAATGCTACTAATGAGATCGTTTTGAATATAATTTGATATTCCGGAAAAAACAGTCGCTTGCTCCAAGTGAGCTCGCAAGTCCGGATTATATTTAGCTAAAAGATTTAAAAGTTCAACGTAATTTCCCCTATTGCAAGAATTCACATTTTCATTGTGACCACGAAATGCCTGTTCTTGACATCCTAAATGGCACACAACGTCAATTAGCATTTTTAGTATATCTCGATTTTTCGAAACTTTCTCATTGTGCAATATTATTGAAGATCTATGTTGGCTACTTAATAATTCTTCAATTCTAGGACCGGAACCGAACTTGGAAAGAAGAAGTACTGACTTTAAATGATCAACGCTTTTCGTACCATGCCTGTCCACAGCTTTATGTAAATTATTTAAGTCACAAAACCCGGTAGTTCGCCAAACATTTGAATCATTTGAAAATAACAAGCATGGCCAACAAAATAATTTTTGCTTGGTCTTACAACCGGTAATCCATTCCGTATCTTCATAAATCTTAGCAGTAAAATGCCTAGTACATCTTTTTGTTTTAGAAACAATTTCCAAAATCGGTTTCGGTCGACCCTTTTCGATAATGTCTTTTTTTTCTGCGAAAGATCGAGATCCAAAAGACAATCGAAAAAGATCATCAACAACACAATATTGATCCATGCTACTTTAAAAACAAATCAAAACACTATAAGCAATTATAAGCACCTAGACCGATTAAAAAACCCCTTCACCTTTTCACCAACAAAAAGCACACAAATCGCACTACACTAAAGCACTACACTAGAGCAAATGAGTTTTAAATTTAACGGCTCATTCAATTCCTTGTGACGTCAATGACTTGAGGCAGTATTACCATCTCCCACTTATTTTTTCTTGGAATTTTCCGTTAAATGGTTTTCGATTAGATATAAGTTATTGAAATATGCATAAATATCCCTATAATTGAGTTCGTCTCTTACTAATACTCGTATACACTAATAATTCTATGCGAAATCACTTCTTCTCGAATTTACCAATAATAATTTTTAACCATGAAGCCATTATATTTCAAATCGAAACTTTTTCCACAATTCAATTCCTATCCTACTCTGGTAACCCTTGTGAAACTCATATAGCACATCACATACGCATTGCAACACAGCAAATATTTTCAGTCCACAAGAAAATACGAACAAAGAGGAAATGGGAAGAAAAGTTCCCCAGCGTCCATGCGCCAGCAGCTCCGCTGCAGGCAAGAATTTCCTCTACTACATGTGAGGGGAACTTGGAAGAAAATTCCTGAGTGCTTCCAACCTACCGTGTACGTGAATTTTTTTTTATCGCGACACAGTAGGTTTACTGGGGAAAAAAATAAACGCTCATAGATGCAAATTTTGATATGCTTCCATGTGTCTTCTTCTTGGTGTGGTTTGGTGGTTTTCGCGGTGTTACCAATTCGGCTGTGTAAGATATTCGCGATTAGTTTCTTTGGAACTTTTATTTACATAGACTGTGCCGAAGAGTTTTTTTCGCGACTTTTTTGCGCGATTCAGAAAAAATTATTTAGAAAATTTTCCACCAATCGCCAAATATAAGGGAAGCAATGCTTCCCTTGCTTCCATGGACGCCACGCCACTGATTTTTACACCCCCTGCGGCTTTGGGTTACATGCGTTCCATTCTTCTACTTATTGGAATTGGTCGCTTCCTTTTGTTTTTTTTTGTGGCCCCGTCTTGGAATCTGCCGCTAAGAGGCTACTAGAAGCAGCCTCGACTTTAGATGGGGGGGGGGGGGGGGGCAGAACCCAAAGAGTTGCACCCAGTCAGACAAATAAATTACCCTCGTCTGCAACCCCCGCGTCACAGCGTCCGTTGCAATATTTCGGAATCGGTGTCCGTATCAGCTGCGATACGCCATTTAATTGCCACAAACCGTAATAATAATTGTTCAGGCAACCATCAGATACAACAGCAACAACAACATCTCCCGAATACGCGTGGAATCCTCAAGTGACAGTCGTTGCCGCCTACCTATCGCCTTCATGTCCCAAAAACTTACAACTGCGCAGCGTAACTACACCGTAACGGAGCAGGAATGCCTTGCCGCGGTAACAGCTATTCAAAAATTCCGACCCTACGTGGAAGGTCAAGAATTTGAAGTTGTTACCGACCACGCTTCTTTAAAATGGCTTATGAGCCTCAGAGACCTGCAGGGTCGTTTATCACGCTGGGCTCTTAAGTTGCAAGGCTTCCATTTTTCCATTCGTCACCGTAAAGGCAGCGAGCACGTGGTACCTGATGCTTTATTCCGAGTACACGACATTGAAGTTTCCGAATTGGTAGTTCAGCACGACACCTCGCTGGACATTGACCTCAATTCTCCCTATTTCAAGTCCGACGACTATCGCGCTCTGATTGAAAGGATACGCGAAGAGCAACAACACCTGCCAGACATCAAGGTTGTTGACGACTTCGTCTACAGACGTACCGAATATGCTACTGGTGATAGCTTGCAGGAAGATTTGGCGTGGAAATTATGGGTCCCGCACAAACTCACGAGAGAATTAATTGCAAAGGCTCACGACCACCCGCTATGCGCACATGGCGGAGTCGGAAAAACCCTTTATCGCCTACGTACTCTTTTTTATTGGTCTAAGCTCAACCAACAGGTAAAAGAGTATGTGTCGCAGTGTGAGACGTGTAAATCGACGAAGGCCCCTAATAGACCTTTAAGACCTCCTATGGGTTCGCTTTCTATTCCTGATCGGCTGTTTCAACGGCTATACAAAGATCTTATAGGACCGTATCCACGTACGAAAACCGGGAATGTGGGAGCTATAGTCGTCCTTGACAGCTTGTCCAAGTTTCCATTTATTGAGCCGATAAAGAAGTTCACCGCGGATGTGATAGTTCAATTTTTAGAACAGAGGGTATTTCACATTTTTGGGGTACCTGAAATCGTTGTTTCGGATAATGGGGTGCAATTTAAATCCGCCATGTTTAAAAAGCTACTAGATCGTTACGGTGTCAGGCACGTTTATACCGCTTACTATTCGCCCCAGGCAAACGCTTCGGAAAGGGTCAATCGGTCCTTAGTTGCAGCCATCCGAGCTTATGTCAGCCCGGATCAGAAGGACTGGGATAACCATCTATCCGAGATAAATTGTGCGATACGCTCTGCCTACCACTCTAGCATTGGTTACAGTCCATATTTCGTTCTTTTTGGACAAACCATGTTGCTCCACGGAAGTGCTTACGCAATATTGCGTAAGTCACAACAACTGATCGATTCTACGGGAAGTGTAACGCCTGACGTGAAGTTAGATTTAATACGGAAGCGAATACAATCAAACTTGAAGGTAGCAAGTGAAAATAACGCCCGAACCTATAACCTGAGAACGAGACCTATAAAGTACCAAATTGGAGACGTGGTTTTCTGCCGAAACTTTAAGCTGAGCAACGCCGCCAACCATTATAGCGCAAAATTGGGACTCAAATTCGTAAAGTGTCGAGTCAAAGCAGTAGGTAAATCCTGCTACGAACTAGTCGATATGGACGGGAAAAACGTAGGAGTTTACCACGCGAAAGACATGCGTACTTAATCTTCCGCGGAGAGCTAAAGTTACCATTCAACCCCAACTGAGCTAAGGTAGCTCATTTGTGGTTGTGCTGTAATGTAGCACTTCGGAAGCAACAATCTGCGTATATTTCATATATTTCCGTTGCACAACAAATTCAAATTTGTTTACCGCCATCTCCGTCTCGGATTTGACTTTGTTCTGCTGCGGCCATCTTTTCTTCAGGAAACGGAAAATGCTTTCCGGTAGGAGAAGTTTTGGTGTAATTGTGAAAATATTACCGCGTTCGCAGTAGTGGTATTTTTCACAAATGCACCAGAATTTATCCTACCGGACTGGTTAAATAAAATTCGGTCGGAAATTATCCTGGCGGTCATAACATCTAAAATGCGCAGAAACAGCGCCACCTACTCGAGCGGAGGGACCGAGGAACTTGACCGATTGGAGAGGAGGAGTGGGTGATTGATCGCCGAGGTGAGTGCCACGAAAAGAGGCAGAGCGAGAAAAATTGGAAAGCGTGTCGATAAGTGAGTCTTGCAAACCACAAAGTGGGTCTAATTTCTTTTCTTGAAATGGTTGCATTGAGCGACGAGTGTTGTGAGCGCGCTAGTGAATTTCGTGTCACTTTATTTGGTTCTTTTTTGCGGTTGAAGCTGTGCTAACGGGACCGCGTAAAACTCGCATCAGTGCCGTGTATGCGCCTCCACCTGTGCCCCCTTGCATTTTTACCAGTGGCGTGGCGTGATAATTCAACTAGGGGAAGCAATTGGTATTAAAAATTTACTATTATTATGCTTTCCACAAATTTACTGCGTATTAATTGAACCCCTCTCGTTAGCTACTTTTAACATTTCTAATATAAAAGCACCCAGGAATCACGAACGGGGACGTGAGAGTAGGTATACTGTATTTTATCAGCATTTTAATTCCCATGCTACCAATATATAATAATTTACTTTTAAATAAATAATTGTAAAAATTATATGTTGGTAGACTTATCAAAAAAGCAAAGCTGTAACTATAAGTATATAAATAAAGCATATTCGAATTATTAGAACTACTATAACAATAACAACAATAGCAAAAAAATTGCAAAATAAATATCCATACACTCATAAAGAAAGTAATCATGTTCAGC
The DNA here is from genome assembly GCA_964017055.1 of Chloromyia formosa. Lineage (NCBI taxonomy): Eukaryota > Metazoa > Arthropoda > Insecta > Diptera > Stratiomyidae > Chloromyia > Chloromyia formosa. The sequence goes on along the minus strand of OZ024813.1, from coordinate 80,951,319 downwards.
GAATCAAAATTTGAATAATAAAAACAATAACAATACAATAAAAATTAAAAATAATTCAACTATTTACTATTTAAAAAATCACAGTTAGTGAGTAAAATAAAATAATAATAATTGGGCAATAAATATATTACAAGTCAAAATAAATAATAAGATCCGTACATACTATTATTTGTAATTTAATTCTATTCGTCTTTCTTTTTTTGCGAATTCATCTATAATATCTGTATAAAAACTTTGCTCACACAAACATGATTTAAGGAAAACCTTTTCAATTGACATTATTGCCAAGTCGCTAAGCCGTTGTTCGCCTGTACAATTTCTAAGATACGTTTTAATCCTTTTTAAGCAACAAAAACTGCGCTCTGCGGACGCACTGGTTACTGGTAATGTTAAAACTAAACATATTAATTTATAAAATTGTGTGAAGCTATCTTTTAATTTGTTATTAATGAAATAGTTAAAAATACCTTGAAAAGATTTTCCCTGCAAATCAGAATCAGAATAAAGCACAATGAGTTCAGTCTTTAATGAAATATGGTCAAATATATCAGCATAAGTTTTAGTTAAATTTAGTAAAAGATTGTCCGGAAATGTTTTCAAATATTGGTTAAATTTAGAAGAATCTAATAGGTTTAAAAATGTGAAACTGGCTAAGGATGAAAATCTTGAATTTATTTCTGCGGTAATATTATCTATAATTTCGACATAAATACGTGTAAAGAATAGTTCAACATTTTCATTACTGTCAACAAGGCACCTGGCTTTTTTCCGGCGTTGTGGAGTTTCGCAAATAGATGTGTTTTGGGTCCAAATTTCCGTGAAACTATTTCTTAACGATTGAAGTTGATTTTCAAAATCTGTAATTTTTTGAATGCAGTACATTATATCAGTTTGTTTACTTTGAAATATATCGAAAAGTACGTCGGTTTGTGGAAAAATTTTAGAAAAAACATTGAGCAGGAAAACAAACTGAAAATCTGTAAGTAAAACAAGAAGTCCCCTTGCGCTATTAACGGTCTCGCCATCCCACTTTCCACTCTCATTTTCAATGATATATTCAAAGAGTTCTTTTAATTGATCCAAATTATCAAAAATGGTTAAAACTAATCGACCATTAAAAGTCCAACGTGTTGGAGCTAATTTTGGAAGCCTTTTTTTGAGGAATAAATCTAGTGCAACTGTTCTCTTTGTTGAATGATTAAAAAATGTTGAAAAACAAGTAATAGATTGAAAAAAAATTCGACATTCGCGTATTTTATCGCATGATTTAGATAAAACTAAATTTAACCGATGAGCGAAGCAATGAATATATATTGCGTTTTTATACACATCCTTTACACGTGTTTGTAATCCAGTTATTTTACCAGACATTACCGAAGCCCCGTCATAGCTTTGACAAATAAGTTTGTTACCGCAATTGAATTTTTGAACAACATCTAAAACATGGTCAAATAAACGCGACGCAGTCTGATCATCAGAAATATCTGTAAAAGTTATGAAAGTTTCTTTAACCTCACCGGAAGGAGTAATGTAACGAAAGGTTGTTGAGAGTTGAGAACGACATGAAACATCGGTTGTTTCATCTAATATTATTGCTATAAATTTAGTTTGCTGAATTTCATTATAAATCTGTTTTAATAAAATTTTAGAAATGCTACTAATGAGATCGTTTTGAATATAATTTGATATTCCGGAAAAAACAGTCGCTTGCTCCAAGTGAGCTCGCAAGTCCGGATTATATTTAGCTAAAAGATTTAAAAGTTCAACGTAATTTCCCCTATTGCAAGAATTCACATTTTCATTGTGACCACGAAATGCCTGTTCTTGACATCCTAAATGGCACACAACGTCAATTAGCATTTTTAGTATATCTCGATTTTTCGAAACTTTCTCATTGTGCAATATTATTGAAGATCTATGTTGGCTACTTAATAATTCTTCAATTCTAGGACCGGAACCGAACTTGGAAAGAAGAAGTACTGACTTTAAATGATCAACGCTTTTCGTACCATGCCTGTCCACAGCTTTATGTAAATTATTTAAGTCACAAAACCCGGTAGTTCGCCAAACATTTGAATCATTTGAAAATAACAAGCATGGCCAACAAAATAATTTTTGCTTGGTCTTACAACCGGTAATCCATTCCGTATCTTCATAAATCTTAGCAGTAAAATGCCTAGTACATCTTTTTGTTTTAGAAACAATTTCCAAAATCGGTTTCGGTCGACCCTTTTCGATAATGTCTTTTTTTTCTGCGAAAGATCGAGATCCAAAAGACAATCGAAAAAGATCATCAACAACACAATATTGATCCATGCTACTTTAAAAACAAATCAAAACACTATAAGCAATTATAAGCACCTAGACCGATTAAAAAACCCCTTCACCTTTTCACCAACAAAAAGCACACAAATCGCACTACACTAAAGCACTACACTAGAGCAAATGAGTTTTAAATTTAACGGCTCATTCAATTCCTTGTGACGTCAATGACTTGAGGCAGTATTACCATCTCCCACTTATTTTTTCTTGGAATTTTCCGTTAAATGGTTTTCGATTAGATATAAGTTATTGAAATATGCATAAATATCCCTATAATTGAGTTCGTCTCTTACTAATACTCGTATACACTAATAATTCTATGCGAAATCACTTCTTCTCGAATTTACCAATAATAATTTTTAACCATGAAGCCATTATATTTCAAATCGAAACTTTTTCCACAATTCAATTCCTATCCTACTCTGGTAACCCTTGTGAAACTCATATAGCACATCACATACGCATTGCAACACAGCAAATATTTTCAGTCCACAAGAAAATACGAACAAAGAGGAAATGGGAAGAAAAGTTCCCCAGCGTCCATGCGCCAGCAGCTCCGCTGCAGGCAAGAATTTCCTCTACTACATGTGAGGGGAACTTGGAAGAAAATTCCTGAGTGCTTCCAACCTACCGTGTACGTGAATTTTTTTTTATCGCGACACAGTAGGTTTACTGGGGAAAAAAATAAACGCTCATAGATGCAAATTTTGATATGCTTCCATGTGTCTTCTTCTTGGTGTGGTTTGGTGGTTTTCGCGGTGTTACCAATTCGGCTGTGTAAGATATTCGCGATTAGTTTCTTTGGAACTTTTATTTACATAGACTGTGCCGAAGAGTTTTTTTCGCGACTTTTTTGCGCGATTCAGAAAAAATTATTTAGAAAATTTTCCACCAATCGCCAAATATAAGGGAAGCAATGCTTCCCTTGCTTCCATGGACGCCACGCCACTGATTTTTACACCCCCTGCGGCTTTGGGTTACATGCGTTCCATTCTTCTACTTATTGGAATTGGTCGCTTCCTTTTTTTTTTTTTTTGTGGCCCCGTCTTGGAATCTGCCGCTAAGAGGCTACTAGAAGCAGCCTCGACTTTAGATGGGGGGGGGGGGGGCAGAACCCAAAGAGTTGCACCCAGTCAGACAAATAAATTACCCTCGTCTGCAACCCCCGCGTCACAGCGTCCGTTGCAATATTTCGGAATCGGTGTCCGTATCAGCTGCGATACGCCATTTAATTGCCACAAACCGTAATAATAATTGTTCAGGCAACCATCAGATACAACAGCAACAACATCTCCCGAATACGCGTGGAATCCTCAAGTGACAGTCGTTGCCGCCTACCTGCTGGCAAATCAATAAAATCTATGGAGGCGAAACAAAAAAAATAACAATAACAAGAAACGAGAATGTGCAAGGGACGGGACAAGTAGCAAGCAAACCTAGTAGGCAGCGTCGGGGCACCGAAATAAGCCATATCGAAATAAGGCATACGAAATAATCCATATGGATACTTTCGTTTGGAACCGAAAGTATTTATCGGAAAATTAACGAAATAATCCCTGCATGGATAATTTCGATTTCAGATCGAAGTAAAGTATGCGAACGAAAGCGAGAATAGCCATATACTTACTTTCGTTTCTAAACGATATTAGGCATTGAGTGTGGAACCGAAAGAATCTATGCATAGACATTTTCTGTTTCAAGCCGAAACAAAATATGCGGCAGAAAGCGAAATAATATATGCATCTTTCACATAAGTAGGGACGGCGCGAATGCAATTTTTTGTATGGGATCGTTGTGATAAGGATGGTTGTGGAGCATAATGGCTTGCTGTTGATCAATGAATTATCATGAAAAGGACATTCTTTGTAGTGAACTGGGATATAGGCGATATGGGTGTCATATGAATCGGGGTGATGAGGCGGATGCTATGGAGTACTAATGAGGACGTCTCGAGTCCTCTGGTCAGGAGAAAAGGACATTATTCGCGATGAACTGGGATATAGGCGATATGGGTGTCATATGAATCGGGGTGATGAAGCGGATGCTATGGAGTACTAATGAGGACGTCTCGAGTCCTCTGGTCAGGAGAAAAGGACATTATTCGCGATGAACTGGGATATAGGCGATGTGGGTGTCATATGAATCGGGGTGATGAAGCGGATGCTATGGAGTACTAATGAGGACGTCTCGAGTCCTCTGGTCGGGAGAAAAGGACATTATTCGCGATGAACTGGGATATAGGCGATATGGGTGTCATATGAATCGGGGTAATGAAGCGGATGCTATGGAGTACTAATGAGGACGTCTCGAGTCCTCTGGTCAGGAGAAAAGGACATTATTCGCGATGAACTGGGATATAGGCGATATGGGTGTCATATGAATCGGGGTGATGAGGCGGATGCTATGGAGTACTAATGAGGACGTCTCGAGTCCTCTGGTCAGGAGAAAAGGACATTATTCGCGATGAACTGGGATATAGGCGATATGGGTGTCATATGAATCGGGGTGATGAGGCGGATGCTATGGAGTACTAATGAGGACGTCTCGAGTCCTCTGGTCAGGAGAAAAGGACATTATTCGTGATGAACTGGGATATAGGCGATATGGGTGTCATATGAATCGGGGTGATGAAGCGGATGCTATGGAGTACTAATGAGGACGTCTCGAGTCCTCTGGTCAGGAGAAAAGGACATTATTCGCGATGAACTGGGATATAGGCGATATGGGTGTCATATGAATCGGGGTGATGAGCCGGATGCTATGGAGTACTAATGAGGACGTCTCGAGTCCTCTGGTCGGGAGAAAAGGACATTATTCGCGATGAACTGGGATATAGGCGATATGGGTGTCATATCAATCGGGGTGATGAGGCGGATGCTATGGAGTACTAATGAGGACGTCTCGAGTCCTCTGGTCAGGAGAAAAGGACATTATTCGCGATGAACTGGGATATAGGCGATATGGGTGTCATATGAATCGGGGTGATGAGGCGGATGCTATGGAGTACTAATGAGGACGTCTCGAGTCCTCTGGTCAGGAGAAAAGGACATTATTCGCGATGAACTGGGATATAGGCGATATGGGTGTCATATGAATCGGGGTGATGAGGCGGATGCTATGGAGTACTAATGAGGGCGTCTCGAGTCCTCTGGTCAGGAGAAAAGGACATTATTCGCGATGAACTGGGATATAGGCGATATGGGTGTCATATGAATCGGGGTGATGAGGGGGATGGGAGTTTGACATCCCATGTGCTTCTATATGGACCGGGCGGGTGTTCCGCGGCGGAGAGACAAAATGGAATGTTATTGCTCACAAAGGAGAAGTATGGGAGGGGTTGACATCTCATGTGCTTCCTGTACTTCTATATGGACTGCGCGGGTGTTACGCAGTGGAGGGCTTGTGTCTTTCTCTTTACTTTTTACTAGTTCGTATGTGGTGGAGTTACGTCCAGAATTTTGTGTGCAGTAAATGGTGGATTCATCTCCTATATATCTCTGTGCTACCAGTGCAAGTTGTTGTTTTGAGTTGTGTGAAAATAGCAAAAAGATAGGGCGCTCTTCTTCACCGCCTTTTCATGCTGGTATCTGGTATGCCGATAACTGTGCCGGCTGCAAAGGGCGGCTGTTCGACAAAATTGTTGAATACATTTTCAGTGTTCACATACTATGAAAGGCCACGTTTATCCGTGGAACTAAACGGCGATTTAAAATCGTTTTAGTGTTAGTACTTGTTGGTGGAGTGTTTATACCGACCATACGGAGAGGTATTTCATCTTCTTCTTTCTCCGTTGACAGCACAGATAAATTTGACAGAAATAAATGTTACGACTGAAAAATACTTTTTCTTGCCCGTGATCACGCACTGCTTTCCTGAAATTGCAAACAAAACAAGCGCCGAACAAAAAAAAAACGACAACAGAGGAAACGTCAACCACCGCGTCAACATTAGCGATGACAGAAACATAGTCCCAATTTTTTTTAGTCCAGTTCCGCATCGCAAGTGGAGATAAGCCAAAATCAAAACTAACTAACCGATACGTTTATATCGTCGAGAGCTAGATCGATTTAGTCAGATCTCGAAGATAGTTCCGCGATATAAACGTAGTGAAAGATGCTACCGCCGCCATCTTTACTGACAGGCCGTAGTGTCAAAGCAATGGCGTCATGACAAGCAGTGAACCATATATGTAAACAAAGTGCTAAGTGCTAAAATTTTAGTGGATTGATGCGCCCCAAAATACGGGTCTTGCACGCGTTGTTGACCAGCTAGACGAAAGTTTCACTGCAGCTGACAGGACTAGATGCCTGGCGGTGAAACTTTCGTCCGGTTCGTCAACATCGTCGTCAAAATCCGCATTTTGGGGCGCTTCAATCCACTAAAATTTTAGCACAACAAAAAACGTATACTTACCCTATGAATTCCGATGAAAAGGCCGGAAATCACCTGTAATGTTGTCATTTGACAACCACTTTGAATTCACTTTTTGGAGCACTTCCGGGAGTTTCCGCTGAACTCACAGGCCCAAGGATTCGTCCCATGGTAGTGCTGTACCATTCACACCAGCCAAATTGCCGGAAAATTAACGAAAAGTGCGAAATTTTCCGTGTCGCACTTTCATAATCACACTCATGTCTCGCGCACTTTCGAGCAGTTCATTTTACTCGATATTTCCCGGCACTTCACGTTTTTTTTGCACTTTCACACGGCACTGATAGCCACTTCTTTTATTTTCACTTAAAACCCCGACACTAAACTCACTTTTACGCACAAATATCGCGAAATTTTACCGGGCGACCGCGCGAGTTCACACTTGGTTGACTGCTTGTCATGTCGTTAGTGCTTTGACAATCAGCTGACACTCCGGCCTGAGAGTAAAGATGGCAGTGACCACACGCGTTCTTCACTTTGTTTACATATATGGTTCACTGCTTGTCATGACGCCATTGCTTTGACACTACGGCCTGTCAGTAAAGATGGCGGCGGTAGCATCTTTCACTACGTTTATATCGCGGGACTATCTTCGAGATCTGACTAAATCGATCTAGCTCTCGACGATATAAACGTATCGGTTTAGTTAGTTTTGATTTTGGCTTATCTCCACTTGCGATGCGGAACTGGACTAAAAAAAATTGGGACTATGTTTCTGTCATCGCTAATGTTGACGCGGTGGTTGACGTTTCCTCTGTTGTCGTTTTTTTTTTGTTCGGCGCTTGTTTTGTTTGCAATTTCAGGAAAGCAGTGCGTGATCACGGGCAAGAAAAAGTCTTTTTCAGTCGAAACATTTATATCTGTCAAATTTATCTGTGCTGTCAACGGAGAAAGAAGAAGAT